>CM070688.1:5257236-5857236 GCA_036346265.1 Melocanna baccifera | reverse complement strand
TATTATGCAAATGTATGTCAAAACTTAAGATAGCTACCTGCCTACTTGATGTTGTAATAGTATTATTATGCCATCCTTAATACTTGGAATGCCTGATCCTTGTCACCCTAACTGTTACTGATAACTTTACTAGCTATAAGTTATAATATAATATCATGCTAGTCGTATGCAAGTTCAGGGTATTAAATTGCCTTGTTCATTACTCTTCAAACATGAAAAGTTACTTTGGGAAAGTCATTGGATGTAAGTGACTAATAATTTACGAGAATTTGGTTTATGTTTCTCAAAACCCCTAAAACTTGCTTTACCTGTCTGGACGGATGGTAATAGAGGTTGGTGTGTATGTAATATGAGAATTTATGGTTCGTGGTATGCACAACCCGGACAAATTAAGGACTTAATTTTGTGATGATCTCTTCATGTAAAACAGTATATCCACAAGCTGGCAAAATGTAGACATGGCTAGCTAATTTGCATCGCCAGTAGGGGAAAGCACCATTGCAGTGACCCATGAGTCGTGGTGCTAGTTTAAGCCATCATGGACATGGATCATATTGCTGGTTTAAGCCATCGTGTAGCATAAGAAGGGGTCTGGGTAGGGTAAATACAGCCTTTCCCCAGATGAAACCTTAGCTGGTGCAATCCTTCGCTAGATGCATTATAAAGGTCATGTGGTAATCCTCTTGATCTGCATGTCAAAGAAAACATGCAGAATATAGCAATTGTGTTATTTCTTGTGGATAAAAATGTATAATCTCTACAGAGTATAAACTGTTCGAACAGTCGTGCCCACGGACAAGGGAGGACATGAGAACTTTCTCAAGTTAGTTCTATTTCAAAAACCTTTGTGGATGGGATGAAAACCTATCAGAGAAAAGTACTCTGACTTTAACTTTTCTTGGAGAGATGTACTTCAGTGGTGATAAAAACTAGCATTGGTGGAGGTAACCATGCACTGTAAAAGTGGATGTAACATGCGCTACTATTAATACTGCATTCTTACAATCAACATTTTTAAAAAAATCTAATTTAGCTAAACTGCTAAGGCACATGAGTCTTCTTACTAATTGTAATTTCAAAATACTACTTTTAGCAACTAAAAAAACATCAAGTCTCCCTTGACAGCTTTTCATGTATTATTATTGCATCCTGTGTGGTAGCATACTCACTCTTACTTAATTACTATCATTCAGTAAGGCAAGACAGACAAGTACTGTTGTCCATTAAAGGAATCGACAGAGCTTGAGATCGATGAGGTCAAGAACTAGGTCGCGAATCCTAGTTCTGCCTATGGGCAAGTCCTAAGGGTCCCATCTGTATGAAGTTTCCACTGTTGCACTCTTTTTTTTTTGGCTTATTTGGTCTATGTGTAAGTTATTATTGTATTAATTAAGCTTCCGCACAATATATTTTTGATATATAGTAATGTATTTGTGAGTACTATCTACTAATCTAGAAAATAGTGCAGTGGAATTACAGAGAATCTGAATTTACTAACCCAGGATCCGACAAAATTGGGAGATGTACGTGACACGCGGCCAATGGGGTGGGGATGCAGATGATGGTGAGAGGGGTGATGAGATGAGAGGAGGTGGGGTAGTTAGGGTTTACATTGCGCGAATGTCAAAATTGTCTAAGGGAGCAAAATGTGGCTGATATTTTGTAGAAAAAAATCAGGCGTAACTACATGTGTTACGAGGGCCATATGCAACTGAAGCAAAGCCACAAGAGGCACGTAATGGGGAGTCATAGTGCTGCACCACAACACAAGGATTCGATTTCCATCAATGTGTACCAGCTGAGCTATCTTTGTGCTGTCCCTCGTCTTTGCAGAACAGTTGGATTTGGCCAGATTCTTGGGGCTGGAGCATTGCTGGGCTATAAACAAAAGGTAGGTCAATCCGAAGTTGTGCTAGTACTATCTATCATCCAATTATATTCTCTCCATGGCTAGCTCTAATATAGAGTTGTTGGCTTTAACTGGGCTCTCATACAGAGTTGGATCAGATCAGCTGCATCCATGCATGCCTCCAGCTTCTCTGTGGGGAACATTAATTTGTTAAACAGGGTCCATCACATGTTGCCATAGCCCATACGAGCTGTGTCAATTGATTTTTTACTGCAGTTTCTGCTGACGCATCAGCTATATATGGAGTTAGAGGAAATTGAAGATTAGTAATTGGAGCTATATGTATATCAACACGAGTACACGGCATGCACACCAACGCATATAGCAACGTCATCTCGCGTCGCGCGCCACACACATGTTATCTCCTCCCCGACCCAATGAGTCCATTTCCCTTCTCGATCGTTTCCTTTCCTTTTCTCCCAACCGATCACGTACTGGTCCCGCGTGCAGGGCACGTTCGCATCGTGATCGCATGCAATGTAACATGGCTAGCAGCTGGGGCGCCCATCACATCGATCGGCGAGATGCCCAGACGTGCGGGGAATCGGCTCACCAGCAGGGGGCACCGCACGTAGTAGCGTGTAGGCCGAAATAAGGGTGTGATACCTGCTCCCCACCTACTTAACGGAGGTTGCTGAAAGACTAACAGAATAGAGACATTCCATTTTCTGTTAATTGTTGTTATCCCCAATTCCCTAGTTCACTTCACTCTTTCTTCTCTAGATTGGGTGATCTCTTCGAGTAGCCATCTGTGAGCTGCATGACAAAGGTGGGCTATTTTGGACGCGCACAGCGGGAAAAGGTGGAGAGCTCACCGTGGGGTCTTGGCAAGGGCGCCACACTCGCTATGGAGGCTCTGAGGTCATGGTTGGTCTCGCTGGAGGCGCGAAGGAGTCGGCGAGCTCGTGTGTGTGGCTCAGAGGGGGGTGGCGTGCTCAGGGTGTGGTGCTCAGAAACTAGTCGATGAGCTCGCCACGTAGGGCAAGGGAACAGGTGGTGCACTTGCCGTGGAGGCCAAAGGACGGGGATGGGCTCCCCGTGGGTCGAGGCTTGCTCGAATCATGGATCTGAATGGCTGGCAATTTATTATTGTATTGCAGTGTCCTTGGATACACTAACACATAGGTAGCATGTGAATTCTACTTCTAACTAAAACACATCAATAACTATGGAGATACTCACTACTAGAAAACGGATCATCCTTCATGGGTTTTAATTTTCCTGACGGACCCGCATAGACCGTGAGAGATATCAATTTTTATGACGGGTCCACATATCACCGTCACAAAAATACATTTTCCTGTCGGGCTCCCGAAGCCGCTAAGAAAATACACGATTTTTGTGACGGTATTAATCGAACCGTGAGGATAATTGAAGTAATTCTTGACAAGCCGCATAGACCGTGAGGGATATCAATTTTTGTGACGGGCCCACATATCACTGTCACAAAAATTGATATCCCTCACAGTCTATACGGGCCCGTGAGGTTAATTATCCAGCCCGCCCGCTGATTTCCCCAATTTTCGTGCAACGCGCGCTAGACTACTGAAAATTAACCCTAGTCCGCCCGCTGATTTCCCCAAGCCACACGCCCCCATCCCGTCGCCCGCCTCCTCCGCCCATTGCCCCTCGCCCGCCTCCTCCGCCCCATCGCCCCTCGCCCGCCACCTCCGATCCACCGGCCCCATCCCCTCGCCGCCTCCTCCGATCCGTCGGCCCCATCTCCTCGCCCGCCGCCTCCGCCCCATCCGCTCGCCTACCGCCTCCGCCCCATCCGCTCGCTCGCCTCCTCCGATCCGTCGGCCTCATCCCCTCGCCCGCCTCCTCCGATCCGCCGGCCCCATCCCCTCGCCCGCCTCCTCTGCCCC
The DNA here is from genome assembly GCA_036346265.1 of Melocanna baccifera. NCBI lineage: Eukaryota > Viridiplantae > Streptophyta > Magnoliopsida > Poales > Poaceae > Melocanna > Melocanna baccifera. The sequence continues at coordinate 5,853,459 of CM070688.1, read as the reverse complement.
ATCCGCTCCCCACCTCCTCCGATCCGCCGGCCCCATCTCCTCGCCCGCCGCCTCCGCCCCATCCGCTCGCCTGCCGCCTCCGTCCCATCTGCTCGCCCGCCTCCTCCGATCCGTCGGCCCCATCCCCTCGCCCGCCTACTCTGCCCCATCGCCCCTCTCCTGCCTCCTCCGATCCGCCGGCCCCATCCCCTCGCCCGCCTCCTCCGCCCCATCCGCTCCCCACCTCCTCCGATCCGCCGGCCCCATCTCCTCGCCCGCCGCCTCCGCCCCATCCGCTCGCCCGCCTCCTCCGATCCGCCGGCCCCATACCCTCCCCCACCTCCTCCGCCCCATTCCCTCGCCCACCTCCTCCGATCCGCCGGCCCCATCCCCTCGCCCGCCTCCTCCGTCTCATCTCCACGCCCGCCTCCTCCCCCCATCCCATCGCCCACCTCCTCCGGTCGCCCCATCCTCGCCCGCCACCCAGTCCGCCCGCCGCCCCGCCTCCCGAGGTCGCCCGACGCCCAGCTCCGCCCGCCTCCCTGTGTCCGCCCCGCCGCCCCAGGTCCGCCCCTCCTCCCAGTGTACCTCGATGGCCCAGCTCGCCCGCCTCCCAGTGCCCCGCCGCCCGACACCCCAACTCGAGCCGCCCCAAACCGCGCCGCCGGATGGCCCGACTCGGCTCGCCGTCCCGCTGCCCCAAATAGTAAGATCGATTATATGCATATGTTCATGGGCATCACTGATCATTTCTGTTCATGTAGCATATATATGTAACCAACTATATATCTAGCTATATAAGTAGCCTTCCCCCCTTTTGATTGCCCATTCCAATTAGTTAGTTTGTTTGATGGAAGTCAAAAAGTTAACTTGGCTGATCTCCATGAAGTGGCTACAAATACAATCCCAGATATTAGTTAGGTTGTCACTTTCAACACATTGTAACTTCATTTTCGCTCCTACTGCCGACTGTTTTTTTCCTTTTTGGATGGTTTGTCGCAATGAATCTGTGCCTCATTTGGTAAATTAGCTTTATAAAAAGGAAAACTAATGCTATGTTAATTTTTAGTCTAAAACATTGATGGGGTAGAAAGTGGACACATGCTGAAACACGTACTTACTAATGGAAAATTCATTTTAATTTGCATAAATGAATCCCAGTGTTTGTGTTTTTATTTTGTAAATAACCTCCTGTCATGTGATCTGATGGCACACATAAATCATGAATAATTCTTTGCAACTAGTGTTACATCAATGGGATTTGCTGTTGCTTTGTCCCTAGAAGCATGTTCAACAAGGAGCCCATCATCATAATCAAGACCTAGGGCATATCCTAGCAGCTAGCTAGAGAGTGAGATTTGATATGCTGAACAAGTACTAGGGCATGATCTTAATTAGTTAATGTGAGAATATCTATTGGGCAAATCTGATTCCAAAATTAAGTACTACTTGTTATTTTGTTAAATAATGGATCATAAAGAATTAAAGGGAAAAGAGTAGGAGCATGCCCCATTAAGAAATATTAGCTCGGGCCTGCCTCCTTTATTCCTTGTAGAGTCTTCCTAATCATATCTTGTGAAGGCACACTTTTAAGTTATATATATATATATATATATATATATATATATATATATATATATATATATATATATATATATATATATATATATGTTCCTTTGTGTCAATATGCCTTGGAGGCTTCGTCTAGTGCTGCAGTAGCAATCAGTGTTTGCATGCATTGTAATATGAAGCTTTGAGCTGAACGCTATTTGGATTTATAGAATGCACACAATTGCAATAACAATGGTGTGTGTGTGAATGTTGCAGTGATAGCGATTGAGAGAGGAGCATTGTAGACTGTTGATGTGTTGACTGCCGAATACCAGATAATCATAGCAAATTTTGATCCCTCACGGTTCAGAACGGCCTTTGATCTTCCAAGGGGCACCCCCACCACGAGGAGCCGCCGGTCAGTTCACGTCGTTGGTATATTCATATACACATATCTGTCCAGTTTTCAGTCTACATCATTTTTGTATTAGTATACATTTCAGTTTGTGAAAGATAAATTGCAATATGCTATGGTGGTTTAATCTTAAATTAGGCTAACACTATAGTTTAGTATACATTTCAGTTTGTGAAAGATAAATTGCAATATGCTATATGATTTTAATAAATATAATTTTATGCCTGATATATTCATGTTATGCACATGAATTGTTTCATGGCACATCATGAATGGATGTATAGTGGTGGCGTGGGTAAAGCTCCCTCAAATGAATGGATTGAACAAACAACACAGTTCTTAGATCATGCATTCTCAAATCCTAGAATAGTTGAAGGTGACACCATTAAGTGTCCATGTGCAATGTGCAGAAAGTATTTTAGGCACAACAGGCATATTGTAGAGTTGCACTTAAGTAAATATGGGTTTAGGTCAAACTATCAAACATGGACAACACATGATGAACATGACCCTTCAATAGATCACGAGGAAATCAATGAATGTAATCGGATGGACAAATTGTTGATTGACCTAGGCGGTGACCATCCACCGGGAATTGATGAGGAGCCAACGGCCTCTGCGCAGGCTTTCTATAGAATGGTCGCTAGCGCTGACGAACTAGTCCATGAGAAGACAACACACTCAAGTCTGTCTGCTGTCGCTCGTTTGCTAGCTATGAAGTCACAATACAATATGTCAATTGCACACTATGACGATATATTACAAATAATTCATGAACTTTTGCCTCCGAGTCTAAGTTGTCCGAGGACTTCTACCGTTCAAAAAAGTTGTTAGAGGGTCTCGGAATTCCATATGTGAAAATTGATGTGTGTTATAATAACTGCATGCTTTACTGGAAAGATAATGAGCATAAAGACAAGTGTGATTTATGTGATACCTCTCGCTACGAGGTAGGCCATAATAAAGTCCCACGTAAAGTATTACGGTACCTACCCATTATAAATAGACTACAAAGGTTGTATGCACACGAGGAGACAGCAAAGCTAATGCGGTCACATAGTCAGTCAACGTCTGGTAAGATGGTGCACCCATGTGATGGGGAAGCTTGGCAACAATTTGACGAGGACTTCCCAAACTTTGCCAATGATCCTAGAAATGTACGCCTTGCTATAGCAACAGATGGTTTCACACTATTTAGTTTGGGTGCTGCTCCTTACTCATGTTGGCCAGTGTTTGTGGCTCCATTAAATATTTCGCCGGGCATGTTGTTGAAGCCGGAGTACATATTCCTTGGCCTTGTTATCCCCGGCCCTGAACATCCTGGGAAAAAATAAATATTCTAATGCAACCTTTAGTTGATGAACTTATCAAGTTGTGGGAGGGGGTACAAATATGGGATGCTTCACTTAAGCAAAACTTTACAATGCGGGGAGCATATCTATGGTCAGTTCATGATTTTCCTGCATATGGTATGTTTGCTGGTTGGAGCACACATGGTTCGTTTGCGTGTCCAGAATGCTTGGGTGACAGTAAAGCATTTCACCTCCGTAATGGTCGTAAGGCTTGCTGGTTTGATTGTCATAGACGCTTCCTACCTAGAGACCATGAATTCGGAACCCAAGGTAATGCATTTCGAAAGAACACAGTAGTACTTGAGGAGGCACCAAGGCATTTAAGGGGAGAGGAAGTTGAAGCCCAAATAGACAAGTTTGTAGGTGATACGAAAAACTTTGGTAAACTTCACCATTGGACCCACAAAAGCTGCTTTTGGCAACTTCCATACTTCAATAAATTAAAGCTTCGACACAACATTGATGTGATGCACAATTAGAAAAACGTAGCTGAAGCTATATGGAACACATGCTTTGACATACCCGATAAGACAAAGGATAATGTGAAGGCCAGACAAGATCTAGCTGAGATTTGTCACCGTCCTTCACTGCACTTGGAGCTGAAGAACAATGGGAAGTGGCACAAGCCTAGGGCACCTTTTTGCATCAATAATAATGACAAGACAACGATCCTTAAGTGGTTTCAAACATTGAAGTTTTCTGATGGATATGCATCCAATATTAGGCGAGGTGTTAACCTTTTACAAAGGAAGATATTTGGCCTCAAAAGTCATGACTGCCATATATTCATGGAACGTTTGCTACCAGTTGCATTTCGTGGCTTCCTTCCTGAAAATATATGGCTATGTTTGGCTAAGCTCAGTTTTTTCTATAGGAAGTTGTGTGCTAAAGAGATTAGCAAGGATAACATAACCTCACTAGAGCAGAATGTTGCAGTGCTTCTATGCAAACTAGAGAAAATATTTCCTCCTGGGTTCTTTAATCTTATGCAACATCTAATCATACATCTTCCTTATGAGGCTCGACTAGGAGGCCCTGTCATGGCCCGTTGGATGTACCCATATGAGAGGTAATATAATTAATACCGCTATTTTATCTTTCTAGCCTAATGATATATGTACTTAATTGGTCTATTCCATGTAGGTACATACAAAAAATTAGGAAGAAAGTACGGAATAAGGCTCGAGTTGAGGGTTCTATTGTTGAGGCTTACCTAGTTGAGGAGGCTACAAATTTTCTATCATTATATTTTAACCCTAAAGTTCGGTCAATTAGAAACAAGATACCTCGGTACGATGATGGTGCCTCCACATTTCAAAGTTCATGTGACCTTGTGATATTTCAATACCCGGGTCGATGCATTAGCCCTCGTGGCTGTCGTGATCTCACAACAGAAGAGTACAAGATTGCTTTCTTGTACATATTGACAAATGTGCCAGAGATGGATGATTACTTGTGTATGTGCTGAAATTATGCAACCCAACTTACATTTCTTTAATGATATTTAGGTAATTACAACTAACTCTTTTTATGTAGTAAATTTTGTAAAGAACATTGGAAGAGCAGAATGAAACCAACTGAAAAGCAACTTCGGGATTTAAGGTTAAATGGTTGGAAATCGAGCCGCCCTATGCATCCTGGGCCCAATTTTTTTTGATTGGTTTAAAACTCAAGTAATTATTGTCAACACTTCAACTTATAACACTTGAGAAACATCTTTGTACCAATCTAAAATCACCTAAAGCTAATACAATTCTATTTGCAGTGCATGAAGTTATGTACCATTCCTAATACCTTACGCCAAATGTCTTATGGTTTCCACACAAGAGTTGCCACTTATGGATGCTATGATGTGAATGGATACAGATTTCGCTCATCAAAGTATGAGAGCGGGAAATCTAGATTGACTACAACTAACAGTGGTGTTTGCGTGTCTAGTGTTGACGATGTGTTGGAGTATTATGGTGTCATTGAAGACATCATAAAAATTACTTGGGAAGAAAGCATGCATCTTGAGCTGGTTTTATTTGATTGCCATTGGTTTGATCCAACATCAAATGGAGTTAGGCGAACTGAAAATTTGGGCTTGATAGAGGTCAATCACACATCTAGGCTTTCAAATTTTGATCCATTTGTCATGGCAAGTCAAGTTACACAAGTCTATACCTACCATACCCGTGTAAGACTAGACCGGATATATTGGAATGGTGGGTTGCATATCATGTAGCCCCACATGGATATATTGCTCCAAATAGTACGGATGGTGGTTTCAACCCTTCTGAAGGACCAATAGAACAAATGGAGTTCTATCAGGAGGATGGTTTGCAAGGCACCTTTGTCATCGACTTAGGGAATGACTTGGAAATTACACTTCCATTGATCTCAGATGAAATAACAAATCCAAAAGATTTGGAATTTTTGCAACACCAGAATGTTGATCCTCAAAAAGAAATTGTTGAAGACGAAGATGAATATGATGAGGATGAAGATGAGGAGCTCCAACCTCCAACTTATGATCCAAATGATTTCTAAATTTTCGATTGTTGTGCTTGAATTGTTTCTTGTAAAATACCTTGTGTAGTTTGTACATGTTTGAGCTAGACTATTAGAACTACCAATTAACTTGTTATCTGTTTCGTGATATCTTTTTGTACCTTGTGGTGGTAACAAATGTTCATTTGATTGCATTTTATTTCATGCTTTGTATATGTAAATATTGATAAATTGGCACTAAGTTTATATTTTTACAATGCAGTATATGAATCATATTCGTCCCATTCGACGTGGCGGTCGCCAACCTGAAGGTTGTACCTCGGAAAGGAGAAGTGGTGCTGGCAGTAATTGCAGTGGCAATGGCTCCCAAAGGAGCAATGAAGTTGCTCAACAAAGGGGAGGAAGAAGAAGTCACGGACCAAATTACATATGCCATCGCGTGCCGGCAAGATTGCCCTAATACCTCAGGGTGACAAGTGAGTACAAACTACATTATAAATCTTCAATTGTTATTAACATATATATGACTACAGTGCCAACTGACCTTGCCGTGGTTAATTCCTATGTAGGCAATTCAAGTATACCAATTACCAGCCCAAGAAAGACTACACATATCAAGCACAACTTGGAGTTATTATCAAACATGAGTACCCCGGTGTTGTGGACGACAAGGATGAGCATGGTACTATCTTCAATACCCATCCTACATTGACATGGGATGATTATTATGTCAATGAAGACGATGAGGGAATAACCGCTGCAGATCGAGTAAAGCGAGAGTTTTGGGTAACTAATATTTACTTGTTAGTTCATATACATAAATACTTTAGTTGACTACTAGCTACTAACTACCCTTGTTCTCTATGTAGCATTTGTTCGAAGTAAGCACAAACGACAAGGAAGAAGCGGATCTTGTGTTTGAAAATTATGCTACGGACCGTGTGAAGCATATGGTGTATCAAGCTCGTGTTGATGCAATCAAGGAGTACTACAGAAAACAAGGAGAGGATATTGACAACACGTTGGCACTTCCAAGGGAACTCCAGTATGAGCAATACTTGGATGGTAAGATTTGGTGGTGCAATGACATAGTATGGCCACATCTTTGTCGTCATTGGTGCACCGAGCAATTCAAGACTAAACGAAAGAGAGGCCAGGAAGCACGGTTGAAATCTGACGATGTTGCTCAAAATCAAGGAGGTTCACGACCATACGTGGAGACCCAACAATACCTGGTATGAATCAAGCTCTTTAGACCATGACAATTAACAAAACATGTCGCATTACAACTTATAACACTATTCAAGGTTATAACCTGGAGTTTCACCATGTTGTAGGAACACAAATATGGACCGGAGAAGGCTACTTGGCTAAACACATATGCTGTTATGAAATCAGGCATGAAGAATGTGGATAGTAGTGGTAGTAGTGGTCCAATCAGCAGCCAGAAAGCACAGAAATACATTGTAAGTGATCCCTTGTTTCTATTCTTACAAGTGAACTTAGCTTTTCGGAAAGATGCTTAAATGTTGCTTTTGTTCTAGGATGATTACTCTGCTGCTGCTATGGCTCAACACGAAGATGATTGGGAGCAGCAACCACTCGATGCAAGCATATTGTACAACATCAATGGTGGCATGCCCCATGGCCGTGTACCAATAGGGGATGGTGCTATCAAGAAGGATGCTGTTCTAGCAGCTGCCAAATCAAGAAACATCAGGCCATCCAATTCAAACTCTTATCGAAATGTGCTTCGTCATAATCAAGAACTACTCCAGACATAAGAAGTTCACCGCCAGATGATCTTGGTAATAATGCCTAGCAACTCCTGTCCTTATTTTGATTATATTCATTTTGTTTTGTACTCCTGCAGTGGTTTTTCTACCTTAAATGGGAAAGCTTAATATTTTGGCTTAATGGTCTTAATTTGGGACGTAGCTAGGCTACCTCGGCATCTAGCATATGAAGGAGTTGTTAAGTCTTAGTTTATTTTCTTGAGTGAAGAAAAGGACAAATTGGATTTGTAGTAGGAGCCAAAATTTGGACACATGTGATAAGGAGGTAATGAGTTGCATCCATATAAAATAAAAACAAGCAAACTATGGATGTTTCAAGTGAACACAAGCCAAAGTTGCAGCCGTATGTGAGCTAAGCAATCTCTGGATGTTTCACATGTGAATGTTAATGCAAGTGATAATGACTGGCCGTATAAGTCAAAGGCATGCCGGCAAACATGTGTTCTGGTAGCATTAGGAAGCTCTACGATATAAAATATGTTGTGTTGCTAGCTGTGTTGTATTGTGTTAAGTTGGTTCGTTATTTCAACTTGCCTGGACCCTGTTTCTCTATTTCTAAATTCAATCTCATGATTGGATCGTCCAAATGGAGTTTGGAGGTCTAGATGGAGTAGATACACTAGCTGTGCTGTTCGCTAGCTATGCTGTTTCTCTATTCCTATTCAAGTGTAATGCTTGCAGTTTATAAGTAAAGGAAGAAAATGCCGGGAGGTTCTCAGGCCGGCACAAAAATTCTGTTTTCTCAGTATGTTGATAGAAAGGGTGCTGCTGTCAGTATGTTGCACAGTTTGTACACAGTAGGACTAGTAGCACTGGAAGAGATACACAAGGAGCGAACTTGGCACACAGGTGAAGTGATGAACATATTTTAGAAAATAAGGAAGCTGGCAGATATTCACGAACTTGCTTGGTAAAATGTTCTCGTTGCTCAAATCCTCAAACAACTATCTGCAGATGGCTATAGCTTGCAGTGGGCAGTTCATCTAGATCTAGTTCCCTGGGTGCTTTGTTCTAATCTTTAGGAAATGTATGTTTGATCGACCACTTGAATGTGACACAAAAGCTTTCCTCTGTGGTATATTTTACATGTAAGATCTTTTAGCTCCTTGCAATCTGAGTTAGCAAAAATATTGCCAAGAGAAGATGGGTACTTTCTAATCCTTGCAATCTGAGTTAGCAATACTGATGTAATATCTTTGTTCTAATCCTTGCAATAATGGTACTTTCTAACTGTAGATGCTTTTTGAGAAGATGGGTGAACAACCACCACCAGAGATGCTACGCCGTGGAACACCTACACAAGCACAGGTAATACCGTTTAATACCTACAATTATTGCTTTGTGTGCAAACAATATTTCCTACGAACTATTATTTTGCCTTGTTCTAGAGTTCAACTTCCATCTGTCACCTTTGTCATACGGAGGACCATTGTACTATGCAACTAATCTTTTTTGGTGTGTCAGACTGTCAACAAGCAATACAGCAGTGAGCAAGTGGACTCATGTTGAATGTTCTAAATATGGGCATAACCTGAATCTCATTTACTTAGAGTTGATGGTAAGGTGGCAAATGACTTTTCTACTAGTTAGTACACCCATACTTGTGAGTTGTTTATGAGGCTAAATTAATCTTGAGTATATGCCAACCTGCAGCTAGCAAAAGTATAGCTACCTTCTTTGCACAATTTTATGTTGAATTAACAAGAACACTTAGATCCTTTTTTTGTTGCTATGGTATTTTGAAAACTAGCTACTGTGCATGTTGTACTACCTTCTTTGCTACCTTCTTTGCACAATTTTATGTTGAATTAACTAGAACACTAGATCCTTTTTTCTTTGCACAATTTTATGTTGAAAACTAGCTACTGTGCATGTTGTACAAGACTCATTATTCTGTTTCCTTCTAACATAATGTTTTCACCTTGCAGCAAGGGACTGGTACTGGGACTGGGCTTGGGACTGGATCCTCTCATGTGGGCTCACAACCGGATGACGGTGCTGTCGATGGTAACGACATGGACAATTGCAGTGGCGACATTGATGGCGACAACCATACTGCCATGTGATTTTCAGTGATCTCTTGTAGTTCTTTTGACTAGCTAAACTTCAATGTAATGGAAATATAGATACTTGAGACTTGTATGTGGTATCTTTTGGATGGATGAACCAATCTGAGGATTGTTTATGAAAACTGAAGTTTATGAATTGGTATGCTTGTGTGAACTATCAATCTGGGGATTATTTATGAAAATTGAAGTTTATGAATTGGTATGCTTGTGTGAACTATCAATCTAGGGATTGTTTATGAAAAGTGAACTTTTTACATGCATATATGTTTCTTGATTGATGCAAGGATGGTGTTGTGATTTCTATATCAATTTGTTCTGCTGATCACAGCTGAGTAGTCAATTTGTTCTGCCAGCTTGATTTGTTAGTAGTTTCTGCCAAATTTGCTGACAGTTCAAACCGTCAATGAAATGTATTTTACTGACGGTAACACAAATAGTCAATGAAATCCATTTTGATGACAGGATGGCCCCTCAGAAAAATCTTTTTTTGTTGCGGGGCAAGCTATTATATTGACGGTGATTGAACCGTCAGCAAATTGTATTTTCCTGACGGTCGGTTAGTACCGTCAGGTTAATGCCTTATTCTGACAGTGACTAAACCGTCAGGAAAACGGATTTTTCTGACCGTTGGTTAGTACCGACAGGTTAATACATTTTTCTGACGGTTTGGACCTTCAGGAAAATACAATTTTCCGTGATGGGTAAAACCGTCAGGTTTAATTTTCCTGACGGGTAAAACCGTTAGGTTAAATTTCCCTAACGGGTAACCGTCAGCCAAATGTAATTTTCCTTTCCAGCCAACCCTGAGGGGTTTTGCCTGACGGGAACCCGTTAGGGAAATTTAACCTGACGGGGTTTTGTATTTTGCTGACGGTTTGGAACCATGAGGAATGATACGTTTTCTAGTAGTGACTGCCAAAAAAATGGGAAATTTAGTGAAAGCTTCTTAGAAGAGATGACATGGTTGAATTTTGTTCCAGAGTGCACAATTAAAGACATGAAGATAGAACATTACATTGAAACCTAAATATTTTCAAAGCAATTCTAACAAGAAACTAAAAGCTTCTATAAAGCCATTTAGAAATGTTTGTCTTGCTCATGACTTGCTTGGTTATTGCGACCTGCAAGAATAAACAAATGAGGTTTCTTATGAAGTATGAAACTTGGATTTGATAATAGCAACTTGCAAGTCAAGTAATACCTTAGTTGTCATCTGGTCGGTCTCCTTTGATGACAATCCTAAGGTAATACAACAAAACTCTACACAATGTCACTCCAAAAGTCAATACAAGTTAATGGCATGCTCATGCTTATGCTCATAGGGACATTCATTGTTCACAATTGGCTGATAATTGTACCTAACTTGGTTGCATTACTACAAAAAGGTTTATATTAGACGTCTCATCACAAAAGGTTAAGAAAAACCGCCAGTATTAAATGCAATCACAGACGGTTCTTACCAAGAACCGTCTGTGATATGTTTCCCGCCTCGCATATCCCTAAAATTTCATAATTTTTCGCATGAGTTTGAGGAGGATTCTGTTTTGACACACATTCAGTAAAACGGGCATAACTTTTGCATACGGTGTCCGTTTTCGATGTTTTTGTACTCGTTGAAAAGCTAACGATGAGTCCGATAAAAAAAATGATTGGCTCTTACCAGTCGCCCTCAAAGACCCCCAACATCGGTCATATTTAGCCTCAAATTTGCATCACAAGTTTTTTATTTTTGTTTTTGCCAAAATTTTCAATCTTCCCTTCAAAATTTGGGATTTGTCTCAACTGTAAAGTTGTAGATCTCGTCGAAACCTTTCAAATAAGTATATATAAGCCATATAGAACTTTGTTATTTCATATTTTGAGACTAGTTATTTATATTGTATCGGTATATATATAGCCAATATCACAGACGGTTTTTAATAAGAACCGTCTGTGATGGTTTTACAAACGGTTCTTACCAAGAATCGTCTGTGATACTCACACATCACAGACGGTTCTAGTTTAGAACCGTCTGTGATGTGTCTGTGATAGTGTTTTTCACAGATGGTTCTAATTACAAACCGTCTGTATTGTATTTATCACAGACGGCTCACAAACCGTCTGTGATAACCTTCGATTATCACTGACCCATAAATTCAGACGGTTCAGAAAACCGTCTGTGATGACTTTTTGAATCGTCTATGATGATGATTTCTGTAGTAGTGTTGAGTGCTATAAGAGAGAAATGGTTGCTGCTATTGTAAGCTAAACAAATACTGAAAAGCAGTGTCGACCTGTGGTGTGGAGGCATAGCATGCTGTAATGCTTGCAAATTGTAATTCTCACTTGATATGGTGAAATTAGGAGTTACTTCCAATGATACAAAAGTACATGTAGCATTCTTATCCACTTTAGCTTCACCTATCCATTGAATCTATGTTAGCATACTTTTAATAACAATTCACTATATTCACTTCTTATGCTAGAATATACCTCTCTTTTCTCACTTTTTCTGTGTGATTCAAGTCCAGGTTCCATCCTTTTGTTGTTGTGTCCCTTTTGTTCATTTCTCTTTATTCCTAGTACCTAGATTACATTTTCCTTGTTGCATCCAATAGGTCATTTCTCTACTGGTTTATGACTAGTTGAGATACCTTCTAAGTGGTTTCCATGCATGATTTGATCAACTTGTTCCATCAATTCTAATGAAGTTCTTTCTAGTAGTGTATATGCCTCTTCATTTTCTACTGTTTTGCTCAAGATGATGTTGTAAGAACGGCATAATGATCCATACTATCTGGCTAGTGCAACTCTAATTTCTTCATCAATAGTGCACTTTTGATTAGCTTGTGATGGCCCTATCTTTGCATGTTTTGTCCATCTTTTCAAGATATACTCCCTTGGCATCTCCTTGATGTTGTTATGGTCCAACACCTTCAATGTATGACAACACATTATCCCAACAAATTCAAACTTTTTGCATGAGCATGATTTTGCTCCAATAGGATCGAACTTCACCAAGTCACTACTACAGAAAAGGTCATTCTAGACGTCTTATCACAGATGGTTCAATACAAACTGTCAGTGATAAAGTTACCACAAACGATTTTACAAGATGGAGCGTCTAAGTTTACTGCGATAGAAAGAACTATCTGTGATGACCTAGTTATCACAAACGATTTTTATTTCGTACCGTCTATGATACACTTTTTACTAAGAACTATTTGTGATAACTGACTATTATAGACGGGTCTAGTTTTAAATTGTCTGTAATAATAGACGATCATAGATAGTTCTAGTTTTAAGCCATCTGTGATAACAGACGATCATAGATGGTTCTAGTTTCGAATCGTATGTGATACGGTTTTCATAGAAGGTTCAAAAACCATCTGTGATAACCCCTATTATCACTGACCCATTAAGTCAAACGGTGCAAGGAACCATCTGTGATGACGGTTTCGAGCTATCTGTGATGATGGTTCTGAACTATCTGTGATGACCTGTTTTGTAGTAGTGAGTGGTTATACTCTCCATGCTTACCTGAATCAATAACCTTGAATTCAATGGTAGAAACAATGTGACCATTGTTGTACAAACAACATCCCATCATCATGTCTAATTCTTCTCAGAATATCTCAAATATTGCAGGTGTGTATGCTTTTTAAGCCTATATCAGCATCCGCACTTGTGGCATTCTTGGAGATGTTTGGCTTGCATAGAAATCACTCCCTAACTCAACATGCCTTCTATCATCCATTCCTCTCTCAAAATGCGTGAAGAAATCTAATACCAAACAAGTATCTTCTCAGCAATGCATTGAGACTTTCACTTCTTTGTGTAGATTTCATATCTAAACAAAATGTCTGCCGACCGTAAACCAAAGCCCACTTCTGCTTGTTCTCAAATAATCTATGTAACCACTCATTATCCTTCAAACTATAGTTCTCTATCATGTCATTCCAAGCTGATATGAATTCATCACTTCTTCAAAATAAAAAACACACTTTCCAAAATCTTTCAAAAATATTTTAGAACCTTGAAAAATGTGGCTCAAATGTGTTACAACATTATGATACATATGCCAAACACATAGGAGGTGAGTTGAATTAGGAAAAAAATTGTCCCAAGGGCTTTGATAATGGCAGCACATTAATCAATCAATATTTTCTTTGGTTCCTTCCCTAACATGGCCCTTTTGAATGTTTCAAATAACCATTCAAATGTTGCTATTATTTCATCATACAATAATGTCGCTCCTAACACAACTATTTGCTTGTGATGGTTGACGCCAACAAAAAGAGAAAATGGCCTACCATAACTATTTGTCCTGTAAGTTGTGTCAAAGCATATAAAATCACCAAAATAGTCAAAATCCAATACTAATCTTGCATCTACCCAAAATATATTATTCATCTTATCATCTTCATCTACTTGTATTGCATAAAAAGGAAGGATTTTCCATTTGCTTGTCTTGTAGGTACTGAAGAATGGCACATGTATCATCTTCTTGGATTGATTTTATATGCTTTGATGGGAGATAGTTTTTTATAATCTTTTTGAGTGAAGCAAAGGCTCTGTTGACCCCCTGCTTGTCTACTCATCACCTCATGGCCAGATTTCAGTCTAACACCTGAATCATTCAAGATGTCAATTTGGGCCTTTTGCGCTTCTATCACTCTTCTCTAAGATTGTAACATATGAGCCTTGTGTGGAGTAGAGAGTTCATTATTATGTTTATCTTCAAAACTACTTATAGCATATTTTCCATTATGAGTGATTTTGATTATCATCTCTGCCATACAACCAACTCTTGTATCTGCTCGCTTCCACTGGCATGCGTTCAAAGGGTTCCTCTTATTAAACCTTCCGTTGAGCATACAAATTTTTTTTGTGCTAATCACACTTGTTGAAGATCTACCATGCCAGAATTTCCTAACACTAAAACCGACATGTCCTGCATACATATTGTAGTACTCATATGCTATATCTTCATTCTCAAATTCCATTTTGATCATTGGCTCTAACTTTTTCTGATAATAATCATCTGTGCATGTATCAGTTTGTGCCACATCTCCCGTCTCTTGATCTACACAACAAAGAGATAAAATATGCCCATTGTTGTGTTAACACTAAGGCTAGGAGGAAAATAACACACTACTACAAAAGAGGTTATACTGGACGGCTACATCATAGACGGTTCATACAGAATCGTCTATGCTGTAATTATCACAGACGGTTCATATGAATAACCATCTGTGATATTTTCACAGACAGTTATTTATACGAACCATCGGTGATAATGTAAGCCATCACAGATGGTTTCTATTAATAACCATCTCTGATAATTCACAGACGGTTATTTATACAAACCGTCCGTAATAATGGTAGACATCACAGATGGTTTGTATAAATAATTATCTATGATAGTTCACAGATGGTTATTAATACAAACCGTCTGTGATAGTTTGATATCACAGATAGTTGATGATTGGAACTGTCTGAGATACACCACGCTATTATTATATATCCAGCGCAACAGATCTATTTTCATTGCACTGCACTGAAGAAGGCAGCTGACTTTGGAGAGTTTGGTGAAAACATATTGCTTGTAGATCGATTTGTTCTAATCATAGTGATTAGAGGTTAGTATTTACTTCTAATAACTTATATGCTTTGTATGTAATAAAGAAAGATGATACCTAGGCTTGTAGATCTAACTATGTACCTAAGTAGGTTTAGAGAGAGATGATAGCTTTGCTCCAATTTAAGAATGGGTCAGTAGTACTCTTAGTTTACTTCAATATATTCTTGCTTGATATATATATATATATATATATATATATATATATATATGTATGTATGTATGTATGTATGTATGTATGTATGTATGTATGTATGTATGTATGTATGTATGTATGTATGTATGTATTTCTTCATGAATACGTGGCTAGCGACTTAATTTAGATATAGATAATTTATTATAAGGTGAATGATAATTATGTGTGTAAGTAGCTAGGCTGCTTAGCCATAAGAGCATTAATAATCCAATTTGACACTAACTAATTTGTTACATATGTAGCGTAGATATTATGATATGCAAAGAGCACACGGATTTAAATATTGCTGATCTGTTGATAAAACCTCTTCCATAGCCAAAGCATGAGGCGCATAAAAGAGCTATGTGTATTAGATACTTACATGATTGACTCTAGTGCAAATGGAAGATTGTTAGTGATATACCCTAGAGGCAATCATGGAGATAATTATATCACTTCTATATTTATGATCTTTTGAATAATATGTTATTTGTCCCTTACATAAATGTCTTTCATATTGATCAACAAGTATGTGTGACTTGTTCATGGAACTCTTTATTTATGTTTTGATATTATTCTAAATTATTCTTGATCTTATATCATTATATGAGACAATTATGATTTATAGATTAGCACATGTATTGATTGATGATCATGTTTCATGGATCATGGATATAGGATATCAAATCAATAATGTGGACATATGTTAGAGAACATGATGTTGGGTTGATCTACTATAAGATGCTATGGAAATTGTTATATTTTGAAGTGTCATCTGTTGGTCTCATACATAGTGTATGTAGAATTCTTAGATTTGAGATCGTCATTGTTTTCTATATGTGTAATAGTTTACTTAGAGATTACCAAACACTAATCCGTGACTGTGTAGTCATAAAGATAGATTTCGGGTTTACTATGAAACATGTGAAGAAATATGAGCAATCAAAATGGAATTTGCCCATCATATATAATAGTAGAGATATATTTAGGCCCCTCGATGTGGTTGTATTAAGAAATTTCATGGTCATACTGAATATGGTTGAAGAGTCAATCACAACTAAGTAATCCACTACAGATTCGAGTAAAAGATCGAGATATCATAGGATAGCACACTTCTCGCCTTGAGTTCGATCTGGCATCATGAGGCAAATGGATTGGTACATAAGCACTATATAGATTCATCCGATATGATCTTTATGTATATTTGATGGTTGTTATGTCCTGCTAGGGACCTGTACCGACTTATGAATTGAAAAGGAGTTTTTGGCCTATAGTCAAATGTACATGAACCTACAGGGTTACACACTTAATAGGCTGAAACGATAAGAGTCCGGATGGTAGTTTCCAAGTGAGATTCGATCTCTACTCGTATCGGATAAGGATCTGATTGAAGTCTATGTAAGAAGAGGTGTAGGGGCTGAGGGATGTAACCCGAAATACACCTATCAAAACTTTTGCCATCACCTCTCATAACCTTTGCCGTGCTCGCTAGTGCTAACACACCGACGTATGGTGTTCATTCACTGGATGTGTGGACTTTGGTAGAAGCACTGCTATGACTATGGTGCTGATCGAGATGATCGTGAGGAGGAGACGATTGGTCGGAGGACGATTGATTGCTTCTACTATATCGACGTGTTCTTCGTTGAATCAGCCGCTTTAACTCTACTTCTGTTACACTGCATATTTAGTGGTAACAATCTATGATATCTTACTCATATGACTTTCTAGTTTACGTGATAAAAATTTTTAATTTATACTAGTGTAGTATATCTATATATGAACAAAGATCTCACGGGAAAAATTTGCGTGGAAGTGGCCAGTTGGGTATGCAAGAAACACAGATAGTTGCGGAGATTGATCTGTTCTGACATGGAATATCTTGCAGATTCTTTATGTCAGTGCTATCTTGGAACGCATCAATCTGGAGGCTGCCATGCTGCTTGATGCTGCAAAGCAATTATCTCCAAGTTGCTGAGTGCAAGGCTCTGTTTTTTGTCTTCTGATTTTTTTTTCTAAAAATCAAAATAAATGAAACAGTTGTTTAAAGTGCATTATTCAAACGATTTTTTGAGTCTAAAACCGCATCGGTATTTTCGTTGTCCAATATTATCTTAAAAAACAAATAAAAGTTATCAATAATAGGCAAAAATAACTTAGCATAATCAAAAGAACAGACCTAACAACTCAGTACAAGTCCAACGAAAACAGTAATGCATGTTCTGACCATGTTCCAGATTCCATTTGCAGCCACATATATACAGCTTTGACAAACGTTATGTATTGCAAATTGCATCTGATACAACACTAAGGAATCATCGGAGACGAATCTCCTGTACTAATATAATGATGAGAAGATCAGAGAAGCTCAAGTACTGATACGACGTGCATCGATGGAGGAATAACAAAAATGTGCTTCTAGATCGATCTATGGAGGCGAGCCCCTGCGGGAGAAAGCAGCCTCGAGCGCACCAAGAAATTCTCTCCACTGTTTCCGGTGCCCAATCAGCGGTGGAGATCGTGGCGAGGGCCACATGGTGGCCTGGCCATCAATCGTTTCAAGATTCCGCAAATGCATGATGCTGACCATGTCCTTCTATATATATAAAAAAAGATAGGAACGGGAGAAGAAGAAGAATCATATGAGGCTGTGAATTGATTGACTGCATGTAATTGGAGAAGGTTCTTCCTATCCTTTTATTTTGAGTGCTGTTGTCAGAAGAAGTTTGGCAAAGTGGTGGCAAAATTTGAAAACCAGAGTCACGGGACTAAACACAAAAAAGTGATGTCAAAATTTGAAATATGTGTGCGTGCATGGATTTTTCTACTACACATGTATATGTATATAAGGTGAGGTAGAATCATACCCGGACAGGCAACTCGTAAAACCGCTAAGCTTACCAACCTAGAAAAACGCTTTCCAATCTAGCAAAACTACGACACTTTCTACTTGTACCGGGAGTCTGTTCTGCCACCAAAATGCTATAGTTCCATCATGTACTTTTCCCAGTGGTACTGGGTGAAATGTGGGTATCATCTTTTTCTTTTTTTCCTCGTAGAAGTTTACAAGAGTGAATTGAACTTGCCTGGTTATCCCAGCCAGGTTCTGTAAATTCTAGTTTTACTTTGGCATGTTCCGAAACTTGATCTATTGTGCCACTTCGGTCCATTTGGCGATTAACTGATAAGAACATTTTTTTTTTAAAAAAAATGTGATGGTCAAAAGCTAATAGCCGCTAATACATGTACTTTAATTGAATGATTCTAAAAAAGCTAATAATCGTTACAGTGTATTTTTAGCCAAAAGCCAACAACTGTAACTTCTGGTTGTGGCATAAAAGCCATTTGGAGCAGCCCCTTACTCTATTTTCTTTTTGCAAGGGAAAATGCAGCTTTACTCTGATAAAAGGACTGCAAATATGGGCTATGTTCTAAAGTGTTGTGGTTTTTGATTGAAATAACACTGTAACAGATTTAACTCTTTCTGAGAGAAGGATCTGCAAATATAGGCCATGTTGGCTTTTAGTTGAAATAGTACTGTAGCAATTGTTAGCTTTTTTGAGGTATTCAACTAAAGAAAAATAAAAAAATAAAAAACAATGTTATATCTCCATAGATAATGCAAAGAAAAAGAAAAAAAACCACATTAAGAAACCAACATATTTCAAACGACTTTTGGTTTCTGCAAACCAATAATAATAAGCCATCACAATTTGAAACTGGCCGTAATAACCCACGCTTTGTTCCAGTGGTATAGGACTTCAAGCAGCGGTTTCCGTCTTCCTGGATTCCTATAATCAGCTATATACAGTTTGATCCATTCAGACTTGTTTGGAGAGCTTCAGCTTCGATACAAAACTGCGGAAAGTTTAGGGTCTGATCATATTGAATTTTGCTTGTAGCCTTTGGTTTTGACTAATAAATAGTAACAGCTTTAGAGAAGTTTTATTGAAAGAGACACGTGTGATTTTGATTAATATAAATGAAGTCACTATAATGTCTATTACAATCGACTAGTAGACTCTGTTTTGTAAAGACACTATTTAAAAGTTATATATTGTACAAAAGCTATTTACCATAGAAAAACGATTTTTAGAAGTCAATACGATAAGGTTAATCTTCTCCATATATGAACGCGAATCCTTTAGCTTCTAAAGAAAATTTAAGCATTTGCAAAAATAGATAATTAAGCTAAGTACTGAGAAGCCAAAATCAGCTTGAAAAAGCCGTGCCCCCCAAATCGGCCCTTAGACCTCAATAGAGAAGAATGGTAACTTTGTTCTTTTAGATTGCAGCTAATAATTTTTAGATATAATATATACGGTTTTAGACTCAGAAAGTCGTTTAGAAAATCTGTTTTAAAAAATATCTCATTTATTTTGATTTTTAGGTAAATCAAAAACTAAAAGTCAAAAAACAAGGCCAAATACGACCAAGCTAGGTTAGTTTACGCTGGGCTTTAAAATGGCCTAGGTTAGTTTAGGCTGGGCTTTAAATTTTGGATACCTCGGCCCTTTTGTAGGCTGGCTAATGTTGGATAGGTTAGGGGCGGAAAAGAGCCTGCTCGGAAGATATTTCGCCAAGGAATGGCAAGAAACCACTTACTGCAGTAATATAAAAAACAATTTCGTTCTAGACGGGGCGTGTTTGGAACATTTTGTCGAGATTCTAGTTGAAATGATAGAATATTATTTTCCAATCAAACATGGAGTACCGGTCACTGGGAAAAATTGGTAACTGAAATACCTTGATACAGAAATGTGTACTTGGACGTTCTACACTACAACATTTCTTCCTTTTTTTTAGGAGTGTAGTTGACACAAATATCTTTAAGTTTGAACAACCAAGAGGTCATAGGATTAAATGTGGCTAAATTAACAAATAAACACACCTAATGTGTAGTTTGTGGGATTTGATTTGAATAGGGGCCATTAGCCACATGACCCTGGTTCTACATTGGTTAGACTAGCCACCAAAGGCACCAGTTATCCTTTCAACTAAGATTTCAACTCTTTTTTTTGTAAAATAGTACAATATTTTGGAATTTCTTTATTGAATTAGCCGAAGAAATATCAGGCACCTTCTATTGTACACTATAAATTAACCGCCACGTCTATAGAAATATAAATTAACAGGCAGGTCTATAGAAACCGGCCGTCCTAAGATCTAGAACCTAGAACACCGTACCAGTGCCAGAAACCTCTGTGTCCATACATGGGCATCCTGAGATCTGGGACATTGGTCACATGCAGCACTAGGCTCTAAGCTAACCAATGTCCTTGCACGAGCATCG
The DNA here is from genome assembly GCA_036346265.1 of Melocanna baccifera. Classification (NCBI taxonomy): domain Eukaryota; kingdom Viridiplantae; phylum Streptophyta; class Magnoliopsida; order Poales; family Poaceae; genus Melocanna; species Melocanna baccifera. Next base: position 5,832,716 of record CM070688.1, on the reverse strand, counting down.
TCTTGTTGCTACACGCAGATATCACGGGCGGGGGCAATCATGCATGCAAATATTGTACAAACATGTTTGATACTGCTAACATTTTAGGCAGTGTGGTTGTGTAGGGCCAACGAGAGATCGAGTAGGCTTCGCAACCGTGCAATGTACGTTCTCTTGTGCCGGTTTCATTTATTTTGAAATCATCATCTCCTCAGATGCGTGACCTGGCATCTTGTGATGATTAAGCGAAGAAGGCAACAAAATTTGCATTGCACACTTGGGAGGATACGAATAGAGTGTTCTACAGGACCGCTGGGACCCCCAGGATAGTGGTAGCCTAGGATACCTGCGCCTGTATCTCCCTCTGGAAGCATGTCCTCTGCAATTTAGTTCAAACAAATTCACGGCGCACTGATTTGCTATGCACCGTTCGATGAAATATCTACATGGTGAAAATGGAGATATCGAGAAAGTCGAAATATTTTGCCAAACTTCTACCTTCGGCATAGAGTTTCGGGAAGTTATGTTACGACTTACGATGACCTTACAATTGCTGGCAGCTGAATGGGCCATAACAGTCTCAGAAGAGAGAAAAAAGTTGAGACATTCACGACAGCTATCACTGTAATCAGTTGTTACTATATGTCTATATCCAGTCTTAACTAGCCTTTAAATAAATGTGTTGATATGGAGTATGCCGGCATATACAAAACACTGGAAAATTTTGAATTCACATGAACAAGGAAGTAACTGTTACAGTAATAACATGTTTGAGGGCACCGGCACATTGGACCAAAAATAGAAGGCAGGGAATTTTAGATTAGTTTTGTTGTCACTTCCCAAGGAACAAATGCATTCAAGGACTTTACAGGGATCTCTAGTTACACTTTAACAGCAAAAAGTACAAAGGTTTTCAGGAACAAATTGAAACCCTATTGGAATTTGTTTACTGCAAATAATCTTGAGCTATTCTGCATTGGTTGGTTATGTTGCTCATTCATGATTAGGCATGCGTAGTTCTGTTCCTAATTCATAACTGGCTTTCATACCAGGCACAAGAATTGTCAATAGCTGCAGGATAGAAATATGGACGTCTAGCTGGGGGTAAGAAAATAGTACCTCAAGAAACGAAATCATATTCCAGCGGAATAAGGTTTGTTAATTCCAGATAACAAGTCTACAACTTTATTCAGTGCATGAGATCCTCGTAACACGTAAGATTGTGAAATAGTAGCTGCAGAAACCAATATCGAACAATACAAGAATGAAAGATGCCTCAACAGTAACAACTATCAATAAATCACTGTGAATGTGGTCAAACCATAGGCTCATAAATCCTACAAAAACTGTTAAAGTGCATATTTTATACATAAGTATAATTTAATACATTTTACATTTCAGACCTTCTGCAGCGTTGCAGATACTACAAGCATGATATGTTTTTACATCATTAGCATTATAAATTAGCCCTACCTTTACACAACTTCGTCTTCTACTTAAAAGTTTCACAGTTTAATTATAGAATGTATGTATACATTTAGAAATACCGGTAAGTAGATTCAACCTATCCATACAAATTTTTAAGGAAAAAGTACATCTCCCTATGATAAACGACATCTACTATACATTCTTGTGTCATGATAATAAATGAAATTATATAATAATATTTAAATGGGATGGTTATGGCACAAAAACTTTTAGCTAAAAAAAGTTACGAAACTTTTCCGCCCCTTAAATCTTTCCACTTCCCCCACACCCCCACTTTTAGGAGTAGTGGATGGTGGAAAAATGTAAAGTGTATAAAACACAAACATGTACCATATTCACTCCTATATTTAAATTATTTCTACAAAAATTTGGGGCGATGCTACAATGGACTAGCTTACATGTAACTATCAGGAAAAAAATATCAAAATAAAAACCATATCTAGGTTTGGGCTAGTGGACTGCAATCTTTAGATACCCTAATAACATGTCAGACCCGAATTTAGCCAATCACAAGCAAATAGACCGTATCGGATCGAGTTTACAATAAAGTCCGGTTAGGCTAAATGGTTACATTACATAAAAGTGGAAGCGGTAGTAGAAGCAAAAGGGGGAAAGCACATCTCACCACAGACAAGTGACTGAGATGACCTATGTACGACCGATATTAACAAAAGACTCGACTTGGTCACCAAACTGGAGTGAGAACTAGACTACTAGGACCTAATCTAATTTCCACCTTCTTCATCACTATACACTCCTTAATCCTCGTATTAACATAAGACTTGAGTAATATTGGTGCAGACCAACATCGACTTGGTCGACTAGAGTGAGAATCAGACTGGAGTGAGAACTAGACTACTAGGACCTAATCTAATTTCCAACTTCTTCATCACTATAAGCTCCTTAATCCTCGTAGAAGATGTGGTGACCTTGATCCACATGTTCTGAAGGGTTTTGAGAGCGTGGGTGAGCACATACAATGGTGCTACGCGAACCAACATACCAAATGTAAGTATTGAATTCATGCAAGGTTTAACAAGGGAGGCCACATGTTCTTTTATTTGCTAAAAGTAACATTTCAAATTATCATAATTAGAAAATCCAATGGCTTAGCATTTTAAGCAATTCATATTTTATTAAAGAGAGTGAAAGTATGTAACATTTATAGCAGTGCAGGTTCCATACATTTGTTACATGGTTCCATCCACCATATGCTTAATTTTGATTACTAGGGCTACATCCACCCAATTAGCAACACTGGGTTACACCCACTTAGAAAAAGTCAAAATCAGGGCTACATCTACCAGACGAGTTTTCATCCCACCCACAAAAGATTTTTAAAATAGAAACTAACTCAAATAAGTTCCCATGTCTACTCTTAACCATGGGCACAGCTATTCGAACAATTTAAACTCTACATACTATACACTTTACCCACAAGACATAATCAACTTGCTATGTTTTACATATTTTCTTAGACATATGAATCAAGGATATCATCATAAGGTATTTCTCGTGCACCCACTAAGGTTTCATCTAAGAGTGGCTACGTCCACCACACCCAGACTCTTCTTGTGCCACACGGTGGCTTATACCAACAACACGACCCATATCTACAACGACTTAAAACTAGCGACACAACTTGTGGGTTACTCCAATAGTACAACTTGCACTAGCAGATACAAATTATTTAGTCAGGTTGACATCATTATAGACTTGTGGTTGTACTATTTAACACTGGGAGGTTATAACAGGATTAAGTCCTTAAATTTTCTGAGCGGTACATGCCACAAACCACCATTTCTCGTGCTACATCCGCATCAACTATCATACCATCCACTCATTTGTGGTAATAACAAGTTTTGGGGTTTTGAGAAGCATAAGCTATGTTATCCCAAAATACTAGCTATTTACATCCAATGACTGCCCAAAATAATTTTCATGTTTAAAGGATGATGATTGTGGCAAACTAGTATTATGGTATTTAAGCAAGACTAACATTGTATTTAAGTATGACTTATAGCTAGTAAGATTATCGAATAATTATCTTCGAGTCACAAGAATCATGTAATTCAAGTGTCAAGGATGGCATAATAATATTGCTACATTGTCAAGTGGGCATGTAACTACCTTAGGTTGACATACATTTGTATAATAAATTAAGAATGCAATTTATTAATTTCAATTAACATAAATCAGCATAAAATATAGGGTCAATATGATCAAAATGTTGACTCACTTGGGTTAAAAGTAGGTTGGTCTTGGAATTCTTGCGTTGCATTGATCTGGGAGCTTGTCCATGTCATCCTACTCTACTCGAATGGTCACATTGGAAAATGAACAACACGCAAATGAGAACAAATAAATACAATTGAAAATTCAAATGTACTCCAAATTAAACACAACTAGCACCATTATATAGATCTTGAATTTAAAAAAAATTAGAAATAAGTTTCATTAAATTTGAAGCTAAGATGAGCAAGAACGAGCTCTCTAAAGTTTAAATTTGGATTAAATCAAAAAATAACCAGAGGAGAGATTCTCTCTAACAGGTGGGGCCTACCTTTTTTTTAATTACTTTTCTACTAGAAAAATCTATAGACTAACAGTTGGATCCTACAATAATTTAAATTTTAATTTGATTTTTCTTAAAAGAAAAAGGGACAGAGGCTAACATGTGGGACCTTTTCACTGTATAAATAGTAATTGGGCCAACATGTCGTGGCGCCTACGATTTCTAACGGGTTTTTAAAAGGATTAAATGCTGGAGGGCCCACTTGACAGTGAGACAAAAAATTAAACCGGTATGGGGGCCCACAAGTTAGCGACTTAATTAGCCCAGGCTAAACACAATCATTACTTGCTAAATAAACACGCTTATCTTAATTACGTTGCTACAGGAGCTTCTTCCTTGGCCGACCATGGTGGAGCTCATCGCCGGCGGAAGCGGCGAAGTGAATATGGGTGAAGGCCAAAATGGTCTCCATGGCATGGCGTGCACCTCTAGGCAAGGCAGCGTGGCCTAATTTGGCCTCTAGGATGGTCGGCGGCTATGCTTGGTGGTGGTGGACCAACCATGGCACCATGGTGTGCTAAGGCATTAGGGCTCAATTCCGTTCAGGAGAGCACCTACGGCAGAGGGGGACTCACCGGGAGGGTGGACAAACCTCGGGGATGGGTGCAGTAGGTTGTCAACGACGGACCGGGGCGATGGAGAGGGAATCCACGCAGGCGGCGCACCAAAGAGGGAGAGAAGACTTGGCGAGGCTTGGGGCCGACTTGGGTGCTTCAGGCGATGCTCCAACCATGGCCAATTGGGTGAAGGTGTGGCGAGGCTCGCTAGCTGCTAACAACGAGGCTTTCACCTGAGGGAAGGAAGAAAGGGGCCAAAGCTAGCAGGCCGAGGAGAGGCAGTGGTGGGCGGGCCGAGCTTAAGAGGATTCAAATTTTGAAATTTTGAAAATTTAAGAGAATTTGAGATGCCCACTTTGACTTCAAATTTAAAATTTAAAATTTTATTTTGCTAAGTTTGCAAACCCAAAATGGGATGTTACATCACACTATTTTTAGATTCCACTTAGGCCCCAGAACTCAAGTGGTCATGTGTTATTGCTACAACTACAGAATAGTAATATTCTGAGACGTGAATGTGATTATGACAAATGACAATGATGGTTGGTTAGTTGGGTAGTCCTTAACTAGGAAATTCACCTAACATTTTGTAGTTGTAGAGAAAGAGTTGGTTTTTTCTATCATCTCATAGTGGATCAACAACAAGAAGTTTGGAAAGATGGAAGCTGTGCTAGACTCTGGTTTGTGCCTTTGTGAAGTCTACCAATTGAAGATCTGAAGGCATATACTGAAGAGCAACAACTTGATCCTGCATCAATGCTCGTATGTAGGAAGCATCAATACCAATATGTTTTGTAAGGTCATGCTTCACCGGATCTTTAACAATGCTAATAGCACCTATACTATCAGACAAAAGAGGAATTAACACAGAAACAAAAACACCAAAATCCTCTAGTAACTACTGTAGCTAAGTAACCTTTGTAGTCAACAAAGCCATAGCTCGTAATTCATCCTTAACACTCGAACGAGAAACTGTTGTCTGTTTTTTAGTCTTTCAAGCGATGAGAGAACCACCAAGAAAAACACAATAAGCAAAGAGACCGGTGATCAGATGGATCACTAGCTCAAGTGATATTAGAATATGTCTAGAGCTGTAAAGAGTTGGAGCGAGGGAAAAAGAGACGACGAGAGATAGTTCTATGAAGATACCACAAAATACGAAGATGACTATAGTGGAGCTGAGTGGAAGCAGAAACAAACTGACTTAAAATATGCACAGGGTATGAAATATCAAGACGAGTCACACCAAAATAAACCAAGATCTCAACAAAATGATGATAGCGAGTAGGATTAGTAAGAGACTCACCAACAGTGAGCGAAGATGAACAGTAAGCTCCATGGGAGTCTCCGCGGTGCGCAGATCAGTAGGAGAGGCACGATAAGATCCTAAATATACTTTTCTTGGGACAGATAGAAACCCTCAGGAGTAGAAATAACCTTAATCCCAATAAAATAGCGAAGAGGACCTAGATTAGATATGAGAAATTGCTCATGAAGATGCTCCTTGACAATAGTGATGTACTAAGAATTATCTCCAGTAATGATCATATCATCACAAGGCGAAGTGTGAATAAAAATAGCAAGATCATGAGCATTGGCAGAGTAACCAACTGCAGTGATAATAGAAGAGAAATAATTAAATCTAGGCACAAGGAGCTTATTTGAGACTATAGAAAGATCGCCAAAGACAACAAATCATACCATCAGGAACAGAATACCTAGGAGATGGCTGCATATATACCTGCATGTAGACCTAGGAGGTAGGAGAAATAGAATACAAATGATAAGTTAATCATAAGGACTGATAACAGCCTTTCCACAAACAACACACTTTATAAAATATAACATATTATATAAGATGGTTTTTTTAAAACTAACTCTTTCAAATACCAATATTCAACGAGATAGAATAGTCAAATGTAAGTAGGTGGCATTCGAAAATCATAAATGTATACAATATATGCTGTAAGGTCATTAAATCGATACTACCCTCCTAATAACCGACTTGTCGACTAGTCGTTGACTAGTCGACAGGTACTACTTATATGAATATGTATATACAAAGAAGGACTTTATTGTAATTTCAAAAAATAAGAGAGGTAAATTGCAAAATGTCGAGTCCTTATATAACCTGCCCCCCACTGCCTCGCCTTCTATTCCTCCGACCGCCTCCCACTACCTCGCCTTCTCTTCCTCCGACCGCCCTACACTGCCTCGCTCCCTCTCTCCTTTCCCCATCTCCTCCATCTCCGGTGCTGGCGAGGCTGAGCCAACTCGTCAGTGGCCACTCCCTCTTCCTGCCGCCACTCTCCATAGCCCCTAAGCGGCAGCCGCGGAGGAGGCGGTGAAGAAGACTTGCTGCTCGGCGAATCAGGAAGTGGCACCATGACGGAGACTGAAGCCAACAGAGCTGCGGAGGAGACCTGATCTGGCAGAAGCAGTGGATCCAACGGTGGAGACGGTAGATCCGGCGACGGCGACGACAGATCTGGTGGCGGCGGTGGCAGATCCGACGGCGAAGGTGACTCTCTCCTCACTTTTTCCGACGCAAGTTGAGTCGCCAACTCGAGTCGTCTCTTAGCCACCGACTTGTCGACGACTCGATGACTTAATAAGCATGATATGCTGATATCATAGATCATATAACGAACATAATAATCAGAGATCTAAATAATATAGATTGGCAAATGTGGAAAGCTAAATTCCTAATTTGGTACAATAGTATTAACACCAACTCCTTGTTTCCACAGCGTCCCTACAAATGAAATTAATTGAGAAATATGTGGCCTTATCATGGTGGAAGATATGTATGAAAATGCTAGCCATTTACCATATTGCCCTTGAGGACCTCCAGCCAAACAAGGTGGGCCTGTTAATAGGGGAAAATCATTTGTGCCAAATGGAAAACTGTCACCAGGAGTTAACATTATGTAGCATTCCATGGAGCCTAAAAAATTATTTCCTGCTTGTACTTGGTTCTGTGATAATGTTCCTTCAGATGTTGAATAATAATTTCCCAGCATATTCATCAACTTAGGAGATGCTGAGCTTAGAAAGAAAGAATGGAAAATAAGCTGACCGAGAATCATGAGAGATGAAGCTTCAGATAGTATACATTTGTTATTGTATTTATTATTAAGTCAAGTACCAAGAAGTTATTTTCCCACAATACTTTCATCAGCTGCAGTCAGACCTATCAAACTCCCATTTTAAAATTATTACGTTGGTCTCTCTATGGTCAGGCCACAGTAAATGACCGAACGGAACAGGAATATTTGTAACAGTGTGAAACAACTCAATTTTTCAGAGCTTTTTGAATCTTCTTGCACTGTTCATTGTCCTGTGCCGGTTTTGATCTCAGCCCTTGATCTCTGCCTCAAGATTCGTGCGTGTCTCCCCTCTGCTCTCCCCGCCTTTCCCCTCGCGTAGACGCCTGCGCGCTGGCGCCTTCGCCCGAGTCGCCTCCCTTCTTCCTCCTCGCGTGCGCGTCGGGTGCCTCGCGCGTGAGAGCCGCGCCCACTTGCTCCCTCCTGTCCCTTCACGCACGTCGATAACCGCCAGTGGCCCCCGCCTCCACGTCCCCGCGCGCCAACCGCCGCTCGCTCCCGCGCCCGCGCCGGTAGGCAACGCCTCCGCTCGGCACTCCCTCCGGACCGGTCGCGCGCCACGGCCAAATCCCGGAGTCAGCCCTCCCCGCCAATCTCCTGCGGACAACGTCTAGCTACTGGCATGGCCGTCGAGCCCTAGGGGAGTAGCTCACTCATTCTTTTCCTGCGAGCGCCATTAATGGTCATCAACTCCCGCAAGCTCCCCTTCCTCCTCGAGCGATAAGAGTGCAATTGCTCCTCCAATGAGCTCCCCGCCACTCCACTCTTCCTCCCGAGCACCCAATTTGAGCCCCCACCTCCTCTAGCGCCGCCACTCACCCCTCGGTCCGGTGAGCCGAAATACCCAACTCCTCCCCGTTGTTTAAATCCCGATTCCGCTCGCTAGAGCCCCACCTCGCCTGTCGCTCCACTTTACCCAACCCAATTTGGCATTTGCTTGTACCTGGGCCCTCTTCGCACATCTTCCCGCACCACCCCTCCGTGGGACAGCCTGCCAGAGCCTCCTCGAGCAAATGTCGTGCCTTCCCGTGATCTCCTTCCTCTCAGTAGTTGGTAAAACCGCAGCCATTGTCGCTGATCACCTCACAAGTACCCGAGCCACCACCATCTTCCCTTTCTTCCTCCCCACGCGACGCCTCTCGAATCCTCTTATCGGTTTGAAAGCCCTCACGAACTCCCCATACCCTCCCGCACTGGAGACACCGAGTTGGCCCCAAGGAGCACCGTCAGAAGCGGAATCTAAGGGTGAAGCGCGCTCGTTTCTCTGTCTTTCGCGTGGCGGAGGTAGAAGAAGACCTCCCGAGGGTGACGTGGCCTCATCCTCACCATCGGCGCCGATCCAATGGCGCGCTGTGAGCAAGCACTCCCGCATCGGTTCGGATCGGGAGACGGGCACCATCGGGACCTCCATTTCTAATCCTTCGTTCCAAACCAACCACTTAACTCCTCACCGCCGATCGTTTCGCTCCCTTCGCGCGACGTGGCTCAATCTCGTGCGTTCGCGGAAGATCGGGTGGTCGCCGCTACCACCGCGCTCTCCTCTCGCGGCGCGCGCATCGCCAGGCCAAGGCCCGTCGGCCCACCCGCTTGAACGCGCCGCCTTCCCGCGCAACTTCGGGCCGGGCCGATCACGCAGGCATGTGAACGTACTCTCCGATTTTTCCGAGGCCGATTAAATTGATTTATGTCTCGCTTGATTTGTTTCGTTGTTCGATTTCAAATCCGATGTACATTACTCCGTCATTCCACTCCCAAAATTCAAGTCCAAGCCTCTCCATTGTTTTCGTTTATTTAAATTTATTTTATTTATTTTCCTTTCCATTGCTTTGTTTAAAAACCAAGAAGGCTTATTCGTTATTTCTTTTGTGTGTTTTCTTTATGTAGTTTGCGAGAGTCCGAGGCGACGGTGCAGGTCCGAGCAAGTTTCCACGCATTACGAGATCGTCAAGTGATCGACACGCAAGGCAAGTTACAATCTTTGATGCATGTTGAACCTACAAATTCCGTATTTATTATTTAAGCTATTTGCAGACTACTATTTGCTTAAATCAATTATTTAATTAAAGTAGAAATGTTTAGAATGTCTTGTATATATTTTAGATATAACCTACCACAATGCAAATGCCATGTCCAACTTGAGGCCACTTTCACCTTGACAAACTTAGCGATATTAGACTAGTATATATATATATATATCTAAACCTCGTTTAATCGATCACATAAAATGATGAGCTATCGAGTAATCGAGGCAGTTCACCGGTTCTCCAAAATAATTTAAGAATTCATTTAGGGTAAGGCGGAAATGGTGGAGTGCCCAGTAGTGGACGAGTCCACGACCTTACCCTAGGGTGGAGGGTGCAATGCACGGGTGTCGATACGGGATATATCGCTTACCCGCTGTGGTTGGCGCCTCGGGAGCAAATATAAGGACGAGACCCTTATGCTGAATCTATAGCACAGTGACCGCTCAACCACAAGTATTGAATAACCAATCCTGGTCCGTTAGCTGCACATTTTATTTAAACCCCTACAGAAGTTGGGCTGTGGTATGGGTGAGTTATCGCCGTTATACGTAACTCACCGTACACATAACGGTAGGTCCGTATGTGTGGTATGGGGGAGTTATCGCCGTTACACGTAACTAACCATACACACAACGGCCGGTGAGCATCACCACCTATCGGGTAGGGACTTTAAAGCAAAGTGGGTAGCAAAGAGAGGTTTTCTCAATGCGCGCAGACACTTATGGTAGTGTGTATATAGCTTGACATTGGAAGTTGAGAAACCTTGTGGGTAAAGCTGAGCAACTCTGCAGAGTAAAAATTTATTGTATTCGAATACGCCGTGCTTCCGGTTAATGGAGCTGTGCTCGATGGGTGATTCCAGTAGTGAGGCATAAGTAGTTTTCCGATATTTCTGAACATGCGTAAAGAGAAGAAATATATGTTCAAACCCCATTTCCTTAACTATGGTATAATGGAGATTTGTTTCTAAATCGTTTGCAAATAAACTTGCACCCACCCTTATAAATAAAACCAATATATACCTCTCACTTGAAATCCCATGCATGTAGTATGTAAGGCTTATCATTGTAACTTGTTGAGTACAGTGGTACTCAAACTTGTTTAATCACAAATTCAGAAAATGCTCTTTAAGGAGAAGGCCAAGTCTACGAGGAGGTTTCGGAAGAGACCGATGGCATGGATGAGCAGTGGTCGTAGGTTTTAGCCGCACTCGGGCTTGATCGCTGGATTTCTTTTGTATTGTAAATTATTTGGGCTTGCCGCCCCGCTACGCTAAAACTCGACCGACGCGTCGTATGTTGTAATAAACTTTGGACCTTATGTTGCAAGCTTGTTGGCAATGATGTACAATTCTGTATGGTACGCCGCAACGGTACGGTCTACGGACAATTGCGGATCCCCGTACGTCCCCGGAAACGGGGGCGTTACAGAAGTGGTATCAGAGCACACACGCTTGACTGTAGGCTAAGACCTAAGGCTGATTAGGAGTACTGTTTTATAGCAAAAATCTAATTCAAAACTTAAAAAGAATTTACATAAAATGTAAGTAATATTGCTATTTTTTTTCCTCTCTTGTGCTACCTCATCTTACTTAGTTTACTTTCTGCATAAGTTTTGCTTTTGCAAATTGTTTATACTTGATCTCATCTAACTTCAAAATTTTGTCGCTTAAGCGCATGGTGCGATGCTACCACTGCGGCGAATAAATTGACCGGGTGGCCCGTTGAATTGTGGACGATGCAAAGAAGATTTGGGAGCCACCGAGACCGAAGCCCTCTTCCACTCTACCTGCACCACGACGGCGAGGATTACGAGTGGAGGACCACCGCCGTGTTGGAGCCCTTAGCTCTCCGACCGATCGACCGGAGTTTCGGCGGCAAGAGGGTCGCCCAGACGACTCCATTCAGACGCCGCCAGAAGGCGGTGACGCACCTACGCGAGTACTACGACGCGGAGTTCGAGCGATCGCTCTTCGAGGTGATCCTCGCATGGATGCTCGGGATCATCCGCCCGCCCGAGACAGACGGACCGACGATCCCGCTTGAGGGTGACATCTCGCACGTGGTACATCAGAGGTGATGTACCCAAGACCGTGGAGGAGAACCAGATCTACGCCGCTGCGTCGCACGCTGCGCCAGAGGCCCTTTTCCTTCGCGGGACTTGCGCGCTTCTCGAGGTGGAGGCCGGGAGAGGTCCGAGTGGGGAGTCTCGACGCCCCCGACCCGCCCCGCTGCCGAGGAGGATGACAGCCTCGTATCGGAGTCTTTTCCGACCGCCGACCTCCACCGCCCCACCACCGCTACCACCACCACTGCCGATCCCGAGGAGGAGGACTCGAGGAGGAGGACCCGAGGAGCGGGTCTGACATCGCGAGTCGCCCGAGCAGCGGGATGAGCGACGAGTAGCAGCAGCAGCTTTAGTAGTATTAGTAGCGCTAGCAGTAGGGTACGCTAGCATAGCTGCACCTTTTGTATCTAGTAATACTTTTGGATTGTAATATAAGTTGTAATGGAAGCCGTATGTGGTGGAACTTGACTTATGCTTAATGGAATCTATGTTTAATTATCACTTATTTTTGTTTGTTTATGTTATCTATAAGTCGCTTTTTTCAAAATTTCTTCTTCCTCTATTCGCCTAGTTCTTATCTCATTGCTCTAAACTTACCCGAGTTCATCAATCTTACTTATCTATCTCGTGGTTTATTAAAAACCTCACAGAAGGCTACCTCCAAGGTTTTTAATTGGCGTAACCCAATCCAAACCAAGGAGGTCAACAAGTGGAGGAAATGATCCAATGACTTACCACCATGATAGCCAATGTACTAGCAACCATGGAAAGAAACTGATAAGATTAATGGAGCAACACACAAGGCTACTAGAACAGATGGCTACAAGACCCGCAGCGGCGTGTGGCTTTCCAATGGCCGCGGCCACCGCGAAGGAGGCCCAATTACATCAAGATGGACCGATTTCCAAAAGACACGCCCACCTACCTTTGCGACGCCTTCGCACTCCCATGGCCGCCGATGATTGGCTTAAGGATATAGAAAGGAAATCAAGACGGCAGCAGGTGATGATAAGGAAAAGGTCTTATATGCATCACACCAACTCCAAGGACAAGCGGCAACCTGGTGGATCAACTACCAAGACATGAATGAAGGCAGGGAAATCACTTGGGCAGAATTCGAAGAGTCATTTCGTAAAGTCCATATTCCTACGGGAATGATGGAAGCCAAGCAACGAGAATTCATGGCGTTGAAACAAGGTAGTAATACCATAATGGAATATCTACATCAGTTCAATCACTTGGCCCGCTATGCACCGGACGAGGTGAAGACTGAAGCCAAAAAGATGTCCCGATTTCGGGGCGGGCTACAGAAATCACTAAAGTATCACATTTCTGCAATGAGATTTAGAGATCTAACAGAGATGGTGGACAGCCTCCTCTCCTCAGAAGAAGCCAGAGGCGAGATGGAAGACTTCAAGAAGAGAAAGACTATGATGAGGCCGTCATCGTCCTCTGGTAGTTATAAAGGACGTACCATCATGTCACCCGTAACTAAGATCGCCGAGCCGACGATTTGTGCTAGTACCCAAGCCTCAGCAGACAACATCATATCAGCGGAATACCCCTCAGCCCTTGGCGATTAAGTGCAATATCTGTTCTGGAAATCACTTTGCCCGGCAGTGCCCTCAAAGGACCAATGCATGTTTTCATTGAGACCAGATCGGTCACTTCAGGGACCAATGTCCTAAGAGAGGATTGCCTTCTGAAGTGGCAAAACTGCACTAACCAAAAGGACGCAAGCCCGCCATCAACACAAACACAACCTCGCAAGCGGGCTACTTACTGGCGCCTCGACACAAAAACAATATATCCCAACCGAATCATCAGGGAGCCCCACCGGATCATCCACCGATATCAAGCAGGCAAAGGAGTAGCCAGACCACCCTATCAAGGAAGGGTGAATCATATAACTGCAGAGGATGCGGCAAGATCAAATGATGTTATTGTCGGTATGTTTTCAGCCAACTCCAAGCCAGCATTATTTTTATTTGATCCTGGTGCAACCCATTCATTTATTTCCATGGATTATGCTAAGAGAAATCAATCGCCATTTACTTCTCGCAAAAGTTTTATGTCGGCAAACACCGAGTAGGATGGAGTCCCGCTTCGGGTGTAGTGAACTAAACTTAGACATTGAAGGGGTAAGGTTTACGGTGAATTTACTAGTGTTAGAAATGAAAGGACTGGATGTCATCCTAGGGATGAATTGGCTGACTAGAAATAAGGCCAAGGTAGATTGTGAAAACAAGACAATAGCCTCACCACCCGTAAGGTCACAGTCACAAAGAAAGACAGATTCAAAACTGATAGATGGCGTGAAAGGAAGTGTGCACAATATAATGATGGATGATGAGAGTCAGGTGCCAGTAGTTTGTGAATACCCAGATGTGTTTCCAGAAGAATTACCAGGAAGGCCACCAGATAGACAAATTGAGCTCGCCATTGAGTTAATACCGGGCACTAGGCCCATTACCAAACATCATTATCGAATGTCAGCACATGAACTAAAAGAGCTTAAGCTACAATTAGATGAACTAGAGGAAAAGGAGTTCATCCGACCCAGTGTATCACCATGGTCAGCCCCTGTCTTATTCGTTAAAAAGAAAGACGGAGCCCTCAGAATGTGTGTGGACTACAGAGGACTGAACGCAGTTACGATAAAGAATAAGTACCCACTGCCTCGGATAGATGACTTGTTCGATCAATTGAAAGGAGCAAAGGTGTTTTCAAAGATCGACTTACGATCGGGTTATCACCAATTGAAAATCCGAGAGCAAGATCGAGAAAAGACCGCATTCACCACAAGATATGGATTATATGAGTTTTCAGTGGTACCCTTTGGTTTAACCAATGCCCCAGCATACTTCATGAATTTAATGAACCAAGTATTCATGGATCAGTTGGACCGTTTTGTAGTTGTGTTCATTGATGACATATTAATATATTCCAAAAATGAAGAAGAGCACAAACAACACCTACACATGGCCTTGACCAAGCTCAGAGAACATCAGTTGTATGCCAAATTCTCAAAGTGCAGTTTCTGGAGGAAAGAGGTTGCATTTTTAGGACATATCTTACTACTTAAAAAAAAAGGAGTTGGTGGTTGATCCGTCATCAGTACGGCTCCATCCAATCTGAACCGTCGAATCTTTACTATCCAATCTACACCGTCAGATCTTTACTATTATAAAAGAACCCCTCCTACCGAACCGTGAATCTTCCTCCCACTTCTCCCCTCCCCACGTTCTCCGCCTCCTCCCCACCCCGCAGCCGCCTCCCACCCACCCCGCCGCCGCCGCCTCCCTCCCCACCCCGCGCCGCCTCGCCTCCTCCTCCTCCGCCTCACCACCTCCGCCCCACGCCACCGCCTAATCTTCCTCCCACTTCTCCCTTCCCACGTTCTCCGCCTCCTCCCCCCCCGCCGCCTCCTCCCCGCCCGCCGCCGCCTCCTCCCTCCTCCCACCCCCGCGCGCCTCGCCTCCTCCCCTCCTCCGCCTCACCACCTCCGCTCCCCACGCCGCCGCCTCCTCCCCTACTCCCCAACCTCGCGAACCGGCCCGGATCGGTTCGCCACCCACCCCGAGTGAGCGCCGTGCTCCATTCGCCGCTTCTCCGCCGCTCTCCTCTCGCGCCGAGCCGCTTCCATCGAGGGGAGGGAGACAACCGATCGATAGATCCGCCGCGGATGGGAGGAAGATGGCAGATCCGGTCCGCCGCCCGACCGAGGAGATCGGCCGGGCGCCGACCGGCGCATTCGACGCGCCGCTTCTCCACGCCATGTCATCCTTCAACGCCACCTCGCCTCCTCCTTGGCCACCGGCTCTCCTTCCCGACGTCGCCTCTGGCCACCTCTCCACTGGCGCCACCGCCTTCTCTCCCTCCCTTTGTGCCTCCGTGGCCTCCCATTCTCCGCCTCCGCAGTCACCCCCCACCGCATCTGCCGGATTCCTCCTCCACCGCTGCCCCGCATCCTCCGCCTCCGCTGTCGCCCTATCCCCCTATACTCGTTGCTCCCATCCATCGCCTCCGCCGCCGCTCCATCCTCCTCGCTCGGTGCCCCATCCACCTCCCGCCCCACAAAATCCTCCTCCCCCATCTCCTCCGCCCGCCGGCCCATCCACCCCCACCACCTCCAAAAGCCCCCCAACTACCCCGTCTTGATGCTGCCCCTATCCAGGCCGTGTAGGTCTTGATGCATTAGATTCCTGTGGTTTAGCTTATTATATTCTGAAGTTTTAGTTATATATGGATCATGACCAGAGTTTACTCCTTTGAATAATTAAATTATTCTACACAGTTGAACAATCTAGCCTATTCCTTCTTTTAGTGACTCCGTGCTACCTATGTTTCTCTTGATATCATTCATGCTACAGCTATTGTTTCATTATATTCATAACATTTGTTCCGTTTGGGTTCTGGACAGGGATTATCGATTTGTGTTGAGAAGTTGCAAATACAGTCTTAACATTTAATTAATTGATTATTGTTCTCGCCTCAATCCCCTGTCTCTCATTTGGGTTTGTTTTGTGAGACAACCACAAAAGGAATTGATTTGGAGCCTACAAGAGTTGCTGCAAAATCAAGGTGCACATTTTCCCTTATGCTAGCTGCTTGAAAAGTACTCGAGCATGGTTTGTCGGATAGATTGCTGATGGACATGTTTGTAGAAATTTTCCTAATAATTTTATGACCTCCCAATTGCACAGTTGCACAAATTGCATTTCATCTATTATATGTTGTTGTTCAAGACAAGTGAGAAATTAATGCAATAATTGTTTGTAGAATCAATACTGCTTTCTCTGTTGCTTTGCAGCTAGAGTGCGGAATTAATTCGACAATGGCTTGCAGCTCAGATGTGACACATGTATCTACTCAAGGATAACATGCAGAAAATATGATCAAAGTATATGACCTCCATTACCATTTAGTTTCTGTTATTTTGTGTACCATTGATGTTCTTTGCGACAATTGGTTCATCTTTTTTTTTAAACACAGCACCCAGCGTATCCTTACATCATTTGGATGAATACCAGCTACGGTCCATTAGCTTGCAACAAATCAAGTGATCTTATGCTTATCTTTCAGTTACATCTAGCAATTTATTTCATATCTGTTACCTATTATTTTATGGTACAGTCTGGGATTTATTGATTGATTGTTGCTATATTATGGATTGAAAGATAAATCTTATAGTAGAATATTATGGATTGAAGGATAAACTTATAGCAGAATATTATAGATTGAAGGATAAATCATATAGCATACCAGATTCAGTGTTTTGCGCTGATTTCTTGAGCGCCTCATGTTGATTGGTGTTTTTTTTTTTTTTGAAAAAAGGTAGCTCATCAAACGATCAGAAATGGAGGGATCTTCTAACAAAAGAACCTCTATTTGCTTCAGCAAGGTATGATGTATACGAGCAAGTAAGTTATCAAACTTTTATTTGTAGGTCTATACTGTCCTTAGCATGATACAATTAAGATTAAGGTTTTGCAAGGCTTGCATTGTTAGATCATTTTAAATTTCTCTTCTTGGTTGTTTCAATTCATCCGCAAGCTTTGATTTTTCAACTACGATATATAAAACATGATCGATCATCGCTCTCTATTTGTCGTATGTAATGCATACATCTTTCTAATTTAGAGAGTATATGATGTCGCCGCTTCCTCCCCACCCTCCACCCGCCGCCGCCTCCTCCCCACCCCACGCCGCCGCCTCCTCCTCCCCACCACCCCGCCGCCGCCTCCCCTCCTCCCACCCCATGACGCTGCCGCCTCCTACTCCCCACCTCCTCCTACTCCCTGCTTGATTGGTCCTCAAGATTGTAGGGAAGGAAAGGTTTTCTTGATTTGTCAAGAAATTAAAAGAATGATGGTAAACTTCAGTTTTCTGATCCATGAATGGAATTGTATCATATTTTGTGGCAATAGTCCCTCGCAACATGAGAGGGATGGAATGAAATCACTTGAAAATTTTGATCACTATTGCAAGCATCCCACCAACCAATTAGAATGTTAATATGGAGATTTTAGTTTCTCGATGTTTAATTGGTTGTCAAAGGAGTAAGTAGCAAGGTCATGCGCCCTTTCAAATATGAACCTGCATTTACTAAAGCCTGCTTTATTTATTTAGATTAATCCAGTCACATGAAAAAATGTTGGAAATGATGACCAATTGGTGTATAGTCTTAAGTTTCTATGTATTTTTTGAAAACTAATTATCACAGTATATTACTTATGTACCACACCTTTTGCATTTGTGAAGCTTTTATTCTAGCTGCACTACAGGAGATGATATTATTCATACCAGCATATGTCACCAATATGGCATGATATCTTTTTACTTAAGTTTTGTTTCATTAAGGTCCTGTTATATAATTCTACATTATCCTTGGTTCTACAAAAGTCTCTGTTGTTGCTTTGATGAATAATAATTCATGGATTTGCTCATTAATATATTTACTCTATGTTCATTAAAGTTCAAAAAAAAGAAGAGGAGGAAAGAAGAGCCGTGTCCACCACCAAGTCAATTGGTTACCTACATTTATAGTATTATTTGAACTTTATCTAATTGTCTGCTTAGTATCCAAAGCTATGTTTAATATTTGTCCTGTTCCACCAATACCACTTTATGTTCATGGATACTTTATAAAAGAGTTATTGCTTTCATCCCTTTTTAAAAAATTATTGTATATTTGATGTCCACTCGATGAATATTTCAGGTTATTTGCTAGGTGCATTTAGAATTTCATATTCCTTAAGAAGGTTAGATGTGATCTTCAGTGCACATATTCTTCTTTGTCATATTGTTATCCATATCATATGTATTAAGAATACTATGAAAAAATATTATTTACTATCATTTCTGTACATATTATTTTATATGGTGCTTGTTCTATCATGCTTAACTAATATGATGCTTGATTTATTTACGAGTATGAACATGTATGTTTTGTTTGATACATGATGACATAAGATAAAGTTGATATTTATTATTTAGTTTGAGATCATATTTGATAGTATGCATCACTTTTATTTGGTTTTTCGTTGCAACGTACGGGCACCTTACTAGTTATTACTGAAGAAGGTGTTAAAGTCGACCCAGAAAAGATCAAAGCAGTTATGGAGTGGAAGCAACCAACGACAGTTACAGAAATAAGAAGCTTTCTTGGATTGGCGAGTTATTATCGCCGATTCATAGAAGGGTTCTCTAAGATTGCTCGCCCACTTACACAATTGCTTAAGAAAGAGAGGTCATTTCAATGGACAGATCAGTGTGAAGACAGTTTTCAACAATTAAAGATTAAATTAACAACAGCTCCAGTGTTAATACTCCCGAATGCAGAAAAAGAGTTTCAGATATACTGTGATGCCTCAAGACAGGGTTTAGGTTGTGTATTAATGCAAGATGGGAAAGTCGTAGCCTATGCTTCAAGACAATTACGGCCGCACGAAGAGAATTATCCAACTCACGATTTGGAATTAGCAGCGGTCGTTCACTCCTTGAAGATTTGGAGACACTACTTATTGGGTAACCATTGTGAGGTTTTCTCCGATCATAAGAGCCTGAAGTACTTATTCACACAACCAGAGTTAAACTCGAGATAACAAGATGGCTCGAGTTAATTAAAGATTATGATGTGGATCTTCAATATCACCCAGGGAAAGCCAATGTAGTGGCAGATGCACTTAGCAGGAAAGTTTATCAAAGTATATCAAATGAAGCCCAGTGTCCGGAACAGCTTCAGAAAGACTTACAAAGATTGAACCTATCAATAGTGGAACAAGGATTTGTGGCAAGATTGAAATTCAGCCACTCACGACGGATCGTATTAAAGCAACTCAGACGAAGATGAAGAAATCCAAAGAATCTGAAAAGGATAAATCGGGAGGAAACTCCACGGACTTCACTATAGGTGAACACGGGATTTTAAAGTTCCGAGGACGATACTGCATACCAAATAAGAAGGAATTAAAAGATCTCATCTTAACAGAAGCTCACTCATCCCAATTGTCAATACACCTGTGAGGTACAAAATGTATCAAGACATGAAAAAGAGGTTCTGGTGGAAATCCATGAAGAAAGAAATAGCTGAGTACATATGTAAATGTGATGTCTGTCAGAAGATAAAGATAGACCACCAGAAACCGGCAGGGCTGTTACAACCATTGCCAGCACCCGAATGGAAGTGGGATGATATTGGTATGGATTTCATTACAGACTCCCAAGGACACAGGGAGGGGTATGATGCTATATGGGTCATTGTGGATAGACTAACCAAAGTAGCCCATTTCATACCGACAAGGGACCTACTAAAAGATAAGCTAGCGAATTATACTTAACCAAAATTGTAGTACCGCATGGAGTACCTAAAAGAATCGTAATACGATGAGGAGCCCAATTCACATCCAAATTTTGGGAGAAGCTACATGAAGCAATGGGCACCGATTTAGCTTTCAAGATACAGACTTATCACCCGCAAACGGGACGGTCGATGAAAGAACCAACCAGATTTTAGAGGATATGCTACGAGCTTGTGCACTTGTATACGAGCAAAGATGGAACACATGTCTACCATTCGCGCAGCTTCAGACAATAATGCTTATCAGCCGACATTAAAATGTCACCTTTGAAGCTTTGTATGGTATAGAATGTAGAACCCCACTCAACTGGATCAAGCGGGAGAACACCACCCTTGGACCGCAAGTTACTCAAGACGCAGAGGCACATGTAAGAATAATAAGGGATAGAATGAAAATAGCACAAGACCGACAGAAGAGCTATGCGGATAATCGTAGAAGGGATTTAAGTTTTGAAATTGGGGATTATGTATATATCAAGGTCACACCCTTTAAAATTATTAAAAGATTTCAAGTAAAAGGGAAGCTAGCCCCAAGATATATTGGACCTTTTGAAATTGTAAAGAGAATCGAGAAGTGGCATACAAATCAAATCGATACTGGATTATCAAGAATACATGATGTGTTCCATGTCTCGCAACTCAGGAAGTGCCTGCGCCAACCCGAAGAGGGCATCCCGATAGAAGAAATCGACTTACAGGATGATATGACATATGCAGAAGAACCACTACAAATACTTGAAACTACAGAGAGGCAACTCAGAAATCGGAACATCAGATTTTGCAGAGTCCAATGGAAGAATCACACTGCCACTGAATCGACATGGGAAAAGGAGTCAGACCTACAGCGAGATTTTCCCAACCTAATCCCTGGATCAAGTTAATCTCGTGGTCGAGATTCTTTTAAGGGGGGTAGGTTGAAACAACTCAATTTTTCAGAGCTTTTTGAATCTTCTTGCACTGTTCATTGTCCTGTGCCGGTTTTGATCTCAGCCCTTGATCTCTGCCTCAAGATTCGTGCGTGTCTCCCCTCGCTCTCCCGCCTTCCCCTCGCAGACGCGCACGCTGCGCTGGCGCCGCCGCGAAGTCGCCTCCCTTCTTCCTCCTCGCGTGCGCGTCGGGTGCCTCGCGCGTGAGAGCCGCACCCACTTGCTCCCTCCTGTCCCTTCACGCACGCCGAGCACCGCCATGGCTCCACACCTCCACGCCCGCGCGCCAACCGCGCCCCTCGCGTCGGCCGGGCGCAACGCTCCTCGCGCGGCACTCCGGACGGACGGTCGCGCGCCACGGCCAAATCCCGGAGTCAGCCCTCCCCGCCAATCTCCTGCGGACAACGTCTAGCTAGTGGCATGGCCGTCGAGCCCTAGGGGAGTAGCTCACTCATTCTTTTCCTGCGAGCGCCATTAATGGCTGTCAACTCCCCGCAAGCTCCCCTTCCCTCCTCGAGCGATAAGAGTGCAATTGCTCCCTCCAGCGAGCTCCTGCCACTCCACTCTTCCTCCCCGAGCACCCAATTTGAGCCCCCACCTCCTCTAGCGCCGCCGCCACCACCCCCTGGTCCGGTGAGCCGAAATACCCAACTCCCTCCCCAGTTGTTTAAATCCCGATTCCGTTCTGCTAGAGCCCCACCTCGCCGTCGCTTCCACTTTACCCAACCCAATTTGGCATTTGCTTGTACCTCTGGGCCCCTCTTCGCACATCTTCCCCGGCACCACCCCCTCCGTGGACAGCCCGGCTAGAGCCTCCTCGAGCAAATGTTGTGCCTTCCCCGTGATCTCCTTCCTCTGTAGTTGGTAAAACCGCAGCCATTGTCAGTTGATCACCCTTACAAGTACCCCGAGCCACCACCATCTTCCCTTTCTTCCTCCCCGCCGGCGACGCCCCTCTCGAATCCTCCTATCGGTTTGAAAGCCCTCACGAACTCCCCATACCCTCCTGCACCGGTAGACACCAGAGTTGGCCCCAAGGGAGCACTGTCGTAGCGGAATCTAAGGGTGGAAGCGCGCCCCTGTTCTCTGTCTTCTCGCGTGGCCGGAGGTAGAAGAAGACCTCCCCGAGGGTGACGTGGCCTCATCCTCACCATCGGCGCTCGATCCAATGGCGCCTGTCAGAGCAAGCACTCCCCGCGTACCGGTTCGGGACTGGGGAGACGTGGCACCATCGGGACCCTCCATTTCTAATCCTTCGGTTCCAAACCAACCACTTAACTCCTCACCGCTTCGATCGTTTTCGCTCCCTTCTGCGGCGACGTGGCTCAATCTCGTGCGTTCGCGGAAGATCGGGTGGTCGTCGCTACCAGCCGCGCGCGCTCTACCCCCCTCCTCGGCCGCGCGCGCATCGCTGGGCCAAGGCCCGTCGGCCCACCCGCGCGTTTGAACGCGCTCGCGCCTTCCCGCGCAACTTCCCGGGCCGGGCCGATCACTGTGCATGTGAACAGTACCCCCTCCGATTTTTCCGAGGCCGATTAAATTGATTTATGTCTCGTTTGATTTGTTTCGTTGCTCCGATTTCAAATCCGATGTACATTACCCCTCATTCCACTCCCAAAAATTCAAGTCCAAGCCTCTCCACTGTTTTCTCGTTTATTTAAATTTATTTTATTTATTTTCCTTTGCATTGCTTTGTTTAAAAACCAAGAAGGCTTATTCGTTATTTCTTTTGTGTGTTTTCTTTGCGGTAGTTTGCGAGGAGTCCGAGGCGACGGTGCAGGGTCCGGAGCAAGTTTCCACGCATTACGAGATCGTCGAAGTGATCGACACGCAAGGCAAGTTACAATCTTTGATGCATGTTGAACCTACAAATTCCCGTATTTATTATTTAAGCTATTTGCAGTACTACTATTTGCTTAAATCAATTATTTAATTAAAGTAGAAATGTTTAGAATGTCTTGTATATATTTTAGATATAACCTACCACAATGCAAATGCCATGTCCAACTTGAGGCCACTTTCACCTTGACAAACTTAGCGATATTAGACTAGTATATATATATATATATCTAAACCTCGTTTAATCGATCACATAAAATGATGAGCTATCGAGTAATCGAGGCAGTTCACCGGTTCTCCAAAATAATTTAAGAATTCATTTAGGGTAAGGCGGAAATGGTGGAGTGCCCAGTAGTGGACGAGTCCACGACCTTACCCTAGGGTGGAGGGTGCAACAGACGGGTGTCGATACAGGATATATCGTTTACCCATTGTGGTTGGCAGTCTCGGGAGCAAATATAAGGACGAGACCCTTATGCTGAATCTATAGCACAGTGACCGCTCAACCACAAGTATTGAATAACCAATCCTGGTCCGTTAGCTGCACATTTTATTTAAACCCTACGTGGTTGGGTGTGGTATGGGTGAGTTATCGCCGTTATCGTAACTCACCGTACACATAACGGTAGGTCCGTATGTGTGGTATGGGGAGTTATCGCCGTTACACGAACTAACCATACACACAACGGCCGGTGAGCATCACCACCTATCGGGTAGGGACTTTAAAGCAAAGTGGGTAGCAAAAGACCCGGTTTTCTCAATGCAGTCGCACACTTATGGTAGTGTGTATATAGCTTGACATTAGAAGTTGAGAAACCTTGTGGGTAAAGCTGAGCAACTCTGCAGAGTAAAAATTTATTGTATTCGAATACGCCGTGCTTCCGGTTAATGGAGCTGTGCTCGATGGGTGATTCCAGTAGTGAGGCATAAGTAGTTTTCCGATATTTCTGAACATGCGTAAAGAGAAGAAATATATGTTCAAACCCCATTTCCTTAACTATGGTATAATGGAGATTTGTTTCTAAATCGTTTGCAAATAAACTTGCACCCACCCTTATAAATAAAACCAATATATACCTCTCACTTGAAATCCCATGCATGTAGTATGTAAGGCTTATCATTGTAACTTGTTGAGTACAGTGGTACTCAAACTTGTTTAATCACAAATTCAGAAAATGCTCTTCAAGGAGAAGGCCAAGTCTACGAGGAGGTTTCGGAAGAGACCGATGGCGTGGATGAGCAGTGGTCGTAGGTTTTAGCCGCACTCGGGCTTGATCGCTGGATTTCTTTTGTATTGTAAATTATTTGGGCTTGCCGCCCCGCTACGCTAAAACTCGACCGACGCGTCGTATGTTGTAATAAACTTTGGACCTTATGTTGCAAGCTTGTTGGCAATGATGTACAATTCTGTACGGTACGCCGCAACGGTACGGTCTACGGACAATTGCGGATCCCCGTACGTCCCCGGAAACGGGGGCGTTACACAGTGGTACAAGCAGAATCCTGATCTCCAATAGAGGACCATTGGTGAAACAATGCTCGTTTCAGCTTTTTTTTAGTTTCAGCTTTTTTTTCACTATTCAGTAATTCATCTTTTCTGAATTTTTTTTGATTTTTTAGGCTTTTTTGCATTTTTCTTTTTTTCCCTGTTCATTTGCATTGTCCGTGATGGGCTAACATATTTTTTCTATTTTTATATTATTTTAAATTTAATTATGCCTAAAAAGCTAAATCATCTACAGTAAAAAAAAGGTAGCTACAGTAAAATTTCAGCAAAAAATCAAAAGCCAAATGTATACACATGGAAGTTCTATTGCCACTTATTGAAGGGTGGTTCTGTTTAGATCCTTTGGGTCAAGATGGGAATAGTGCTGAGAAAAGTTAGTGATTAGCATAGTGTTCTTGCTGTTGACTATTATCAAATTGCACCAAACTTTCTGTAGTTGGGTGTTAGATGGTGTCTTCAGATAAACCGGACCTTTCCAAGCCAGTGGAAATAAATTAAATATCCATAATCAATAGGAGGAAGTATCTTGTACAAGGTACCTTTACCATGTAAAGTTGTGCGAAGTATCATTAAACAATTCGGAAACTTTTTGAACAAAAGTGTGAAGATAGTGTTAGATATTTTCAAATTTTAACAACTTGACCAAATTCCATGTTCCAATTTTTCTACAACTAAAGAAACAATAAGGACAAAACCAGAATAATAGTTAACTTCTATAGTTTTATCCAATCAAATAGTCCTTTTTTCTTGTTTCTCATGCTAAAGAGTGTACGGCCCCATTCCAAGGTGTTGTGCCTTTTGGCAGAAATTGTATTGTAACGGCTATTAGCTTTTTTCTAAGGTATTCAATTAAAGAAAAATGAAGAAAAAATAGGAAAAACAAAAAACACTGTTATATCTTCATGGATAATGCAAAGGGAAAAGGAAACAGTAATAGATTTACTGCTTAGTAAAATAGGAATCTACATTAATAATTACAAAAGCTATTTAGTCCAACTACAGGAATGAGAACGTACATTAATATACCCTGGGCCTGTTCTTTGCGGCTTCTAAAAGTCGCTTTTGACTTTTGCTACAGTAACTAACTTTTAAATGGAGTATTTTTTAAGATGGAGTCTACAAGTTAATTGTAGTACACATTAAAAAATTAATATCTGTATCATCAAAAATTGCAAGCGAGTATCCCTTTTTCCGCAATCTCTGTCGCAAACAGCCAAAAAGCCATCAGCCGCAGCCAAAAAGAACAGGCCCCCTGACATTTTGCCACCGCCAAATGAGCAACTCAAGAGCAATGACGACTATCTTCTAAAAGAACATATGTGGGTTGTACAATCGAAAGCTCCTGCAGCAATTTAAGAACCATCATTTGCACACAAGCACAAAAGAAGAAGAAGAAAGAAAAACCAATAACTGCAAATTTGCCATTCATCATGCTCACTAAACTGTAAAATGCCATCCTCTTAAGATATCCATAATTTATATCAGGTGTGGTCTTTTTGGCTATGGTTTATAGCTACTGCTGATAGCTTTTAGTCTTAGTGTAAGTGCTTATACGAGCGAGCCGAATGCTGATAAACCGATAAATCGTTTCGAAAAGACTATCCCGATAAGCTACTTCAAAACAGCGGAGGAGAAACAGTTCCGTTTATTTGTTCGAGAGAAACTATAAACTATAAACTGAAAAGAATATACTATCTTCTTCACCCATTAATGATGGCACCTTCGTTTTTTTCATGGAGCTCACCCACTGGTTCCATTTAAGGTAGCAATAAATATAGGGAAAGAAATATACTACTAAATCAATGGAGACATTATATATTACATGCTATATCAAACAAAGTTACCAAACATTACTGAGAACAGTCTAAGTGCTAATGCTTTCAACAGTAAAATTGTAGTACAGAGTAACAAGAATACATATTTCCATATACTACCAACTGGATTGTCCCTTTAAATAGATATCAATAGCTGCCCAACTCAAATGCGCACACGCTTTCAACAAAAGAGAAGCTCAGATAGCCTTTACTTGTACAAAACCTACTCAAGAAAAATTCTAAAATATATCCCGATAAAAAAATGTAAAAATATCAGTGCAGAAATTATGCTATTTCATAACTCAACATGACAATCCTCTATCGTCACACCTTCATACGTTGCAAAAATTGCTTCCTTGAGTTCCTCCTGGTCTCCAACGTTCATAGCCCCTTTTATACTCCCATGATTGTACTCTTTCAGGCACAAGTCGGGCATGATCGGCCATTTCTTGATATACATTTTGTGAATGTTCAAACTTGCTGCTAGTGCTGTGACGATTCAAGGAGCAGTCACCTGTCCAGATTTGCTCGCAAGCACGACGCGATTGCGCAAAACTGCACGGCACGGCAGATGCACCATGGGTCGGTACGGGCGGACTACACACACAGCCAACAGCAAACAAAATTCGCAGCCCGAGCACTGCAGCAATGCACGCATTCGCAGCAGCCGTACGGCTTCGATTGATCACAGCCACGGAAACAGCAGAGGAGCAGAGGATACCAACGGCGTGCTTGCTGGCGGCGGCGACGGCTGGGATTTCTGCTCCGGCTGCTGCTTCTGCCCGAAGCAGTCCAAAGGGTTGGTATCCTCGACCAGCCTACCCCGGCCGACGAGAACTGCTTCGACGGCGTTTGTGGCGATTCGGCGAAGGGGGAGGAGGCGGCGACAGCTGGAAGAGAGAGGCGGCGGCAAATGGGGGACAGGTTGGGACCAGGAGGCGTTTGTTTCGGAATAAAATAAACCCTAGAATTTCAGTGGGATGGGCTGGGCTTGATTTAGGAGTTACTTGGGAGCGTAGGCCTGTTGGCGGGGCTTCTGCTGCTCCTTTTTTTTTACTCTAAGAATTCGAAGAGAAGCCATTGGTAGGAGGTTTGTTCTCAAAATACTGAAAGAGAATATTGGAGGCAAAAAAATCACACGATATCTTTGGTTTAACACTTCAAGTCTATTTATATCTTACTCATTTCTACTTGTACACAAATTTTTGAATAATATTTGTATATTCTGAATAGTCAAAACTAATTTTGCACATGTTTAATAGTTTCATACATCTCGAATCTTCTCGCATAGTAATCACTAGAGAGAGCTTTGGCATCCCTGAATCTTCTCGTATAGTAATAACTAGAGATAACTTTAACATCAACAAGTATAGACATCGAAATTCAAGCCGCTGCACATGGTGAACTCTGATGAATTACATTTTTTCTCAAGCGCCAACAGATCCACATATATCCGTTGTCGCACTAGCCAAAAAGGAACATGAGAACAAGCAATACTGGAACTAATCCACCCATGGATTAACCAAACTCCACCCGATGCAGTACAACAATTGGAGCACCTAGTGATCATTACAAGGAAGAACTAGCCAAAAAAAAACTAGCAGGTCTCGCACTTGCAAGTGCTGCACCATGCAGAGACCCCCATGAGGAATAACAAGCTTCTGATGCTTTCAGAAAAGCTCGGACCACAGATCACCTCGAGTTTTCTAGTTGTTCCGTGGTGTCAAGAGCACTGTCCCTAAAACAGTAAAATGATTGACTATTGATTACTGATTCAACATATTGACTACTGATTCACTATCGTAATTGACAGGAGCAAAATTAGCAATTAGCAGCATCCTGTCTATTGAACTTCAGATAAACTAAGTAGTAGCAAGCACAAGTCATCGCTTTCATGGATTCATGAATAAAGATAACAAGCAGTACCTTATTTAATCGGTTTATAAAGGACCATGTGAAAGAATTCTAGATTATGTTGTGATGAAATCATTGTAATTTAAAAATGTTAGAAATTTAAATTGCAAATTTTGTTCATCAATACAGAGATGGTGATATTGATTCAATGGTGTCACACCAATTCAATGGGTGACATTCTGTATTGATTGAGCGCATGTACAGGATGCCATGCTGTGCCTTGCATGCACGTGTCAGTTGTAGGCTTGCACGCATTGATTAGTGCATGGCATTGTATAGCCGAATAGAATTTGGCCAATCTGCCCTGTAGCGGCACGAGATGTCCGGAAATAGTCTTTCTCCGCGTGCTTTTCCTGTTCTGGCCCCCTTGACGTGCTCTACAAGCGCACGAGCTTTGGTGGCACGGCACCCATCTACGCGAGATGGCGCAGCGTCTGGCCGCACGAGGTGAGGAGGCACGGCGCCTGGCCGCGCAAGGTCTCAACGCCACAAACGTCATTCCGCTGCGTTGCACAGCCGAGCACCTACGCCTGCGCACCACGGTGGCCGGGTGGTTCTTCGTGTTCGACAATGTCGACCAACCCCCCCATGGTGATCGCTATGCACGGTGGAAGAGTAGAGTGGCGAGCTAGACTTCGCCACGGGGTCGGAGGAGGACACTATCGGCGCGATCCGGAACAACGAGCAAGCGTCGGTGATGAGCGTGGAGGAGATCCGGCAGAGGGTGGTCAAGCTCGAGGACGCTTGAGCATGTGGCAGGAGATCCACTTGCTCAACAAGCCTAAGGGCGCGCTGAGCAAACTGTTCCAGAAGCTCGGTCTCGGCGAGAGGTTGTCGTCACTGTAGCAGCAACTGCAGCCGAGCACCAGCAATGAGAAGTGCAGGATTGCAAGGTTTATACGAGTGTTCCAGGTGGTCTTTGATGTAGTTTAGTTGCATGATGCTTTCAGCTAGTACAATAGTTTGCGCATTGGTTCCTTTCTTTTTTGGTACAAGAATTTGTTTAGAGCATACACCTCGTGTGGCCGAGCGCTGCGCCTTCTCACCTTGCGTGGCTGGGTGCCGTGCCATCTCCTCGCGCGGTCGGGTGCCATGCCACCAGATCTCGTGCGCTTGTGGAGTACATCAGGGGCTAGAACGGGAAATACGCGCAGAGGGAGGCCATTTCCGGACATCTCACACCACTAGGGGCGAGATTGGCCAAGAATTCTGTTTGGAGCTCTAGTCTCCCGGTGGTTCAACTGATTTGGACTCCCAGCACCCAGTCAGACTGGCCTAGCAGTAAGTGTTTCAGCCAGTTTCTGGTTTTTTGTGATTTTGAGTCGTGGATTGATTTCGGTGATCTAGGTTAGGGCTTATATGTTGTATGAGACTTGTTACTGTTAATATGAGTTAAGTTGTGAATAACTTATATCTAAAAATAATTTTTTTGCCTTTGGATATGCAGAATCGTTTAGAGTCAATCATGGTCAACGGTGAGGATAGGGGTTATGCTCATAGAGAAGCTAAGGCCCAAAACAATCGAAGATGCTGGGTAAGATGGATAGGCTTAAGCATGGCACGAGAAAGATGAAAAATATTAAAGAGAAGTTCAAACGGTGAGTTGCACCATGTGGCTTGGTCGGTCTAAGTGAGGCGTGGTCCGGTGGAACCAGAGCAGGAGAGACTTGCTGATGTATAGCAAGCCAATAGTACACCTACACGTGGCAAGCATGACGATTACTTGTAATGGAAGGAAATGACCAGGTCAAGAAATGGTATTTTAGTAGTTTGATCAAAATATCAAAAACTACCTTAAAGCAAAACCGCATCGCTGGAGCGGTGCTTCGGAGAGCGGTTTAGGTTAAAGAGAAGCTGAGAAGATCAAGATGAATCAAGGCTAAGGATTAGTGGATTCGAGCTTATGCGCTTTAAAAACATGTATAAGTGTAGTAAGTACCCATGTGTGTGGGGTTATCGGGTTTCCCTCATTGTGTTAAGTGGATAGTATTTACTAAAAGTTAGATATGGCTAGTTAGTCCATCTATTTAAGGGGTTAGGATGGAGACTTGTAGTTAGCTATTTAACCTTTCTCTCACTACAACATATATGATCTTCTATGACAAATTCCTCGTGACAACAGAGGTATGCATCATTACGTTATTTCGTTTTATGACGTTTGGTATGTGGCGATGTGGCTTAGTGATGAAAATGAGGTGTTCGTCATTAAGACCAACTTGAAATTGTCATAAACTAATACAATGGCATATGATGATGAACGCTATTTTGTCACAAGAGACCAACCTACAAGCGTCACAAATTCACGACAATGTTGGTTCGTCATAAGTTTTTTTTACATGTTTAAAAGTGCTTGTGGATCCCACATGTTAGATGTCTGCCACAGCCAGGGGCGGAATTGGGCCCCTGGCAAGGTGGGCTTTAGCCTGGGGCGTGAAACAAATTATAGAGTATAGCCTAGGTATTTTTAGCCCAGCCCGAGATAGTATTGTTAGAATTCAACCCAGGTAGCCCAATAGCCCATAACGTTTTTCGCAGCCTTCCTGTGCCAAAACTCTGTCCCGCACGCGGCCGGCAGCCCATTTCACGCGCTTGGCGCCGCGGCCCACTTCACACGCCGACATCGTCCCGCAGAGCGCCGCCGCCGCTCGCCCTTCAAAACCCTAGCACACCGGCGACGCCGCACCGCAGTTCTCATCGCCAGTCGTCTTGTCTCGGATCTCAGCCGATCTAGTGCCGCTTGGCTCCCGGCGACCGGCGCCACCCCCTCCTGGTGTCGCCCCGCCTCCCGGCCTGCCCCCACCCGGAGCTACCCAACCTCCCGGCTCGCCCCCTCCCGGCGCCGCCCTACCTCCTGGCCCAGCCCGCCCCCCCCCCTCTGTTAGGGTTTTGAAGGGAAGCCCGAAGGTGAGGAATTGATCCGATGAAGGTAGAAGACCTTGGCTACCTTTTGTTGCTCTTGAGTGTACTCGGCCAGTGCACTTTGGTGGTTTTGTGTGGCACTACCTGTACCTTGATTTTGTGTTTCGGTGTGTCCCAAATTGCGAAAGTGGGCATTGTATCTCTGCCAACCCTCATCTGGTGATTCGCGGCACAGCAAGGCAATCGGTTTTTGGGACATCACCATTGCCTGTTCTTCTTGGTGGCTTCGACTGCCATCCGCACTGTGAGGATCTCGGTTTTACTTTTCGCTTTACTTGCAGTGTGTGCTATTCTAGTCAATTATCCTTTGGTAATTGTTCTAGACCTGGGAGACATTGCATGTATTGCTTGAGGACTTGGCTTAATGCTCAATGAAGATACATGTCTAATTCTGATATTGATATGATTAAACTAGTTAGAATTGAGCTCTATTTGTCATGCTTACTGCTATCATTTGATCTTTAGCATATTGGTCACTTACTGTCAGTAGGGTTGTTTCACATCAGTTATATTATCTCTAGTATCTTTAGTATTATGTCGCTCTGTTGTCGGTTCACTTAAGTTTACTTGTTGTCCTTGAGATTCTGTGATCATTTTCTTTATGAATTAATCAAAGTTCCTTAGTCTGCTGAGTGTTGTTTTAAGAGATAATTCCTTTTGGTGTGTTCTGTCAACCGATAGTGGTCTATTGATTTTGTGGATGCAAAATCTTGTGATAGTTTAGTAAAGCATAATTTAGAGCTCACATTCTAATTCAGACTGTCATATCAATTCTAAAGAATAGACAATTGTATTGAGAAGGCCAAGATTAATTCTTGAGCAACTCTGCATTTGAGAGCAATAATTTCAATTAAAACTGAGCTTTATGCTGTTATAATTGTTCCCCTGGTCATGAAACTGTTTTATATGCTCACCTCAGCAGTTATCACTTATCACGTTTCATACTTGAAGTATATGCTTTAGCATAAATGACATGAAAGATTCACATGACTGTGTGTTAATTTTGTCATTTGTTTGCTGATGGATATATGCTTTATTTATAGCAGTTATTGTTGGGATTAAAACTGAATTTGTGTTGAAACTGTAATTTGTCCAACACTCTGGACCACTCTGGACTCTGTTAATCTTTGTTTATAGTCTCTTCATTATTTTCTAACATCTGGATGGGATCAATGAGTTCATGAATTTATCACCACTAGGCTCATACCACTAGGCTAACAACTCAGTTACATAAGCTTTTTCCTATACTTGTACCTATACGTATAATATGTTATGCAATCTATAGCAATTGAGGTGCGGTTGCTTGTGACTGCACGGATATATCACCACCTTGTCTTATTTCAATGTGCAGCAGATGGACAGAAGTTGGATCAATAGTAGGCTATTTAGCAAGGCGCATCTGGACGGGATCAATGAGTTCATGAATTTTGTTTCCGAGAGATTTGATGAGAATGCAGAGATACTTTGTCCATGTCGTAAGTGTTTGAATCGGGTTCATCGACATAAAGGACATGTGGAGGATCACTTATATATTCATGGGATGGCTAGCACTTACACTAAATGGATACATCATGGAGAACCATCGGATGCCAGAATTAATGAAAATGAAGACAATCTGGATGAACATAATGTCTTCAATGAGGTTGTTGACATGAATGTGGATGACGAAGACAAACCTGATGATAGAATTCCTGATATGTTAGAGGAGTTGTACACAGCTGAAGATCAAGGTGGAGGGAAATCGATGTTTGCAGCTATATTAGAAGAGATGAAGCAGGAACTTTACCCTGGTGCAAATTATACAAGATTTTCTTTTGTGGTGAAGTTACTTCATATCAAATCAGCAATGTTGCATTTACCGCACTACTGAAGTTGTTATCATCGGCATTCCCGGCTTGCTCTCTTCCCGCATCTTACCATGAAGCAAAGAAACTTATTCGTGCATTGGGTCTCGGATATGATTCAATCCATGTGTGTTCAAATAATTGTGTTTTGTTTCAGAAGGAGTATGCAAAAAATGATAAATGCCCAGTATGTGATGCATCAAGATGGAAAGACGCGGATGGAAGAAAGCAGATTCCTCAGAAGGTATTGCGGCATTTTCCATTGATTCCAAGGTTGAAGAGGATGTTTGCTTCAAAAAAAATAGCAGAGGCGGCATAGTGGCACAAGTTGAAGAGAAAACCAATGGAGAATGAGCTCAGCCATTCGGCTGATGGTGAGGCACAGAAAGAGTTTGATAGAAAATATGGGTGGTTTGCAAAAGATGCGAGGAACATCAGACTTGACCTTGCTACGGATGGTTTCAATCCATTTGGCAAAATGAGCTCCTCGTACAGCATGTGGCCAGTATTTCTTATCCCCTACAACTTCCCTCCGTGGGAATGTATGGAGCCTACTCATCCCTGGTCCAGAATGCCCTAGAAAGGATTTCGATGTCTTCTTAGAGCCACTCATTGAAGAGTTGCTAGAGCTTTGGAAAGGTGTTCGTACTTTTGATGCATTTAATGGAACAATGTTTGATCTGCATGCTGTAGTAATATGGTGCATTCATGATTATCCAGCTTTAAGCACATTCGTGCTCTTGATTAGGGTCAATTTACCATAGACACAGACCGTAAGCCAGTCAAAGAAGCATGTGCTGATTTGCTCAAGTGTGGACAACGGCAAATGAGGTACCAGTTGAAGAAGACTTACTTTGATAATGTACCAGCAAACCAAGTGAGAACAACATCACCACTAAAGAGTATGACTGACGAGCAATGGAAAGCACTAGTGGAGATGTGGTCAAACCCAAAGCACAAGGTATAGAACTAAGCTTCCTGTGTTACCTCTCATATACTAGTGTGTTCAACATAGAGAGCAAAGTGTGGTATAACTAAGCTACTTGTCTTACTAATATTGCGTATGGCTATAGCTGTAAATATTGTGTATGGCTATGGCTATAAATATTGTGTATGGCTGTGTCTTTTGTATGTGTGATAGAACTAAGCTACTTTTCTTACTAATGTTTGCCTTTCTACAGGACAAGTGTGTGAAAAACAAACTTAACCGTGAGAATATTCGGTACCAGCAAAGGACAGGCTCTCGGAGCTACATTGCGCATTGCCATGTCGTGGTAAGATATAGAAAAATTGTACTAGTTCCAATATAGTTTATTTGATAAATGAGAATACTGTCCATGGTCTACTTTATGCATGAGAATCATTTGTATGCATAAGGCACTCATAAGTTAGTGATTGGATGTGAAAATTTTTACTGATGGCATATTGCATTTAACACTTAAATCTGCATATGAAAAATCTTTCAAAGTGATGGTATGTTGTATTTACAAATTGTTTGCATGTAATTTCAAAAGCAAACTAAGTATAAAGATGTGCCACCCACTGCGATTGATCTTTTCAAGGAGTGCCATTGCAGAGCAAGACAGTTTTAGTGAGCTCAGAAAGAACCTTATTGTGAGTTACATCTTCTTTCTTCTTTTGTACTCATATTTTAATGCCGATGGAAAGTGACTTCTAAATTCTTATCTTATTATTGCTAGGCTGATATGGAAGCCATCATTGCCGATCCTGCACAAGAAGGGCAAGCACCAAAAACTCATACTGAAGTTGTTTCCCAGGTCTTGCCAAAATCAAAGTTTCTTCAAAATGTCGGTCTTGAGTCAGTCGCCCCAAAGAGAAGCAGCAAAGTTGTTGTTGCTGCACGTGTTGAAGAACTTGAAGCTGAACTTGAGGCAGAGAAGCAATGTGCAGCAGATCTTAGAGACACACTTGATGGTCAGCAGGATGAGTTGGATTCCTTGAAGAAGAAGGTAGATGAATCAAAAGCAGCAAGGAAGCAACAGTTGGAAGAGATTGAAAATTTGAAGAAGTCTTCAGAGGAGACCAATGCCCTTATTCGTCGTTTGATTAGCTTCAATACTCCATCTTTTAGTCAGCCCTAGTAAGGTTTGTTAGTCCTCTTCATGTTGCCTTTTTGATTCATGATGAGATGCCGGTAGTCTTTTGGTTGGTGTGGTGACTTTGTTTTGGTCCAAGAATGTGAACTATTTGGACAATTAACTTAGTTTTGGGATGTGACTTGTGGCTGGATTTGGACAGTGAAATGAACATTGTGGCTGCATTTGGTTAGAGATGTACTGAGCTTTTATTTTGCTAACTTGGCTATCATCAATGTACTGATGTAATTGAACCTATAATGTAAGTGATGTTTGCTGGATTTGGATGTGGCCGTATTTACCTGTGATGAATTTTGGACGTGTGGCTGCATTTGGCTGTGATGTATTTTGTACATGTGGCTGGATTTGGCTGTTAATTGGGCTATAAACTTTGTGCTATATTGGATGTCAACTGGTTGTAACTTTTGTGCTATATGGGTCGTTATCGGGCTATAAACTTTTATGACGAATCAAATTGTCACAATGAACCTGCCATGTCAGCTCCACGTCACACTGTGCTAAAAGTTTATGACGTTTTGTGTCCTACGTGTAAATTGTATAGTCATTAAAGCTTAAGTGATTTATGATGTTTCCTGGACTCGTTAATGACGAAAATGAGCGTCATAAACTCAATGACGAAAGAAGGATCGTCACTAGATCAATGACGAAAAAATACGTTTTCGTCACAAAACATGATTAGAGACGCATGATAGGTGACGAATAAATTTTCGTCATCTGAACGTCACAGATGTCGAATAATGACATAATTTCCAGTTTTAATGACGTAAATGAAACGTCACCTATCATAAGATTTCTTGTAGTGTCTTTTGAGACCAAGTGTTCATGTTTTAGGGGTAGGGTTTGAGAGAAGAGTATTTATGGTGTGTTCTCTATCCTTCAAGATGGAGTGGCTGTAAAACTTATCTCTTCAAGTAGCAATACATTAATCTTTATTCATCTCCATAATATCTCTTGTGTTGATTGATTTGTTGTTGTCTGGGTTGGATTTTCCTCTTCTCTTCCCTCTTCTCAATCTTGTTGCGTTAAGGACATATAAGAGATGGAGATAGCCTCTAGAAATTCATTTTCATGTATCTAGACATTTTAACAACAAGTTCACAAACTTACCGGATTTTTGCAAATTTTGACCTCATCAAGTAGTTTCGTGATCTAAGGGTTTTTGGCTTGATTTCTTCGGTGTTTTAGTTTACTGTGATATGTGAAAATATATTTAGAGTCATATTGGCCTTCCTCTATTCACGAACAAGTCATATTCACTATTTTTCATATTTTGGCTGGTATTGGTGCAAACTTGCTTCAATCTGAAAAAGGTCTAAACTTTGATATGGATTTCTATGATCTATGGATGGAATAGATTTCTGAGACCTTGAGAAAGATGTGTACAAAGTTACATGGCTTTTAGATCATCGAATCAAAAGTTATGTGGGTTTTAATTTTCGCAACGGTGCTAAAATCACTATAGCTTTGCCTGTTGTTACTGTTCATAGCGATCATACCACTGGAACAAATGTCAGATCACCCCCTGTGTGGAGGTCAGATTTCTAGAGTTTGGATTTTCTTAGAGTTTGATTTCTTGGTCGATTTGATTTGGGATTTTGGCTATGGATTCAATTCTCAGTAACTCTATAGTTATTTGAGAAGAGGATCTAGAATACTTGAGGAAAAATTTGGACGACACCATTCATCGCTTTTGTTGCCTTTCGGTTCTACAAGTGGTATCAGAGCCCAGTTAACTCTTTTCATAGATATTAACCGATCTTAGAAGTCATGACATCACATAAGTATTTTACTAAGTCATTCGTTTTCGATGGAGTCAATTTCTCTTATTGAAAAGTATGCATACCTACATCAATGCTCGGGGGCACTCAATTTGGCTCAAGGTCAAGAATCCTTATGTCGTGATGTGATCACACCTGATGTGGAGACAAATAGTAAGGCTCCAAATTTCTTCATTCAAGGGCTTAGTCGATCTTAGTTTGAGAGTGTCTCTCACTTGATATCTGCTCACAAGATCTAAAAGACCCTCGATGGCTACCTTGAGGGCTCTACCATGATTAAGGAAGTGATATAGAACCAACTTAAGCAAGAGTATTCAAAGATCAAGCAAAGGTGTCGAGACCCGAATATGCAAATCCGGACTCTCTGTGTATTCTGCACTAGTCCCAGGATCATGCTAGTGCACACAGTCAAACATAGATGTCATCACAACCATATACACGATAAAATAAAGGAAAAGCTCAAATATCGATAAATCTCAAAAGGTACGACCTTATGGTCAAGTTTACAATAGACTAGCCCAAAGGCTTAACAAGAGTAGCAGCGAAAATACAAAATAAAGCGTAGTGGCCAATCGACAAGCCCACAGGCTATCGAGTGGAGAACGAAGCCTAATCCGCGAAGTCATCGAAGTACTCTCCTTCTGGAACCTCCTGTTGGTGATACTCCTCTTCCTCAACTGAGCAACATTGGGCATAAAGCCGTGAGTACATTGGTACTCAGCAAGTCGTTTGTAACAAATGAATGCAATATAGTATGTAAGGCTTACCAAAGGAAGGCTGAAAGGTTAATTTGCATAAATGACAGTTGAAGGTAAATACAGTAAATAGATTGAAAGCGAACCAACCGCTTATAGACCTCCCATCCATAAGCTAAACCAACAGTGAATTAACCATCCACTGTCCAACCATAATCCATCAGTTTTCACAAATAACTACCCCTTGTATGAAATCACCGAGCATTGTCTATGACCGAGGATGCGGCTATTCGAATAGTTTTACACTCTGCAGAGGTTGCACAACTGTACCCACACGATGTGATTAGTCTCAGCTTAAAGTAATCACCACAAGGCCTTTACAAAGTTCAGTTACAACTTAATCCGCCCGCTAGGGTTTCGCATCACACCCCCCTTGCGCCACATGGAAATCAGCAACCATGTTCATCTCAATGGCAAGATTAAAGTTGAAATATCCCAAATTAGTAAGCCAGGTCCGTCTGATACCAGACATGTGGTTTGCACGGTAAAACTCAGATCAATGACGCACAAAGTTAAGTCCTTAATTCTACCCGAGCAAGACTACCTCATCCCTCGAAGTGCTCCAACACTTCCCCCTTTAATGCACGATCACTCGCCCGAGTGAAAACCAATTTGTATAACCACCGTCGATGACACACCAACGTCACGACCCAAATTTTAATAAACGTGGCACCAACCACAGTTCCATATCTCATTAAGTCAAATTGATAATTCACATGTGATGATAACCCAATCGTAAGCTTAAGCAAGGCAAAGCAATTCTATCGTACCAACCCATGTGACAAATAACCTAGCATCATTAGTATGTTTCCCAACTTATGGTGACAATGATATCATGGCATTCCAAATTATCAAGGAGGGATGAATTCAATTGGGACAATAACTACCAATACGAGGGTTTGAATAAAAATAGCGATGCAATGTAATTTAAAATAAAATAATTAAATAATAGATTGCAAACTGGGTTCAACATGATCAAAGGACACAACTTGCCTTGGTTATGCTCAGTGAGGTACTCCTGGTCTTCGGGCGTAGATCCTGCTCCTCCGGAATCCGAATCTAACGAGAGAGAAAACGACCGAAACAAGAAAAACACATAAAATGATAAGCAAATGAGCTCCAAAAATCATGAAACTAGAACCAAAAGCTAGATCTCGATTTTAGATGAATTTAGAAAAAAGAACAGGGTCAATCGGAGCTAGGACGGAGCAGAACGGGCTCTCGAAAAATAAACCCTAAAGAAAAATCCAGGAAAATCAGAAAAGTCACTGTGTTGTGAACTCGGCGCACGGAATGACCGGTCCACAGTGAGCTCGACGCATGGAACCGTACGCGCGGGCGGAGGCGGTGCTGATGTGGCGCGCGCTGGTGCTGCCATGTGTCATGCAAACGTGGCAGGCTGACGTGGCTGCCATGTGGCACCGGGTGGCGTGATTTGCTGACGTGGTAGGTCACTTGGCCTTCCACATGGCGCTGACTGGGCGCTAGGGTTGACGTGGCTAGGGCTGACTGGGCAGCGTCGGTGCGGGCGGCGGCGGCGCTTGATCCGACGACTGAGGTGTGGCCACGTCGGCGCATCCAAGCCGTCGATCCAGATCCAGATGAGCGGTCGCGATGCAGGGCTTGGACCGCTGGATCGGCGACGCGTGGCGGCACACCATACGAAGCGTCACGCGTACGCGCGGGCGGACGCGAGGGTGCGGGTGCGGCGTGCGGACCGAGACGGGGCGGGCAGACGCGTTCGGCGGGGCGGCGCACGGACGAGGGGCGGCGCTCCGCGGGCGCGGGTGCGGGAGAACTCCGGCGAGCGCGGCGCGCAGCGGAGGGGGGGTCCGTTGAGCGCGGGGTCGATGGAGGACGGTGGCGGCTTACCGACGGGAAGATGACGACGCTGGCGACGAGCACGGGCGCGGCGAGAAGCGGCGATGGGGACCCCGGAACGGCGACGGCGGCGAGGCGAGGACGAGGCACCGGTGGGGTTCTCTGGCGAGGGCGGATGGAACGGCTCTGGCGAGCGCAGGTGCGGACGGGGACGCACAGGGCGGCGGCAGCGCAACTCCGAGACGGCGACACGAGGCGAGAGGATGCGGCGGCGGCGGCGATGGAGCACGCGAACCGAGGTGGCGGTTTTTAAAGCACGAAATCCGAGGTTGGTCGGGAGAGAGATGGCACGGGGGAGACGAGTCCCGATCGGGGACGACGACGCGAGGAGGTGACGCGTGGCTGATCGGACGGTGCGGGAGAAGTCCGGGCGGGGTGCGATGCGAGGTTGCGGGATGGCTGCCGTGTGGCCATATCGACGGCGGGGAGCGAGCGGGGCGAGGCGGCGGGTTAGGGTTAGGGTTAGGGGCACGCGCGGGCGGATGAGGGCGCGGGCGAGGGCGAGGGCGAGGGAGCGGACGGCTCGGATGGGTGCCACGTGGCACTAGAGCGGATCGGGTGGCGGCGGCTGACGCGCGGCGAGGGGCGAGCGGATGCGCGGCGCGCACATGCTGCCGCGTGGCGGTGGGCGGCCGATCGGACAGCAACGCGTGGAGCGGGGGTGAGCGGGAAGGGAGGTGGGCCAGGCCGAGGGAAGGGGAGGGCGGGCGCGCGGGAGTGAAGCGGCGGCCGACGCGTGGCAAGGTGGGCCGAGGGGCGGACCGGATTGACACGCGTCAAGCGGAGGGGGTTTGGGGTTTTATTTTCTTTTCTTTTTATCAGAACTTCAACTAAACTTCAAAGAGCTCTAGAAAAATAGCAAATAAATCCCAAACATTCACCAAAAATACCAGAAAATTCCTTGGAACACAAGGAACTCAAATAAAATATTTTCATCACATGTTGAAGTTTAATTTAATCATATTAAATCTTTTTAAAATTCTAAAAATTCAAATTAAGCTTTATTAATTCCAGAAAAATTCCAAAAATTAATTTTTAAATTCAAGGTTTTAAAAATCCTCAAAAATCAGGATGTTGCAAAAGGTCTTGTGAATTTTTGGATGAGTTATGGGGGAGGGTTACCAAGATAATTCATGACTTGCATACTGTTATCCTTGTGTTTTCTGAGTCTAAGAATGCACACCAACTCTTGGGTGCACTTAATATGAGAGTTTAGGGGATAAAGATGACTTTCATCAATAAAAATACTGTTATAAGTGAATTTACCATAGATATACTCTATTCAAGATCGAAGACAAATGATATTGGTTTCATCTCGCTTGTTTCCAATATAGAGTCGATGGTACAAGTGGTTGACTTTTCTCAGAGTAGCTCTTCTAATTCCTTGGATTTTGGTTCATTTGGATTTTCCTTGTCCATCTTACACTCCTCAAGCGGTGAGCAGCTAGAGAAACTTCTTGAGGATGATTTAGCCCTCTTATCCACAAAATTCACGAGAGCCTATACGAAAGTGAGGAACAAGAGGGGAGGTAATCCTGTCACTTGCTTTGAGTGTTGTGAGCTAAACCATATTCGGGCTAAGTGCCCCAAGCTGAATGGTAAGGAGGAGAAGTATTTTCGAAGGTGTCCTCAAGCTCGAGACACAAAGGTCAATGAGCCAGCCTACTGAAGGTTAGTCAACTGAGTCTTTGCCACTCTTGAGAATGTCAATATGAGTGATGTGGACTTAGGAATTGAGGATGACAAGGATGACTCCCATGGCAAAAGGAAAGCCCAGGACTTCACCGGTATATGCTTCATAGCCAAGAGCAGTACTGATGATGACTTCTCTTTCGACGAGCCCTACAGCGATCTCAATGAGGTATGCCCCTCCTCCAAAGCAATAAAATGTGCTCTTATTGTCATTGAACACAAACTAAAAAAACAAGCTAAAATGATTAGGAATCAAGACATTATGATTGACAACTTGAACGTAGAAGTTGTTAGGCTCAAATCAATTAATCTTGATGACAATTGTGAATCTTACTTATGCTTACATGATGAATTATCAAATCTAAAATATGCACATTTCTCTGTTGTTGATCAACTCAAGAATACTTTACATCAACTAGAATCTCTCAAATCTAGTCATAATTTATTGATTTAGATGTGATTCCTATAGATGTTATTCCATCATCTTACTCAAATTATACCTTGCTTGAAATTAAATTGGATAGTGCTACTAATAAATTGCATAACTTTAATCTTAATCATACATGCTCTCATTATGAGGATTGTAAGATTAAAATAAAACAAATGACTAAAATGATTCTTCATTCTAGGACTGCTTCTTGTGACAAATGCTCTAAGCTCATAATTGAGAATAATACTCTTAACAAAACACTAGAGGATAAATGCAAAATTAAAAAAATCCATGTCCATTGATGCTTCTAAGAAAGTAATTGATTCTATTTTTTGTACATTTTATGCTGAAATTAAGGTTGATTTAGATGAGATGCATGAGGCGTTTAGAGTCAAGTATAAGCAGTAGTTGGCTAGGGTTAGAAATTTCCCTTGTATGTATTGTGAGACTTTGAAGATTAAGGTGGATGTCCATAAAAAGACCTTGATAAGGCAACTAAAATAAATGAGTGTACCACATGTGAGAAGCTAGCCCGAGAAAATGACTACCATAAAAAGACCTTTGAGAGGTTTTTTAGTGAGAAGAAGAACATCAACAAGATCCTTGCTCAATCTAAGATGAGTGTGAAGAACAAAGATCTATGATTTAATTCTCTAGAGTATTTCAAGAACACTCATATAAGATTGACAAGTTTGAGTTGAAGAATGAGCACTCAATTAATTACTCGTAGGAGGAAGGATTAGATTATTCTGGATGCAAAGCTATGTTTTAGCGAGATTTTTTAGATAAGGTTGTAATTTCTCATTAGTTATTATTTTACGCAAGCTTTGGACTTTAGATTATAGAATCATTTTAAATGGTTATATGCAAAAGAGTCTTCGTGATGAAGAATGTGCAAACAATAATACAGAGCCTTTAATTTAGTTCTTGGTATTTTCAAGATAAACTTTTGAAGGCTATAGAATTTACTAGCAAATAGAGATTAATTCCATGATTTCTAGAGAGGAGTAAACTTAGGATTATTTTTATGTGATGATACTTGCTTAATTAATTATCTTACATTCTTATACTTTAAATCTAAGGGCAAAGATGGAATTTATTAATTGGATGAGGACTTGCCTTGCTGGACTTCCCAAATTGATGAGTCTAAAAGACAGGAACATGAGAATAGCAATATTGGCAGCACTAAGGATTCTATTGCAAAATTTAGAGTTTGGCATGGATTCCTTAAATATTTTGCCTTAAGATTTAATTAAACTGTTGGCAACTTGATGGTATTTAGGCATTGACGAGAAGTGGCAAAACTTGATTTGGAAAGACAAGCGATTTCAATTTCTTTTTGCATCCACAAGTAAGTTTTACCTAACATGTTGTAGGATTATTTTCTGAACATGCTTAGCTTGGAATGTTTAGTGTTAAGATTGAACTGTCAATATTCAGTGTATAAGAACATGCTGACAAAGGGTTAATTTGGCCATGGGATCTTTGTTCTAAACAAATTTTTATACAAGGATAAATTGATATTTGGTGATTACCTGCAAACAATATTCGATTTCATAATCACATTCTCACCTCAAAAGAAAATCACATAACATGTTGCATCTACTTAATTCACAGAACAACTGCAGCTTTTGATCACATTTTGGAGGACATGCTGCCAGTACTATCTCCCAGACATAAATCTTTAGGGGGGACCACCTGTCATGCCATAAGGGAGAGAGAGTGAGGTAGAGAAGGGAGTGTGTTCGGCCGAGGGAAATTGAGAGGGGAAAGGGGCACCTAGCTGGGGATCGACGGCATCGGTGAGGAGTGGCTGGAGGAGCATCGACGTCGGCGGCCGAAGGGACTTCCCGAGATGGTGAAGTCACCAGAGGTGGAGGCACAGAGTGCAATGGCGTCGAAGGAGCGAGGCAGCGACTTGGCCAGGGGCTGCGAGGCGGGACGGCGTCGGGGGTCACAGGCGACGCAGAGCGGTTCACGCGAAGGGGCCTCCTCGGTGGAGGAGAGTGCTTGCCGGTGGTTGGAGGAGCTTCGGGGTGCCAAGGAGATTCTCCCGTGGCAAAGAATTGCAAGGAGACAGCCTGTGTGGGAGAAGGCTGCTGCAGGTGCTCGGGCGTCGTGTGCAGAGCGCCAGGAGAAAGGAAAGAAGGGAAGGATGGGCGGTAGGGAGGCGAGCCTGAGGATCTTTGTAAGCGGGAAGAGGAGGCCGGTTGCTGGGCGAATTGAAGGCGCGCACCAGGGGAGTAACAACGGCATTGAACACGCACGCCGGGGCTAGCGGAGGGGTAGGCCGACGGTAGGGCGTGGTGCGGGCGGGAGGGCTTGGATGCGACCAGAAGGTCTCTGGGGTGATGTGCGACATTGAAGTCGGGGAAGGAGAGCCGGTTGTTGAGGGATTGAAGGCTAGCGCAGGTTGCAGACGCACTTGGAGTAAAGGCCGAGTGACAGCGGCATTGATTCTCTACGTACTAATGGCGTGAGTGGAGATAGGCCGGCGCCATCTAGAGGTGAGGTAGCGGGCGGCGTTGAGAGGATGATGCAAGGCTGATGCAGCTTGGCTTGGCGACGCGACGTGCTGAGCTGGGAAGGGGAGGTAGACCGGAGCTGGCTAGCGCCGTGGGACCATAAGGCAGGCGATAGGCGGTGGTAAAGGCAGAGACCTGCAGCTAGGTGAGGTGACGAGAGGGCCTACGCGGCATTGAAGCTGGGGGCAAAGAGGGCTAGGCCGAGGGTGGCACTAAGCGGAGCTAGGGGTACAGCCAGCGACTAGGTGCTACTAGCACGAGGCGACAGTGAAACCAGGGCAGTGTGCAAACCTGGGGCGAAGCGGATGCAGGCTGGGCCGGAGCTTGCTTCGGCGCTCAGGGCTTGGGGTCGGGGACGAGGGGAAGGAGAAGAGGCGGGCGAGGCTCTCGGAGCAACCAGGCAGGGGCGGAGAGGGAGGTTGGGAACACCAGCCTGGAGGAGAGGGCCGAGTGGGCCGGGAAGAAGAAGGACACGTAGGGCGGCGGAGAAAGAAATGAGAGGGAGAGAGAAGACCTGGCGACGACGGAGAAAAGAAGG
Organism: Melocanna baccifera; assembly: GCA_036346265.1. NCBI lineage: Eukaryota > Viridiplantae > Streptophyta > Magnoliopsida > Poales > Poaceae > Melocanna > Melocanna baccifera. The sequence continues at coordinate 5,788,078 of CM070688.1, read as the reverse complement.
GGGCCTAGCGGCGCAGTAGGGAGGAAATGAGGGAGGGGGCAGCGGGATAAAGGGAAGGAGGAGAGGGGCCGGATGGGCCGGTCGGTTGAATGGGCCAAAGGCCTGAAAAGGTTTTCCAAATTTTAAGACTTCAGCAAATTTCATTTTCTTGCTGACAATTAAGCGCTAAGAAATTTGAATGGTAATACTAATTATTACTTTGAACCTTGATGTTCAGATTTTCAGAGATTTTGGGTTTTTGGTTTAGACTCTCCTAATAAATTTTTGAGAGTTCGGATTTCGATTTTGAAATCTGATTCTTACTTTTAAAGTTTTGCTTCTCTTTATTAAATTTTTGCCACCAGAAATTCCAAATCAAGAACTCAATTAAACGAAATTTTGAAATACTCAAAAATTCGACAAAGATTTTTTATCAATTTTGCAAATACATTAGTCCCGTACATTTGGGATGTTACAGATCCTACCACCCTTAAAAGGAATCTTAACCCCGAGATTCGGGTAGAGTAGAAAGATAGAGGTGGGGAACAACTGTAACATCCTGTTTTTCTGCTATTTTTAAAGTTAGAATTTTAAAAATGAATTTTCTGGAATTTTTGAAATTAAATTAAGCTTTAGATGAATTTTAGAATTTTAAATGATTTAATATAATTAAAATAAATATTAACATAAGTTAAAAATATTTTATTTGGATTCTTCAGGTCTCAAGGAATTTTTTGGTATTTTTGGTGAATTTTTGGGAGTTATTTGCTATTTTCTAGAGTTTCTTGAAGTTTATTTGTTTTTCTGAAAAAGAAAAAGGAACCAAAATTCTCCTCGCCGCCCGATCCCTCCTCCCTCCAGGCGTCGCTCATTCAGCGCGCGCCGCGCCACGCAGACTCTCTTTTCCCGCCCCGCTCCCGCACCGTCCGATCCGCCCGCGACACGCGTCGCGCATCCGCTCCCGCCGCGCCCGCGCCGCAAACCCTAACCGCACACCGCCCCGCGCCGTGCTCGCCCGCCCGATGCCGTCGGATCGCGCCCCGTGGCTGCATCTGAGCCGTCCAAACCAATCCGTTCCGCGCCGCAACCGTCTCCGGATCAAACTCCCTCGGTTCGCGTGTTAAAACCCCGTCGCCCACCTCGGTTCGCATGCCCGTTCGTCGCCGCCGCCGAACCATAGCCTCCGCTCTCCCGCGCTCGTCGCCGCCGTTCTCGGAGCCGTGCCACCGTCGCAGTGCGTCCCCGTCCTCGCCTCGCCCGCCGCCGACCGCCGCCGCCGCCTCGGGCCGCCGGTGAGCCCGCGCCGCCCCGCCGCGCCGCCTCCCCATCGCCGCTCCGCCACCCGCGCTCGCCTCGGCCGCCGCGCCGCACCACCCGCGCATCCCAGCGCGCCCGCGCCGCGCGTGGCGCCGCGCGGCGCGCCGCCACGCGCCGCCTATCGCCGACTTTCCGCCCGCGCCATCGCGCCACGCATCCTCCTCCGCCGCCGGATCCCGCCGACGCGCGCGCCGCGCCGCGCTTCGCTTCGCGCGACGCGCGGCGACGCACCTGCCACGCGTCGCCGATCGGTCGTCGTCCCACCTCCGCGCCGCCCCATCTCCACCGTCCGCCCAGATCTGAGCCTGCGGCTCAGATCACGCCGCGCGTCTCGCCCGCAGCCGTCCGATCCCGCGCCGCCGCCGCGCCCAAGCCGGAGCCACGTCAGCCCTACCACGTGGCCGGCCACGTCAGCCGTACCCGCCACGTGGCAGCCACGTGTCCGCCACGTCAGCAAAATCCGACCCCCCAAGCCACGTGGCAGCTACGTCAGCATACCACGTCAGCCCTAGCTACGTGGCAGCATCAGCAGCGGCCACATCAGCACCGCCCCGCCGCGTCAGCGCCCCTCTCCCCGTGTGTACTGTTCCATGCGCCGGGTTCACGGTGGACTCGGAATTCCGTGCGCCGAGTCCACAGAACAGTGCATTTTCCGAATTTTCTGGTTTTCTTCTAGGGTTTATTTTCCGAGAGCCCGTTCTCCTTCGTCCTAGCTCCAATTGACCCCGTTCTTTTTTCTAAATTCATCTAAAATTGAGCTCTAGCTGTTGGTTCTAGTTTTGTGATTTTTGGAGTTATTTTGCTTATCATTTTATGTGTTTTATTTATTTCGATCACTTTCTCTCTCGTTAGATTCGGATTCCGGAGGAGCAGGTTCTACGCCCAAAGATCAGGAGTACCTCACTGAGCATAACGCGGCAAGCATCCGCTCGCCCCCATCGCGCCGCTCCCCACCGCTCAAACCCTAGCGCGCTCCCGCCTTCCGCGTGTGCCCGCCGTTCGATCCCTCTTCGGTGCCACGCGGTGGCACGAGCGCGGCCTCCTGCCCGATTCCGCGCGCTCGCGTCGCCCTTGCCCTTCACCGCTCCGTGCCGCTCGATCGCCCCCCTCTTCCACGCGGCACCCATCCGAGTCGTCTGCGCCTCGCCCTCGCCCGCCCGCGCACACCCTGTCTAACCCTAACCCTAGCACCGCCTCTCCCGAGCCATCCGATCTCTCAGCGCGTCATCCCGGCCGTCCACGTGTCCCAGGGGTTCTCCGTCTCCGAGCCGCCCTCGCACTCGCGCCGCCCTTGCTCCGGACTGCCTCGGTTCGTGCGCTTTAAAAGCACCGCCGCCTCGGTTCGCGTGCTCTAAACGCCGCCGCCGCCTCCCCTCGCCTGTGCCGTCACCGTCGGCCGCGCGCCGTCGCCTCACCCGGAGCCCTGCCACTGCCGGAGTTCGCGCCGCTAGGGACCTTCGTCGCCTCCATCCGTCGCGCCCTCACCGGAGCTGCCGCCCCGTCGTCGTCCTCGCCGCGCCGACGGTTCCGCCGACGCCATCCCCGGCGTCCGTGCACCCCGTCGCCCTCCCTTTCGACGGTAAGCCGCACCGCCGCCCGCTGACCCTCCGCCGGCGCAATGGTCGCCAGAAACCACCCGCGCCGCTCGCCTTGCGGACCCGCCCGACCTTCGCCTCGCCGGACGCGATCACAAGACCCGCCGGTCCGCGCCCGCGCCGGACGCGTCCCGACCTCGGTTCCCACGCCGCACCTCCGCCGTGCCACGTGTGCATGCCTCAGCCGCCCGATCTCGCACCGCCACCGCGACCGCGCCCGAGCCACATCAGCCCTAAGCCTGCGTGGCAGCCACGTATCATGCTACGTCAGCTGCCACGTGAGCAAAACCCACTCCCCCGAGCCACGTGGCAACCACGCCACCCCGTGCCACGTGTCAGCATATGCGCGCGCCACATCAAGGCACACCGCCGCCGCGCGCGCTCTCTCTCCGCGCCATCGTTTCAGACGCGGGTTCACGGTGGACTTGTTCCTTCGTACGCCGGGTTCACAGCACAGTGCCCTTTTTCAATTTCCCGATTTTTCTTTAGGGTTTATTTTTTGAGAGCCCGTTCTCCTTCGTTCTAGCTCCGATTGACCCCATTCTTTTTTCTAAATTCATCTAAAATCGAGCTCTAGCTGTTGGTTCTGGTTTTGTGAATTTTGAAGTTCATTTCCTTATCATTTTATGTGTTTTCTTTATTTCGGTCGCTTTCTCTCTCGTTAGATTCGGATTTCGGAGGAGCAGATTCTACGCCCGAAGACCAGGAGTACCTCGCTGAGCATAACCAAGGCAAGTCATGTCCTTTGATCATGTTGAACCCAGTTTGCAATCTATTATTTAATTATTTTGATTTAAATTACGTTGCATCGCTACTTTTATTCAAATCTTGTACTGCTAGTTATTGGCCCCAATTGATTAATCTCTCCTTGACACTTTGAAATGCCATGATACCCTTGTCACCTTAGGTTGGGAAACATACTAGTGATATTAGATTATTGTCACATGGGTTGGTACGATAGAATTGCTTAGACTTGCTTAAGTTTACGATTGGGTCATCATCACATGTGATTTATCAATTTGACTTAATAAGATATGGAACTATGGTTGGTGCCACGTATATTAAAATTTGTGCCATGACGTTGGTGCGTCATCGGCGGTGGTTATACAAACTGGTTTTGCACTCGGGTGAGTGATCGTGCAGTAAAGGGGGGAAGTGTTGGAGCACTTCGAGGGATGAGGTAGTATCGCCCGGGTAATGTTAAGGACTTAACTTTGTGCGCCATTAATATGAGCTATACCGTGCAAACAACATGTCTAGTATGGGATGGATCTGGCTGACTAAATTGGGAGGTTCCAACTTTAATCTTGCCATTGAGATGAACATGGTTGCTGATTTCCATGTGGCGCAAGGGGGTGTGATGCGAAACCCTAGCGGGCGAATTAAGTTGTAACTGAACTTTGTAAAGACCTTGTTGTGATTACCTTAGGCCGAGGCTAATTATATCGTGTGGGTACAGTTGTGCAACCTCTGCAGAGTGTAAAACTATTCGAATAACCGCGTCCCGGTCATAGACAATGCTCGGTGATTTCACACGAGGGGTAGTTATTTCTGAAAACTTGTGGATTGTAGTTGGACAGTGGATGGTTAATCCGCTGTTGGTTTAGCTTGTGGATGGGAGGTCCATAAGCGGTTGTCTTAGCTTGTAGATGGGAGGTCTGCAAGTGGTTATGTCAATTCCTTTGATTATTTATTTAACTATTGTTTTACTTAAAGTTCGCTTTCAATCTATTTACTGTATTCTCCTTTAAATGTCTTTTATGCAAATTAACCTTTCAGCCATCTTTTGGTAAGCCTTGCATACTATATTGCATTCATTTGTTACGAACGACTTGCTGAGTACCAATGTACTCACGGCTTTATGTCCAATGTTGCTCAGTTGAGGAAGAGGAGTATCACCAGCAGGAGGTTCCCGAAGGAGAATACTTCGACGACTTCGCGGTTTAGGCTTCGTTCTCCACTCGATAGCCTGTGGGCTTGTCGATTGACCACTACGCTTTATCTTGGATTTTCGCTGCTACTTTTGTTAAGCCTTCGGGCCAATTTATTGTAAACTTGATCATAAGGTCGTACCTTCTGAAATTTATTGAGATTTGAGCTTTTCCTTTATTATATCGTGTATATGGTTGTGATTTCATCAATGTTTGACTGTGTGCACTAGCATGATCCTGGAACTAGTGTAGAATACACAGAGAGACCGGATTTGCATATTCGGGTCTCGACAACCAACCACTCTGCCCTTTCTTCTTTTATTTCTTCCTCTTCCTCTCGATCACACCGATCGCCCCCCGCTCCTCATGGCTTGTCTTGTAACTCATACATTACCCTTACTTATATACTCATATAAACTAATAATAGAAATGAACTACGACTCCCAACTGGTAAGCAAAGGAAGAGGACACGGACTCGTACATGTATCCCTACACATGCACACGGCAATCTAGAGCATACTCGTATATAGACTTAGATATAACTAAGCAATGGAAACAAGATTACTTCTAATAGAGAAAATTCTCTCGTCCTAGACCAGCCCCCATTTGACATTTTACTAAACTGCTTCCCAACGTGTGTTTATGTGCTTTCTATCACGTGAATTGTACAGTAATGACATTGATAAAATGATTAAAATTGCAATAAGGCACGGGAAGAAGATCATGATATATATGAACATGTGCATATTCTGTTCTTTATGAACATGAGCTCATAGGGTATCGGGTCTCTTCTTTTCAGCTTTTCTATAGTAACTAACTTGTAGGATATACTATAGTGACTTCATTTATATCAGCTAAAATCGTACATGAGTTTTTGTTACTACGTACTCTCTCTCATAAATAACTCAAAAGTTATAAACCGAAACCAAAAAGAACAGACCCATCTTTGTACCTGTTCTTTTTTGCTACAACTAATGGCTTAGAGATGTGGCTGATAATTTTTGCTCCTAGAGCATGCGTTCGTGGGAACGAACCGGATGGCGATAATCTGCTTCAGAAATATTGTCCTGATAAGTTGTTTCGAAAAAGCAATGAAAATATCGTCTTATTTATTTTTCAGAAGAAGTAATAAGTTATAAGTTAGAAAGAAGAGCTGAAACAGTTCCATTTGTTTTTGTTTTTTCATTGAAGTTAGAGCTTTTCGGCTGTCTTTCTTATGTGTACGAGTAACTATTTCACTTACACGTCGTTACATGCAAAGAAGAGCTGTGATTGATATATACAAGCTTTACTAGTATTGCATAATCATATCACACCCTTATCTCATAATAATTGATCCTATGATAGCTATCACGACAAACTGGATTAGAAGGCATCGATTAGGGTCCGCTCAGGATGGTTTCCGCGATGGACGGCAGCGTTTGGTGATGGCTTCTCAGGTATGGTAGCGTTTTATCTTTTTTATTTTTTTGTGTTTTGATTTTTTTTCTGTATTCTTTTGTATTGCACTTTACAGGTTAATATGTTACTTTTATTTTTATATTTTTTTAAATTTAATTGTACCTAATAAGCTAACTCAGTTACAGTAAAAAATTAGTCAACTACAGTAAAATTTCAATCATAAATCATAAATCATCGCTATTCTGAATGCTCGTATGGACACAGGTGATGCATGATCCCCAGAGCATACTTGACCACACCAACCGGATGAGTAGCTAAGAATCCAACAGACTTCTGCATAATATAATAATAGTTAGTAATAAAGCTTATTGGTCACATTCATTTAGATTTTGTCTTTCTTTGTCACTTAATTTTTGATTTCTCCAAAATTTGAACTAAACGAAACACCTTTCTTAAATAAGTTCTTCAAACAAATTTTTAAACCTAAAATAATATATACCATCCTCATCCCCAACTCTAGGACCTTCCATCACAATAAAAACGATGAGTCACGGCCAAAAAAACCAGGTGTCCGTCTACCTGCTTTGGGTATATCGCTGATGTAGACACTGACCCGTGGGCCCCATGTCCCTAGGTACCTACACTATAAATGTCGTGGTCACTGGAACTTCAACTCTGTCACGGCACCTGGATTCTAGGACCTCAACCTTTGCTGTGACGACCAGGAGATAAAAAAAATGATGTGTTGCCTTGATGCTCTGGACTGGCATATTGTTTAACTGGAATATTCTTCCTACCAAATAAGTGTGGGTGAAGATTTTAACATGGTTGGCATTGGCAAGATCATGCCTCTCAAGAAAAGCTTAGTGTGGGCTGTGTAAATCCAATGCATTCATTAACCCATAATCGAACGGTTATTAGCGTGCTAATATCATATTTTTGCATAGGCAACTTTTGCTTTTCAAAAGAGCATTGGGAACTTCTTGTTAAATTCTTTGGCACGTTTAGGCATCTAACAGCCTATATGGTACCATGCTATCTGGCATATCTAGCAAGAATCCAACATGATCAAGCAAGGTATAGCTGGAAAAAGATGAAGCAATAGCACCTATGTTAACATAATCATTGCTAGACTTGAGTATCACCAGTCCATGCTTAACATCTATGAGTTGGTTGACAATAGAAGAGTGAGTAATCCTAAGCTTATCTAACTCGGAGTGTAAAGCAAGAAAAGAATCATAGTTTTCATCAACAGCAATCATTGATTTGAGATTAACAATTTATAAGTTCAAGTTATCAATCATGAAATCTTGATTTTTTTTTGTTTTCTTAGACTTTTTTCCTAAGCTCTCTTTTAGCTTGAATATGAGCATGTTTCATATCCTCAGTCGAGGGACATACCTTATTTGGATCACTATAAGGAGTGTCGTCATCAATGGTGTCATTGGTGATATCCTCGTCGGCTATGAAGCACATGTTGGTGAAGTCTTGGGTCTTCTCCTTGCCTTAGGAGTCATCCTCATTGTCCTCCATCCTCAAGTCCATATCTCTCATATTGATAGTCTCGAGAGCGATAAAGACCCAGTTGATAAACTTGCGATAGTTGGTCTTCTTGGGCTTCACGTCGAAAGCTTGAGGACACCTCCAAAAGTCCTTCTTCTCTTTGCCCTTGAGCTCAGGTGGACTTGGACCGAATGTGGTTCGGCTAACCACATTCAAAACGGGTGAAGGAGCCACTCCTTTTTGGTTCCTCGCATTATGTAGGCTTTTATGAACTTTGTGGATAGGAATGCTAAATCATCCTTTGAGAGTCTCTCCAACTACTCATCACTCAGGGCGTGCAAGGTGGACAAGGAAACCCAGAAGAACCAAAGTCTGAAGGACTAGAAAAACTACTCCGATTAGGGTTGACTACAAGAGCCATCGACCTTGTTTTGGGGAGATGAGATATGAAATCAATTTCGTGTGTCTTTAATCTAGAGTAGAGGTTACCATAAATCTATGGTCTATGGTAAGCTCACTCATATCAGTGTTATCATCGATAGATGTAATTTTTATCCCCCAAACTTTCACATCTAAGATACCAAGCACATGGTATGTATTCTCAGACTCAGCATAAGTCAAGCCAACTGCACGCAAGTTGCTGAGAATCTTGGTAAACCTACAAAACAAATCATTCAAGGATTCACCAGGCTTTCGCTCAAACTTAGAGTACTCTTTCTTGAATTGATTCTATCTCACTTCCTTAATCACCGAAGAGTCCTCATGGTAGTTAGCGGGAGTCTTCCAGATCTCATAAGCAAATGTCAAGTGAGATACTCAATCAAATTCAAATCTACTAAGCCTTTGAATCAAGCAGTTGTGTGTTTTGTTGTCTGCCTCAACATTTGTAAGATTTACTAGAATGACCTGGTTATTAGTAGGCATGACCTAAGCTCCCTTTACTTTCTCCAAAATTGGTTGTCCTTGGGCTTGGATATAGGCTATCATTCGAGCTTTTCACTAGGGATAGTCAACCCCATCAAAAACCAGTGGCATGGTAGAATACTTGTTTGACGCCATAGCTCTAAGGATGATTAAGATCTATCAAGAAAAGCTAACCAGGGCTCTGATACCATTTGTAGGACTGTCAATAGCAATAGAGGAGGGAGAGTGAATGATGCATTCTTAAAATCTTCCCCTAAGTATCAAAAATTCTTTCACTCTAGTAGCTAAAGAACTAAGAAGATCATATTTATTAACCTAAATCCAAACAACAACCCAAAACCGCGAGGACACACAAAATCATCACCCAACCGATCTGACTACCACTAGAGGTGCAGTCAAACTAGTTGTAAGTCCAACTGGCCACAACCGCTAGTCTGATCAGGCCTACGAGCGGTCTGACCGCTCCCCTGTTCCTAGAACAGAAAATCAACTCAAATCAAAACAAAATTTGGTGCATACTTCAAAAACCAAGTTCAAATGAATTGAAACTCTGCACACATTGTTGAGGGCCTTAAGAAATTATTTTATCCAAAGATCACATGAATCTTGGCCAAAGTTCCAACCTATCCTCAAAACATGCAAGGTTGCACCAAAACCGAGCAAATCTCAAACACTTGAGAAATAACTTGCTCATCATAAGAACATCCAAGATGGCTCTAGATGAGTTCTCATATATCATCACAAGCAAGACCACCCAAATATTCGAAACCAAAGGTCTCGAATCAATATTCTACAAGAAAAGCTCCAAACCAAGCAAGAATTAGACAACTTTGAAATCTTGCAAAGCACAATATCTAGATGTATAGAATTTAGTCTACATAAGTCATCTCTATCACTTACACATCCTTGACATGAGCAAGATCGAAAAAGGGGAGAGAAGATGCAAAGAATCAACAAGAACACGAGCAAATCAACAAAGACAAGAATATTTCATGAGAGATGAACAAAGTTGATTCATTGCTACTTGAAGATGAAGATTTCATAACCACTCTATAAGGAGGATAAGATAGTACACTACAACACTCACTCTTCTCTCTCGAACTCTAACCCTAGAACTCAAAATTTAAATGGTTGGGATGGTTGGCTTACAACCTTCCATCCCCAACCCATTAAATAGATAGGGTAACATGCCCACATCTGCTCTAAAAGATACTATCTAATAGCAAAATTTAGGGAAACCTGTTAACCTTACACAACACGGATTTTACACTCACACTTAATCTATGCACACTTTTCAAAGCACATCAGCCTAAACCCACTAAGTCTTTAGTTGATTCACTTGATCTTCTCAGCATCTACTTAACTTTCCTAAATGCCTCTCAAGTGCCATGATTTTGATCCAACAAAGTTTTGGTATTTGGCCAACTACCAAAATACCTCACCTTGACCTGGTTTTCTTCTCCCTTGCAAGCAATATCTATACTTGCCATGTGTAAGTGTATCAATGGCTTGCTATGCATCTGCAAGTCTCTCTCGTTAATTCTAGTTCCTACAGGATCATGTCTCACTTGGACCGACTAATCCACTAGTGCTACTCGCCAATCCTTCACTTCAACATTCTTTTCGCTTCCTTGTGCCATGTTTGAGCTCAACCATATCAGCCAGTTTCCTTTACTGTTCTGAACTTCGGCTCCTTCATGAGCATAGTCTCAATCCTCGCTGTTGATCATAGTTGACTTCAAGTTTTCCCCACATCCAAAGATCAAGAAACCATTTTTGAACATAATTTTTTCACAACTTGACCTACATTAGCTTAAACATATTTCATGCAATATGAATACATTGTCATTTGTCCCTCGATCATCGATCAAACTCCCAAATTTCAGAATTCTCAACCAAAATTCAGAATTAGCCGTTCTGACCACCATTGAGCGGTCGATCTTATCGCCCCAGTAATAGGAGCACAAGTCAGACCATGGCACCTATGCTAGTCTGACCGCTTGGCCTCCCATTGGCCGGTTAGACTGCTCACAATTCTCTTGGGCACACAAGTGAGCACTTCTCTGAAAAAACCAGCCGGCAACTAAAAATCGATCACACTGCACCGGTGGTGTAACCGCACCCAAAAACCGATCACACTAGACTTGCGGTCAGACCACTCCCCGGGCCAGTCAGACTGCCCAAGCCTAACAGTAAATTTGAAGGCACACAAATTTTCACAAATTCAAATTTCAATTTGACACATATTGACTATTAGTTCATCATATAAATTCATGAACCTTCTCACATGGTCCCTCAAGTATCTAGTTGCGCAATCATGTGACAAATTCGGCTAACTCCACAATATTATGGCGCATCTCCTCATCCAGCATGAGCTTATGCAGTGTAACCAACCAATCTATTAATGGGATAAATAGGTGTAAATCATGATCATGCATCAGCTCATGAAATGGTGAGCTCAAAGCGGTCAACCAAGTGTCACAAGCTTCAATGACTTAGAGAGTGTTCAAAAGGGTGGTGGTTTATGGCTTTTTTTACTGTAGTTGGTTTATTTTTTACTGTAGCTGAGTTGGTTTATTTGACATAATTAAATTTAAAAAATTAAAAATAGAAAAAATGTATTAGCCTATCATGAACAATGCAAAGGAATACGGGAAAAACCAAAAAAACCAAAAATAAAAAAGTAGAAAAAGATAAAATAGTGCACAGTGAAAAAAGTCACCGCCAATGCTCAACACAACCGTTGAGCGGGGCCTTAATGCGAACGCAATTATCCAAATCAAATCAATTAGAGCTTTCAGAGAAGTAAAGGGGAATGAAAGCTTGTTTCAAATTCATTATTCACTTTAAAGTTAATAATCCCAAATAATACATCAAACTTTATTCATTCTCGACACAGAAAGCAACTCTAACCCATGAATAATCAACGCATATCATCCATCCCTTCACAACTGCCAGTGCTAACGTGCTATTCACTCGTCTCTGCATCCGCACCAAGTTATCATAGTCTAGTGCAGGATGGGAGGGTTGCAGTAGGGCCCGTTGAGCCATCCGTTGGCGATCGAACGGTAGGCCGCCTCGGTGAGGTGGATGCCGTCCCAGATCAGGTAGTTGTTCGGGTCCGAGCAGGCGCTTGACCCGGGCATGCCGCACCTGGCCTGGTTGTTGTAGTTGTACCCGCCTTGGCCGCCGGCTCCGCAGCAAACCTTCAGGCCGTAATTCAAACCTGCCAAAAAAAAAAAGAAGCAGCAGTCACAAATTAGTCAAGCAGGTTCACTACTGGTTACAGACCTATTAGGAACGCAGAAATTGCACATAAAATGGCCAGTCCATCTCCTTCGCGAATATGAGAAAATCCTCTCGTCCCAGACCGGCCCCCATTTGACATTTTACTAACCTGCTTCCTAACGTGTGTTTACGTGCTTTCTATCACGTGAATTGTACTGTAATGACATTGATAAACTTATATACATCTCGTGGTCACTGAAACTTCAACTCTGTCACGGCACCTGGATTCTAGCTAGCTAGGACCACACCTTTGCTGATGATGATCAGCAGATAAAGAAAACGTGTTGCCTTGATGCTCTGGACAGGGATGTCCGGATGGAAGTTTAACTGGAATATTCTTCCTACCAAATAAGTGTGTGTGTGTGTGTGTGAAGATTTTAACATGGTTGCCATTGGCAAGATCGTGGCTCTCAAGAAAAGCTTAGTGTGAACTGTGTAAATCCAATGCATTCACTAACCCATAATCAAATGGCTATTGTTTGTCTCGACGTGAACGAACCAAACATGTAACTTGCTTCTTTCCGAAGACGTGTAATGAGAAATATTAATTAATCAGTATACCACAGTTGCATGGAAAAGCCAGGATGCCATCGTACCGAAGCTCTGTGGAGACCGGACCATCTGGGTGACCTGGGAGTAGAAATCGGCGTACATAACCCTGGTGTGGGGGTACGTCCTCTGGAGATTAGAGAGGCTTCGCTTCAGCAACGAGTTGTGGTAGGAGGAGAGGCCATTGTAGCTCTTGAGGCAACCGTCGCCGTCGTAGTCGCCGCCGTTGGAGGTTCCGTAGAGGGTCAGGTAGATCGGGATGCACCCGATCGGCAGCAGCCCCGGCACCACGATGTCCACCGCGCCCAATCTGATCATTGTCTGTACACGCACACGTACAAAAACACACAATGTTAAGTGGTAGGCAGCGTTTGATTGGCTATATATGTCTGTTTATATTGGCTTTTATTTTTGACTTATAAATAGTAGTAGTCTATAGAGAAGTTTGTAAAAAGTAAGTCACTCGTGAACAATTTTGATTAATATAAATAAAATTGTTATAATATGTACTATAATCCATTAGTAGATCTCGTTTTAAAAAAATATTCTATTTGAAAGTTAAATACTATAATAAAATTATTTACTGTAAAAAATTAGTTTATACGAATAGAGTCCGGTGGCCTAAGAAAGCCCCACCTTCCTAGGAAACTCAGGTGGTGTACACTGCATACCTCGAGGCCACGGATGATCTTGCTGACTACCTGCGGCACGTAGCCTCTGACTTCGGTCATGGACCGGCCGGAGAAGAGCGGCGCGTTGTAGTCGTTCCCGCCGAACTCGCCGACGACGAAGAGGGACTTGGAAAGATAGTTCTCGCAGTCTACGCGTGCACCAGGTGCACGTAGTGATGAATGGTACGAGATCACTACTAGTGACAAAAATTTTTTGTGAGGCGTTTAAATGGTTGATTCATTACGGTACCGTTGCCGCAGATGGACGGTAGGAGCTGTCGGAACCACTGGATCTGCGTGTCGAGGGGCCCGTTGTTCCAAATCTTGTCGCTGAGGCCGATGGACTCGAAGAAGCTGGCGTCCATGCTGGTGGCGCCGATGATCGCCATGTTCGCGCCCTTCCTGAAGTCGCCGCCGGCCTTGGACGCCGGCAGCAGCGGCAGCCCAAAGTGCTCGGCTGCACACACATAATACACACACACACACTTGTCACGTTACCATCACATGTCTATACCTGCGCCATTTTGCGGTGGACGCATAACGTTCGTACGTACCGAGGAAGTCGATGATGACGCGGCCGTCGGAGCAGCGGCCGGTGGGGCGGCCGAAGAAGGTCTCGCCGTAGGGCGGCTGCCCCATGGTGAGCCACGACGGGCAGCCACCGACGCAGAGGTTGCCGGAGTCGGAGATGGAGTCGCCGAAGCTGTAGATGGCGTTGTACGGCTGCGCACGCCCGTGCCGGAGCGCGCACAGCAGCACGAGCCCAAGCAGCGCGGCCCTCATCATCGCCATCCTAGCTAGCTAGCTGCGTGTCAGGGTGGCACGTACGATCGAGACGACGTACGTGTGCGCCAAGATTAAAGCCTCTCTTCGCGTCTGCGTGTGTGATCCAGTGGTGCCATTACGGCTGGAGACGACGCCATTTATAGGCTCGCGCGACCGTCGCTTTCCCCGTGGATTGCTGGCGATGACCGACGTCCTTCGCATAGTCACGCACACATCTTTATCGTATTATTTGCGAAATAACACACCTCTTCCGAGTTTTTTTTTTTTGGCCTCTTTTCTACTGTTCTGCTTTGCTGATGACAACACCCAACACCTTGTATCCATCGGCTGATGCTTGACACATGTGATTAACATGTCTTCAGATATTTTAGGGTCGGTCGCGAAGGTTCTGGACACATATTGTTGGATTAATCATCGTTGCCACTTGTTTAAAAGGATGTGCATCCTAAAGGCAGAGGTGTACGTGGAGTGTTTCTCAGCATACAAACTGCAAAACGTTATGGCTATTTCATTGTAGCAAAAACACTGTCCAGCCGGATGGCCCAAAAGCACATATCGAGTACTTTTGTTTTTGGAGAGCTCATATGCATTTACCAAAGAAAGGCAGAGGAACTACTTCATGTTTAACACTATGGACAATGGAGTACCTTTTGGTGCTTGTCGCAGTCTCGACTCGGCTCGGTTCAGCTCGTGATAGAAACGAGCCAAGTCAGGCTTTCATCTCGGTCCACGAATGAGCTGAGCCCGAGCTAGCTCACGAGCTGCTCGCTGGCTCGGCAGGCTCGTTGGGCCCGACCCAATTGCTCTAGCCTCCGGGCTAGTCCAATGCGTCTCAAACTCAGTCCAACGACAACGAGGCAACTAATGACCGCATGGCCCGCATGGTAACATGCATCGATCCCCTTATCATTCATTCGACTTATCTCATTTGATCCCCCTTCTCAACCCTAGAGAGAGGTGGCAGCACGGCGCACACCGCACAGGTGCTGCACCTCCCCATCATCGTTCGCCTCTACCGCGTCCCCTCATACTCGCTGTCCACCTCCACCGCACATGTGCTGCACCTCCCCATCCTTGTCCGCCTCAACCTCCTCGTAGTCCACCTCCAGTGCCGTCTGTCGATGTTTTAATATCGATTTTGTTGAAATTAGGCCCAAGGCCCATTTTCTGTAATTCCAAAGCACGTAAGGTTTAGTACCATATTGCTTAGGCAAAGTACGGGAGACCAATTTATAAGGTGGAGTCTATGCCACTCCTTGAATTATGGAAGTGGATGGTGGATTTGGCTAAACATACACGCGCGCACGCGCGTATTTTCGCGTGAAAATCGCGTGACTTGTGACTTGCGATGCGCGACCGCGCCGTGACGTGGTGCGCCACTTGGCAGACCATGTCCACTTTATTTTTGCTAAACCTTGTACCGTCTCTCTCTCTTTTTGACTGGTCATGAGACTGTTTATTTTCGGTTTGAATACGAGCAGTTACCAGTGAATAATGGAGTCAGTTACCAGTGAATAATGGAGTCAGTTACCGGTGAATAATAGCGCTAGTTACCGGTGAATAATAGCGTCAGTTACTAGAGAGTAATTGAGACGTCTATAAGAGGCCTGGAGACGTCCAGGTTTAAACTAATCTCCTTTATTCCTTTCTCCCATTGTCTTCTTCTATCAATTGTACGAAGTGTTGAGCTATCGAACCTCGTCGACCTTTCTTCTCGGCGTGCACCGGGAAGAGAGGAGAGCGGGATCTCGAACCATTGTCGAGAGAGAACTCGCACAGGCGGCAATAAGGTTTCGGGCAGCACATCTGCGCGACCGCTCTACTACATCCCGCATCGTCGAGTCTTCATCGCATCACGCTGCGCTGCTTCTGTTCTTCATCAAGCCCAACGATGAAGTCGTTCGTGTAATCGTGCGACTTTGATACTATATTATTCTTGTGTTTATTCCGAAGTATGATGAGTAGCTTACTGTTAGTAGTTAGTTGTGCATCACTAGTATATTATTTTTGTCTCCTACTAAAACTTGGAATTAAAATATTGCCTACATTTTCAACAATCCAGAAACCTTATTATGAAATTTGTTGCAATACAGAAATGGTTAGCGCTTCTGATGCGATGAAACCTGAGAGGTTTTGTGGTCAGAACTTTCGTAGATGGCAGACTAGAGTCAAGTTTTGGCTCATGTCTTTGGGGCTGTGGTGGGTTGTCCATCCGCAGTATCCATTTTCATTGAGCAGTATATGCAATTTGATAGTGCAAACAATACTGCTCTTGGTTGTATCTTGACTGTTCTGGCAGATCAGCTCTACGATGTGTACATGGACTATAAGTCCGCCACAGAGTTGTGGAATGCACTAGAGCACAAATATACAGAGGCAGAGGCTGGTCGCTGGCTTTACATGTGTGAGCAATTTTTCGACTTTTGCATGGATGAGGCTAAGTCTATAGTTGGACAAGCTCATGACCTCCAGCTACTAGTCGGTGAGATTGCGCACCTTGGCTGTGTGTTACCTCCTAAGTTTGTGGCTGCGGGCATTGTTGCTAAACTCCCACCTTCTTGGCGGGATTTTGCCATTAGCCTGAAACACAAGAGGGAAGATATTTCTGTTGAAGATCTCATTGCTGCCCTCGATGTGGAAGAAAAAGCTAGAGCAAAGGATGCACCAAGCACATCTGGTCAGAACAATGCAAACTTCATTGAGAAAAAGACTATAGCAAAGAAGTACAAATCCAACAAACCGAACAAGACAACTAGCTTTAAGAAGAAGAAAACTGAGAAAAAGGATTTCAAGGACATCACTTGCTTTGTATGCGAAAAAGATGGTCATATGGCGAAGGACTGTCGAT
Source organism: Melocanna baccifera (assembly GCA_036346265.1). Classification (NCBI taxonomy): domain Eukaryota; kingdom Viridiplantae; phylum Streptophyta; class Magnoliopsida; order Poales; family Poaceae; genus Melocanna; species Melocanna baccifera. The sequence continues at coordinate 5,771,286 of CM070688.1, read as the reverse complement.
TCCGCAAAATCAGAGATGGTGAACAGCCAAAGAAGAAGGTTGTCAACGTGATCATAGGCGAGGCCTCAACTTCAGGAGGGTATGGTAATCCACCTGTTGTTTTTTCAGCATGTCAATCCACTGGTTGGTGGGTGGATACTGGTGCTAATGTTCACATATGTTCTGATATTTCCTTATTTTCTTCTTACCAGGCAGCAGGGGCTTCCTCCGTCCTAATGGGAAACGACTCGCATGCTTCTGTTCTTGGTGTTGGCACGGTGGATCTGAAGCTTACTTCAGGGAAAATTGTCCACTTAAAGAACGTGCAGCATACTCCTACAATAAACAAGAACATCATTAGTGGTTCTCTTCTATGTAGGGATGGTTATAAGCTAGTTTTTGAGTCGAATAAAATTGTATTGTCTAAGTTCGGAAACTTTGTTGGTAAAGGCTATGAAAACGGAGGCTTGTTCCGCCTAAGTACTTTAGAGTATTGTTATAATCTGAATGTTGCAACAAATTTAAATAAATGTGAGGCAAATATTTGGCATTCCCGCTTCTATCATATTGGTTTTGATAGTATTATAAGAATGTCCAAATTAGATTTAATTCCAAAATATGAAATTGTCAAAGGATCAAAGTGCCAGTCTTGTGTGCAAGCAAAACAATCTCGAAAACCCTTCAAAGGATTAGAGGATAAAAAGAACTTGGCACCATTAGATCTTATTCATTCGGATTTGTGTGAAATGAATGGACTATTGACAAAAGGAGGCAAAAGATATTTTCTAACTTTTATTGATGATGCAACACGTTACTGCTATGTATATTTGCTAAAAACTAAGGGTGAAGCTCTAAACTACTTTAAAACTTATAAGGTCGAGGTTGACAACCAACTAGAAAAGAAAATAAAAAGATTGAGATCTGATTGTGGAGGAGAGTATGTCTCCCATGAGTTCTCCCAATTCTGTGCTGAGCATGAAATAATTCATGAATTAACACCACCATATCCACCCCAATCAAATGGGGTAGCTGAGAGGAAAAACCGGACACTAACAGACTTGTTAATGCCATGTTAGAGAGTTCTGGTATGCCTAAGGCATGGTGGGGGGAAGCTATATTGACAGCAACTTTCATCCTAAACAGAGTAATCACTAAAAGGAGTGAAATTACTCCATATGAGGGATGGAAGGGGAGAAAATCTAATGTTAATTTTCTGCGAACTTGGGGGTGTTTGGCAAAAGTCAATATACCATTGCAAAAAAAAAGAGAAAACTTGGACCAAAAACAGTCGATTGTATTTTTCTAGGATATGCTCAAAATAGCACGGCCTATAGATTCTTACTAGTTAAATCAGAAACTCCTGAGATTATTGTTAACACAATAATGGAGTCTAGAGATGCTTCATTTTTTTAGAATATCTTTCCTATGAGAACAGTAGGCAGTACTTCAACACGGACTGAAAATGTTCAAAACGATAATATCGAAAATGAGAATAATCAAACTTCTAAACTTTCCACCATTGTTGAACCAATTTATGATATCCCTGAGGAAGACAACAATTTAGTCGAAAAAGCTCCTCGAAGGAGCAAAAGACAAAGGGTTGAGAAAACCTTTGGTGATGACTTTATTGTATACCTCGTGGATGATGTGCCAAAGACTCTTTCGGAAGCTTATGCATCTCTTGATGCTGAGTATTGGAAAGAGGCAGTCCGTAGCGAGATGGACTTTATCATGGCTAATGAGACTTGGGAGATCACCGATCTTCCTATTGGGTGCAAACCTGTAGGATGTAAGTGAATTTTTAAAAAGAAATTGAGACCCGATGGTACCATTGAGAAGTACAAAGCAAGACTTGTAGCTAAAGGTTACACCCAGAAAGAGGAAGATGATTTCTTCGATACCTATTCTCCTGTCACCTGATTAACCACTATCAGAGTGCTCCTTGCGTTAGCATGTTCCTATGGTCTGTATGTTCATCAAATGGACGTAAAGACAGCTTTCCTTAATGGAGAGTTGGAGGAAGAAATTTATATGGATCAACCTGATGGTTTTGTGATTTCTGGACAGGAAAATAAGGTATGCAGGCTATTAAAATCCTTATATGGTTTAAAACAAGCACCTAAACAATGGCACGAAAAGTTTGATAAGACTTTGACAACCGCTGGCTTTATTGTGAATGAAGCTGATAAATGTGTATATTACCGCTATGGTGGGGGTCAAGGAGTGATATTGTGTTTGTATGGATGACATACTTATATTTGGAACAAACACTGCCGTAATTGACGAGGTCAAATCTTTTCTATCCCGCTGTTTTGATATGAAAGATTTAGGAGAGGCAGATGTTATTTTGAATATTAAATTGATTAAGAATGAGAATGGAATTACTTTGAGCCAATCTCATTATGCTGAGAAAATATTGAGCCGTTTCGGCTTTGAAAATTGTAAAATTTCTTCAACACCCTATGATGCGAGTATTAAGCTTCGAAAGAATCAAGAGTTAGGAAAAGATCAATTGAAATATTCACAAATTATTGGGTCACTCATGTATTTAGCTGGTGCCACAAGACCTGACATCTCATTTGCTGTGAGCAAATTAAGTCGGTTTACTTCTAACCCAGGAGATGATCACTGGGAGGCACTTGAAAGAGTGTTGCGCTACTTGAGAGGCACAACATCTTTTGGAATTCATTATACTGGATATCTTTCTGTATTAGAAGGGCATGTTGACTCCAATTGGATCTCTCGATCTTTGATGAGATCAAAGCTACAAGTGGTTATGTGTTTACTTTAGCTGGTGCTGCAGTTTCATGGAGGTCTTGTAAACAGACTATATTAACGAGGTCAACCATGAAAGCGGAACTTGTAGCACTTGACACAGCCACTGTTGAGACTGAATGGCTAAGAGAGCTTCTGATGGACTTGCCGTTGGTTGAGAAACCAATACCGGCAATCCTGATGTACTGTGATAATCAAACTGTATTGGCCAAAATCACAAGTACAAAGGATAATATGAAGTCCTCTAGACATGTAAAGCGTAGGCTTAAATCTGTCAGAAAATTGAGAAACTCCGGAGTAATAGCTGTGAATTATATTAACACTGAGAAAAATATGGCAGACCCTTTTACCAAGGGATTAGCACGGAGAGTGATTTCCGTTGCTTCTATGGATATGGGAATGAGGCCCATTTAAGTTACATCACAATGGTAACCCATGCCTTCTTGATCGGAGATCCCGTGACTTAGGTAATAGGAAAAACAAGTTGATGTTGTAACAAGAGAGTACATATTAATTGTACCCATATCTAAATAAATAAAGTACTCTCAACTGTATGGAAGGTTGGTATAAAATCTTAATGTATTCATGAGGGAAAGGTATTAGCCTGCAGGATACCTAGAAAGAATACACCTACTTGAGCTTAACTGTTTGGTCGCAGTTCACGAGAACAGGGCATTCTCTAGAAAGCTCATAAGCAGATAAGGGAGTATGACCATATAACGCTCCGTTTAGACGTGGTTCATTGATAGCCTAGTATTAGTTGAGGTTTCAAGTGAAGTCTGATTACGAAAAGCTGTGAATTCAAGGCATAGTCCATTCATTAGCTGTGAGAAGATGAATCTTGCTAATCTAGATGTAAGTTCAACCCATACAGGACTTACATTATAAGACTGGTATATTAAACAATACTTCAGTACAATTTTTCAATATCTTTGTGCTTCCTGCTTTGGAATTGGTGGGGGATTGTTGAAATTAGGCCCAAGGCCCATTTTCTGTAATTCTAAAGCACGTAAGGTTTAGTACCATATTGCTTAGGTAAAGTGGGGGAGACCAATTTATAAGGTGGAGTCCATGCCACTCCTTGAATTATGAAAGTGGATGGTGGATTTGGCTAAACACACACGCGCGCACGCACGCGCGCGCGTATTCGCGTTTTTTCGCGTGAAAATCGCGTGACTTGTGACTTGCGACCGCGCCGTGACGTGGTGCGCCACTTGGCAGACCATGTCCACCTTGTTTTTGCTAAACCTTGTACCGTCTCTCTCTCTCTTTTTGACTAGTCATGAGACTGTTTATTTTCGGTTTGAATACGAGCAGTTACCAGTGAATAATGGAGTTAGTTACCAGTGAATAATGGAGTCACGGTGAATAATAGCGCGATTCCATCGGTAAATAATAGCGTCGATTACTAGAGAGTAATTGAGATGTCTATAAAAGGCCCGAGACGCCCGTGTTTAAACCGATCTCCTTCATTCCTTTCTCCCATTGTCTTCTCTCACAATTGTACGAAGTGTTGAGCTATCAAACTCGTCGACCTTTCTTCTCGGCGTGCGGGAAGAGAGGAGAGCGGATCTCCGAACCATTGTCGCGAGAGAACTCGCACGGGCGGCAATAAGGTTTCTAGGCGGCGATCTGCGCGACCGCTCCTACTACATCCCGCATCTGCGCCGAGTCTTCATCGCATCACGCTGTGGCTGCTTCTGTTCTTCATCAAGCCCAATGATGAAGTCGTTCGTAATCGCATGCGACTTTGATACTATATTATTCTTGTGTTTATTCCGAAGTATGATGAGTAGCCTACTGTTAGTAGTTAGTTGTGTATCACTAGTATATTGTTTTTGTCTCCTACTGAAACTTGGAATTAAAATATTGCCTACATTTTCAACAGATTTTACGTATGATTTCTTGGATTTAGGGGAAAACTCTCAAGACCATCATATGATTATACAGAGTAAAGACACATAAATTTTTATATAGGTTGGGCCTTCTCTTAAGAGAATAACAACCCTACGTCATGTGTTGCTATTACTGAGAAAAAGTTTACAAGTGTGAATAGTACAAAAACTCTATGACTCCTTCGAGAACTGATTTCCCCCTCTTTCTTCAACATCAACCCTTATATCAGCGAAGAAGTGGCGGCAGTTGTTTCTTATCAGAAGACGCTTTGACATTTCGGGAGTTAACCGTTGGATAGTGGTTATTGTTAGAGAGATGTGGGTAGCCATTCACCGAAGGACGGTTGTTGTCACATAGAGAGAGAGAGAGAGAAAGATCATGTGTAGTTATTAAGCATAAACATACATTCTAATTGCCATGTCAAACAAACCCGTTGTAAGGGTAGGTTAGTCGAACATAGGAGAATAATAAAAAAATAGTGGGGAATGAATGTTACTGCCTTCTGGGCTGCTCTATTTCATTGCACAGCTTCTCAAAAATAGCGAGGAATGCGAACCTGAAATAGAAGCAACATTGCACTGGAGTAAGGTCCACTTTTGATTATCTAATATGGTTTTCTTATTTGCCATAACTGGTATTGTGCCGAGCCTAACAAGCTTAGTGAGCTGAGTTCGTGTTTTCTACCGAGCCAAGCTAAGCTACCTTTTCAACTCATTAGACTAACGAGCCAAGTCGCTTTCTTAACAAGCCTTAGCGAGCCAAGCCAAGTCGGCTCAATATCAACCTCTAGCTTCACCACTTGCACGGTCTGTAAGTACATGGCCCTAAAAGGATGAGGATGGTAATTAAGACGGAATAAATCTTAATTGGAGGATCTAATAGTGGATTGGTTTCTTGACTAGTAACATAATACAAATTGTCTAACTTGCCGGGGTCCGAGTCGTTAATTATTTCGGTGAGGAAGAAGGAACGAAAGTTTGCATTAGGGGAAAGTCACGTGAAGGTGCCGTGAGGAATCCCCTACGTTTTATTTCTTTTTTTAGATACAAGACAGACGCATATAATTCATCGTGCACCCCACTCACACATATGTGTGTATCCCTACATACGCTCGGTCCGCCCTACGTTTTATTTCTGTGCAGGGGTCAAAATTGAGTTGTTGGTGAGTTGATTTGTTGGTGAGTTGATGTGTGCCATGTGTGTTGTTTCCTACGCCAGTCCACCTCGTACGCTGGCTGGTTGGATTGTGATCCGTATTCATGTGGGCTCCATCTCTGTATAAACAGTGACGTGAATCGCAACCAGCCTCGAGTCCCGAAATATGGTCCTTTTTTCACGCTATAATTATGATTTATAGTTTTTTCAAATAAATAAATAAGACAATCTCTTTACCATCTTTTCTATTGAAATATAAGTAAATTATTCATCTTTTCTTATTAACTTAACTTTTTAGGTGAATTAGCTTGTGCATGCAACTTAATATTGTATTAGAGCCAAAAGGTCTTGAGTGCTGAAGTGCATATTATATCCTATTTAGTGACCTTTTTTTATATATTTCAACAATTGCCAGCTCAATAATGCTGCAATACACTAACTTGGCATTTGCAATGCATGGCACATAACAAAACAAGCCTTCCATTTTCTCCGCAAACAGTGCTCAGGATCGAATACAAATTAAATAGTCTCGAATACGAATATTCTCAAATGCAGATATGAATATTATCGAATATAAATATAAATATTTTTAAATACGAATTTTACTTACTATATTTACGTTTTCTCGGATACAAATATCGGATAAAATAGATTATCCGTTACCGTTTTCCACCCCTATCCAAGGGCATATTCTGCATACATATCAATATATGATGCACACATAGACTGTCCGTGCCCGTTTGAGACAAACAACGAAATAGTGCGACATACACTTGGGGAATAAAGATCAATATGATCGTAGCATGATCACAGTGTTCCACCACGGCGCACAATGATAGGGGAATAAAGATCAATGATCGTAGCATGATCACGGTGTTCCACCACGGCGCGCAATGATAGGGGAATAAAGATCAATGATCGTAGATTGATCATATGGAAAATTAACTAATTAGATATCCCCTTTATTCGCTGACATCCAAAAGAAGCATTCTATGCAAGAGCAATATTATTCGCATAAGACCTTCTGTTACAAACTTTGTGAATAGCAAAGATCAGGGTTGAGAGGTTGTAGATCAAGCGTAGGATTGAGTGCGTGAGTTATGGAGGTTGCACGTCACTTTTTCAGACAACATTTGTAAACACGTGAACTAATTAAATCAGCCAGTGGAAATCGAACACATCAGAGTGCTCTAGAGGTAGGCATAGTGGTGCAGTGTGTCCCCCTCCTTTTGCAAATCTTGCCAGTTGGCACTCAAAATCAGGACACAAATTAGTTAGGCCGGTGAAAAGACGATCAAAACGAGAACGGTATTAGCGATAACTACATGCAAACTACTGATAGATGAACTAGTGGTGGAGTAATGTAGGCTGTAGGCACCATACCAGTTCAGCTTGACATATCCCTTATGCATGGGGCTCTTTCTTCGGTTTGTAGGTTAGCTTCAGAAGTAATCTTACTCCTTTTGGAGTCTCCAGCTCATGGAGGATTTCAAGTGGAAATAATGTTGAGAAGCTAAAGCTTTGGTCTTTGGTCCCCCTCCAATAACTTGCCAGACTAGAGCATGGGAGAACACATTCTTTCCTTGTTCGTATAATCTCTCTTTCTCTTGGAGAGAGATTCTAATCTTCTTCATATTGTTGAGAAGCTAAAGCTTTGGTCTTTGGTCCCCCTCCAATAGCTTGCCAGACTAGAGCATGGGAGAACACATTCTTTCCTTGTTTTTAAAATCTTTCTAATCCATGATTGATGCGAATTAAACTCTGGTCGTTAGCCATAGAAACGAGAGTGACACACTATTTAAACTATATATAACGGTTGTCCATGGATGACTCGCTCAAAATTCGGAAAGACAAAGGTATCGCCAAAATTCTTGGCTCTCCGGACAAGCATTTCCCCTCTCTCACATGTCTTTACGTTGTAGGAAGAAAGATGAGCTGCTGCTCTACTTTACCTAACAAACATGTGCTAAAAGCTCGTTTATGACCCGCTCGTTTCAGCTTTTTTTTTCAGCTTTTCTAGTTTCAGTTTTTTTCACTATTCAGTAATTTATCTTTTTCTAAATTTTTTTAGATTTTTTTGAGCTTTTTGCATTTTTCTTTTTTTCCCGTGTTCCTTTGTATTATCCGTAATGGGCTAATATATTTTTTCTATTTTTATATTTTTTAAATTTAATTATACTCAAAAAGCTAAATCAGTTACAGTAAAAAAAAGTTAGCTACAGCAAAATTTCAACTAAAAATTAGAAATCACCGCTAAAACGATCACCCCTAAGAAAACATATCCTGAAAGGATACCATGTGAGTCAGTGTAGGGCCATGTGTTGTATGGGGACGTACGTAGGCCGGCGCTTATGAATCAACTTGAGAGGAAAACAGGTATTCGCTTCCATGTGCATCCATGGATAGCAGATCACTTGCCACCGCTTCATTACACAACATACTTTTTTCAGCTCTTTTTGACAGCCCATGTGGATTTTTTTTTTTGGCTTGGTTCCTCGCTGCTGCTGTCGCCAACACAATATTACACTGCTTGAAGTTTTAGCATAAGAAATTCATCGAAATTTGACACGCTGCACGTCACGCTATCTGGTCAACCTCCAAATGAAAACCTTCCACGTCAATGGCCTCATCCAATCAATTATCGATCCCATGATGGCAAGATCGAACCCTACGCAACTCATTAATCAAACCGCTCCAGCTTCTAGTTTTTTAATTTTATTTTTAGTTTTTTTAATTTTTTTCTTATTTCTTTGCATCATGAATTTTTTTAAAATTTAATTACACAGAAAAAATTAATAACAATTATAGTATATTTTTAAATATTATAATAAAAAAATAAATACCTAAAATATAAAGGTGTTCGGAATAGTAATGATTTTTGGATTTTACTTAAATTTTACTGTAGTTAGCTTTTTTTTATTGTAGCTGAGTTGGCTTATTGGGCATAATTAAATGTAAAAATAAAAATGATACTCTAATCTAGAATAGACAATCTAAAGGAATACAGAAAAAAAATAAAATTTAAAAATTCGAAAAAAGAAAATATCTACAGTTCCATCCATGTCCAACAGTGCTTTTCACAGCTCGAAGCACTACCAAAATGCTAACTCCAACTAGTTCCAAGTTCATGCACGTAAGTGAGAGACAGCTGGCCGAGAAGCCAAGTTGGACACTGACACCTCTCAGAGCAGAGCATCAGCATGTAGCAGTATGCAGAGCACAGGAGAGTGAATCGTTCAGTCAGCAATTTAAGGTGAAGTGAGGCCACGGATACAGCAGCTGGAAGGAGCCCGAATGATCCGGCTTTCTTCTGCGTCGGTCGCGGCAGAGTCCAACACGGCGGCCTCCTCTCGTCCCGATTCCTCCATAAGGAGAACGCGAGCAATCAGCAGCCGATGGTAATATAGGTCTGGTTCTTTTTAGTTTTTAAAAATAATTTTTTAATTTTTACTATAGTATCTAACTTTTAAATAAATATTTTTTTAAATAAGATCTATAAATTAATTATAGTATACATTAAAAGCCTAACATCAGTACAATCCAAAATCATAAATAATCATCTCTCTATTCATAATTTTTATCGCAAACAGTTAAAATTTAAAAATTTCAACAAAAACTAGAAATCAAATATGCTCATAATTTTGGAGTTGTTACAGTTTGGTTCCATAGAGCAAACCAGAAAAGAGAACAGACAGAAGTCCACAGTATGATTTGTTTTTGTTATAAATATTGATAATATTTTAATTTTAGATTTTACTAAAAGATAAATATTATAAATAACTAGTGATGCGTAGCTCATAACTAATAATAATTAAATCATATTGTATTTCAAATATACATAAGAACAGAATTATATCAGAATCGATTGGTTGCACGAACATCTTACAATAGGGTCTAATAAAGAACATAACGTAGCGCAGGCTTAATACAATGCAAAATGTATATAAAGCAGCGAAGCGAGCAATCACGCAGATGTATGCTGTTTAGAAACATTATTGCCACCCTCGTATGTTGGAATTTTTTGTGACTTTCAACATTTATTATGGTTATTGTCTATTTTACTCAATGTGGAATTATTCATATTATTTATGCAAGTGATAGGAAAAATTCTGATGTGGAATTTAACTCAGAGAATTAATACTTGAGGTGTCGAGGACAATGTGCTGGAATATGGTAGACATATTTATTTGATATTATGTCTACTAAAATTTAATATGTATGCATTTGTTTAACCCGAGTATAGCATAGGGCGGAATAGCTGGATTTGTTTTGTAGAATCGACTCTGTAGACTATTGACCTATATAATCATATTGAAATTAATATTATATACAATTTGATCGTAGCGTATGACTCACATATGTGTGTTTGGGACTAATATATTTTAAACTCATAAAATTGGTATATCTGATCATGGTAGCTGATATGGATATCGAAAATAGGTGAATCACTTTATAACACCTGAAAGTAAAGTCTATAAATAGATCACTATCTTCTAGCCTTATTATGTAATGTAAGTGGTACTATGGATAAAGAAGAGAAATAGAAAGTAGATAAAAACTCTCTATAAAATTAATTTAGAGTTAAAAAAATCTAATATTGGTAGGTTCGGAAACTACTCGGAGGCGGTTGGCGTCTTCACAGCGATTTCTTCACGGGCGCTCAAACTGAAGTCGAAAGGAAGCCAGCCCATCTCCTCAATCGAAGAAGGGAAAAAAGGCGCTCGGTCATGTCGTGCGGGAAGCCGCGACATGTGTTGCAGCTATCGAATCGAGGGATCACTTCACCGCACACGGGCTCTTCGTCCTCGGTCGGCGAGCATGAGGCCTGTGGAGAGGCGTTAGGTAGTTCCAATTCTATAGTTTTTTATATTAATTAGATTTATTATGTAAGTATTTTAGTGATATAATATAGTAATTAAAGACGAGAGATAAGGAAACGATTTCTTCATGAGGAAACTATTTCTTCACGAGGTCCAAAGTCGAGGAAACTAGCAAAAGATACACTGTAGCGAACTTAGTTTCTTAACATAGTGTCTTAGAAGAAACAACCAATGCATGTACAGAAAGGAGATGAAAATGATTGGCCACGATTTAATTTAATCCTACACGAAGAAATTATGGATTAAAGCTGTAATTTATATTATAATATTTTAAAAAATTAAAAATTAGTCATGATTTAAGCATTGCGACTGCTCGCGCGGCCTTGCCTCATCTCGCGCGGAAAGAATTTGACCGGCGCGCGCATCCAGGAGATTAATTCAGCTTCACCGCGCGGCTTGTTTCCTCTCGCACGCTGCAGCTTCGTTCAGCACACGATCCATCGCGCGAAAAGAAACCAGCAACACCAGTAGCATTAATTGAGCCATCGACTGTGTTGTGGCAATGCTAATATTTTTTTTTATTCTATCAAGGCGTGCATGCATTGATCTTTTACATTATTTTCTTTTGTCCTCCGGTGCATGCATCCAGAGTCAATGCATTGATCTTTTATTTTATTCTCCAAGTACATGCTTTGAGCCTTCCCCGCTATGCATGGTATCCGTGAAGAGAAGTTACTCCGTGACAATCGATCTGGTAACATAATTGCAATTAACAGTATATTTCTGAACTATTTAGATTTTGTAAATTAGATAACTTAAATTTTACGGTTTAAAAAAGAAAAATCATATATTTTACTTTCTACTGAAAACATAGATTATATTATAGACAAAAGTAAATCGGAAGAGTCAAAAAAATACTACTATTGAGAAAAATAAAAATTATGCAAAAGAGTATGAGAATTGAACTAGGAATAATAAAAAGGGCTCGCATTTTTATATTGGGTTCAATAACTGATTCTTTGGCTGCTGAGTATAAGGGTGAATAAAATACGCGAAAAATAATTCGCGGTCTGGAACAAGTTTTTGATGAAGTATCTCTTATTAAAGTGCTTAATTTTGTTAAGCGCTTTCTCTTTACTAAATTGTATGATAGCACTTCAATTAATGAGTATCTCAATAAACTCCATATTTTAGCAAAGGAATTACAAAAATGCTAGCTATCCTTTTTTCCGAAAAAGTGCAAGTCATGGTTGTTGAATACATTCCCTTAGCCATATACATTTGCTCATTTCTCCATAGAAGTTGAATACATTGTTGTATCTGAAGCAGCAAAGAAAGGTATATGACTAAGGGAATTTCTTGCATTACTTAAGGTCGCGAAAAGTGCATCATAACCTATCACTTATTTCAGTAAAAGTAAATACATTGAAGGAAGATTCACTGACTAAGCTAGTTAGTCAGGAATTATTTTCGAAGTATGATTAAGTCATGGGACTTTAGTTTGTTAATTGAAATGTTTAAGCCAAGTGGGACATGTTGGGATTTTTATATGTCTTTTCATATTTATTGTGGTTATTGTCTATTTTACTTAATGTGGAATTATTCATATTATTTATGCAAGTGATAGGGAATATTCTAATGCGGAATTTAACTCGAGGAATTAATACTCGAGGTGCCGAAGACGGATATGTTGGAATATGATAGACATATTTATTGAGATCAAGTATACTGAAATTTAATATGCATGCATTTGTTTAACCCGGATACAGCACATAGCAGAATAGCTGGGTTTGTTTTGCATGATCGGCTCTGCAGGCTATTGACTCACATGATCAGATTAGAATTGATCTCATAAATAATCTTATCATAGCGTATGACTCACACAAGTGCTCTTGAGACTAATATATTTTAGACTCATAAAACTGGCTTGTCTAATCGTAGTTGGTAATATAGTTTAGGAGTCTCATGGGATACCGAAAATAGGTGTATCACTTTGTAACACCTGGAAATGGAGTATATAAATAGGTTTTTACCCTCTAGCCTCATTATGCATTGTGAGCAGCACCATAGAAAAGACAGAGAAATAGAGGGTAGATCAAAAAACCTCTAGAAAATTAATCTAGAGTTTAAGAAATCAGGACCCAAATTAGTGAGGCCGGTGAAAAGACGATCAAAACGAGATCGGTATAGCGATAACTACATGCAAACTACTGATAGAAGAACTAGTGGTGGAGCAATGTAGGCTGTAAGGCACCATACCAATTCAGCTTGACATATCCCTTATGCATGGGGCTCTCTTTGGTTTGTAGGTTAGCTTCAGAAGTAGTTTTACTCCTTTTGGAGTCTCCAGCTCATGGAGGATTTCAACTGGAAATAATGTTGAGAAGCTAAGCTTTGATCTTTGGTCCCCCTCCAATAACTTGCCAGACTAGAGCATGGGAGAACACATTCTTTCCTTGTTCTTATAATCTCTCTTTCTCTTGGAGAGATTCTAATCTTCTTCATAATGTTGAGAAGCTAAGCTTTGGTCTTTGGTCCCCCTCCAATAGCCATCCAGACTATAGCATGGGAGAACACATTCTTTCCTAGTTCTTATAGCTTTCTCCCTTGAAGACAGATTCTAATCTTCTTCATGAATGGCATTATGGTCTTTTGTCTTTCTTTTGAAGTATTTAGAGTATCTAGCTATGGGTGGTATTGCACAAGCCTCAATAGAAGATGGAGGTCAGTTGAAAATTTGTAGATCCTCTGTTCCGGTCTTCTGTTGAAAAACGCTAAAAACATGCAATATGTATTGCAATATAACTACGTACCGAAGCATTCCATGTGAACTAGTTGTTCTATAGAGACACTTTTTTTATAGCGGAATAACAAATAGTAAGAGAGTGTGTGTATAGAAAAAATACTTTCTACACCTAAGTGTAATTACACCCACCTCTAATATACCACCTAAACGAACTTGAAATACTCCTTTATCACTTTGGATACACTCATATATTAAATATAAAATACTCCAATGTGAACCACATGAAAAATTGCAAAGGAATCCATAGTTTTTAGCATATTTTATAAATTCCTTCATATACGTACATAAAAAAGAGTATGTCTAAAAAATATACATACCACCTCTGAAAAATTATTCATACCACTTACATGATCTTAAATACTCGTATACTATACGTACATACTTTCCGTTACGCGAGATACTCCCTACGTTGTGAGATACGACATAGGGTGTAATTACACCCGGGTGTAGAAAAGAGGCTTTCTATATATATATACATATATATACATGTATATATATATATACATGTATATATACATATATATACATGTATATATACATATATATACATACATATACATATATACATACATATATACATACATATACATGTATATATACATATATACATATATATACATATATATATATATATATATATATATATACATACATATATATACATATACATATATACATATATATACATATACATATATACATATATATACATACATATATATACATATATATACATACATATATATACATATATATACATATAGTATCTTACGGTTCGCAATCTACACGCCATGGGTTGAAATCCCAAAAACCAAAATGGAAACATTTGTGGTTGATGAGAATTAAACTCTAGTAGTTAACCATAGAAATGAGAGTGATACACTATTTAGGCCCACTCAGCTTCGCTGTGGGCTTCTACGACCGGCGTTTGCATCGGAAGCGAGCAAAGCGAGCCGGTTGGCGGTCATGAGTGGCTTCAGCGAAATAACTTCCACCCACTGACCCACCCACCCGCTGCGCTTTCCCCATGCTTTCCTAAATCCCGCACCCACCCCTCGTCCGGCGACTGCGGATCTCTGCCCCCTGCCGTCGACAGTGGCGCCGTAGGCCACAAAGGACACTCGGGCCCTCCCCCCACCAGCGGTCGTTCATCCCCATTCCCGTCTGCGGCAGCCTGACGGTCAGCCGGTTTGAGATCCGGGCTGGTGGACTCCCACGGCAGATCCGCCAACTCGGGTTGACCCCACGGCAGCAGCTCCGCCGTCCCTAACGTCCACTGAGTCCCGTCGCATACGCGCGGGAACGATTCACCGGCCCGGGTGCGCCCTTCGTTCGGTGGTGGTACCACGCTGCTCGGACCCCCTACCGGTGACTCGACGGTATGAAGCTTTCCTTTCCCCCAAACTATGTTGTACATCTGGCTTCTACCCGATCGCATGTGTGCGCACGCTTAGGTGTAGCTTGCGTTCGTACTTGGCCACCGTGCGTGCAGATGGCCCTGGCCGCCTGGAGCGACGACAACACGGCTGCATTCCTACAGATCTGTGCCGACGAGGTGCAGGCAAAGAACAGACCGTTCGCATGGTTGAACACCTAGGGTAAGCGCAACCTTCTGCGGAAATTCAATGAGCGAACTGGGTTAGCATACACGGAGAAGCAAATGAAGAACAAGTGGGACTCCCTCAAACGCGACAACATGAAATGGAAGGGGTTGAACCTTCACGCAATAGGGCTTGGCGTCGACCCTAAGACCGACAGCATTGACGCAGACGAGTCGTGGTGGGCTGACAATGGTGGAGTAAGCCCCCCTCCGAAGTCCAGTCCTGTTTCAATTTGTTGCGTCATAGTTTGATGTTTCGTCATGCCATTGCAGGGCAAGTCCGTGATGCACAAGTTCAGGCAGTGTCGGACTCAGATTTTTAATCCAAAATCCTCTGTGATTCCACCACACTATTTCCTAGATCAGTAAATAGTGCTCACAAATACATTACTGAACATCAAAATACCTATCATGCGGAAGCGTAATAGTGCCCACAGGCAGCCAACTAGGGGTTCGCGACCTAGTTCTTGGCCTTTTCATCTTCTTCTTCACCATGACTTGGCGCATTGCTAATGTGCAGCGATTTGACTCCTGATTCTAGATTTTTGTGAGCGAGAGTGAGCACACCAACTACCGTGCTCCGCGAGCCAATACACAGAATCTAATTATATAACATGTATGGCTTGTCAAAGGAGAGGTACAGGTTATTTTATTTGTTGGAAATTGCTTTGAAATATAATGCATTAGAATTTCTCTATGACCTAGCCATTTGGATTAAAACCATAATTCTTTTAAGAAAAGACTTGTGATAATAGTATTGGTACAGATTACATTCACTGTTACATGTTACCTGCACTATATATCCACTTTTCAGCATTATACCCGCTTAACTTACCACTAGAACAACACCTAAGACAACACAAACCAGGACAGTCCATCGTCTCTCATTTTTCCATAGCAAGTCTCAACTATAAATTTTTTTTTTAAAAAAAGAACTATATCAGAGTTAAGTTCCCATGTCCGCCCTTGACCGTAGGCACGGCTATTCGAATAGTTTTGACTCTGCAGAGTTTGTACACTTTTACCACAAGAGACAATCCACTTGTTGCCCCACATGATTCCTTAGTCATGTAGTTGAGTAGACCATTACAGTAACTTTTCAAAACTAAGCCTTGGGGTCTCATCTCACCCTATGGGATGCTCCCACTTACAGTGGGTCCCATACGTTGCACGGGATGTTAATCACTCTTTTACTAGCACATTTAGGCTCCACTTCCATTAGCGCCTAGTAAAATAAAAGAAACAATTCACCTTTCACTCGGTGTCCCTTTAGCCACACCAGGCCTTGGCGTTCCGGCACTTCTTTCCCCTAACCTATAGATGAGTTCGAGATTCGATAGGGTTTACTCAGCCAAGTTGCACTTTGTAGACTTATGGTTGTACTGTTTTATAATGGAAGGTCAGGACCCGATTCGGTCCTTATGTTATCTGGACGGTTCTACCACAAAACCACACACTCGTGCACACCGATGCACCATGCCTCCGAACCATCCGCCCAGGCATATAAGCAATTTGGGGATTTTGGGGGGCATAAAATAATAATCATTTAAAAATACACGACCATTTGCAACTACAATTTTTCCTAAAATTTCTCTTTGCATTTGCATATATTGTTGGGGTATTTTAAGCACCCCTGAGACTA
Source organism: Melocanna baccifera (assembly GCA_036346265.1). NCBI lineage: Eukaryota > Viridiplantae > Streptophyta > Magnoliopsida > Poales > Poaceae > Melocanna > Melocanna baccifera. The sequence goes on along the minus strand of CM070688.1, from coordinate 5,754,613 downwards.
AGCAATACTGTGCCAAATAATATAAACGTAATCGATTCTTTTGAAACACTTATATTTCTAATTTTTCATAGGGATAACAAAGTTCACAATATAATGTGCCGGAAGGTATACTAGTAGCATTTAATAAAAACGGTAGCAAGCTAAGCATGAAATCCAACATAAGATAGGACATAAAATAACAACACGCATTTGATAATTTGAATCTAAATAATTTGCAAAATGGGTATTCAAAATGATCAAAGCATTAAATCACCTGGCGCGGTTTACCGCGGTCTTGAGCTCACTCAAGGCTTTCTTGTTTGTTGATCTCGAGCTTTTGATCTTCATCATCTTCTGGATCGTGGTCTTGCTAGATCCACTGATATTCCAAGATTCCGGTCTCTAATTATGTGCTAAACAATGGAACCTAATAACTCAAAAAATAACCAAGTAAAATCCAAATAAACTCAACTGAAACTTTATTATGAGTTAAATGTGGCTTTTTAGGTAGGATTGATCGGACACGGAGAATTGACGGAGTCATTGAGGTTGGAGTGGAACGATGAATGACGAAGAGGAAAAGGAAACATTATAGTGGGAGGAGTATTTGCTAGAATATTCCGCTTTGGGTTCAAGGATGGCTAGGTATAGCCGACCGTAGAATATCATGGCTTAACCTATTTTATTTAACAGCTTCCTTTATAATTTTATATTTATTAAGGAAGTTCCATGAGTTAGGGTATAACTACAGACAGATGTATGAATTTGGCGGATCATTATTTTGTCGAGCACTAACCTTCATGAATTAGGGCGCATGTTTTATACGTGAGGTGTCTCGATCACTACTAGAAAACGGATCATCCCTCACGGGCTTTAATTTTCCTGACGGGCCCGCATAGACCGTGAGGGATATCAATTTTTGTGACGGACCTACGCATCACCGTCGCAAAAATACATTTTCCTGTCGGGCTCCTTAAGCCGCCAAGGAAATAAACTATTTTTCCTGACGGGCCCGCATAGACCGTGAGGGATATCAATTTTTCTAACGGGCCCACGTAACACGGTCGCAAAAATTACTTTTCCTGTCGGGCTCCTTAAGCCGCCAAGGAAATATATTATTTTTGTGACGGTATTACATAAACCGTGAGGATAATTGGAACTGAGGCCCGTGAGGCTTGATCCAGCCCACCCGCTATTCGTGCACCATTGAGGCTGGAAACCCTAAGACATTTTCGCAGCCGCCGCCTCCTCCCCATCCGCTCGCGCCCGCCTACTCCGCCCAAAAATTTCGCAGCCGCCGCCTCCTCCCCATCCCCTTGCGCCCGCCTCCTCCGCCCGAAAATTTCGCAGCCACCGCCTCCTCCTCATCCCCTCGCCCGCCTCCTCCGCCCCAAACCCTCGCGCGCCCGCCGCCTTCTCCTCATCCCCTCACCCGCCTCCTCCGCCCTAAACCCTCGCGTGCCCACCGCCTCCTCCCCATCCCACCGCCTCCTCCACCCCAAACCCTCGCGCGCCCGCCGCCTCCTCCCCATCCCCTCGCCCGCCTCCTCCGCCCCAAACCCTCGCGCGCCCGCCGCCTCCTCCCCATCCCCTCGCCCGCCTCCTCCGCCCCATCCCCTCGCCCACCTCCTTCGATCCGCCCCATCCCCTCGGCCCGCCGCCCCAGGTCCGTCCCGACGCCCCGCCTCCCAGTCCTCCCGACCCAGCTCGCTGCGCCGCGCCCCATCGACGCTCTTCTCCTCCCCATCCCCTCGCCAGCATCCTCCACCCCATCCCCAAGTCCGCCCGACGCCCAGCCCCGCCCGCCTCCCAGTCCGCCCGCCTCCCAGTCGCCCCACGGCCTAGCTCCGCCCCGCCACCCCGACGCCCCCGCTCTAGCCTGTAGTCCTGCCTCCCGAGCTCCCACCCCCGATGCCGCAGCTCCGGCCCGCCGCCCCAAGTCCGCCCTGCCCCCGACACCCCCGGCTCGCCATCCATAAAACTCTGTTGTTGCAGGTACATGTATGTTTGTTACTTTTTTAAATTGAATGAGGATCAGAAAAACAGTGAGTTGGAGCTGCACAAAATTGTTGGGAGTGTTGACACACATATGTAGGAGTCAGTTGCTTTGTTTTCCCAGTATAAATACTCAAGCAAGAATCAGAAAAGGTGTGACTTCCGCACCACAAAAAGATTATTGTTCTGTCTCGTTTGCAATTGTTGTATTTGGTACAGTTCGTCCCAAATCTAACAAAAACTACTTCAATTACTGTAGCACATATGTGACCTTGTTGCTTTGATTTGTTCTTTCTACTATAGGTCTGCAAATAATGTTAATTTGTTTTGTATCGTTTCACGGTGTAAGGCCTTTTTTTAAAAGAATATATGAAGTATTGGTACTACAACTTAAGGTATCGACAAAACCAATAACTTAGAAGTACAAACACTCACACTAACTATTCTCTCCCTTATTCCTAAGACATCCACAACACAAATATGATAGTTGTTTCCATTTACCTTCAAAACATCGAGGTGATACCTATACCCACCCTTTTCATAATCCCCGTGCCGTAACTAACTTAAATACAACTTATAGAATGAAATGGAGGCTAAGAAGCATGCGTACCAACATAATGTGCATTTTACCAAAAAGAAAAAACACACACACTTCCCTCTGGTAGAGGGAAACAGGGAATTAAGTACACATTAGGAAGAAAATAGACACACACCCAGAAAGAAAAAACAAATAGAAAAGGCTGCTAGCTACTCCAGCAGTCCAGCTCCAACCTAGTGCAACCAATTTGCAGCAAGGGACTGGGACTGGGCTTGGGACTGGATCCTCTCATGTGGGCTCACAACCTGATGACGGTGCTGTCGATGGTACGTTGATGTAAACGACAGGGACAACTGCAGTGGTGACATTGATGGCGACAACAACCATGCTGCCATATGATTTTTAGTGATCTCTTGTAGTTCTTTTGTCTAGCTGAACTTGAATGTTAATGGAAATAGAGACTTTTGTATGTGGCACTTGATTTTGGATGTCTTTTGGATGGATGAACTTGTGTGAACATCAATCTACGGATTGTTTATAAAAACTGAACTTTTTATATGTTTTTTTAATTATATGTTTCTTGATATCACGCAAGGATGGTGTTGTGATTAATTTGATTATATGATGCACGGATGTGTAAGACAATGCTTATCTCGTATGTTTGTTTAATCTTCTCACTAATTTTGCTAACAGCTTTGACCCCCTCAGAAAAATCCATTTTTCTTGCGGGCCAGTCTATTTTCCTGACGGTTACGGAACCGTCAGTACAATACATTTTACTCACGGGTTAGCACGTGAGCAAAATTCCTTTTTTCGTGAAGGTGACCGAACCGTCAGTAAAATATATTTTCCTGACGGTCGTGGAACCGTCAGTACAGTAAATTTTAGTCACGGGTTAGCCCGTGAGCAAAATTCTTTTTTCGTGAAGGTGACTAAACCGTCAGTAAAATAAATTTTCCTGACGGTTTCGCCCGTCAGAAAAATTCATGTTTCCGTGACGGGTAAGACCGTCAGGTTAAATATCCCTAACGGGTAACCGTCAGCCAAATTGAATTTTCCTTTCCAGCCAGCCCTGAGGGGTTTTGCCTGACGGGAACCCGTTAGGGATATTTAACCTAACGGTTTTTGGTATTATCCTGACGGTTTTGAACCGTGAGGGATGAGCCGTTTTCTAGTAGTGGATGAAACTTACTGAATTCATTTTAGAGTTCACGTTTGTGACATTTCATGCTGTGATATTTTATGTAGTTTTTAATTTCCCATTAAACAAGTAGTTAACTGAACGATTAGCTCGCTAGCTCCTTAAAGTGTGGGAGTACTTGAGTATATAGGTGGTATTATTTTATGTGGTCCTCCTAATATCAACTCGTTCATCACGGTGTAGGTTAGCGAGATTATTTTTTAACAATTGATGACCCATGTGCTGCTATATTTTAATTACAACATCATATATCTTTTTAACATGACCCTGCGACTTAAAGATGCCCCCTTTTTTATTGGAGATTGTTGTTATTTTATGTACCTGGACTTATTATCAAGTATAGTTTAATATCTCCCTGAAGATTTAATTATCGACGCTATGTTAATAACAGGGAACGTGTTTTTAATAGGGCCTCCACTAGCACATGAATCTTCTAAAACAAGCATTGGATCTATTTAAATTATTAGCAGCATAGTAATTATTTTGTTAGCCCTATCTAGTTATTGCTTATCGTAAATAACCTTGATTATTATTTACACTTGCAAAATTTATGTTTTTGTTAACACCTTTAATTTAAAGTTGTATCTTATTTTTCCTGATTTTTAACTTAAATGGTTATTTCAATCATGACTTTTGTGGCATTCATACATTTATACAAGGTTATATGTATCGTTAACACCTTTTATTATTATTTCAGGTTACGATAAACATAAATGCACACTAATTAACTTTGTGGGTTATAATTTAAATCTTAGTACTTCTAGTCAAATATCAATATCAAATTATTTCTCTTGATGGTTTGATCACTATTTGTGAATTTAGATTACGTTAATACTCAAGTTGATTCATCATTTCTTGAAAGAGAATTTTCATAAGGTCTTGTATCAAAAAATAATAGTTATGATTTAAATTTATTTACAATCCTTGCTAACATGAAAAGAGATGTGATTTATTCCTTATGCCACCTTTAATTGCATAATTCAATTTAAGGCTACTTACAAAATACCCCTTAGTATTCTGGATTATTTATCAAACCGAATTAGCTCTTCTAAAAATGAAGCTTATTTGTTTTTTAACAACTTCCTCCTATTGCTTATCATACCTACATGTACATATACATATATATACTCACAACTAGTTGATAGTTCATTACATTCTTATATGAGTTTATGCTAATTACTTGCATTAGCTACCATTTGAAAAAAAGGCTTACATGACATTTACATTTTCAATTACCTATAGTTTACATAATGTGTAAACAAGGCTCACTTTTACTCAAAAGATGAATTATTTTGTCACAAGTTTCTGCTTTGGTCTACCTCCCTAATTAAGCAAACTGGCCCACATACCATACAATCAAGGACTCAAGTAATTGATGTTCTTTCATTCGGCGGAGAGGTTGTCGAGACCCGAATATGCAAATTCGGACTCTCTGTGTAAACTGCACTAGTCCAGGATCATGCTAGTGCACACAGTCAAATGTAGATGTAATCACAACTATACACACGATATAATAAAGGAAAAAACTCAAATATCGATAAATCTCAAGGGTACGACCTTATGGTCAAGTTTACAATATCTCTAGCCGGAAAGGCTTAACAAAATAGCAGCGGAAATCCAAAATAAAGCGTAGCGGCCAATCGACAAGCCCACAGGCTATCGAGTGGAGAACGAAGCCTAATCCGTGAAGTCGTCGTAGTACTCTCCTTCTGGAACCTCCTGCTGAAAATACTCCTCGCTCTCAACTGAGCAACATAGGCGTAAAGCCGTGAGTACATTGGTACTCAGCAAGTCGTTTATAACAAATAAATGCAATATAATATACAAGGATTACCAAAGGAAGGCTGAAAGGTTAATTTGCATAAAAGACATTTCATAGTAAATACGATAAATAGATTGAAAGCGACATTTAAAAGAAAACAATAGTAATAATTAATCAAAGGGAAAAGTATAAACCACTTGTGAACACCTATTCACAAGCTAAACCAATAGTAAACTACCTGTCCACCTCCAACATAAACCACTAAGTTCAAAAGATAACACTAACCCTCGTGTGAAATCCCCGAGCATTGTCCATGACCGAGGACGCGGCTATTCGAATAGTTTTACACTCTGCAGAGGTTGCACAACTGTACCCACACGATGTGATTAGCCTCGATCTCAGGAAATCATAACAAGGCCTATACAATGCTCTACCTCAACCCGATCCTGTCCGCTAGGGTTTTACATCACACCCCCCCTTGCGCCACATGAAAATCAGCAACCTGCACTTCCCCCTTTACTGCACGATCACTGGCCCGAGTGCAAAACCAAGTTTGTATACCCATCCAATGACACACCAATGTCATAGCACAAATTTTAGTTAACGTGGCACCGGCCACAGTTCCATATATCATTAAGACAAATTAATAATTTACATGTGATGATGAAACCTATCGTAAATATAAGCAAGGCTAAGCAATTCTATCGTACAACCCACGTGACAATTAATCTAGCATCACTAGTATGTTTCCCAACCTAGGGTGACAAAAGTATCATGGTGTTCCAAATTATGAAGGAGGGATAAACAACATGGGACAATAACTACCAGTCGCAAGATTTGAATAAAAGTAGCGATGCAATGTAGCTTGAAACCAAATAATTACATAATAGATTGCCAAAAATTGGGTTCAATATGATCAAAGGACACGACTTACCTTGGTTATACTCAGCGAGGTACTCCTGGTCTTCGGGCGTAGAACCTGCTCCTCCGGAATCCGAATCTAACGAGAGGGAAAACGACTGAAACAAAGAAAACACATAAAATGATAAGCAAATGAACTCCAAAATTCATGAAACCAGAACTAAAAGCTAGAGCTCGATTTTAGATAAATTTAGAAAAAAGAACGTGGTCAATCGGAGCTAGGATGGAGGAGAACGGGCTCTCGGAAAATAAACCCTAAATTAAATCTAGAAAATCGAAAAAGTTACTGTACTGTGGACTGCGCGCACGGTAGACCAACCCCACGGTGGACTCGGTCCACGCAACAGTGCACGCGCGGCTGGCGGGGTAGGGCTGACGTGGCGAGCGCTGATGCCACCACGTGTCACTGCTGACGTGGCTGCCACGTGGCACCTGGGGCGGATCTTGGTTGACGTGGCAGCTGATGTGGCATGACACGTGGCTGCCACATGGCGGTAGGGCTGATGTGGCTTGCCACGTCGGCTAGGGCTGACGTGGCTCGGCCGGCGCGCGCGCGCGCGGATCGACGGCCGGGCGACGACGGCGACGCGAATCGAGCCTTCGCCGACCGATGGACGGCGCGGCGCGTGGCGCGAGGCGGAAGGCGAGGATCGACGACGCGTGTCCGCGCGGCGGCGGCGCCGCGCTGGACGTGGGCACGCGGCGGGATCCGACGGCGGAGGAGGGGATTCGTGGCGCGAGCTGGTGTCTCCGCCCAACAGGACGGACGGTGCGATGGAGCGCGCGGGGGCGTGGACGGCCGGCGATGGCACGCGCGGCGCGCGCGCGCCGAAGAAGCGCGCGGGCGAGCTTCGGGACCGAGGGGCGGAGCGGGGCGCGGCGCGGAGGCGACGCAGGCAACGCGGGCGGCGACGCGGGCGACGGGGTCGGCTCGGGGTCTCACCGGCAACGGGGACGACGGCGTGAGGGGCGGCGGAGTCTCCGACGACGGCGAGGACGCGCGGGACGATGGCGGAGGGCTCCGGCGACGGCGCGGGCGCTAGGACGGGCAAGGAGCGGCGGCGCAAGGGTTTGGCGAGGCGTGTACGCGAACCGAGGTTCAGCAGCGGGTTTTAACACGCGAACCGTGAGAGTTTAATCCGGAGACGGTCGCGGGCGCAAAACGGACTCGGTTTGGACGGCTTGGATCGACGGGAGGGAGATCAGACGACGCGGAGCGGGCGAGGGTTAGGGTTAGGGTTATCGCACGGGCGCACACTAGCAGCGCGATGCGTGGCAGCGGCGCGATCCGACGGCGGGGAAGCGGCGAGCGCGGCGGGGAGCGGGGCGGGGCGCGGATGCGCGAGATGGCGCCGTGTGGCAGCGGGAAGGATCGGGCGGTGCGGGAGCGGACGGGAGAAGGAGGTACGACGGCGGCGGGGACGCGGGCCGGATGGCCGACGCGTGGAGGGAGGAGGGATCGGGCGGCTGAGGTCTTTTCCCCGGTTTAAACTTTTCAGAAAATTCAAATAAATTCCCAGGAGCTCTAGAAAATAGCAAATAAATCCCAAAAATTTACCAAAAATACCAGAAAATTCCTTGAGACCTGGGGAACCCAAATAAAATATTTTTAACTTATGTTAATATTTATTTTAATCATATTAAATCATTTAAAATTCTAAAAATCATTTGAAGCTTGAATTAATTCCAGAAAATTTATTTTTGAAAACCTGGCTTTAAAACTTGCAGAAAAACAGATGTTACAGAGGTAAGCCTGGGGGAAAGAAATTGTGCTCTACTGGTTTTGATGCACTCCAAGCGTAAGAAGTCGCGGTGATGGGTAGGTCTTGTGACGGCCGCTACTGGGAGGCCAGAGAGGGGTAAGCTACCGCAAAAATGGGCACAAGGCAGATCATACGTCCTTTGGGTGGCGGCGCACCGGCCGGAATGACACCGAGAGCCAGCGGCGGTGGCTCAAACAACTGGCGATAGGGAGGAGTGAAGCAGTGGTGGCCGGAGGGGAGAGGGGATGGAGTGGCGCATGGATGAGCATGAGTAATGCCATAGGAACCTTACCGAGTGGCTTGCAGAGGTGGAGGCACGGTGAGCAGCTTCGGCGACATGAGCTTGCGGTGGCGCCATAGGGTTGACGGTGGCGGTGAGCTGGAGTGGGCGAGCGCTCAAATTGACAGTGTGGGGAGCTATGTCGTGGGGGTGCTCTCACCGCGAGGAATTGGGCCAGAGTGCTCTGGACGAGGAATGGCGTTGGCAGTGACTATTTCGGTCGGAATTGGGGGAAGTGATCGTGCGGTGGGTTTGGCTCTGAAGAAACCCCATCGGCCGGTGGTGGAGGTTCCTCGGGGGGTATGGCACCTTGTGACACGATTAGAGAGGGGGACCTTGCCGGAGCGGTCGGAAGTGGCGGCGGCGGCGGGCGTGTCCACGGGTGAGGCCGAGCGCAAGAGGGAGAAGAGAGGGGAAGGCGCTGGGTAGTGGAGGGCTTCGGGACCCCTTTATAGCCGCAGAGGAGGAGAGGGGCCGTGCGGTTGCTCTGGCTAACGGCAGGGCGTGGGATGGCCGGAGTGCACGGTCGGAATGTGCGAAGGGTGTGGGCGCGGCATGGGGAGTAAGGGCATGGGTGGCGACGTGGGTACTGCATGCCTCGGTGTGGGTGGCGGCATGGGGGAGGTGCGAGGAGGTGACGAGAAAGAGAGAATAAATCGGGGGCTGCAGAAATACCAAGGGCGGGTGCAACCGGGAAGAAGAAAGAAGTGACATGGCGAGCGTGCACTACTACAGAAAGCCTAATACTAGACGCCAAATCACAGACGGTTTGAGAAAACCGTCTGTGACCGACATTAACACAGACGATTTTCATTTGGACACCGTCTGTGTTGATGGCGTCAGAGAAAACGAGTGTCATAGACCGTTCTTACCAATGAACCGTCTGTGATATTTCAGTATCATAGACAGTTTTTATTAAAAACCGTCTGTGATAATCTGGAATTATCACAGACGGTTTTTTATTTAAAACCGCTCGTGATAACTCGCTCATCACGCATTTGTTTGTATTACAAACCGTCTGTGATAATCTTAGAATTATCACAGACGGTTTGTATTACAAACCGTCTGTGATAATCTTAGAATTATCACAGACGGTTTGTAATACAAACCCGTCTGTGATGTTGTCTGTCCGATGTTAATATATAACTACAGAACGGTTTGTATTACACGTTGCTTCTAATAACTTATAACCTACAGAACTACTGAGACAAGAGATCATAAATTAAAGGGAAATTTATTACAAAAGTCGCACATAAAGAGATTCCCAGATTCTAATCTTTAGGGCTTCGTACGCTTCTTCTTCGACTTTAGGAGTTGGATCAGCCGCTGAGTTCTCGAACGCCGTTAAGATTGTCCTTGCCCTCAGCACTTCCTCCTCCAGCCTGGGCAAATGATTAGTAGCATAGCCCATAATCTCGTAGAGGATTGCATTGTAAGTTTCTCGACCGCCGCCGCTGATCGCAATGCTACCCATCAGTCTATCCAATGCCACAAGAGCTTCTTCCGCTCTGTGCACATTGTTGAGAAGAACCAAGGTGAGGGCTGTTTCCGTTTTTTGAGCGGCAGCGAGACACCTCCGTCGATGATATGCCGCTGGATGACAACGCTGGTGAAGTTAATGATATGTTGCCGGATGATGATTGTGGTTCGGATTCGGATAGACTGCACGATGACAATCTGGATCAGATGCTTCGTGATGTAGAAGAGAATTATGATGAGAGAGAGTATATTAAATTCTGAGACTTGATAGAGGACTCAGAGAAACCTTTGTTCACGTGCTGCAGATCAAAGTACACGAAGTTATCAGCTGTGCTTGAACTGTTGAAATTGAAGGCAAGAAACGGTTGGTCCGACAAGAGTTTCACGGCGCTGCTAGGTTTTTTAGCGAACATGCTTTCGGAGGGAAATGAGTTGCCTAGAACCACGTATAAAGCCAAGAAGGTTCTTTGTCCATTGGAAATTGAAGTAGAAAGAATACATGCATGTCCGAATGACTGTATCCTCTACCATAAAGAGTATGCAAACATGCATGTCTGTCTGGTGTGCAACGCACCCCGATACAAACGTAACAATCAATCAGATGATGATGGCGAGAGAACAGAGGTGAAGAGAGGACCTCCTGGAAAGGTGGCATGGTATCTTCCTATAATTCCCTGTTTGAAGCGATTTTTTGTGAATCTAAAGGAGGCAAAACTGTTGCGATGGCACTCGGAGGAGCGCAAGAAGGATGGAATGCCGAGACACTTTGCTCGATTCCACCAAAGGAGAAACATCGATAGGTGATTTGCAGATTTGGTGTAGAACCGAGGAATATAAGGTTTGGATTGAGTATGATGGAATGAATCCTTTCAAGAACATGAGCAAATGACACAAAGACTTGGCTCGTGACTTTTTGCATCTATAACCTTCCTCCTTGGTTGTGTATGAAGTAAAGTATATTTTGTTGTCGATACTTATCCAAGGGCCAAAAGCAACCTGGGAATGGTATTGATGTGTACCTAACGCCGTTGGTGGAAGATCTAAAAGTACTGTGGGATGAAGAGGTACAGGTATGGGATGCATACAAACGAGAGAACTTCACTTTGCGCTCCTAATTGTTCTGCACCATAAATGATTATCCTGCCCTTGCTAACCTGTCGGGCCAGAGTACAAAAGGTGCCAAAGCTTGTACTCACTGCTTAGATAGTACCGAGTGTGTGTGGCTGAAACACTCACGCAAAATCGTGTACATGCGTCACCGCCGATTCCTTCGGAGGGCTCACCCATACCGCAAGATGAAGAAACAATTTGACGGAGAGAAGGAGGACGGTTCAGCTCCAAGGCATTTAAGCGGAAAAGAGGCTTATAATATGGTTAAGGATTTAGATGTTGTCCTCGGAAAGGGACGTAAATTGAGGGGTCGTGAGAAGAACATCTGAAAGAAGAGATCAATATTTTGGAACTTTCCTTTTTGGGAGTACCTAGATGTTTGACACTTCATCGACGTCATGCACGTAGAAAAGAATGTATGTGACAGCTTGATTGGTCTCTTACTGAACATTTATGATAAAACAAAAGACAGCGTCAACGTACGGCTTGACTTGGCTGATACGGACATCAGGCGTGAGTTAACACCGAGAACAATAGATAATGGACAAACGTACCTTCCCCCTGCGTGTTACACTCTGTCCAAGGCCGAGAAAACAGAACTGTGCCTGTGCTTGCATGGTGTCAAAGTTCCGTCTAGTTACTCCGGCAATGTGAAGAAACTTGTTTCGATGCAAGATTTGAAGTTAAATGGAATGAAGTCTCATGATTGTCATGTGCTGATGACACAGATGCTCCCTATTGCAATTCGAAATATTTTGCCGATCAAAGTCCGAGAGACAATCACGAGGCTATGTTATTTCTTTAACACAATTGCTCAGAAGGTCATCGATCCTGAAGGACTAGTGCTCTGCAGGACGAGGTGGTGATGACTCTATGTCATCTTGAGATGTATTTTCCTCATTCATTTTTTGATATCATGGTCCATCTCATTGTTCACATTGTGTGGGAGATAAAAATGTGCGGGCCCATATTCCTACGTAGCATGTACCCATTTCAGAGGTTCATGAGAATTCTCAAATCCTATGTACGGAATCGATCTCGGCCGGAGGGCAGTATCGTCGAAGGTTATGCAAGCGAAGAGGTCATTGAGTTTTGTGTCGATTATATGGCTCAGATTCAACCAATATGTGTGCCTTAATCTCGTCATGAGGGGAGGCTCAAGGGTATCGGAACTATAGGAAGGAAAGCAATCACTCCAGATATGGACGCGTCTGCGCAAACCCATTTCACGGTCTTGCAATACATGACTGAAGTGGCCCCTTATGTCGACCAGCACAAGGATGTGCTTCGCAACAGAATCCAGAGCGGCCCGATGTTTGGATCATGAGACAACACAATGATGGTTCAACTAATGGTTGAAGGAGCAAATCGCTAGCAGCTCGTCAAGTGAGATGCTGATATAGTTGGCAAAAGGGCCAGCATTTACAGTTGTGACATGGCAATGATATGACATAAATGGGTACATATTCTACACACAGGCTCAGGATGTAAAGAGTACTAACCAGAACAACGGTGTTCGCATAGATGCGTTCAGTACTGATGGGGTGAGAAACTCGTACTATGGGTTCATAGAAGAGATTTAGGAGCTCGACTACGTGGTTTTTAAGATCCCCTTATTTTGCTGTCGTTGGGTGCATCTCCCACAGGTGAAGGTTGACAAGTACGGTGTTACTACCGTGGACCTCTAACGTGTCGGGTACAAAGACGAACCATTCGTACTCGCCAACCAAGTTGTTCAAGTTTTCTATATAACCGACCCAGCAAATAAGAAACGCCATATAGTTCTTCATGAAAAAAGGAGAATTGTCGAAGTAGAGAATGTAGTGGACGAGGAAGAATACAATCAATTTGACGAGTTACCTCCTTTTGGAAATGGCATATGGGTCGACGACGAACAACGGTGTGAAACTAGTATCGCATGCGCATTGATTATCATGAAGGGTTAATTTTTAAAGTAAATAAGCAAGTGGAATGAGAATGGCGACATATATGTGGGTATTTGCATTAATGTATATAACAATGCATGTATGGAATGTAATTATGTGAATTGGCATTTATGTATAAGTGAAAATGTGTTATATATAGGTGAATTTTGAGAATGTATGAGTCATACAAATGTATCTCTATGTTCATTGAGCTGTTGTAAAGAAATATACTGGGTTGTTGTAAAGAAATAACTACAGCTGGGCAAAGGCTTATTGAATGCTGGTTGGTGCAGTTATATTAATGTTTAACTACAGTAGGGCAAGGCTTATTACGCATCGTTGTAAGTTTAAAACCGTCATGATTATTATCACGCATTTCGGTTCTAAGCTTAGAACCGTCTGTGATAGTTAGTATCATAGACGGTTCTAAACTCTGAACCGTCTATGATATCAAATATATTATAGATGGTTCTGATCTCATAACCGTCTGTGATATCATAGATATCACAGACGGTTCTTCTCTCATAACCGTCATGATATTTATTATCACGCACGGTTCTAAATTTAGAACAAATGCATTATAAGGCTTTATTTAAAGCCCGGCTAGGGTTTTGCGCGTACTGCGCCGCTATTAGCAATACCAACCAATTGACTTAGTCGCTCTCCCGATCCCCGACCTCGTCGCCGCCGCCCTCGAGCCCGCCGCGGCCGCCTCAGCCCCCGAAGCTCGCCACCGCGCTTTCGCCCCCGAGGCCGCCACCGCTCGAGCCGTCGCCAGCCGCCTCCGTCGAGTTAAGCCCGTCGTCGTCCCCCAAGCCGGTCACCCTCCTCCTCCTTCGGGCCCGTCGCCGGCCGCCTCCGTCACCTCGAGCCCGTCGCCGTCCGCCTCCGTCGACGATCGAGCCCGTTGGCCGCCTCCGTCCACGCTCGAGCTCCTCTCACATCGCCAGAATCCCCTCGATGAGTCCATCTTCAATTATACGTATTGATCTTTTCTGTTATAATCAATATTGTTCATATCAAATAAATGTTAGATTGATTATGGTGATCTTTTCTGTTGTCCAGTAAGTTATATTCATGATCTGTTAGTTTCTTTTAATAGAAAATTTTGATTTAAGCTCAAGATCTAATATATAGTTGTCATATAACTGTTGCATAGCATTATGCTGATTTTAGATACATGATATTTATGTTGGGCATAAATTTCTACTTGAATAACTTAAAATGTTTATATGTGTATATGTTGATTAAGTCATTTTTATGCCTTTGGTATCATGCATGTTGTATATCTAGGAAAGAATAGGCACTTTAACATATATTCTTGTTATTCATAAATCTTATTGTTGTTAAATCTTACTGTTATGCATATGCATATGTATATGTATATATATGTTGCTAATGAACTTAGATATTGTTGTGGCTACAGACCAAACAGAGAGAGATGGGTATGGTAGTGGAGAGTTAGGTGAGCAAATGACCTCTTGGGTCTTTCCTCTGGACCGATCATGGCATATATGCATTCCCTCAGGAGGAGCGCCTAACCCATCGTAACCTTACACCGAGCTTTCCTTCCAGGACAAGCTACATCGCTTACATGGTTTATAACCTTCTCAACATGCTAGCTGGGTTTAGGTGGGGACCACTCCTACAACAGGAGCCTCTCATGGTGACGGGCTTCACAGGCCGAAACCATGTTGCCGAGCCCTTTGGCCCCCTCCGTCCCTTGCGGCCTGTGACGTTGTGTGGTTGTGGGCGAAGTGGAGTTGAAGCCTGGGGCCTGCCGCGGAGGGCGATCGCGGGCGGAGTTGCATCTGTGCTGCGGAGGCGAAGGCATCGCCGATGCGGGAGGAGCGGGCAGGCGTTGGAGATTGGGGCGTGTGGCCGGACGATCGCGGGTACACGTGCCTTTTTGGCGGCTGGCTTCGCGTCGGTCGGAGCGGACTCCCGCCGACTGGCCCGCTGCGCCAGCGCTCTCTGCAACCTAGAATGCATGGAAAGGCATGGGACATATTAGGGTACGAAAATAGTTGTGGCAACAGTGAATGGGTATTATGTGCAGGAAGCGCCGGGGCTATCCCGAGGGGGCGGAGTTGTATGCGGCCTGCGGGGGCGAAGGCCTCGTCGACGCGGCCAGGTGCGCAGGTGCGGCCAAGCTAGAACGTTGCCCGCGCATGAGCGGCCGCGCCGCTTTAGTTTCCGTCGATTGCGCTTCTTGACGTCTGGACGATGCATCGGCTTCCGTCGATTGCGCTTCTTCGCGCGTGGACGATGCTTCGGCTTCCGTCGATTGTACTTCTTCACGCGTGGACGATGCTTCGGCTTCCGTCGATTGCGCTTCTTCACGCGGGGGACAACTATATATATATTGACCCGAAGGGCCGGGGCGCCTTGCAGGCGTGGCTGAGGTGGTCCTTGATTTCGAGAATATGCCTTCTTCAGTTCATGAACATGTGGAGGGATACTACCGTGTTGATGAACTGACGGAGGCCTATTCTCAAGCACAATGTTCTGACAACCGCCGGCCGCCGCGCGCTTTGCGGTGGAGGCCGCTGCGCTGCAAGCGGTTGGCCTCCCGGTACGTCTTGGGCGCGCAGCGCTGGCTGGCCCTGCAGCGACGGGCGCAGAATCTGCCGAATAGACTGCTCCACAAGTGCTCCCAGAGGCGAGGGGCGGACCCGGGACTGTCTTGCGAAGGCGAAGATGCCGCCAAACGCGGAGCCAGGTTGTTTTGCATAGATTCCCGAGCGGACACATGCTGAGGCGCTATTTGCGCGTCGTGCTCTTGCAGGCCCCTTGGTTGGACCGCCGCTTGACCGAGCGTGGCGCGCACGAATGGGTGTGCCACTACCGTGACGATCGTGGGAAGGTGGGCGGTTCGCCTTCCAGCAGTTATGTTCATCTATGGCGTGGGAGACACAAGGGTATTAAATACCCCTTGCCTTATGCCCCGTGGATCTTCATTGCCTTGCCTTCTAGCTCCCATTCACGCGCCGCAGTCTCTTTTGTCTTCCTTCTTCCTTCCGCGCCTCGGAGTTGTTGGAGAACGATGGCGTCGACGGCGCGACGATCGGCGCTCGATGACGGCGCCGTCTTCCGCGGCGTCGCCACTGGTGAGGTACACCACGAGGCGCGGATCGCGCCTATGGACAAGTGGTGGGCGGCGGCGGAAGAGTAGGGGACCGTGCTCCCGCATCACGGGTCGGCGGTGACGGAGGAGACGATCCATGGCCTTCTGCGTGAGGGGAAGGCGCCGGACGGCCGGGAGGTGCGGCGCCTGACGGCGACGACCGAACCGCACCCGAAACATCGAGGCGATCGTGTTAGCCGCCTACCGAGGTGGGCTACACATTCCGCCGCGGACTTGTCGGGGGCGTCTTGCGGGCCTTGCCGTGGAGTGGCTTGTCGCTCCTGGGAGGCTTCGGCGCAACAACGTCCGCCCTTCTGTGTCTTCGCTGCCGAGGCCCTCCGGTCCACGTAAGTTATCTTTTTGCTTTCGTGTGGTATTCGTCGAGGTTGTTGTTTTTGCAATGAGCCCCCGTGCCCTTCGCAGGTACTTCCCTGGGGGACGCGGAGCGTGTGGTGGGTGCATTCCTTGGACCGTACATAGCCAGGGAGCACACGCTGTGCGTGTCTGTGACCACGGAGGCAGGTCTGGGGCGGTTGAACCGTGTGTGCGAAGCCTTGGGTATTAGGGTGCCAGAACGCGTTGTTCCGGTCCCCAGCCCGCCTCGCCACGACTCCACGAGGGAGGGGGTACTAGCGGACGTGGGCTCGGCATGGCGCATGCATGCGAGCTTGGAGCGAGGTGAGTCTTTGCGTCGCCACCAGCCGGTGTTGGGACGGAGCCATCACCCCTGGAGGATGTTGGGGCGGAGCCATCGCTCGCGGAGGATGATGGGGCGGAGCCGTTGCCCGCGGCCGTGGGACCTCCTTCTACGGCGGTTTCTGAGGTGGGGCCGCCCTCTTACTCCCCAAAGCGGCGACCACATACGATCGCCGCCTTCGCTCGTGTGGGGGTTTGTTATGCGAGCAGTCGGAGCCCTATGGGACTCAGACTTAGACACCGAGTGCTTGGTGCCCTGCGCCCCGATCGAGTCTGCGGTGCGCGTGGCGAGGGCTTCTTGGAGCTAAGCTCACACACGAGTTCCCAGGTTGGCGAGGTGGGTGGGGATGCGGAGGTCCTTGTGGATTCGGGTGGTGAAGGTAGACCTTTCTTGATTGTGACACGCTAGGTATTCGTAGGGCTAACCGTCGTGCCCCTTACGGCAAGATGGTTCCCCGAACGCGGCGGCCCTCGGCGCTCAAGGCGGCCGCTGGGAGGGCATCTAGCGCCGCCGAGACTATTGCGCGGATGCCACCCGTCGTTGGCGTTGGTTTGTATGAAAAAATCGTCTATGATAGCTATCATCGCAGACGATTTGTATGAAAAAATCGTCTGTGATATAGGCATATCACAGACGGTTTTTTCATACAAACCGTCTGCGATGATAGCTATTACAGACGGTTTTTAGTTACAAACCGTCGTGATATTTACTTCACGAGCGGTTCGAACCGTCTGTGATAACCTTCGATTATCGCGACCCATAAATTCGACGGTTGAAAAACCGTGCGTGATAACGTTTTAAACCGCTCGTGATGGCGTTTTACGTAGTAGTGGTGGGGAATGGGAAAAGGGAAAGAAGAAAGGAGGCGGGGGCACGGGGAGCAAAGGCGGAGAGGCGCAGGATGCGCACGAGAAAAGGAGGAGGAGAGAGGAAGTGGGGGTGGGCCTGCGTGGAAGCGAGAGAAGAAGGAAAGAAAGTGGGAAGGGGAGAGAGTGGTTTTGCTGCATGGGACAATTAGGGAAGCTGAAATTCCAATTTAGACATAGGCTAAATTCCGATTTGGATTACAAAGTGGAATTTATTTTATTTTAGTTAATTTACTTTTGTGGTTAAATTTTGAGCTCAAAACCTTGATTTGTTTTTCTTTATAACTGATGCTTTCACTTTAAATTTTCATAATAGAGGAGGTCTCCTTTTTAATTTAAATGATTTTTGTGGGGCTTTTGTAAGTTTGGAAATTTAATAGACTTTGTACATATAATGCTAATTCCTTTTTATTGTATGTGTTTTGTCATCATATGTGTATATATATACTTTCTTTCGATTTAATGGAACCTCAAATAAAAATCCAATAAGAATTCCAAAAATTCATGTTGGTCATAAAATGACAAAAATTTCAAATGCCACCATTTTCAAAACATTCCTAGCTTTCAAAAATTGGAATATTACCGGCAGATCGTGGCACGACATGAGGATCTACTGGAGGTGATCTTCGGCAACAGCGTGACCACGAGCGAGTGTGCGTTCGTCCTCGGTGTGGACCCGATCGGCGTGGACAGTGAGGTGTGGCGGAAAGCAAGGAAGGAGGCGGCGGCCGTATGCAGCCCAATGCAGTGGCACGCGGCGGTGCAACCGTGGGGTCATCGGGGCAAGAGGGCGAAGACCACCAATGTACCCGAGTGGCACCGGACATACAAGCGTGTGGATCATGACGCCGACCTGCACCGCTTATGAACCTCTACGAGAAGAGTCTTACAACTCGATGTCGGTTCAAGTGTCACGTCCCCTGACAAGGTTTCCACAAGGGAAGATTTGCTACGACTCATGAGGATGGTCAAGTAAGTGGGGGCTGCGCCAGAAAGTGACGAGTGTTTCTATGCCTCGCAGCTTTTCATGAAGCCAGAGTATCGCGACAGCTTTCTCTCCATGGAAACGAACAAGGCTCACCTAAACTAGATCAGGCAGACATGGGATTTGCATACGAGGGGCCTTTGAGGAGTTTAGTCGTGGGATTGTGTTGTTGAGTTGATTGCATTAGCAGTGAGATTAGTTTGTTATCTTGCGACTTTCAATTCGTTATGTTAGATGTTGTTTTGTTGTGAACTTGCTGATCAGCATGTTGTTCAATTCGTTATCTTGCGGAACTTGTTTAATTTGTTATCTTGAACATATTGTTTAATTTGTCGAGCAGTGAGATGTTTCTTCTGGCTGCATATGTTTGCATATGTTGTCTCTGCGTACATGCTGGTTGCTGCTGAGTATGTGCTGCTGGCTGCTGGCATGCTGGCTACTAGATGTTGTTTAATTTGTTACCTTGAGCATGTTGGCTGCTGCGTATGTGCTGCCGGCTGTTGAATTTGAGAGATATGTTTACATATTCCTGCAAAGATTGGGTATGTTTACATGTTACATATGTTATGACTTTGCAGGGATCAGGGGCGGAGCCAGAAATTAGATATAGGGGGGGCAACATAGATAATAAGTAGAGTAGAACCAATGAACCATGCCGAATTTACCGATCCAATAGTTACATATCAGAGTAATATATTTCGCAAATTACAATGCAAAGAAAATTACATCTCTATTAACTTAAACTTAGCTCTACGACTACCAGCAAGATCATATAAACTTTTTGGTAGTAGTGGACGCTGTTTAGAACCGTCTGTGATGAGTCGTCTAATATAAACTTTTTGGTAGTAGTGGACGCTGTTTAGAACGCGGAAGTTTTCCTTAATTACTGTAAGAATTGAACGATTCATATAAATTTTGCAAAATTTATGTAAAATTTTTATGTTTTAAACGGGGCCTAAAAAATAGTTTTGAGTAGTTTCGCCATCAATGAAAAAACAGTTAAGAATCGTACTACATCTGGTGGGAATCGACATTTCTGGGAAAAAAACAGTTAAGAACTATAGCAGATCCGTCATTTGCGCAAACAACTAAGTAACAATAACTAGGCAAGAAAACATCACTAAGTAAACTAGTATCTCTTGTTTATTCTTTGTCGCGCGCTTGATAAGGTAGTTGTCACAAGTAGAAAAGTATAACAAAAGACATTTACAAAAACTATCTATATATGCATTATATATATATATATGCATGTGCAGTGTACATATATGCATGTGCAGTGGCCTGTGCATGTGTAGATCTTGTGCGGCTACGGACTGCATGTCGTGAGCAGATCTACAGCTATCTTGTCCCAGAAGGCCAGAAGCGAGGCGGCAAGTCAGAAGCGAGGCGGCAAGGATCTGGCTGGCTGCCGTAAGCTTGGGGGGTGCCAGGCCCCCTCTGGCCCCCCCCCTCTCTCCGCCACTGGCAGGGATAGCTTCTGGCAGTGAGCACCAAGGAGAAGATCTATTTCAGGAGCCCTGGTACTTGCCTTATGTTGGCCTAGTCGGGTTTGGAAGCGACAAGGCAAATGGCGCATACTCGATAGAGTAGCTGCCTACAAGGGTTGCAGACAGAGTGCGATCATTACAGCGTGCATGGCGTTGCACAAATTTATTATCGACTACGAGTTAGCTACAACGGTACCCCCTAACCAAACATCGCAACGTGGAGGGCATTCCTCACCTCCCCCGTCTATGTTGGCTAGACTTACGCACGATTCGGAGGCCGTACTGATGGACATGACATGTGACTGGATAGCAGCGTCGTTGGTGACTTAGAGATAGTCGTTTCATTCACAATGTAGCCATATGTAAGTTGTATACAGCAGCTGGAAGGTGCCCGACTGATGCGGCTTTCTTCTGCGTCGCTCGCGGCAGGGTTCAACACGGCAGCCTGCCTCCCGTCCCGATTCCTGCATGAGGAGAACGCACGCGAGCAATCAGCGGCCGATCAAGGTAAATATAATTTTGGAGTTGTTACAGCTCGGCTCCGCAGAACAGAACAGGAGTCCACAGTGTGTGTTGTTTCTGCTTCGAGGCTCCATGCTCATGGCAAAACAACGCCATAATAATGTGTTATGCGAAGCAAGGAAACGTGGTTTTGATTTTGATGTTGAGCTGATTTGATTCGAGGGTCTTGCGGAGACATGGTACAAAAAAAATCGACAAATAACTATTCTGATCCAACTGGTAGAAAAGCTTTTGCACTATGGACAAGTTGACACTGTTCCTTCCAAGTAGGCATGTAAACTAGGGTTATAAACAAGTCGAGCTTGAGCGGGCTTGACTTAGCAAGCTTGAGCTTGGTAGAAACTCGAGCCAAGCTCGAGCAAGCTTGACATCGATATTGAGCTGAGCTCGAGCTCGGCTCAGACAAAACTCGAGCTTGCTCGAGCTCGGCTTGTGTATGCTCGGTGCCGACTGCCGAGAGTAGAGAGGGAGTACCTGACAGTTGGGGGAGCCCAGCGAGTAGCGAGAGGAGGTGGTGCTGGAAGGCCGAGCCGGTAGGAGGCGCGGGGGAGCCGTGGCCGAGCTGCAGGGGGCGGGCCGGCCATGGATCTGACCGGATCCGGGTCGAGAATGCTGGGGGCGGCGCCAGAAGGTCGAGGAGGGGCGGTGGCGGCGGGGGAGATGAGGGGCGCTGGGGGGAGGGGCGGCGGGAGGGCGGCGAGGGGAGAGAAGGGGTGGCGGTGGGGCCGAGGAAGGACAGGCGGGGCGGGAGGGACGGTGGCGGGGGAGAGGAGGGGCGGCGGGGGCCCAGGGGGGCGAGGAGGGGCGACTGGGGGGACGAGGAGGCACAACGATGGGGGATAGGAGGAGATGCGGGTGGGATTTGGTGGGAGGTGGACGGAGGGAGTGGGAGGTGGGTGGGATTTGGGCTCACTCGCGGACAGAGGGAGTGGGAGGCCGAGTGCCCGAGCAGCTGGGGTTATGGGATATAAAAAAAATCTCAATCTCGCGAGCTATTCGAGTTCGACTCGTTAAAGCTCGCGAGCTTGAGATTAAGCTTGAATTTAGCTCGTTTGGAGCTCGAGTCAAACTCGAATCGAGTTTAGAGCGAGTCAAGTTTGAGCAGCTCGCTTATCTCGAACTTTTTTCAGAGTCCTAATGTAAACTAGCCCTCCGCATCCATGCGTATCTTGACTAGACTGCCGTGCATCTGCCTTTGGTTAAAAATAAATGTAGCACCAAGAGTTAAAAGCATCAAGTAGACAAATCGTTTGCATCGCACTGTGATCCATAAAAGTACAGCTCATGCAAACTTAACAGATGATCAGATATAAAATTGCACACAATTTTGGAATGTTCAAAATGACGTTGGTTTATAATTTTTTTACTGTAGCTGAGTTGACTTATTTGGTATAATTAAATTTAAAAAAAATAAAAAAAAACATATTAGCCTATCATAAATAATGCAAAGGAATACGAGAAAAAAAGAAAATACAAAAAAATCTCAAAAAAAAAGATGAAATTAATTAACAGTGAAAAAACAAAAATTAAAAATCAAAAATTAAATTGAGTGTGCCTTTATAAGATGACGGCTAGTTGCTGGCCATTAACTAAAGCCGCCTTGAAATCTTAAACTGAAAGTTATATAAGGGTACACATGAATGGAATGTTGTCACCTCAACCGGAGAAAAGCAACGGCAACGGGGAAAGAATTGGTAGATGTACATGTGGTTAGGACGCCTCTTTTTAGCTTATAACATATATCTTCTTTTAAATAAATAAATGAGATGACTTTTTGTTATCTTTTCGAAACAACTTATCGAGATAATCTTTTTGAAGTGACTTAGTAGCATTCAGTTCATTTGCACAAGCGCTCGCTTTAGAAGCAAAAATCATGAGCCGTAGCCATAATTCATTAGTCGTAGCCGAAAAGAATATACCCCTTGATTATTTAAAGGCAAAGTTATTATAAAAAAGCAGAGCCGAGTTTGTGGATTTGTTAGAGCCTTAGAGAGACAGCATCTGAATTTCAGACCAGCTTTAAGGTTTTGCTTATTTGGGTTTTTGTGATTTATAACTTATTTTTTTACTGTTTGACACTATAGTTGGTTTATTTTACACTGTAACTACTGATGACTTTTTGGTATAATTAAATTTAAAAATTTAAAAATAAAAAAATCGGTTAGCCCGTTACGGACAATACAAAGAAATATAAAAAAAGGCAAAAAGTCCAAAAAAAAGTCAAAAAAAAAGAGAAGAAATTAAAAAACTAGAAGTTAGAAACTAAAAGTCCAAAGGAGAAACCAAAATGAGCATTGCGATAGTTGATTGAAGAATTAGCTTGGAGAGGGCCCGGATTGGAACATTGACAACGAAGCTCGTCCAAGCATGAAATCGTTACAAACAATCACTGACACGCTGTTACGAGTGAATTTGCGCCTGAGGTGGACTGGTGTGCCGAGGTTTGATCTTAATTATGTTTTAGAACGAATTGTTCATACATGTATAATTAGCATGCATCCACCTTCACATTGCCACCATGCTCCATTTGTTTCGAGACAAAAGACTTCTATAAAAAGATCTAAACTGCAAGTAACCAGACAGTCTGAATGGCATCCAGATTAGCATCACTTTCCGACTTTCTGTCAGTACAGATGAAAAATGTTGTGCGGATTGCGCAATGTCAGAAATTCAGCGTAGAAAGTAGAGCATTTTAGTCTTGTAGAAGTAGGTGACGGCAGGAATGAAAAAAAGCACTAATACAGTACACATGTGGTTTACTAGGATCAGTTCAATACGTAGGTTCTACTATGAGAGTTAAAAAGAGGATGAATGATTCTTTTAATTTTTTTTAATATTAACAACATACAGCGAGAAACACAAATTCATATTTTTATCAAAGCACAGAGCCACAAGAGCCAAAACTCCAGAAAAGCACCCCAAAACCGGTCAGACCTCTATCCAAAATTGGTCAAACCTCCTATGATTTGCGGTCAGATCGGATGAATACTAAAATTAGCACAATTTCAAATCTAAGAATCTATATAACTTTTGATCTAATTATCTAAATGACTTGAAACTTGGCATGCACCTTCTATAGGATGTCATGAACCTATTCCAATTAACAATCGACATAATCATTGACAATGTTGTCATGATCTTTTTTTATTTGAAGGAAGGTTGCATCAAAATCGGGCACAAAAGGGAAACCTCGACCTGCTCTTGCTCGTGAGTCCTAAATGATCTAGGTGACATTACGGGCCTGTTCTTTGCGGCTGCGGCTGATGGCTTTTGGCTGCGGCTGATGGCTTTTTGGCTGTTTGCGACAGAGATTGCGGAAAGAGAGATACTCGCTTGCGATTTTTGTTGATACAGATATTAGTTTTTTAACGTGTACTACAATTAACTTGTAGACCTCATCTTAAAAAAATACTCCGTTTAAAAGTTAGTTACTGTAGCAAAAGTCAAAAGCCGCTTCTAGAAGCCGCAAAGAACACCCCCTACATAGGTTCTCATATTTTATAGCAAACTAGATCACAGGAGGAATTCAATCCAAAACGCTCACAAGAGCAAAACACGAAAATCACCTCTCTTTGGAGGAAAATCGAGCAAATTCAAGACTTTCCTTTAGATCATGACTAGATGAATAGAATCTTATCTCTAATAGATATCTTCACCTCTTATATGTCCTTGGCACTAGAAAAAATCAAGAAGAGAAATCCAAACAAGAAAGCCAAACCAAATAAAAAGCATATGAGAGGATTGTTAGACCATGTGGATGGTCCTGAATAAAGTGATGATGAATAATTAATATTTGGTTTACTTTGGATTTTGCGTTTATGAAAGTTTCGGTCGATTGCAGTCAAAGGTTTTAAGATCGAGTGGTTTTGGGTCCGAGAGGTTTTGATTTCTCCGAGTGTTTTATTCAAGTGGTTTTTGGTTGCATCGTAGTTTTGGATCATCCGATTAGGTAAGTAGACGGTGTCAAGCAAAGAATGAGCATCGACGGTCCTTAGCTTCAAGAATGTTCGCACCACCAATCGGGTAAGTGGCATCGACGTAGTCGAGTAGTGACGACATCGGACAGCGCTTCGCTTCAAGAAGGTTTGGATTAGTCCAATTGGGTAAGTGATAGCGACGGCGCTTCGCTTCAAGGATGTTCGCACGGTCTAATCTGAAAAGTGGCATCGACGGTTGTCAAGCAGCGACGGATATCGGACGATGCTCGCTTCAAAAATGTTTAGACTAGTCCGACCGTTATGTGGCATTGATGACTGTCAAGTAGCGATGGACATCGGACGATACCGCTTCAAGGATGTTCGCACTAGTCCGATCGGCTAAGTGATATTGGACGGCCTTCACGTAACATCAAAGCATCTGACGGCTTTCAAGTGGCATCGAGGATCCGGTGACTTCGACTATGTTCGACCTCGACCACGCTCGACTACGACCATGTTCGACTTCGACCATATTCTACTTTGACTACGTCAAGCTTCACCATGTCCGACCTCGACCTCATGGTACATTACTTTTCATGTCATAGTTACAATACTTTTCATGGTCGTAGATTTTATCGTTTGATAGTCGAGATTTCATAGATTGCTTTCTACTCGTAGATCTTGCGGATCGCATCTTGAAGTCGAGATCTTGAAGATTGCTTCTCAAAGTAATAGATCTTACAATTTGCTTCTCGAAGTCATAGATCTTGCGCTTGCTTCTCAAATCATAGATCTTGCGCATTCTTGAAGTCATAGATTTTGCAGATCGCTTACTCGTAGTCTTTGCAGATCGCTTCTCAATGTCGTAGACTATGTGATCAATACTCGTAGACTTCTTTGATGGTTTGAGTGCTTTATTTCTGCTATCCTTGAGTACTTATGTTTGGCCAGCGGTAGGACTAGCTGGAGTATGATGGTTGGTGTTTGGTGATTATGGACTAGCTGGAGTATGAAATGGAAGGGGTTGAACCTTCACGCAATAGGGCTTGGCGTCGACCCTAAGACCAACAGCATTGACGCGGACAAGTCGTGGTGGGCTGACAATGGTGGAGTAAGCCCCCCTCCGAAGTCCAGTCCTGTTTCAATTTGTTGCGTCATAGTTTGATGTTTCGTCATGCCATTGCAGGGCAAGTCCGTGATGCACAAGTTCAGGCAGTGTCGGACTCAGATTTTTAATCCAGAATCCTCTGTGATTCCACCACACTATTTCCTGGATCAGTAAATAGTGCTCACAAATACATTACTGAACATCAAAATACCTATCATGCGGAAGCGTAATAGTGCCCACAGGCAGCCAACTAGGGGTTCGCGACCTAGTTCTTGGCCTTTTCAACTTCTTCTTCACCATGACTTGGCGCATTGTTTATGTGCAGCGATTTGACTCCTGATTCTAGATTTTTGTGAGCGAGAGTGAGCACACCAACTACCGTGCTCCGCGAGCCAATACACAGAATCTAATTATATAACATGTATGGCTTGTCAAAGGAGAGGTACAGGTTATTTTATTTGTCGGAAATTGCTTTGAAATATAATGCATTAGAATTTCTCTATGACCTAGCCATTTGGATTAAAACCATAATTCTTTTAAGAAAAGACTTGTGATAATAGTATTGGTACAGATTACATTCACTGTTACATGTTACCTGCACCATATATCCACTTTTCAGCATTATACCCGCTTAACTTACCACTGGAACAACACCTAAGACAACACAAACTAGGACAGTCCATCGTCTCTCATTTTTCCATAGCAAGTCTCAACTATAAATTTGTTTTTTGAAAAAGAACTATATCAGAGTTAAGTTCCCATGTCCGCCCTTGACCGTAGGCACGGCTATTCGAATAGTTTTGACTCTGCAGAATTTGTACACTTTTACCACAAGAGACAATCCACTTGTTGCCCCACATGATTCCTTAGTCATGTAGTTGAGTAGACCATCACAGTAACTTTTCAAAACTAAGCCTTGGGGTCTCATCTCACCCTATGGGATGCTCCCACTTACAGTGGGTCCCATACGTTACACGGGATGTTAATCACTCTTTACTAGCACATTTAGGCTCCACTTCCATTAGCGCCTAGTAAAATAAAAGAAACAATTCACCTTTCACTCGGTGTCCCTTTAGCCACACTGCCTTGCATGCTCCTAGCACTTCTTTCCCTAACCTATAGATGAGTTCGAGATTCGATAGGGTTTACTCACCAAGTTGCACTTTGTAGACTTATGGTCAGATTGTTTTATAATGGGAGGTCAGACCCGATTCGGTCCTTATGTTATCTGGACGGTTCTACCACAAAACCACACACTGCACACCGATGCACCATGCCTCCAACCATCCGCCTGCATATAAGCAATTTGGGGATTTTGGGGCATAAAATAATAATCATTTAAAAATACACGACCATTTGCAACTACAATTTTTCCTAAAATTTCTCTTTGCATTTGCATATATTGTTGGGGTATTTTAAGCACCCCTGAGACTAAGCAATACTGTGCCAAATAATATAAACGTAATCGATTCTTTTGAAACACTTATATTTCTAATTTTTCATAGGGATAACAAAGTTCACAATATAATGTGCCTAAGGTATACTAGTAGCATTTAATAAAAACGGTAGCAAGCTAAGCATGAAATCCAACATAAGATAGGACATAAAATAACAACACGCATTTGATAATTTGAATCTAAATAATTTGCAAAATGGGTATTCAAAATGATCAAAGTATTAAATCACCTGGTGCGGTTTACCGCGGTCTTGAGCTCACTCAAGGCTTTCTTGTTTGTTGATCTCGAGCTTTTGATCTTCATCATCTTCTGGATCGTGGTCTTGCTAGATCCACTGATTTTCCAAGATTCCGGTCTCTAATTATGTGCTAAACAATGGAACCTAATAACTCAAAAAATAACCAAGTAAAATCCAAATAAACTCAACTGAAACTTTATTATGAGTTAAATGGTGGCTTTTTAGGTAGGATTGATCGGACACGGAGAATTGACGGAGTCATTGAGGTTGGAGTGGAACGATGAATGACGAAGAGGAAAAGGAAACATTATAGTGGGAGGAGTATTTGCTGGAATATTCCGCTTTGGGTTCAAGGATGGCTAGGTATAGCCGACCGTAGAATATCATGGCTTAACCCATTTTATTTAACAGCTTCCTTTATAATTTTATATTTATTAAGGAAGTTCCATGAGTTAGGGTATAACTACAGACAGATGTATGAATTTGGCGGATCATTATTTTGTCGAGCACTAACCTTCATGAATTAGGGCGCATGTTTTATACGTGAGGTGTCTCGATCACTACTAGAAAACGGATCATCCCTCACGGGCTTTAATTTTCCTGACGGGCCCGCATAGACCGTGAGGGATATCAATTTTTGTGACGGACCTACGCATCACCGTCGCAAAAATACATTTTCCTGGCGGGCTCCTTAAGCCACCAAGGAAATAAACTATTTTTCCCGACGGCCCGCATAGACCGTGAGGGATATCAATTTTCTAACGGGCCCACGTGATCACGGTCGCAAAAATTACTTTTCCCGCTCGGGCCCTTAAGCCGCCAAGGAAATATATTATTTTTGTGACGGTATTACATAAACCGTGAGGATAATTGGAACTGAGGCCCGTGAGGCTTGATCCAGCCCACCCGCTATTCGTGCACCATGGAGGCTGGAAACCCTAAGACATTTTCGTAGCCGCCGCCTCCTCCCCATCCGCTCGCGCGCCCGCCTGCTCCGCCCAAAAATTTCGCAGCCGCCGCCTCCTCCCCATCCCCTGCGCCCGCCTCCGCCTCGAAAATTTCGCACCACCGCCTCCTCCTCATCCTCGCCCGCCTCCGCCCCAAACCCTCGCGCGCCGCCGCCTTCTCCCATCCTCACCCGCCTCCTCCGCCTAAACCTCGCGTGCCCACCGCTCCTCCCCATCCCTCGCCCGCCTCCACCCCAAACCCTCGCGCGCCCGCCTCCTCCCCATCCCCCCCGCCTCCTCCTCCCCAAACCCTGCGCGCGCCGCCTCCTCCCCATCCTCGCCCACCTCCTTCGATCCGCCCCATCCCCGGCCCGCCGCCCTGTGTCCGTCCCGACGCCCGCCTCCCTGTGTCCTCCCGACGCCCAGCTCCACTGCGCGCGCCCCATCGATCAGCTCTCCTCCTCCCCATCCTCGCCAAGATCCTCCGCCCATCCCTGTGTCCGCCCCGCCTCCCCCAGTCCGCCCGCCTCCCAGTGCGCCCCACGCCCAGCCTCCGCCCGCCACCCCGACGCCCCGCTCTAGCTCGCAGCCCCGCTCTCGAGCTCCCACCCCGATGTCGAGCTCCGCCCGCCGCCCAAGTCCGCCCCGCCTCGACACCCCGGCTGGGCCATCCATAAAACTCATGTTGCAGGTACATGCATGTTTGTTACTTTTTTAAATTGAATGAGGATCAGAAAAACAGTGAGTTGGAGCTGCACAAAATTGTTGGGAGTGTTGACACACATATGTAGGAGTCAGTTGCTTTGTTTTCCCAGTATAAATACTCAAGCAAGAATCAGAAAAGGTGTGACTTCCGCACCACAAAAAGATTATTGTTCTGTCTCGTTTGCAATTGTTGTATTTGGTACAGTTCGTCCCAAATCTAACAAAAACTACTTCAATTACTGTAGCACATATGTGACCTTGTTGCTTTGATTTGTTCTTTCTACTATAGGTCTGCAAATAATGTTAATTTGTTTTGTATCGTTTCACGGTGTAAGGCCTTTTTTTTTAAAGAATATATGAAGTATATGTACTACAACTTAAGGTATCGACAAAACCAATAACTTAGAAGTACAAACACTCACACTAACTATTCTCTCCCTTATTCCTAAGACATCCACAACACAAATATGATAGTTGTTTCCATTTACCTTTAAAACATCGAGGTGATACCTATACCCACCCTTTTCATAATCCCCGTGCCGTAACTAACTTAAATACAACTTATAGAATGAAATGGAGGTTAAGAAGCATGCGTACCAACATAATGTGCATTTTACCAAAAAGAAAAAACACACACACTTCCCTCTGGTAGAGGGAAACAGGGAATTAAGTACACATTAGGAAGAAAATAGACACACACCCAGAAAGAAAAAACAAATAGAAAAGGCTGCTAGCTACTCCAGCAGTCCAGCTCCAGCCTAGTGCAACCAATTTGCAGCAAGGGACTAGGACTAGGCTTGGGACTGGATCCTCTCATGTGGGCTCACAACCTGATGACGGTGCTATCGATGGTACGTTGATGTAAACGACAGGGACAACTGCAGTGGTGACATTGATGGCGACAACAACCATGCTGCCATATGATTTTTAGTGATCTCTTGTAGTTCTTTTGTCTAGCTGAACTTGAATGTTAATGGAAATAGAGACTTTTGTATGTGGCACTTGATTTTGGATGTCTTTTGGATGGATGAACTTGTGTGAACATCAATCTACGGATTGTTTATAAAAACTGAACTTTTTATATGTTTTTTTAATTATATGTTTCTTGATATCACGCAAGGATGGTGTTGTGATTAATTTGATTATATGATGCACGGATGTGTAAGACAATGCTTATCTCGTATGTTTGTTTAATCTTCTCACTAATTTTGCTAACAGCTTTGACCCCCTCAGAAAAATCCATTTTTCTTGCGGGCCAGTCTATTTTCCAGACGGTTATGGAACCGTCAGTACAATACATTTTACTCACGGGTTAGCACGTGCGCAAAATTCCTTTTTTCGTGAAGGTGACCGAACCGTCAGTAAAATATATTTTCCTGACGGTCGTGGAACCGTCAGTACAGTAAATTTTAGTCACGGGTTAGCCCGTGAGCAAAATTCTTTTTTCGTGAAGGTGACTAAACCGTCAGTAAAATAAATTTTCCTGACGGTTTCGCCCGTCAGAAAAATTCATGTTTCCGTGACGGGTAAGACCGTCAGGTTAAATATCCCTAACGGGTAACCGTCAGCCAAATTGAATTTTCCTTTCCACCCACCCGAGGGTTTTGCTCGACGAACCCGTCGTGATATTTAACCTAACGGTTTTTGGTATTATCTTGACGGTTTTGAACCGTGAGGGATGAGCCGTTTTCTAGTAGTGGATGAAAATTACTGAATTCATTTTAGAGTTCACGTTTGTGACATTTCATGCTGTGATATTTTATGTAGTTTTTAATTTCCCATTAAACAAGTAGTTAACTGAACGATTAGCTCGCTAGCTCCTTAAAGTGTGGGAGTACTTGAGTATATAGGTGGTATTATTTTATGTGGTCCTCCTAATATCAACTCGTTCATCACGGTGTAGGTTAGCGAGATTATTTTTTAACAATTGATGACCCATGGGCCGCTATATTTTAATTACAACATCATATATCTTTTTAACATGACCCTGCGACTTAAAGATGCCCCCTTTTTTATTGGAGATTGTTGTTATTTTATGTACCTGGACTTATTATCAAGTATAGTTTAATATCTCCCTGAAGATTTAATTATCGACGCTATGTTAATAACAGGGAACGTGTTTTTAATAGGGCCTCCACTAGCACATGAATCTTCTAAAACAAGCATTGGATCTATTTAAATTATTAGCAGCATAGTAATTATTTTGTTAGCCCTATCTAGTTATTGCTTATCCTAAATAACCTTGATTATTATTTACACTTGCAAAATTTATGTTTTTGTTAACACCTTTAATTTAAAGTTGTATCTTATTTTTCCTGATTTTTAACTTAAATGGTTATTTCAATCATGACTTTTATGGCATTCATACATTTATACAAGGTTATATGTATCGTTAACACCTTTTATTATTATTTCAGGTTACGATAAACATAAATGCACACTAATTAACTTTGTGGGTTATAATTTAAATCTTAGTACTTCTAGTCAAATATCAATATCAAATTATTTCTCTTGATGGTTTGATCACTATTTGTGAATTTAGATTACGTTAATACTCAAGTTGATTCATCATTTCTTGAAAGAGAATTTTCATAAGGTCTTGTATCAAAAAATAATAGTTATGATTTAAATTTATTTACAATCCTTGCTAACATGAAAAGAGATGTGATTTATTCCTTATGCCACCTTTAATTGCATAATTCAATTTAAGGCTACTTACAAAATACCCCTTAGTATTCTGGATTATTTATCAAACCGAATTAGCTCTTCTAAAAATGAAGCTTATTTGTTTTTTAACAACTTCCTCCTATTGCTTATCATACCTACATGTACATATACATATATATACTCACAACTAGTTGATAGTTCATTACATTCTTATATGAGTTTATGCTAATTACTTGCATTAGCTACCATTTGAAAAAAAGGCTTACATGACATTTACATTTTCAATTACCTATAGTTTACATAATGTGTAAACAAGGCTCACTTTTACTCAAAAGATGAATTATTTTGTCACAAGTTTCTGCTTTGGTCTACCTCCCTAATTAAGCAAACTGGCCCACATACCATACAATCAAGGACTCAAGTAATTGATGTTCTTTCATTCGGCGGAGAGGTTGTCGAGACCCGAATATGCAAATTCGGACTCTCTGTGTAAACTGCACTAGTCCAGGATCATGCTAGTGCACACAGTCAAACGTAGATGTAATCATAACTATACACACGATATAATAAAGGAAAAAACTCAAATATCGATAAATCTCAAAGGTACGACCTTATGGCCAAGTTTACAATATCTCTAGCCGGAAAGGCTTAACAAAATAGCAGCGAAAATCCAAAATAAAGCGTAGCGGTCAATCGACAAGCCCACAGGCTATCGAGTGGAGAACGAAGCCTAATCCGTGAAGTCGTCGTAGTACTCTCCTTCTGGAACCTCCTGCTGAAAATACTCCTCGCTCTCAACTGAGCAACATAGGCGTAAAGCCGTGAGTACATTGGTACTCAGCAAGTCGTTTATAACAAATGAATGCAATATAATATACAAGGATTACCAAAGGAAGGCTGAAAGGTTAATTTGCATAAAAGACATTTCATAGTAAATACGATAAATAGATTGAAAGCGACATTTAAAAGAAAACAATAGTAATAATTAATCAAAGGGAAAAGTATAAACCACTTGTGAACACCTATTCACAAGCTAAACCAATAGTAAACTACCCGCCCACCTCCAACATAAACCACTAAGTTCAAAAGATAACACTAACCTCGTGGTGAAATCCCGAGCATTGTCCATGACCGAGGACGCGCTATTCGAATAGTTTTACACTCGCAGAGGTTGCACAATCGCATCTACACGATGTGATTAGCCTCGATCTCGTGAAATCATAACAAGGCCTTTACAATGCTCTACCTCAACCCGATCCTGCCCGCTAGGGTTTCACATCACACCCCCCCTTGCGCCACATGAAAATCAACAACCTGCACTTCCCCCTTTACTGCACGATCACTGGCCCGAGTGTAAAACCAAGTCTGTATACCCAGCCAATGACACACCAATGTCATAGCACAAATTTTAGTTAACGTGGCACCGGCCACAGTTCCATATATCATTAAGATAAATTAATAATTTACATGTGATGATGAAACCTATCGTAAATATAAGCAAGGCTAAGCAATTCTATCGTACAACCCACGTGACAATTAATCTAGCATCACTAGTATGTTTCCCAACCTAGGGTGACAAAAGTATCATGGTGTTCCAAATTATCAAGGAGGGATAAACAACATGGGACAATAACTACCAGTCGCAAGATTTGAATAAAAGTAGCGATGCAATGTAGCTTGAAACCAAATAATTACATAATAGATTGCCAAAAATTGGGTTCAATATGATCAAAGGACACAACTTACCTTGGTTATACTCAGCGAGGTACTCCTGGTCTTCGGGCGTAGAACCTGCTCCTCCGGAATCCGAATCTAACGAGAGGGAAAACGACCGAAACAAAGAAAACACATAAAATGATAAGCAAATGAACTCTAAAATTCATGAAACCAGAACTAAAAGCTAGAGCTCGATTTTAGATGAATTTAGAAAAAAGAACGTGGTCAATCGGAGCTAGGATGGAGGAGAACGGGCTCTCGGAAAATAAACCCTAAATTAAATCTAGAAAATCAAAAAAGTTACTGTACTGTGGACTACGCGCACGGTAGACCAACCCCACGGTGGACTCGGTCCACGCAACAGTGCACGCGCGGCTGGCGGGGTAGGGCTGACGTGGCGAGTGCTGATGCCACCACGGTCATCGCGACGACGTACGCCACGTGGCACCGGGCGGATCTTGGCTAACGTGGCACCGAGCGTGGCATGACACGCGGGCTGCCACATGGCGTAGGGCTGATGTGGCTTGCCACGCCGGCTAGGGCCGACGTGGCTCTCGCCGCGCGCGCGCGGCGCGGATCGACGCCGGGCGACGACGCGGCGACGCGATCCGAGCCTTCGCCGAGATCCGATGGACGGGCGCGATGCGGTTGCGCGAGGCGGAAGGCAGGGATCGACGACGCGTGTCCGGCGCGGCGTGCGGCGCCGCGCGGACGGGCGCGCGGGCGGATCCGGACGGCGAGGAGGGGATGCGTGGCGCGAGCCGGTGCCTCGCCCGACCGACGACGGTGCCGGCGGAGCGCGCCGGGCGTGACGGCCGGGCGATGGCAACGCGCGGCCGTTGTCGCGCGGCGTCGCGCGGGCGAGCTCGGGACCGAGGGGCGGAGCGGGCGCGCGCGCGAGGCGACGCAGTAACGCTGGGACGGGTCGGCTCGGGTCTCACCGCAACGGGACGACGCGCGAGGGGCGGCGGAGTCTCCGACGACGCGCGAGGACGCGCGGACGATGGCGGAGGGCTCGGCGACGGCGCGGGCGCGACGACGGGCAAGGAGCGGCGGCGCGAGGGTTCGGCGAGGCGTGTACGCGAACCGAGGTTCAGCAGCTGGTTTTAACACGCCGAACCGGGAGTTTAATCCGAGACGGCCGCGCGCAAAACGGACTCGCTTGGACGGCTTGGATCGACGGAGGGAGATCGACGACGCGGCGGCGAGGGTTAGGGTTAGGGTTATCGCACGGGCGCACACTAGCAGCGCGATGCGTGGGCGAGCGCTCAAATTGACAGTGTGGGGAGCTATGTCGTGGGGGTGCTCTCACCGCGAGGAATTGGGCCAGAGTGCTCTGGACGAGGAATGGTGTTGGCAGTGACTATTTCGGTCGGAATTGGGGGAAGTGATCGTGCGGTGGGTTTGGCTCTGAAGAAACCCCATCGGCCGGTGGTGGAGGTTCCTCGGGGGGTATGGCACCTTGTGACACGAGTAGAGAGGGGGACCTTGCCGGAGCGGCCGGAAGTGGCGGCGGCGGCGGGCGTGTCCACGGGTGAGGCCGAGCGCAAGAGGGAGAAGAGAGGGGAAGGCGCTGGGTAGTGGAGGGCTTCGGGACCCCTTTATAGCCGCGGAGGAGGAGAGGGGCCGTGCGGTTGCTCTGGCTGACGGCAGGGCGTGGGATGGCCGGGGTGCACGGTCGGAATGTGCGGAGGGTGTGGGCGCGGCATGGATAGTAAGGGCATGGGTGGCGATGTGGGTGCTGCATGCCTCGGTGTGGGTGGCAGCATGGGGGAGGTGCGAGGAGGTGACGAGAAAGAGAGAATAAATCGGGGGCTGCAGAAATACCAAGGGCGGGTGCAACCGGGAAGAAGAAAGAAGTGACATGGCGAGCGTGCACTACTACAGAAAGTCTAATACTAGACGCCAAATCATAGACGGTTTGAGAAAACCGTCTGTGACCGACATTAACACAGATGATTTTCATTTGGACACCGTCTGTGTTGATGGCGTCAGAGAAAACGAGTGTCATAGACCGTTCTTACCAATGAACCGCCTCGTGATATTTCAGTATCATAGACGCTTTATTAAAACCGCCTGTAATAACTGGAATTATCACAGCATTTTTTTATTTAAAACCGCTCGTGATAAGTCGCCATCACGCAGACGGTTTGTATTACAAACCGCCTGCGTGATAATCTTAGAATTATCACAGACGGTTTGTATTACAAACCGCCTCGTGATAATCTTAGAATTATCACGCACGGTTTGTAATACAAACCCGCTCGTGATGTTGTCTCGTCCGATGTTAATATATAACTATAGAACGGTTTGTATTACACGTTGCTTCTAATAACTTATAACCTACAGAACTACTGAGACAAGAGATCATAAATTAAAGGGAAATTTATTACAAAAGTCACACATAAAGAGATTCCTAGATTCTAATCTTTAGGGCTTCGTACGCTTCTTCTTCGACTTTGGGAGTTGGATCAGCCGCTGAGTTCTCGAACGCCGTTAAGATTGTCCTTGCCCTCAGTACTTCCTCCTCCAGCCTGGGCAAATGATTAGTAGCATAGCCCATAATCTTGTAGAGGATTGCATTGTAAGTTTCCTCAGAATCTGCCGTTTCTGCTTGATCGGCAATGCTATCTATCAGTCTATCCAATGCCACAAGAGCTTCTTCCGCTCTGTGCACATTGTTGAGAAGAACCAAGGTGAGGGCTGTTTCCGTTTTTTGAGCGGCAGCGAGATGCCTCCGTCGACGGCGAATGATCAGGTCGAGCTGATGGATGCAAGAAAGTTGGGGAAGGAGAGCAGGGCGTGTGCGGAGAAGCTGCTCTAGATGTAAATTGCTGGCCGCCTGTGTAAGGTTCCGGTCGAACAACTCTTGATGAACAAATGAGAGGAAGGAGATGATCACTGAAGCCATATTGCATGTACTGCGTGAGAATTAGGCCGGCGCGCCTATTTAACCTTTAGCAGAGACGGTTCGTATACCAAACAGTAATGATCGAGACGGTTCGTATGCCAAGACGCTTCGTATAACGATAGTCGCTACCGAGTCCCGATGGAGCTATCACAGATGGTTTTATTTTGGAGACCGTCTGTGCTGAGTATCACAGACGGTTCTTACAAACGAACCGTCTGTGATAATCAACTATCATAGACGGTTCTTAATAATGAACCGTATGTGATAATCGGGAATATCACAGACGGTTGTTTAGTAAAACTGTCAGGATATCACGACGGTTTTAACTACAAACCGCTCAGGATAGTCAGTATCACGCACGCGTTTTTTTAAAAACCGCTCGTGATAATGCCGCTATGTATTTATTGCACCGCCGCATCGCATTTGTCTTCATTTCGATCCAGATCTAGCCGGTGCTGCAGCTAGAGGCGGCAAGGCTTTCAGGCCTTTTTTTGGTGGAAGGAGGCTTATTTGGCAGGTGATTCATTGAGTTCTTGGTTGCGCTAGATATGGTTAGTAATGAAATTTGTTTTTGGTTGCAATATCAAAATAAGTTAATTTGATCTAGCTTGCTAATTAATTTTCGGTGAACTGTTATATATATATATACTTTGAAGATCTAGCTAATTTAGATGTAGCTAGCCTCAATGCATGTGGTATATATGTAGTAATAATTAATTAAATTAATTTTAATACTAAGTTGTTATATATATGCATAATATAGGATCGAAGCTGGATGTATACCGCAAACCATATGAGTGAAGTGTACATTAATGGCGTGTCTGCTTTACAAGAGCTGCCGAGGAGGATATGTTGAATAAGGGGGTGGAATATATATATTGTCCATGCAATCGATCAGAGAATTTAAAGATGTTTAAGAATCGAGAGCAGATTGAAGCGCACTTGATTCGAGGGGTTTCATAAAGGGGTATACGTGTTGGACCACCATGGCGGTCAATGATATGCCGCCGGATGACAACGCCGTGAAGTCAATGATATGTTGTCGGATGATGATTGTGGTTCGATTCGATAGATCGCACGATGACAACTGGATCGATGCTTCATGATGTAGAAGAGAATTATGATGAGAGAGAGTATATTAAATTCGAGACTTGATAGAGGACTCAGAGAAACCTTTGTTCACGAAATTGAAGGCAAGCAACGGTTGGTCCGACAAGAGTTTGCTAGGTTTTTAGCTAACATGCTTCCGAGGGAAATGAGTTGCCTAGAACCACGATAAAGCCAAGAAGGTTCTTTGTCCATTGGGAAATTGAAGTAGAAAGAATACATGCATGTCCGAATGACTGTATCAGATCTCTACCATAAAGAGTATGCAAACATGTATGTCTGTCTGGTGTGCAACGCACCCCGATACAAACGTAACAATCAATCAGATGATGATGGCGAGAGAACATAGGTGAAGAGAGGACCTCCTGGAAAGGTGGCATGGTATCTTCCTATAATTCCCCGTTTGAAGCGATTTTTTGTGAATCCAAAGGAGGCAAAACTGTTGCGATGGCACTCGGAGGAGCGCAAGAAGGATGGAATGCTGAGACACTTTGCTGATTCCACCCAGTGGAGAAACATCGATAGGTGATTTGCAGATTTCAGTGCAGAACTGAGGAATATAAGGTTTGGATTGAGTACAGATGGAATGAATCCTTTCAGTAGCATGAGCAGCCGACATAGCACTTGGCCTGTGACTTTTTGCATCTATAACCTTCCTCCTTGGTTGTGTATGAAGCGAAAGTATATTTTGTTGTCGATACTTATCCAAGGGCCAAAAGCAACCTGGGAATGGTATTGATGTGTACCTAACGCCGTTGATGGAAGATCTAAAAGTACTGTGGGATGAAGAGGTACAGGTATGGGATGCATACAAACGAGAGAACTTCACTTTGCGCTCCTAATTGTTCTGCACCATAAATGATTATCCTGCCCTTGCTAACCTGTCGGGCCAGAGTACAAAAGGTGCCAAAGCTTGTACTCACTGCTTAGATAGTACCGAGTGTGTGTGGCTTAAACACTCACGCAAAATCGTGTACATGCGTCACCGCCGATTCCTTCGGAGGGCTCACCCATACCGCAAGATGAAGAAACAATTTGACGGAGAGAAGGAGGACGGTTCAGCTCCAAGGCATTTAAGCGGAAAAGAGGCTTATAATATGGTTAAGAATTTAGATGTTGTCCTCGGAAAGGGACGTAAATTGAGGGGTCGTGAGAAGAACATCTGAAAGAAGAGATCAATATTTTGGAACTTTCCTTTTTGGGAGTACCTAGATGTTTGACACTTCATCGACATCATGCACGTAGAAAAGAATGTATGTGACAGCTTGATTGGTCTCTTACTGAACATTCATGATAAAACAAAAGACAGCGTCAACGTACGGCTTGACTTGGCTGATACGGACATCAAACGTGAGTTAACACCGAGAACAATAGATAATGGACAAACGTACCTTCCCCATGCGTGTTACACTCGCCCAAGGCCGAAAATGAATCGGCTCGTGCTTGCATGGTGTCAAAGTTCCGTCTAGTTACTCCGGCAATGTGAAGAAACTTGTTTCGATGCAAGATTTGAAGTTAAATGGAATAAAGTCTCATGATTGTCATGTGCTGATGACACAGATGCTCCCTATTGCAATTCAAAATATTTTGCCGATCAAAGTCCAAGAGACAATCACGAGGCTATGTTATTTCTTTAACACAATTGCTCAGAAGGTCATCGATCCTGAAGGACTAGATGCTCTGCAGGACGAGGTGGTGATGACTCTATGTCATCTTGAGATGTATTTTCCTCCTTCATTTTTTGATATCATGGTCCATCTCATTGTTCACATTGTGTGGGAGATAAAAATATGCGGGCCCATATTCCTACGTAGCATGTACCCGTTTCAGAGGTTCATGAGAATTCTCAAGTCCTATGTACGGAATCGATCTCGGCCGGAGGGCAGTATCGTCGAAGGTTATGCAAGCGAAAAGGTCATTGAGTTTTGTGTCGATTATATGGCTCAGATTCAACCAATAGGTGTGCCTTAATCTCGTCATGAGGGGAGCCTCAAGGGTATTGGAACTATAGGAAGGAAAGCAATCACTCCAGATATGGACGCTGTCACAAGAAACCCATTTCACGGTCTTGCAATACATGACTGAAGTGGCCCCTTATGTCGACCAGCACAAGGATGTGCTTCGGCAACAGAATCCAGAGCGGCCCGATGTTTGGATCATGAGACAACACAACAGTCGGTTCAACTAATGGTTGAAGGAGCAAATCGCTAGGAGCTCGTCAAGTGAGATGCTGACATAGTTGGCAAAAGGGCCAGCATTTACAGTTGTGACATGGCAATGATATGACATAAATGGGTACATATTCTACACACAGGCTCAGGATGTAAAGAGTACTAACCAGAACAATGGTGTCCGCATAGATGCGTTCAGTACTGATGGAGTGAGAAACTCGTACTATGGGTTCATAGAAGAGATTTGGGAGCTCGACTACGTGGTTTTTAAGATCTCCTTATTTTGCTGTCGTTGGGTGCATCTCCCACAGGTGAAGGTTGACAAGTACGGTGTTACTACCGTGGACCTCCAACGTGTCGGGTACAAAGACGAACCATTCGTACTCGCCAACCAAGTTGTTCAAGTTTTCTATATAACCGACCCAGCAAATAAGAAACGCCATGTAGTTCTTCATGGAAAAAGGAGAATTGTCGAAGTAGAGAATGTAGTGGACGAGGAAGAATACAATCAATTTGACGAGTTACCTCCTTTTGGAAATGGCATAAGGGTCGACGACGAACAACGTGACGAAACTAGTATCGTACGCATTGATTATCATGAAGGGTTAATTTTTAAAGTAAATAAGCAAGTGGAATGAGAATGGCGACATATATGTGGGTATTTGCATTAATGTATATAACAATGCATGTATGGAATGTAATTATGTGAATTGGCATTTATGTATAAGTGAAAATGTGTTATATATAGGTGAATTTTGAGAATGTATGAGTCATACAAATGTATCTCTATGTTCATTGAGTCGTTGTAAAGAAATATCTTGGGTTGTTGTAAAGAAATAACTACAACTGGGCAAAGGCTTATTGAATTTGGTTGGTGCGATTATATTAATGTTTAACTACAGTAGGGCAAAAGCTTATTACGCATCGCTGTAAGTTTAAAACCGTCTGTGATTATTATCACAGACGGTTCTAAGCTTAGAACCGTCTGTGATAGTTAGTATCATAGACGGTTCTAAACTCTGAACCGTCTATGATATCAAGTATATTATAGATGGTTCTGATCTCATAACCGCCTCGTGATATCATAGATATCGCAGCACGTTCTTCTCTCATAACCGCTCTGTGATATTTATTATCGCTGACGGTTCTAAACTTAGAACCGTCATTATAAGGCTTTATTTAAAGCCCCACTAGAGTTTTGCGGTACACCGCCGCTATTAGCAATACCTACCAACCAACCGACTTAGTCGCTCTCCGATCCTCGACCCGCCGCCGCCGCCCTCCCGAGCGCCGCCGCCGCCTCAGCCCCGAGCTCGTCACCGCCCTTCGCCCCGAGGCCGCCACCGCTCGAGCCGCCGCCACCGCCTCCGTCGAGTTAAGCCCGCTGCCGTCCCCCTGCCGGTCACCTCCTCCTCCGCCGCCCGCCGCTGGCGCCTCCGTCACCCCGAGCCCATCGCCGCCCGCCTCGTCGACGATCGAGCCCGTTGGCGCTCCGTCCACGCCGAGCTCCTCTCACATCGCGTAATCCCTCGATGAGTCCATCTTCAATTCTACGATTGATCTTTTCTCGTTATAATCAATATTGTTCATATCAAATAAATGTTAGATTGATTATGGTGATCTTTTCTGTTGTCCAGTAAGTTATATTCATGATCTGTTAGTTTCTTTTAATAAAAAATTTTGATTTAAGCTCAAGATCTAATATATAGTTGTCATATAACTGTTGCATAGCATTATGCTGATTTTAGATACATGATATTTATGTTGGGCATAAATTTCTACTTGAATAACTTAAAATGTTTATATGTGTATATGTTGATTAAGTCATTTTTATGCCTCTGGTATCATGCATGTTGTATATCTAGGAAAGAATAGGCACTTTAACATATATTCTTGTTATTCATAAATCTTATTGTTGTTAAATCTTACTGTTATGCATATGCATATGTATATGTATATATATGTTGCTAATGAACTTAGATATTGTTGTGGCTACAGACCAAACAGAGAGAGATGGGTATGGTAGTGGAGAGTTAGGTGAGCAAATGACGTCTTGGGTCTTTCCTCTGGACCGATCATGGCATATATGCATTCCCTTAGGAGGAGCGCCTAACCCATCGTAACCTTACACCGAGCTTTCCTTCCAGGACAAGCTACATCGCTTACATGGTTTATAACCTTCTCAACAGGCTAGCTGGGTTTAGGTGGGGACCACTCCTACAACAGGAGCCTCTCATGGTGACGGGCTTCACAGGCCGAAGCCATGTTGCCGAGCCCTTTGGCCCCCTCCGTCCCTGCGGCCTGTGACGTTGTGTGGTTGTGGGCGGCGGAGTTGAAGCCTAGGGCTCGCCGCGAGGGCGATCGCGGCGGAGTCGCATCTGTGCCGCGGAGGCGAAGCGCATCGCCGGCGCGGGAGGCGCGCAGCGTTGAGATTGGGGCGTGTGGCGGACGATCGCGTACGCGTGCGTTTTTTGGCGGTTGGCCGCGCGGTCGGAGCGGACTCCGATCGCTCGCGCGCGCGCTCTCTGCAACCTAGAATGCATGGAAAGGCATGGGACATATTAGGGTACGAAAATAGTTGTGGCAACAGTGAATGGGTATTATGTGCAGGAAGCGCCGGGGCTATCCCGAGGGGGCGGAGTTGTATGCGGCCTGCGGGGGCGAAGGCCTCGTTGACGCGCCAGTGCGCAGTGCGCTAAGCTAGAACGCGTTCGCGCATGAGCGGCCGCGCCGCTTTAGTTTCCGTCGATTGCGCTTCTTGACGTCTGGACGATGCATCGGCTTCCGTCGATTGCGCTTCTTCGCGCGTGGACGATGCTTCGGCTTCGTCGATTGTACTTCTTCACGCGTGGACGATGCTTCGGCTTCCGTCGATTGCGCTTCTTCACGCTGGGACAATCAGATATATATTGACCCGGCGGGCGCCGCCGCAGCGTGGTCGAGGTGGTCCTTGATTTCGAGAATATGCCTTCTTCAGTTCATGAACATGTGGAGGGATACTACCGTGTTGATGAACTGACGGAGGCCTATTCTCAAGCACAATGTTCTGACAACCGCCGGCCGCCGCGCGCTTTGCGGTGGAGGCCGCTGCGCTGCAAGCGGTTGGCCTCGAAGACGTCTTGGCGCGCAGCTGGCTGGCCCCTGCGGCGACGCGCGCAGACCGCCGAATAGATCGCCCGCAAGTGCTCCCGGAGGCAAGGGGGTCGTCTCTTGGCGCGCCCCGCCGGCGCGCGGTTGCGTGTCGTCGCCGAGGGCGGACCTGGGACTGTCTTGCGAAGGCGAAGATGCCGCCAAACGCGGAGCCAGGTTGTTTTGCATAGATTCCCGAGCGGACACATGCTGAGGCGCTATTTGCGCGCCGTGCTCTTGCAGGCCCCTTGGTTGGACCGCCGCTTGACCGAGCGTGGCGCGCACGAATGGGTGTGCCACTACCGTGACGATCGTGGGAAGGTGGGCGGTTCGCCTTCCAGCAGTTATGTTCATCTATGGCGTGGGAGACACAAGGGTATTAAATACCCCTTGCCTTATGCCCCTGGATCTTCATTGCCTTGCCTTCTAGCTCCCATTCACGCGCCGCAGTCTCTTTTGTCTTCCTTCTTCCTTCCGCCTCGGAGTTGTTGGAGAACGATGGCGTACGACGGGGCGCACGCGCTGGCGCTCGATGACGGCGCCGTCTTCCGGCGGGCGTCGCCACTCGAGGTGAGG
This sequence comes from Melocanna baccifera, assembly GCA_036346265.1. Taxonomy (NCBI): domain Eukaryota; kingdom Viridiplantae; phylum Streptophyta; class Magnoliopsida; order Poales; family Poaceae; genus Melocanna; species Melocanna baccifera. The sequence continues at coordinate 5,711,327 of CM070688.1, read as the reverse complement.
TACACCCTGGAGAGGCGCGGATCCGCGCCTATGGACAAGTGGTGGACGGCAGCGGGAAGAGTAGGGGGACCGTGCTCCCGCATCCTGGGGTCGACGCTGGTGACGGAGGAGACGATCCATGGCCTTCTGCGTGAGGGGAAGCTGTCGGACCGCCGGGAGGTGCGACTGCCCACGGGCGACGAGACCGAACCGCACCCCGAAACATCAGAGGCGATCGTGTTCGTCGCCTACCTCGAGGCTGGGCTACACATTCCGGCCGCCAGACTTGTCGGGGACGTCTTGCGGGCCTTGCCGTGGAGTGGCTTGTCGCTCCTAGGAGGCTTCGGCGCAACAACGTCCGCCCTTCTGTGTCTTCGCTGCCGAGGCCCTCCGGTCCACGTAAGTTATCTTTTTGCTTTCGTGTGGTATTCGTCGAGGTTGTTGTTTTTGCAATGAGCCCCCGTGCCCTTCGCAGGTACTTCCCTGGGGGACGCGGAGCGTGTGGTGGGTGCATTCCTTGGACCGTACATAGCCAGGGAGCACACGCTGTGCGTGTCTGTAACCACGGAGGCAGGTCTGGGGCGGTTGAACCGTGTGTGCGAAGCCTTGGGTATTAGGGTGCCAGAACGCGTTGTTCCGGTCCCTAGCCCGCCTCGCCACGACTCCACGAGGGAGGGGGTACTAGTGGACGTGGGCTCCGGCTCGGCGGAGCATGCAGGCTTGGAAGCGAGGGTGAGTGCTGCATCGCCACCAGCCGGTGTTGGGACGGAGCCATCACACCTGGAGGATGTTGGGGCGGAGCCATCGCTCGCGGAGGATGCCGGGCGAGCCGTTGCACGCGCGCCGTGGGACCTCCTTCGCGGCGGTTTTCGAGGCGGGCCGCCTCTTACTCCCAAAAGCGGCGACCGCATACGGTCGCCTTCGCTCGTGTGGGGTTTGTTGTGTGAGCAGTCGGAGCCCTATGGGACTCCGACTTAGACACCGAGTGCTTCGGTGCCCCTGCGGCCCCGATCGAGTCTGCGGCTGCCTGTGGCGAGGGCTTGCTGGAGCTAAGCTCCGACACCGAAGTTCCCCCAATTGGCGAGGTGGGTGGGGATGCGGAGGTCCTTGTGGATTCGGGCGGGGCTGAAGGTAGACCTTTCTTGATTGTGACCTGCTAGGTATTCGTAGGGCTGACCGTCGTGTGCCCTTACAGCAAGATGGTTCCCCGAACGCGGGCGGCCCTCGACGCTCGAAGACGGCTGCTTGGGAGGGGCATCTAGCGCCGCCGAGACTATTGCCGCGGATGCCACCCGTCGTTGGCGTTGGTTTGTATGAAAAAATCGTCTATGATAGCTATCATCGCAGACGATTTGTATGAAAAAATCGTCTGTGATATAGGCATATCACAGACGGTTTTTTCATACAAACCGTCTGCGATGATAGCTATCACAGACGGTTTTTAGTTACAAACCGTCTGTGATATTTACTTCACAGACGGTTCGAAAACCGTCTGTGATAACCTTCGATTATCACTGACCCATAAATTCAGACGGTTCAGAAAACCGTTTGTGATAACGTTTTTGAACCGTCTGTGATGACGTTTTCTGTAGTAGTGGTGGGGGAATGGGAAAAAGGGGAAAGAAGAAAGGAGGCGGGGGCACGAGGGAGCAGGCAGACAGCGCAGGGATGCGCACGAGAAAAGGAGGAGGGAGAGAGGAAGTGGGGGTGGGCCTGCGTGGAAGCGAGAGAAGAAGGAAAGAAAGTGGGAAGGGGAGAGAGTGGTTTTGCTGCATGGGACAATTAGGGAAGCTGAAATTCCAATTTAGACATAGGCTAAATTCCGATTTGGATTACAAAGTGGAATTTATTTTATTTTAGTTAATTTACTTTTGTGGTTAAATTTTGAGCTCAAAACCTTGATTTGTTTTTCTTTATAACTGATGCTTTCACTTTAAATTTTCATAATTGAGGAGGTCTCCTTTTTAATTTAAATGATTTTTGTGGGGCTTTTGTAAGTTTGGAAATTTAATAGATTTGTACATATAATGCTAATTCCTTTTTATTGTATGTGTTTTGTCATCATATGTGTATATATATACTTTCTTTCGATTTAATGGAACCTCAAATAAAAATCCAATAAGAATTCCAAAAATTCATGTTGGTCATAAAATGACAAAAATTTCAAATGCCACCATTTTCAAAACATTCCTAGCTTTCAAAAATTGGAATATTACCGGCAGATCGTGGCACGACATGAGGATCTACTGGAGGTGATCTTCGGCAACAACGTGACCACGAGCGAGTGTGCGTTCGTCCTCGGTGTGGACCCGATCGACGTGGACAGCGAGGAGTGGCCGGAAAGCGAGGAAGGAGATGGCAGCCGTATGCACAGCCCAATGCAGGGCACTGGCAGCAGTGCAACCGTGGGGTCATCCCGGGGCAAGAGGCCAGCAGCACCACCAATGTACCCGAGTGGCACCCGGACATACAAACATGTGGATCATGACGCCGACCTGCACCGGCTTATGAACCTCTACGAGAAGAGTCTTACAACTCAGATGTCCGGTTCAAGTGTCACGTCCCCTGACAAGGTTTCCACAAGGGAAGATTTGCTACGACTCATGAGGATGGTCAAGTAAGTGGGGGCTGCGCCAGAAAGTGACGAGTGTTTCTATGCCTCGCAGCTTTTCATGAAGCCAGAGTATCGCGACAGCTTTCTCTCCATGGAAACGAACAAGGCTCACCTAAACTAGATCAGGAAGACATGGGATTTGCATACGAGGGGCCTTTGAGGAGTTTAGTCGTGGGATTGTGTTGTTGAGTTGATTGCATTAGCAGTGAGATTAGTTCGTTATCTTGCGACTTTCAATTCGTTATGTTAGATGTTGTTTTATTGTGAACTTGCTGATCAGCATGTTGTTCAATTCGTTATCTTGCGGAACTTGTTTAATTTGTTATCTTGAACATATTGTTTAATTTGTCGAGCAGTGAGATGTTTCTTCTGGCTGCATATGTTTGCATATGTTGTCTCTGCGTACATGCTGGTTGCTGCTGAGTATGTGCTGCTGGCTGCTGGCATGCTGGCTACTGGATGTTGTTTAATTTGTTATCTTGAGCATGTTGGCTGCTGCGTATGTGCTGCCGGCTGTTGAATTTGAGAGATATGTTTACATATTCCTGCAAAGATTGGGTATGTTTACATGTTACATATGTTATGACTTTGCAGGGATAGCTTCTGGCAGTGAGCACCAAGGAGAAGATCTATTTCAGGAGCCCTGGTACTTGCCTTATGTTGGCCTAGTCGGGTTTGGAAGCGACAAGGCAAATGGCGCATACTCGATAGAGTAGCTGCCTACAAGGGTTGCAGGCAGAGTGCGATCATTACAGCGTGCATGGCGCTGCACAAATTTATTATCGACTACGAGTTAGCTACAACGGTACCCCCTAACCAAACATCGCAACATGGAGGGCATTCCTCACCTCCCCCGTCTATGTTGGCTAGACTTACGCACGGTTCGGAGGCCGTGCTGATGGACATGACATGTGACTAGATAGCAGCGTCGTTGGTGACTTAGAGATAGTCGTTTCATTCACAATGTAGCCATATGTAAGTTGTATACAGCAGCTGGAAGGTGCCCGACTGATGCGGCTTTCTTCTGCGTCGCTCGCGGCAGGGTTCAACACGGCAGCCTGCCTCCCGTCCCGATTCCTGCATGAGGAGAACGCACGCGAGCAATCAGCGGCCGATCAAGGTAAATATAATTTTGGAGTTGTTACAGCTCGGCTCCGCAGAACAGAACAGGAGTCCACAGTGTGTGTTGTTTCTGCTTCGAGGCTCCATGCTCATGGCAAAACAACGCCATAATAATGTGTTATGCGAAGCAAGGAAACGTGGTTTTGATTTTGATGTTGAGCTGATTTGATTCGAGGGTCTTGCGGAGACATGGTACAAAAAAAATCGACAAATAACTATTCTGATCCAACTGGTAGAAAAGCTTTTGCACTATGGACAAGTTGACACTGTTCCTTCCAAGTAGGCATGTAAACTAGGGCTATAAACAAGTCGAGCTTGAGCGGGCTTGACTTAGCAAGCTTGAGTTTGGTAGAAACTCGAGCCAAACTCGAGCAAGCTTGACATCGATATTGAGCTGAGCTCGAGCTCGGCTCAGACAAAACTCGAGCTTGCTCGAGCTCGACCTGTGTAGGCTCGGTGCCGACTGCCGAGAGTAGAGAGGGAGTACCTGACAGTTGGGGGAGCCCAGCGAGTAGCGAGAGGAGGTGGTGCTGGAAGGCCGAGCCGGCAGGAGGCGCGGGGGAGCCGTGGCCGAGCTGCAGGGGGCGGGCCGGCTATGGATCTGACCGGATCCGGGTCGAGAATGCTGGGGCGGCGCGTAAGGTCGAGGAGGGGCGGTGGCGGCGGGGGAGATGAGGGGCGCTGGGGGGAGGGGCGGCGGCGGGGGGGAGGAGGGGCGACGGGGGAGAGAAGGGGTGGCGGTGGGGCCGAGGAAGGACAGCGGCGGGGGGGCGAGGAGGGACGGTGGCGGGGGAGAGGAGGGGTGGCGGGGGAAGGGGTGAGGAGGGGCGGCGGGGGCCCAGGGGGGCGAGGAGGGGCGACTGGGGGGACGAGGAGGCACAACGATGGGGGATAGGAGGAGATGCGGGTGGGATTTGGTGGGAGGTGGACGGAGGGAGTGGGAGGTGGGTGGGATTTGGGCTCGCTCGCGGACAGAGGGAGTGGGAGGCCGAGTGCCCGAGCAGCTGGGGTTATGGGATATTAAAAAAAATCTCAATCTCGCGAGCTATTCGAGCTCGACTCGTTAAAGCTCGCGAGCTTGAGATTAAGCTTGAATTTAGCTCGTTTGGAGCTCGAGTCAAATTCGAATCGAGTTTAGAGCGAGTCAAGTTTGAACAGCTCGCTTATCTCGAACTTTTTTCACAGTCCTAATGTAAACTAGCCCTCCGCATCCATGCGTATCTTGACTAGACTGCCGTGCATCTGCCTTTGGTTAAAAATAAATGTAGCACCAAGAGTTAAAAGCATCAAGTAGACAAATCGTTTGCATCGCACAGTGATCCATAAAAGTACAGCTCATGCAAACTTAACAGATGATCAGATATAAAATTGCACATAATTTTGGAATGTTCAAAATGACGTTGGTTTATAATTTTTTTACTGTAATTGAGTTGACTTATTTGGTATAATTAAATTTAAAAAAAAATAGAAAAAACATGTTAACCTATCATAAATAATGCAAAGGAATACGAGAAAAAAAGAAAATATAAAAAAATCTCAAAAAAAAGATGAAATTAATTAACAGTGAAAAAACAAAAATTAGAAGTCAAAAATTAAATTGAGTATGCCTTTATAAGATGACGGCTAGTTGCTGGCCATTAACTAAAGCCGCCTTGAAATCTTAAACTGAAAGTTATATAAGGGTACACATGAATGGAATGTTGTCACCTCAACCGGAGAAAAGCAACGGCAACGGGGAAAGAATTGGTAGATGTACATGTGGTTAGGACGCCTCTTTTTAGCTTATAACATATATCTTCTTTTAAATAAATAAATGAGATGACCTTTTGTTATCTTTTCGAAATAATTTATCGAGATAATCTTTTTGAAGTGACTTAGTAGCATTCAGTTCATTTGCACAAGCGCTCGCTTTAGAAGCAAAAATCATGAGCCGTAGCCATAATTCATTAGCCGTAGCCGAAAAGAATATACCCCTTGATTATTTAAAGGTAAAGTTATTATAAAAAAGCAGAGCCGAGTTTGTGGATTTGTTAGAGCCTTAGAGAGACAGCACCTGAATTTCAGACCAGCTTTAAGGTTTTGCTTATTTGGGTTTTTGTGATTTATAACTTATTTTTTTACTGTTTGACACTGTAGTTGGTTTATTTTACACTGTAACTACTGATGACTTTTTAGTATAATTAAATTTAAAAATTTTAAAATAAAAAAATCGGTTAGCCCGTTACGGACAATACAAAGAAATATATAAAAAAAAGGCAAAAAGTCCAAAAAAAGTCAAAAAAAAAGAGAAGAAATTAAAAAACTAGAAGTTAGAAACTAAAAGTCCAAAGGAGAAACCAAAATGAGCATTGCGATAGTTGATTGAAGAATTAGCTTGGAGAGGGCCCGGATTGGAACATTGACAACGAAGCTCGTCCAAGCATGAAATCGTTACAAACAATCACTGACACGCTGTTACGAGTGAATTTGCGCCTGAGGTGGACTGGTGTGCCGAGGTTTGATCTTAATTATGTTTTAGAACGAATTGTTCATACATGTATAATTAGCATGCATCCACCTTCACATTGCCACCATGCTCCATTTGTTTCGAGACAAAAGACTTCTATAAAAAGATCTAAACTGCAAGTAACCAGACAGTCTGAATGGCATCCAGATTAGCATCACTTTCCGACTTTCTGTCAGTACAGATGAAAAATGTTGTGCGGATTGCGCAATGTCAGAAATTCAGCGTAGAAAGTAGAGCATTTTAGTCTTGTAGAAGTAGGTGACGGCAGGAATGAAAAAAAGCACTAATACAGTACACATGTGGTTTACTAGGATCAGTTCAATACGTAGGTTCTACTATGAGAGTTAAAAAGAGGATGAATGATTCTTTTAATTTTTTTTAATATTAACAACATACAGCGAGAAACACAAATTCATATTTTTATCAAAGCACAGAGCCACAAGAGCCAAAACTCCAGAAAAGCACCCCAAAACCGGTCAGACCTCTATCCAAAATCGGTCAAACCTCCTATGATTTGCGGTCAGATCGGATGAATACTAAAATTAGCACAATTTCAAATCTAAGAATCTATATAACTTTTGATCTAATTATCTAAATGACTTGAAACTTGGTATGCACCTTCTATAGGATGTCATGAACCTATTCCAATTAACAATCGACATAATCATTGACAATGTTGTCATGATCTTTTTTTATTTGAAGGAAGGTTGCATCAAAATCGGGCAATCAAAATCGGGCAAAAAAGGGAAACCTCGACCTGCTCTTGCTCGTGAGTCCTAAATGATCTAGGTGACATTACATAGGTTCTCATATTTTATAGCAAACTAGATCACAGGAGGAATTCAATCCAAAACGCTCACAACAGCAAAACACGAAAATCACCTCTCTTTGGAGGAAAATCGAGCAAATTCAAGACTTTCCTTTAGATCATGACTAGATGAATAGAATCTTATCTCTAATAGATATCTTCACCTCTTATATGTCCTTGGCACTAGAAAAAATCAAGAAGAGAAATCCAAACAAGAAAGCCAAACCAAATAAAAAGCATATGAGAGGATTGTTAGACCATGTGGATGGTCCTGAATAAAGTGATGATGAATAATTAATATTTGGTTTACTTTGGATTTTGCGTTTATGAAAGTTTCGGTCGATTGCAGTCAAAGGTTTTAAGATCGAGTGGTTTTGGGTCTGAGAGGTTTTGATTTCTCTGAGTGTTTTATTCAAGTGGTTTTTGGTTGCATCGTGTAGTTTTGGATCAGTCCGATTAGGTAAGTAGACAGCTGTCAAGCAGCAACAGAGCATCAGACGGTCCTTAGCTTCAAGAATGTTCAGACCAGTCCAATCGGGTAAGTGGCATCAGACGGTAGTCGAGTAGTGACGGACATCGGACATCGCTTCGCTTCAAGAAGGTTTGGATTAGTCCAATTGGGTAAGTGATAGCGGACGGCGCTTCTGCTTCAAGGATGTTCATACCAGTCTAATCTGAAAAGTGGCATCAGACGGTTGTCAAGTAGCGACGGATATCGGACGATGCTCTGCTTCAAAAATGTTTAGACTAGTCCGATCTGTTATGTGGCATTGGATGACTGTCAAGTAGCGATGGACATCGGACGATACTCTGCTTCAAGGATGTTCAGACTAGTCCGATCGGCTAAGTGATATTGGACGGCCTTCACGTAACATCAAAGCATCGGACGGCTTTCAAGTGGCATCGGAGGATCCAGTGACTTCGACTATGTTCGACCTCGACCACGTTCGACTACGACCATGTTCGACTTCGACCATATTCTACTTTGACTACGTCAAGCTTCGACCATGTCCGACCTCGACCTCATGGTACATTACTTTTCATGTCATAGTTACAATACTTTTCATGGTCGTAGATTTTACTGTTTGATAGTCGTAGATTTCATAGATTGCTTTCTACTCGTAGATCTTGCAGACTGCATCTTGAAGTCGTAGATCTTGAAGATTGCTTCTCAAAGTAATAGATCTTACAATTTGCTTCTCGAAGTCATAGATCTTGCAGTTTGCTTCTCGAAGTCATAGATCTTGCAGACTGCTTCTTGAAGTCATAGATTTTGCAGACTGCTTTCTACTCGTAGTCTTTGCAGACTGCTTCTCAAAGTCGTAGACTATGTGATCAATACTCGTAGACTTCTTTGATGGTTTGAGTGCTTTATTTCTGCTATCCTTGAGTACTTATGTTTGGCCAGCGGTAGGACTAGCTGGAGTATGATGGTTGGTGTTTGGTGATTATGGATGGTTTTATGATCGATAGCGATGGTATAAGTGATCGTAATGAGCTGCCTTAAGATGTTTTGGTTGGTGATGAGTTGTGTGATCATGGAAGATATGATTGGCGATCGTGGAAGATTTAGTTTTTGTCTGTGGATAGACAAGGGTGTATGTTGTGTGTGTTGCGCTGATGACAGTCAAGTTGTGGAGAACTTGTGCCGGGAGAATTCTTTGGTCTTTGCATGTGCAGGTGGGAATGGAGGTGATCATAGTCGGTGACGAAGAGGATCGGGACTATGATGGGGATATCTGAGGTCTAGACAATCGAGATGTCACACGAGGAGGTCGAGCTCATGCTGGAGCACATGGAGATCAAAGGTGGATGGTGCATAAAGGCGTGGAGATGGTCATGGTCGATGATGAGGAGAGCTGCAACTAGGATGGGGAAATCTGAAGTCCAGGCGGTCGAAATGTCGCGCGAGGTAATCGGGCTCACGCTAGAGCACGTGGTGATGTGTGGAGAAGATATGGGAGATGCGGTCCTGGAGGCTTCGATATGTGAAGGTGATGGTTGTGATAAAGATACATAAGGTGCATCCTGGAGGCTTCTTCACATGGTGAGATTGGAGTTGTAGATGGAGTCCATAACTTGGAAGAGATAAAACCCATGTTAGGAAGTGTTTTGGGTCCGTTGGTTTAAGGAAAGATAGAGTTGTATGTCCATGTTGTTATGGATATGGTTTGAGTTGTTCATGTTTGAGGTGAACATGATGTATAACTCTAGCATATAAAAGCAAGCCAAGGCTTCATGGATGAGGTGTGGATGTGAATAGGGCTGCAATGCTTTTTGTGCTAGGTTTTTAAGGGTGCCGTGTGGGCACTTTGTAACTAGATACATCTACTGAAATAATAGATCAAATCTATTCCAACAAAAGTTAGTCGATTTCGGTGATGTGTACTTGAGCATTGTTCTTCTTGTGTTCTCAACGACGGCGTGCCAACACTTCTCAGTTTTGTGCGATGGTCATATTTCAAGCTGGTGAGTTAGATTGTTTTTCTGTTGGTTTAAGATTTGATTTCAGGTACCGACGAGCCACGACAATCATTCACCTCTTTCTGATTACTGTCATCGATCCTACAAGTGGTATCAGAGCCAACTTAGTGATGGAATCAGAGATGTATGTAAATCGTCCCCCATCTCGATGAAACTGATTTTGCCTTTTGGAAGTGTCACATGCAAGCTTACATCGAGACTCAAGGTAATGATATCTGCAAAAGGTATCGTAGCCATATGTTGTTCCTGCTGATGTTGTGGCCAAAAATAAAACTGATGTAGATTTGAATGCTCGTGCTCGTAACTTGCTTTTTCAAGAAATTTCTCACAAAGAATTTGATCGGGTTGCTGATATTGCTTCTGCTCACTTAATCTGAAAAACTTTTTGCGATTATCATGAGGGAATGACCAAGATCAAGAAAGTGCATAAAAATCCTTATCAAAAAAAGTACTCAGATTTTGCTATGAACCCTAATGAATCTATAGATAATCTTTTTGCTCGTTTTGAAAAGATTTTGAGTAATTTACATGGAGTTGGTGTTCCTCCTACCAAAGGATATAATGCAACTAAAATCTTACGGTCTTTAGGTCCAGAGTGGTTGGTGGTTGTTATGACTATTAATCAAATCATCAATCTAGATACGTTAACCATGGATGATACGTATTCTAGATTGAAAACCTATAAGATGGAAGCTTTGCCATTTAAGACTGAAAAATCTTCATCTTTAGCACTCGTAACTAACCCTGTGCAGTCTGCTACGAGTACGTTGTCATATGGTTCTTTATCTACTTTGAATTCTTTTTCAGAAGAACAATTCGAGGAGCTTCCCAAAGAAGACTTGGCCCTAATTGCCTCATGGTCATATAAGACACTTAACAACGTGAGGAGACGTGGTGGTGTTCTAGGTCTGATCAAATGCTACGAGTGCGGCGAGCCAGGCCACATCAAGATAGAGTGCCCCATGCTAAAAGGGAAAGTAGTCGAGGAAGACAGGGGTCATTGTCGTTGACCACTCTAGAGTAACACCAAGAGCGGATCTTATCGTCGCAAAGTTCTAGTTGCTATCAAGCATCTTGATCTAAGCGATGTGGATTCTGAAAGTTGCGACAACAACAACCACAACAAAGATATGACCAAAGGCAAGAAGAAGAGCATCAACGACTTCATAGGCATATGCTACATGGCAAACAACAACAACGAAAGACGACTACAATGATTCCGATGAGGTAAGACTGTCATACGATCAGCTTGAAGATGTTGTAGTTAGATATGCTCTTGAATTAAAAAAGACTAAGAAAAAGCTAAAAGAGAACAATTTTGAAATCGAGAGCTTGAACTCTGAAATTCATAGACTTAGAGATAAATCGTGTGAGTTGTGTCAACTGTTGCATTCTGAATTAGAAACTGCTAGAAAAATTAATGCAACAACATCAGCTCAACTTAGAGATGCATCTGATAAACTTGATCAACTAAGACTGCTCCATGATTCCTGTGATGAAAATTTTAAACATGCTAATGATGAAATTGAAAAACTTATGTCTAGTTCCTTTAGAGTTGTTCTAAGTGTGATTTGTTGCAAGTTAGACTTAAATCTTCTTAGGAATTAATCCAACAGATGTTTTATCATGAGACCCTCTCCTGCTCCAACTGTCCAAAACTTAACACTGAAATTGAAGCTTTGACTAAGCAGTTGAATGATTTTGCTAAAAAAGAGAAGTCAGCTCAGTCTAGTACTTCTAAAGGTCTGCTAATTCTGTTAAGTGCATATCTTGTCCCACATTGGCTAAAGAGAATGAGTATCTTAAAGACACCTTAGAGAGGTTCTCTTTTGGTAAAAAGAATTTGAATATGATTCTAGATCAATCAAAAATAAGTATAAAGAAACATGGTCTAGGATTTAATTTCATTAAGCATACCAAGAATCATCCTTCTAAGGTTGTTAAGTTTCTTGAACCTGGAAAGATTGAAGTAGAATATGAATCAAAGCCAATTGAACCTGGAAAGATTGAAGTAGAATATGAATCAAAGCCAATTGTGTTTAAATCTACTGGTATTACAAAAGAGTTCTCTATCAAATCGAGTGCTGTGAAATCAATGGATACAACTTCTCATCAAGTCAAATATCAGTGTACTCATCGTGGAAGAGATGGTCATTTGGCTCAGTTCTGCCTTCGAAAAGCTAAGAAAGAAAAGAGGGACAAGTTACAAAAGCATTCTCAAGAAAAGACTGTGCAAGCTCCCAACTGTCGCTCTGGCTCTTCTAATCACTCTTTTGCAGGCTCAGGAGCTCATTGTATTTTGCTCGCTCTAACCCATCGTTTGCAAGCTATCATGTTTCTCCCTCTAATAAACATTCTGCAGGCTTGAGAGCTTTTGAAGCAGGATCAGCTAGACCGAGCTCTTTCGATGGTCGACACAATGTTGTCGGACCAACGGCTCGATCTGCGGTCAGATCAACTCACTCAAGGAGGCCGAATTGCTTGTGATCGAACCAGCTCTTCAACGACTAACTATTCGAAAAATTGCAGAGGCTAATTCTTCACTTAAATCTTTGACATTGCATGCTGTTTCTCCTGTTCATCGTGTGTCGTAGTACTGGATTCCTAAATTTTATTTGACTAACCCCAGTACTATGAGACCAATCAATGATTTCTGTGAATTAATACCAAAGGACGTGGGATGAAGATCATGTGCTTGAATGAGTTCCAGTTCTTTTCATCATTGCTGACTTTGATTCTACAAGTGGTAACTGGAATGTTTGATGGTTCTTCACTTCTTTTGATGATGTCCAAGAGTTTCATCTATCGGTTAGACCATGTGGAAAAGGTAATGTTATTTTTAAAGTGGTCTTTTTACAAGTGGTATGTGAGTTCGTTTCTTAGATTGCCCTCTTTTCTCTCTCAATTGCTTGCTCCTTCTCAAATTGCTCTTTTGTTCAGTTAGATGGGATTATCCTGAGGAGCTTGGTTTTTAAAATTTTGAAAACTTTGATTATTATACTTGTCAAACTAATTCATCAAAGTCTAAAGCCTTTAAGATGCTGCAAGTGGTATCAAATTAGTAGAGCTCTTTTTTATCATATCTACTCATATGCTGTGTTGTAGCTTTGATCATGACTGTTTTTAATAAATTTGCTATACTTGAAGTAAATGCATAACATGGCTGAAGATTTTGACTAGATGGATTGTAGAAAGCACTTTGCGATGTTCATATAAAAAGATTAGCTTGATTGTGAGTCTTATTTTAAATCTTGGTTATGAGGCTAGTATGTTTCATATTGCAATCTCTCTATATCACTTAATTGGCATGTTATTTCAAAAAAAATTGATGAGACAGAGATAAGTTGAAAAGATGTATGCTTCAAGCATACCACGGTTAAATATATATAAAAACACAACAAGTGCATAGATCAAAAGAAGTATGCTTCAAGCATTCCATCTTGTTAAAAGAAGAAAAAGAAAATTAATTGGTACAAACTTGTCATCATGAAAAGAAGTATGCTTCAAACATGTCACATGCTTAAAGATTTGAGTATAGAGTAATAGGGTGCTATATGAAACTACTAGCTCACCTAGACTTAAAGTTTGTTTCACTTTTAGGCTTGCTTTTTTGTTGTTATATCTCATTGTGCTCTTTATAATTTGTTTGGTAATTGTTGAGATGCCTATCATTAATCTAAATCGCTTAATCATGTAAAAGACTAGTTTTGACAGTGTTATATGATATATGATTTTATATGATCTAGAGAACTCCACTCAAAACAAAGTCTTGTGTATACTTTTAAATTAATGCAAAGTGACTTGGATAATCCTTAAAGCTTCTGAATGTTTACTGTCTTTGCTCCTTTTTAGACTTATCTTTTCTTTGGAACCCTTGATTTGATTGCCAAAAGGGGAGAAATTAGAGAAAGGGTGGAATTAAGGGGGAGAGGAAGAGGGATAGAATTAAGGGGGAGAGGAATAAGGATTAAATTAAAAATTTTGGTTCTCTTGTGTTGAGGGGGAGTTCTATGAGTCTTGCTAAGTGTTTGCTGAGTTTTGTAAATTTTGTTTTTTTTTTCAAAATGCAATTCATTCAAGAGATTTTAAGGTGTTGTCAATGTATTCATCAAGTGGGAGATTGTTAGATAATTTGGATGGACATGAATAAAGTGATAATGAATAATTGACATTTGGTTTACTTTGCATATTGCGTTTATGAAAGTTTCAGTCGATTGCAGTCAAAGGTTTCAAGATCGAGTGTTTTTGGGTCCGAGAGGTTTTGATTTCTCCGAGTGCTTTGTCCGAGTGCTTTTTGGTTGCATCGTGTAGTTTTGGACCAGTCTGATCAAGTAAGTAGATGGCTATCAAGCAACAACGGAGCATCGGACAACCCTCAGCTTCAAGAATGTTCGGACCAATCTGATCGGATAAGTGGCATCAGATAGTAGTCGAGTAATGACGGACATCGGTCGGCGCTTCGCTTCAAGAAGGTTCAGACCAATCTAATCGGGTAAGTGACATCGGACAGTGCTTCTGCTTCAAGGATATTCGGACCAGTCTGATCTGGTAAGTGGCATCGGACGGTTGTTGAGTAGCGACGGATATCTGATGATACTCTACTTCAAGGATGTTTGGACCAGTCCGATCTGGTATGTAGCATCGGATAGTTTTCGAGTAGCGATGGATATCGGACGATGCTTTGTTCCAAAGATGTTTGGACTGGTCCGATCGGCTAAGTGACATCGGACGACTTTGAGTAACATCAAAGCATCGAATAGCTTTCGAGTGGCAACAGAGAATCCAGTGACTACGATCACATTCGACTTCGATCATGTTCGATTTCGACCACATTCTACTATGAGTACATTCTATTTCAACCACATCAGTCTTCGACCATGTCCGACTTTGACCTCATAGGTACAATACTTTTCATGTCGTAGCAACAGTACTTTTCATGGTCGTAGATTTTATTGGTCGATAGTCATAGATTTTGCAGACTGCTTTCTACTCGTAAATCTTGCAGACTGCTTCTTGAAGTCATAGATCTTGCAGACTACTTCTCGAAGTCGTAGATCTTGCTGTTTGCTTCTCGAAGTCGTCGATCTTATAGACTGCTTCTCAAAATCGTAGATTGCTTTCTACTCATAATCTTTGCAGATTGCTTCTCAAAGTTGTAGAGTTTGTGATCGATACTCGTAGACGTCTTTGACATAGCAAGACAATTGGCATAGCAAGATAAGGCACCAAAAAGAGTAAGAAAGAACAAATGCAATACCACTTGCAAACAAAATATCAATTAAGAAAGAACAAATGCAATACCACTTGCAAACAAAAGATCAATTAAGACTCAAAATGCATTTTTCTCACGTAAAAGCTCATTTTGCTCTAATGCAACCTCACAAAACTAATTCTCCTCTTTTTAAACATTTTAAGCATTCTCCCTTTTTAATTTCATTCTCATAAAATTCACTCTATTTAAACTAATACCAAATTTTGCCTTAACCATTCTTCTTTTTTTTTGCAAAATAGTCATCAAAGGCAAGGAAGCAATGCAATATCACAAATATTCATTCTTCCCTAAAATGATGCATGAAACTACTTGTAAATAATAAGGGAGCAAGAAAGAGCATGTATACATGCATGAAAATTTATAACCTAAAAGAGCTTTGAAAATTATCTAAAGTGAGGTTAAACATAAAAGATGCCACTTGAAGCTATAGAATACATATAAAGATATCTAGATTATAATAAGACATACACAACCAACCCAAGAAAGATAGCATAATTTAGAGCATTCAATTTGATTTCAAGTTAAGCAAGTCTTCAAAATTGATAAGTTCTACTAAAGGTATCCAAATATGATCTAAGTCGTGTCATAAAGACTAAATGAAACTAAGAAAATCAAGTTGAATCATTAAAAGTGCTAGAAGTTTAATTTTAAACAATTATGCTCAAGTATTAGATAAAAACCATTCTTGAAGATTTAAATTTTTTTTTAAGTCATACTTTAGCAAGGCATATCTTGACTAGACTGCCGGGCATCTGCGTAGCTAATAAGAAATACAGCAACAGGAGTCAAAAGCATCAAGTAGAGAAATCATTTGCATCGCACAGTGCTCCATAAGTACAGCTCGTACAAACTTAACAGATGATCTGATATAAAATTGCACATAATTTTTTAAGGTGGCGGGTCTAGCTCCCGGCCTTAAGCTACAACCGCCTTGAAATCTGAAGCTGAAAGCTATAGAATGCCACAGATGAATGGAAAGTTGTCACCTCAACTGGAGAAAAGCAACGGGGAACCCACCTTCACATTGCCACCATGCTCAATTTTTCGAGACAAAAAGTTAGACTTCTATAAAAGGATCTAAACTGCAAGTAACCAGACATACTGAATGTCTGAATGGCATCCAGATTAGCATCACTTTTCGACTTCCTGTCAGTACAGATGAAAATGTTGTGAGGATTGCGCAATGTGAGAAATTCAGTGTAGAAAGTTGAGCATTTTAGTCTTGTAGAAGTGGGTGATGGCAGGGATGAAAAAAAGCCCTAATACAGTAAACATGTTGTTTACTAGGACCTGTTCAAGCTCTCTTAATCATGGATGTTGATTGAAATTATCCAACCTTCAAATCTGTACCTGGTGGTGCTTGTTAATATGGTAATCAAGCAACCTTCAAAAGAAAAAAGAAACATGATAATCAAACAACGAAGCTCGGTACCAGTATCGATGTCATAATGTAGCCAAATAACAGAGCATTCTGTCAAAACGTTATAAACTTTTGAAAAAGGATGTACAAGATTTTCATAAAGTAGGCAGGAGAATACATGACGTTATAAACTAAAGCTACCTAGGAGCATGAAACGAGAATACGTCGGAGAATCAAATTACGTGACTTTGATTTTGGGTGAAATGGGGGCTTGAGCATATGAACTCGACCTCGACATCACAACCGTTTACTACCACTAGCACGTTTGTTTTTGGGTATTACAATGTCTGTCAGTCTGCTAAGTTTTGAAGGATAAATACCCTAGCCCTGTCGCCACCAAAAGTAAATTCTGATTTACTTCTCAACTTATAGTCACATTCCTACACTATTTTTGAGAGTGAATACGAGCAATCAAAGGGGGAAAAAATTAACATCGTCATAATATCCTCCCATCGACAGATACCTGAAACAAAGGACGTATCTACATGCAGTCATGAACATAATTTTGCAGGTATTCCCACTGCATTGTAGCAATGTTCAGGCCTTGTTTAGAACACAGCATTGAAAAACACAGGAATAAAATAAAATGTAAGTGGAAACATGAAGGATCTTAAAACAAAGGAATGGTAAAAGTTGGCCTGTTTAGGTCACATGAATGTTTTGAATCTTCACATTTTCCTAGGCGTTTCTTTGCTGCCCCGCTATCTCGATTTTGCGCCAAATTGGAGAACATGGGGGAGAGCACAGGAAATTTTCCTATGGGTGAGAGCTAGGATGAAAACAGATTGAATATGAATTGAATAGTTTTAAATATAAATACGAATCTATATTTTTTAAAACAAATACGGATACAAATA
This sequence comes from Melocanna baccifera, assembly GCA_036346265.1. Taxonomy (NCBI): domain Eukaryota; kingdom Viridiplantae; phylum Streptophyta; class Magnoliopsida; order Poales; family Poaceae; genus Melocanna; species Melocanna baccifera. Next base: position 5,694,265 of record CM070688.1, on the reverse strand, counting down.
CGAATTCATATTTTTAAAACAAATACGAAATCGAACATTCTCGAATATAAATACAAATCGAATGTCGTAACGAATACGAATTCAAATCGAATATATATTTAATTCGGTTAAATGCGAATATTCTAAAAGTAACAAATCTCGATAGAACAAATTTATGGTAACTTGATTACACATCTATACGAACTAGCAGTGTAGCACATAGAGTTAAAAATTATACAAAGTAATTTTCACTTCTTACTTATAAATCTTGATTCATCGAAAAATTGCTTCCTACAATCATCTCTAAGGAGGTCGTCAGGGATGAAAATGGATCGAATTCAAATGCAAACATTCTCAAATACGAATACAAACATTCTTGAATACAAATACGAACATTCTCGAATACGAATTTTATTCACTACATTTGTATTTTCTTATATACACATATCGAATAAAACGGATTATACTTTTTCGTTTCTCATCCCTAGTTAGAGCTCTCGTCCCATTCCCTGTGAAAAGTGCTGAAAAGCTCCTCTTTCCAAAAGAACGGATTCCAAACGAGCTCAAAGGAAAAAAATTCCAAAGAAAACCAAACCTCCAAAATTCCTACACAAGACCTTCGATCCAAACGGGCCCTCAAAGGAAACTAGAAGAGCAGTGCTGGATCGCGTGAGCGTGAAGGGGGCACGCGACACGAGATGCCGCGGCTTTGCCGGCAAAAACACCAGCTCCACGAGGACTTGCGAAGGCTAGATCCAAGCCCAGTTCAATCATCTACAGTCCCGTTCCTTACAGTACTGGGACACCCTGCATGCTCAGTCGGCCCACACCAATTCACACGAGGGCATGTTTCGAGCTTAGGAATTTTAGCATGAATTTTTGTATAATCTTTACAGAAAACAAATAGTTCAATCTTCGCAGGAATTGAGAAAACTTCGCTTGCTTCAAATGAACGGGGCTATAAATGCAAAGAACTAAGAGTAGCATGACAGGCTAAGGGTACTCCTAATGATAGACACTGTTGTATTATTTATAAACTTTTTATATCATAAACAATAGCTATAGATATCACCAAATTTAGTAGATGATATCCATGAGTAGGACTGGATAATAAATTTCATCAAGCTCTCTTCCTCTCTCCCCCCTTAGTGTTAAATTTTCTGCTCAAACAGTGTCTTGCACGAGACACTGAGATACTGTTTCAGTGCTTTCCTCTCTTCCTTCATTAATTCCCTCTCCACTTTAGTATAAATTTTAGTTGGCAGACTAATTAATACTATAAACACTGCTTACATAAAACTATTAGAAGTGGTCTAAGGCCACGCGCAACAAGCCATCAGCAGCCTCCCCTTGGATGGCAAGACACTAGAATGGTCTACAGGGCTAACATTACAGCATTGCATCCATAAATAATCCTCACGAGTAAGAACAGAACTCGGATAGCTGTGATGATTCCATTCCTGAAACTGAAATTCCCAACGCATTGGATGGTTGGTTCCGGTCAGATCGACAAATCGCTCCCACTGTCTCCCCATTTGTACGTATGCAAACCCCTGAGTACAGTACGTACGGACGTACAAACTAAGCTTGCAGGACAGTTGCTCTTTGTCTTGCTCTGCTCTGGTAGTAGTACCAAATGGGATTGAGAGATCCTGAACATGTGCTGCTACGATGCTTCAGAGTGTCAACTATGAAGAACTGAAGCTAGGGGTGCAATTTCCCCGCAGGGCGGACCCACCGGGAATTTCTCCCAAGAGGGCAGGGGCGCTCTCCTCTCACGCAGAGTAAGGCCAGGACCGCTAGGCTAGTGTGGTGGGGAGGGGGGTCGTCCTCTCCCTGCAGTAGAGCTGTAAACGGAGTGAATATTTTTCGATCGTCCGTCCGTCCGTTTTAATTCGGATAGAATTCGGAGTAAATTTTCGGATATCCGGATGTTTTGTCGGATACTGATACGGATTTGAATATTTTTTGCCGGATACAAAAACGGATTCGGAACAAATATTATCCGACGGATACGGAACTATCCGGATATTTTTAGTTACCGGATATTCTTTCGGATAGTTACCAGATTCAAATTCGGATTCAATTCAGAACTCAATACGGATTCGGTTCGAAACAGCCCAACAGGCACTTACTAAAAAGACCATAACTTTCACAAACGAAGTCTGATTCAAGTGTTCTTGTACTCGTTGAAAAGCTTATTTCAAGATCTATGCAATGTACAAGGCCTTATCTTCAAATACATCATGAATCATATGCTATGACCGAAATAATATGATGACTGTAAAATCTAATTTCTTTTTTGTGTGAGTTCAAGTTTAAAACAATATAGAGTTGAGTTGTAATCGGTTTGAGGACCATATGGATGTCCTAGGCTATATAAGCCTTGTAATCGTAGCCTTTAGGGCTAAGACTACCTTTAAGAAAAATCAATCTACTAAAGTTTATTGAGTTCATTATTACTGTCGAAATTCCATATGGAATTAAGAGTGTTTTTCAAACAAGATCGTCCATCCTTTCCTCTAAGAAATTGGGTTCACGATAGATCTTCGCTTGGCGGTCGGGAAATCAACGTGAGTATGTTTTAGCGGATTAAAGAATGTTCGTCCATTGCACTGGTATTGGAGGATCATTACGATTCATCAAGACTTCCGCGAGTATTCATCCTACATCGAGAAGATCGGACGACCCCGTATCAAGTGATGTACTTGACTACTTGGCTATGGCTAATTCTTACTTTCGAACTGTGTGGCATGTAGCTAGTTAGTTACTACTTATTTAACTAGTCTCTATCATTTACATGCTATTTTGCTAACTAGAATTTATTAGTTGCTTAACTTGTCCGTGTCATCGTGTGAAATTTGCTTGTTAAGCTACTAATGTAGTTCCATTATGGATATGTACTATGATGATTGATATTTACACATGTGATATATATGATTTTTATTTTTGCGCATTATCCGACTAAATATTCGTAACCGAGATTAACCGTATTCGGAGCGGTATGTATTCGCTCCGTATTCGTATTCATATCCGGCATTATCCGTGTCCGAGTTCGACTCCAACAAAAAATATGAAAACAAATACGGAATGAGCAATATCCGTCCGTATCCGCTCCATTTACACCCCTACCCTACAGTGCTCTATAGGGATCAGGTAAAAATTAATTTTTTAAATAATATACTATAGTTTTTCATATAGAAGATTGTATTCTTTTTTTTGTACAATTATACTAAAATTTGAATCTATATATTAGAATATATATTTTGAAACTATATTTTATAAAAAAGATGCTAAATCATTATAAATTAATAAACAAAGTCATATTATTATTTTTTTAAAAACATTTTAACCTATTTTTAAATCCTCCGTAGGGATCCCCGTCGGGGTCGAGTCCGGATCGAGTCCCCATGGGGACCAGGGCGGGCGGCTAGGTCCCCACGGGGCTGGGGACGAGGCGGGCTAGCGAGGATCCGGGCGGGGACGCTAGGGCCTCCCCCGACGCTGTTGCCATCCCCTAACTGGAGCAACTGGGTCAAGAATCTTCCGCAGAGTTCTTGACTTCAATTTGGTTGGCTTGGACATAGGTCTTTTCATCACCACTACTGGTACTGGCACGCTCCTCCATATTGATCGTATCTGACAATTCATTAATTATTATGTGTTCCTTAACGTGTCTCCGAGTAGTCATAAAGTCCTGCCACGAGAGTTGTAACTTAGCCAAAGTAACACTTACTTGAAACAATCATACTAATTTAAATCACATACATGAGGCTGCTCCATTACTGACCGTCTATCTACTATTTTGTAATTCAAGTAATTTGTAGTGATAAATGACTCATTTCCATTATCTCCTTTTGAATATTTTTCATCCAACTCATCTCACAACCTTTGTCTCTGTAAATGTGACATACATATGGAAAAGCCGGTTTGACAGAACGGCCAACAACCTAACTAAAACATAATAGTTCGCATCCTCCCAATAAGTTTTATCCTTATGTTCCAAAGGAAGCGTTAGAAGATAAAAAATGATTCAAAATAATTTTAGATCAGTCAACCAAAACTGTCTTAACTTACAAATGCTTAAAGTTAGCACCATTAAAGACTTCTGGTTTAACAAAATCAGATGATGAAGCCATCTTTTCAAGAATAAGTTTTCTGGAATGTTGCAAATAATACGGTTTCAGCAATAAATTACTAATAATTCCAAAATTATAATTGATTTTAACAGCATAATTCCAGCATCATAGATATGACAAGAGCTCAATTAAAATGTTTATTAAAATATGAAATTTCCTTAACACTCCAAGATGGAAGCCCTACAAAGGTAGGCAAAATAAGCCTCAAAAGTGGCAAAATCAGCCTCGGAAGACATAAAATGTATTCTAAGGCCAACAGGCTGCTTCGAAAGTCTTCTGAGGCAAAGCAAAGAGGCTGCCTCAAAAGTTGTACAAGGCAAGCCAAGCTTCTACTGAGGCAAATCAAATAAGCTGCCTTGGAAGCCTCCAGAGGCAAACTAAATAGCCCGCCTTAGAAGCCCTCCTATCAATAAAATAATTAATAAAAACAAGTAACATTTTCATGCACTTTATATGATAATTGCAACACAATTAACAAATACATCTAAACATTGGACTCATGTATATCAACATATTCATATATTGCCAATATATCCTCATAAAATACAGATTCAATTGTACATTTATGTAATATATGGATCAATCAATGGGCACAATATTATCAACAAAACACATCATGTTTCAGCACAAAAGGTGTAGCAAATATTTGCTTGTCGATTGCAACTCCTGCATAGCTCCTAATTGATCTGCCAAAAAAAGGTGCCCACCTACCACTATCATACAAAATTAGGAGACAACTATGAACTACTACATCTTAAAGTAGTTGAAATACAATATACAGATAAGTAAAGTAAATTTTAAGCACCAATAGAATTTTGACTGCCAGCATAGGGTGCATCATGAGATGACTAATTGTATAACCAATGCATGTAATACACTATAGGGTGCATTTATATTTAGAACTTAAAAACTTCTACAAAGTTTTACTGATGGCGATCAAAAGAGCCTGAAATATAAGTAAATGGGGCAATCAAATTTATAGGCAAGGCAATTTAAACCAGAGTATACAAGGTTTACCGATCATGGCTACCATTGGAAGTAACAAAAACCAATCTAAGTTTGCAGATAATAGTTGAGGCAAGCAAAATAAGCCTCAAAAATAGCATGTATGTCATATATGGATTAATCATTGGGTACAATATTATCGACAAAAGGCATCTTATGTCAGCACTAAAGCTGTAGCCAATATTCACTAATCAATTGTAACTCCTAGATGATGTGAGTAAATTATAAGCTATACATATAACAGCTTCCATGCATGATGTGAGTAAATTATAAGCTCCACTATATTTTGACTGCTAGCATTAATAGTGTGAATAAGCATTGGTACACTTAAATTTGCAATTTAGCTTGACATGCATGTGAACTATAGTAAATTATAAATGATTAAATGCAGCGAATATTAAAATAGAAATTTAGGACTTCTTGAACTATAAGATTGTATAGGAAATAAAGCTTAGTTTTATCTCTAACCATTGGTAGGAAAAGCCAATACCTCAATTTTTGTTAGCTAGTTCAGGAGGAACTTGTGAATTTCAGTACCTACTGTAGATATATCTATAAAGCTATAAGCTACAAACACATCAATTTGTGTTAAAGTTCTAACATACATAAGTTGCCATAGAAGAGAAGCTATAAATCACATAACCAGTAAATCTACGAAAGTTCTCCTTTTTAATTGATTCTAAAATAGAGAAGCCCGTAGGATTCTTACTATGCTTCTAATTGCATTTCTAGGGCATTAGTGATCCTCTGGTTCACATATTAGAGTAGAGAATAGTAGCTAAACAACTTGTTGTCCTTAGTAGCTAAACAACATGTTGTCCTTAAATTTATCCCACTAGTTTTGCCTAACAGATCAGTGCTACTTTTGCCTAACAAATATCACAAACCCACATGTACTAACAGATGGAATAACTGACATAGCACAATCACATAAAATGAACAATTCACTAACTGAGACACAATACTGACAAATTAATGAAGCACTTTCACACATCCACTGCTACAACTAACAAATCCTACTGACAATTTTATTAGTTACCAAGCACAAGCATAGAGCATCACACAAGATTCTCCACTATCTCAATATTACAAGCCCACAGATTACAGTTTAACATGTAAGTAGCAAAATAGAATAAAAAGGGAGAGGAAGAACAAAGGTAATCGAGATGTGAAATTAAACCAGGGGAAATAGTAGAGAAAGCAGAGGTCGGGGAAGATGCCAGAGTTGGGGAAGGAGGAATAGTCACCGATGATGTCAGTGGAGAGGGAGATAAGGTCGACGGTGTGGAGGTAGTAGGGCACTAGTGGCTACGCTTGGTGGGGCGGTGAGCTGTGGGTGGAGATGGTGATGGTGATGGCGTGGGCAGTGGGATTTGGAAGGCGGCCACCGATAGAAGGAGAGTAGAGAAGGGATGGCATCAATCTGGTGGAGGGAGAGAGGAAGGGGAGGAGAGGAGAAGCAAGGGGGCCAACGGGAGAAGAAATGCCGAGGCTCGGTGGTGGCGGTTGAGATGGCGGCGCGCGGTGTAGGGCCGCTGTGGTAGCGGTGCTGTGGATGTGGGAAGATGGTCGCTCGGTGGAAGGAGAGAGGGAAATGAGGAAGGCGGTGGCGCTTGGTGGCTTGCTGGCCAGATGGCTTGGCTCGCCGGCAATCGGAGGTAGAGACGAAGGGATCAAGGGGACAGAAGCAATCGGGGGCAAGAAAGAAGAATGCTAGGCTTGATAAAAATTGCTAGTGGTTAGGTATTTTAGGGAATTATTCATCATATAGATTGAAATTCAGATTTTCGACCCACAGGGACTCATTCCGACCCCACATGTCATTGACAGGGTAGGGTAAATCCTAAAAGTCTCAAATGTGGGGAGGGTATATGATGAAGTTTCCCGGTATTTTAGGGGAGGATTGGGATTGTCATTTTTGCAAAAGAGTCCTTAAAGTTTTTATACATTGCAAATAGATGTACAACTGCAATGAATTCTTATGAAATGGCCCTTCAATGCTCTGATTTCTTTGCGGGAAGATCCTACACGTATGTGATGATGCATACATCTGTACGGAGTAGTCATAGCATGTCTATTTTGAAAATAATATGCCTCGATAAGCCGGCCTATGGAAAAATTATAAAAATATATAAAATGGTCTAATTTAGGCAATTAATGATGGAAAAGCATGTAAATAATGGATAATAATCATAAAAGAAGACAAATATAAGGGTAAACGACAGAACAATATATGCAAAAATGACGCATGTCATAATGTTACTCTCGCTACAGCATATGCTTAAAAATAACCTTTTCTAAACACCAAATCTTTTGGGGAAATTCATCGAACACCTTCCACTCATGGTTGTGTGTGTATGAGAGAGAGGGGGGATGCACCTGTGGCTACAGAGTGAGGGCATTAGAGTGATGGACAACCCAATGGCGTGGTGGTGCAGGCCAATGGCGACATTATTGGCAACGAGTGGATGAATTGATGGAGTTTGTATTTGGCAGAGCAGTGTCGTGAATGGACGGAGGAAGATGAATTTGGCCGGATCTGCAACAGAATGAGAGCATTGGAGTGGTGGATAGGGTGGCCATGTTGTTGAAAGAGCAGTGGCTCTAGAATTTGTAGATCTGGAGGTGGGATGATTGATGAGGGTGAGGGGGATGAAGTGATGGGGTACTTTGGTGAGGGAGCGACAAGGTCTGCAACATTGGACGAGGACGACCATGAGCGATGGCGGCGGTCATAGTCTGGGCCAACGAAGGGATGGCTACAGTGGTGGTGGTGGATAGGGCTGTAAACGAGCCGAGCTCGAGCGAGCTTGACCTAGGAAGCTCGAGCTCGGTAGAAACTCGAGCCTAGCTCGAGCTATCTTGAGATTGCCGTCGAGCTTCAAGTTGGGCTCGAGCTTAACTCGGACAAAACTCGAGCTCGCTCGAGCTCGGCTCATGTAGGCTCGGGGGGGAGAGGAGGGGAAGTGGGGGACGGACCCGGGGGAGTACCTGTAGGGTTGGAGGAGCCGAGTGAGTAGCGGGAGGAGGTGGCGCCGAAGGCCGAGCCGACCGGAGGTGCGGGGGAGCCGTGGCTGAGCTACAAGGGGCGAGCCGCCATGGATCTGGCCGGATCCGAGTCAGGAGGGGCGCGGCGCGGGAGAGAGGAGGGGAGGCGGGGCGGGAGGGAGGCGGAGAGGAGGGTGGCGGCGGGGGGGGCGGGGCGAGAGGCGGTGCCGGGAGAGGAGGAGGGGCGGGGCGAGGAGGCGGGGGGGGGGGGCGGCGGGAGGAGAGCGGCGGCGGCCACAAGGACGCGAGCGCGGGGCGAGAGGGCCGAGGTGGGATGGGTGGGGGACTAGGGAGAGAGAGAGGCGGGGGATTTTTGAGAGAGAGGCGGGAGGCGGGAGGGGGATAAAAATATCTCAAGCTCGCGAGCTATTCGAGCTCGGCTCGTTAAAGCTCACGAGCTTGAGATGAAGCTCGAATTCGGCTCGTTTGGAGCTCGAGTCGAGTTCGAATCGAGTCTAGAGCGAGCCAAGCTTGAGCAGCTCATGAGCCTCGAGCTTTTTTTACAGCCCTAGTGGTGGACTGGTGGTACCTTAATACAAATGGGTGCTGGTAGGATTTGGGTTGGTTTTGCAGTTTTGGAGCCATGAGAGGGGGAAAAAGAAGAGGGAAAAGACTGGTGGTACCTTAATACAAATGGGTGCTGGTAGGATTTGGTTTGGTTTTGCAGTTTTGGAGCCATGAGAGGGGAAAAAGAAGAGGGAAAAGTTTCAGTTCGGCGCGAACCTAAAAAACATTCGCCATCTAGGGGAAACACTCAAAGGTAGTCAGCCTCAAAACCTTCTCTGAGACAGAATTAGCTACCTCAATAGCTTATTTGTTACCTCAGAAATGCAAAACATAGTTAGGCTAGCATGGTCTGCCTCAGAATAGGATTTGAGTCTAACAGTTTTGCCTCAGAAAGTGATTTAGAGGCAACCAACTTGTGCCTGCCTCAGATAGGTTGCCTCGGTGGCCTTACCATCTTGTACTACAAGTCGTGCAAACATGATATTATAGTGATCATAGTAGAGATAAAGTGATAAAAAATTAGCAGTATACTCATTCTAAATTAATGAATTGGTGCTCTCAGATGCTAGCTACACTTGTTATTAAACAAGGCCCTCTCAACACAATGGGTCTAATTACTTTAAGAAATAAAATGATAATTCCAAATAATCTACTAGTTCTCACTTATACATTTTACCTCAACTATTAACCTCAGTTCAACTATTATAGTAGCAATTGAATTGCAATAATGAATGAACCAAAGACAAGTTAATATTATGGCAAGTGACAGGACAGCAAGTAATACAATCACTAATTACTCAAAACTAGCACATTGCTTCTAAATTGTCACTGCATTTCGATTGGGCCTCAAAATCCTCATTGAGTATTGTTTATCCCACATTGGATCATGTCAAGTCACCCAATACTAGTGATGTAGTAAATCAGATATAAACATATGAAGATATTCACTAGTATAGCACACTTAACATATTAAAAATAGCTATTGAAGCCAACAGAAATACTCATAACTGAGATAGCACTCAAAATTATTTAGAAGTAACTCGGCTAGGCATGCCAAGGATGACGCCGACCTAGAAAATCTATCGCCGCTGCTTGAACCGCGGTAACCGACATGGTTATTGGAGATACAAAACAGCCTTCATGTACTAGGATTCACCAAGCATGTGAAGTCGAGGTTCATAAAATGCTGCACAAGACATAGTACCAATAGAGCACCTGCAAGCACTCGAATGAACCAGAGCCAACACTCAACCATAGCCACCAGAGGCTAAAAATCACAACACCTCCTCACACCACCGCTGTAGCGCACCCACCTCACAGGAGAAGCCCCCAGATGCTTGGTGAATCACTGGCACAACAGCCGCCTAGGCCTAGCCCTTCACGACTCCGCCTTCTTTAGAGCATTGCAAGTGTCCACTTGAGAGGACGATGAGACAATAAGGCTCCAAGTTGCTAGAGGATTGGATCGGATAGGATCGGATCGAGGGCACCACCGCCGTGCAACTCAAGAAGAAGAGCTCAGTAGCAACCACATCCAATCAGGAAAAGGAATCGGTGGAGAAGGAATACGAAGATTTGATCTACTATAGAGAGAATAGGTTGACCAGATATAAGGAGACATAGGTAGTACAACCAATGGCCATGGCAACATCGCCGGAGACACCGAAGTGGGGATCAACACGATCCTCATCTTGTGCATGTAGCCAAACCATCCAGGTCAAAGGCCTTATCTCCTCTCTCAATAAAATAAATTAGAAAATTCCCAAAATGCCCTCTCATACAACACCACTACCCATGCAAACAAACTGAAAAAGAGTTGGAAAGAAAGAAGAATAAGTGGAAACACAGTAATCGTTGTCTAATCGACATCCATAAATTAATTGCTCATGTATACGATTACGACCAATCTCATGAACCAATCCACAAAGAGAAAAGGGGATCAAAGACGAACACCAGAGAGTTTATTTACCAAAGAAATTAACTAATCCGTTCAAAACTCGATGGATGCACACGGCATATATATCGCCGGAGAGATGAGAGGCAAATTGAACTAGAACATACATAAATCATCCTCATAATATATGACAGCATGAACGAATAAAGAAGCCTGGCTAGCTATCTGACCAAGTGGAGAGGCTAGCTAGCTAGCAGGGGATCTTGGAGGTGAACCAGGTCATGACATGGAGCGGCGCCTTGATGAGCTCCACCGCCGCCTCCAGCACCACCGTCACGCACAGGCAGCACGGGCAGATGCACGAGATCGGCAACCTAGATAAAAATCATCAAAATCGTATGTTCGTATAGGTAGAAGGATGTAGAGGAAGATTGTTTATTGGAACTTGGGTAGGGATCGAGGAGGGTACCCGATGATCCAGATGATGGCGCCGACGATGGAGACGAGGATGGCTAGAAGCGCGAACGGCAGTCCAAGCAGCCAACCCAGCGGCCGGCACTCGCCGTCACCGCCGCAGCTCATGGCCGGTCGATCTCTTCCCTCGCTTGCTTAATTAACCAGCGCGCCTGTAGCTTTCTTGTTAATTCTTGGATGTAAACCAATGTCAATTAATTTTGCCAGTGTGGTCTCGCTGCTTTATATTATACTGCTGCGGTGGTTGTTGCGGTGTGGCCTAAACGTCTGATTAACAATTTACTTTAATACGTGTTTTTGTGAGTGGGAGCCGTTTCCCTGTCGCTTTCCGGGATGGACGCCACAGACTACAGAGCACAGGCTCATCTAAGACTCGGAAAGCATTCATGTACAAGCTCGCAACAAGTCAACAACAATAATTCGGCGGCGACCAGTATTCATCAGCTCAACAATCTTGTTACTCTTACGGGGGGAGCGGACTGAGAGGTATGTCACACCGAATGGAATTGCAATCGTAGAACAGGTTGAAGGCTCGATGCAAGTATCGAATTTGGCGGAATTAATCTCCCATAAATATCAAGGGCCCATTTGCATAGGAAGCGTTGGGATCCAAATCCTAGGAATTTAGTTTGAATTTAAACTAAATCATAAAAATTCTAAAGCAATCCCCATCATGCAAACACCCCTAAATGTATTTAAAGGACCTTGTGAGAAAGTCCAGTGTTTTGTTGTGATGAACCATTATTATTTTAGAGAAATATAAATTTGGAATTTACATTTCTGCAGTTTTTTGGACAGGTTGCAGATCTGGTGGTCTGACTGGCTAGAGGAGGTGGTCAAACCAGCCACTGATCAGACCAGCCCCCTCCAGCGGTTTGACAGGCAAATACCAGCGGTTAGGCTGGCTGGAGGCAGTGGTCTGATCGGCAGCTCTATTATTGCTTCACTGGAATTTGGTTTTTGGGAATTTGAGTTATGGGGCTATTTGATTTGACCTAGGTTAGATCATTTGTAATTGCATGATATGTGTTTAGCTAACATTAGTTAAGTTATGAAGAACTTATGCTCACAAATGATTTCTTTGTCTTTAGATGTGTAGAGAGGTTTGAAGTCAAACATAGTCAACGGTGAGGATTGGGACTACGCTTATGGAGGAGTTAAGGTCTAGAATGATCAAGAATATAGGGTGAGATAGTTGAGCTCAAGCATGGTACGAAAAAGATAGAAAATATTTAAGGGATGTTCGAGCGACGAGTTACATTATGTGGCTTGGTTGGTCTAAATGAGACATGATCTGGTAGAAACAAAATGGAAGAGACTTGCCGACGTATGGCAAACTAGTGGTGCATCTACACGTGATAAGCAAGGTGATTACATGCAAGGAAAGATGAAGACCGAGTCAAGAAATAGTATTTTGGTAAATTAACCAAAATATCAAAGACTACCTTAGATTAAAATCACGTCATTTGAGTAATGCTTAAGGAAGCGGTTTAGGTCAAGAAGAAGTTGAGAAGATCAAGTTAGATCAAAGGCTAAGGATTTAACAGATTCGGGGTTATATGCTTTGAAAAAGCATGTATAAGCATAGTGTATGAGTAAAACTTGTGTTATATGGGGTTAACGAGTTTTTCAATTTATGCTAAGTGGATAGTATCTATTAGGGTTAGATAGAGTTGGTTGCCTTATTTATGTAATGGTTTGGGATGCAGACTTTCTAGTTAATGATCCAACTATCCTACCTTTACTCATTGAAGTCATTTGTTCTAAGGTTAGGCTTTGAGAAGTGTTACTATGGTGTGCTCTCTTGTCCTCTAGATTGAGTGGCTGTAAAAATATTCATCCTTAAAATAGTAATATATCAATGTTATTTATCTCTTATGGATTCCTCTTATTTTGGTTGATTTGCTTTTGATTTGGTTAGTTTTGATCTTCTCTCTCCCCTTCTTGATATTACTGGATGCTAAGGACGAGTAAGTCATGGATATGTATCACAGAAACCGATCCCCATCCTTCTATGCATCAGGTTTGGTAAGTTTATGAAGTTACCTGATTTTGCTTAGATTTGACCTCTCCGAGAGATTTCTTGATCTGACTATTTTTGCCTCTAATCCTTGCGAGTTTTTAATTGCTGTGACATGTGGGAATATATCTAGAGCCATCTTCTATCCACGAGCAAACCATATTTCTCGTTTTTTTGGTTTTTGCCTAGTTTTGGTGCAATCTTACTTGATTTTGAGAAAGGTGAACTTTGATATGGATTCTTGCGATCCTTGGTTGGAACAGATTTCTGAGACCTTAAGTAAGGTGTGTACAAAATTTCACATCATTTGGACTTAGATTTTTTGAGTTACGTCACTTCGAGCTGAATTTTTAGTTCTAGAATAGGGGTGTTATAGGATCATGATTTTTAGCAAGAATGAGCTTAATCAAAAACTTTTTGCACAATTAAAGCCATCTTCTAGGTTTCACTAAGGCACTACAAGCAATGTCAATACTAAATACACTTCTAGTTACACAATTCAAATCAATTATAAGTGCTAGAAATATAAATGCAGAAAGTAAAAAAATAAGTAAACCACAGTGGAGACACGCAGAGTTTTTTGTGGTATCAAAGACTTGTCGGTCTTCACTAGTCTACATTAAGGTAAGTCCAAATAGATTGGACCATCTCTATGAATTAAGCCTCATGACCTCAATTCTATTAAGGTTGCTCTTCCTCTACTCCAGAGATGGCAAGCACCATACCATTCACAAACAGTGCCGATCCTCTTCGCAATCTTCTTTTGAAGAGATCGCCGCACAACTTCTTCAAGCCTTTTAGGTGTCGGTAACTTTCAAGAGTAATGAATCTCAGAGATTCCTTTAAGATTATCAAGTTATACAGAGATGAACTTTTGATGCATTGCACTTGAATGCTCTCAACTACTTCAAAATATGAAATATGAGCAAATGAGTAGAAGACAATGCACAAGGAGCTCAAGGGTATTCAATGAAGTCAAGAAGAGGGCCCTTGTTACTGGTGGGGAGATATTTATAACCTTTACCCACCAGAATGACCATTGGGGGTCAAATTCCCCAAAAAATGGGATTTGTAGTACTATCGTCATGTAGTGGCTGGTACTACCGTATTCACTATTCAATTGCTATTTAAGATTCATTAAATTCACATAAACTAACCATTCAACTATCCGTAGTATCGCCCTCACAAGGTCCACTAGTACCAATTTCGCGTAGTACCGCACCCAAGCTGCGGAAGTACCAATTTCCAAAAGAGAGAAAATGCTCCAAAATATACCTCTCTGAAAATTAGCTACTGCCATGTAAATTTTAGTACCACCGATTTTTGGTAGTACAGCCAATCATGTGGTCATAAAATTATGCGGTACTACAGCGTAACACATGCAGTAGAACCGATTCAAGGAATGTCAAAAGAATACCTTTCTAGAAATTAACTACCTTCATGTAAAGGTCAATAGTACCGATCAGTGGTACTACTGTCGATGACAAGCAGTCATACCGGTTTCTATAAGTTAAAACAGAGAAAGATCTAAATGAACTTCAAATGCATGCATGAACACTAAATTGATCAAAGTGGTACAGGTTAAGCTTCAAGCTATTAGCCATAATTTCTCTTTATAGTACGACACTATTCTATAAACTCGGTCACTTCATCTAAATACCGAAATTGGTAAAAGACTATAAAAAGGTTCTTAGACTACAATTCACCTTTGCCTTGAGATATATTTTGATCCACATCAACCTTTGATCATTTTTGCAAGGCTTTTTCATGACATCATCAAATTCCAGGATTAAACCTTTTAATCATCTCAAAAATAAGTTAGTCCCATATTATTATCGCCATTAATTTTTAGGGGGGGCTAGATGCTTTTAATCTCCTCCTCTTTGGTAATTGATGACAACCTAGACAATATGAAAGAATTAAAAGTTTGAATATATATCAAGTTTGAAAATAAGTTGCATATTCTTATTTTGACTTTGCTAGAATCGGTACAGCTATGCCCCAACTCTTTGTTTTTTTCTTGCAATATTAGCAAAGGCTATTGTGTTCTGCATAGTGCCCATTTAATTCTTCATACAAGAGCTAATTCACACTGTTCCATGTTAGTGATATGTCCAAGAGGCAATCATGGAGATAATTGTATCACTTATATATTTATGATCTTTTGAATAATATGTTATTTTGTCTCTTAAATAAATGACTTTCATATTAATCAACAAGTATGTGACTTGTTCGTGAAATTCTTTATTTATGTTTTGATGTTATTCTAAATTGTCTCTGATCTTATATCATTATGTGGGATAATTATGATTTACACATCAGCATATGTATTGATTGATGATCATATTTCACAGATCATGGATATGTGATATGAAATTAATAATGTGGATACATGTTAGAGAACATGATGTTGTGTTGACCCATCATTAGACACGTGGGAATAATTATATTCTTAAGTGTCATGAGTTGGTCTCATACATAGTGTATATAGGATCGTAAGACCTGAGATTGTCATTATTTTCTACATGTGTAATAGTTTATTTAAGGGTTGCCAAATACTACTCCGTGACTAGGTTGCTATATTAGTAGTTTTCGAGTTTACTATGAAACATGTAGAGGAATATGAGTGATCAAGATAGAATTTACCCCTCCTATATAATAGGAAAGATATATCTAGACCCTTCGATGTGTTAGATTAAGAAAGTGCATAGCCATACCAAATGTGGTTGAAGAGTCAATCACAATAAAGTAATCTACTACATGTTCGAGTGAAGGATCGAGCTATCATAGGATAGCACACTCTTCACCTTGAGTTCGATCTGGTATCATGAGGCAAAGGGATCGGTACAAAAACACTATATAGGTTCGTCCGCTATGATTTTTATGTATGTTTAGGAGTTGTTATGTCCTACTAGAGACCGCTACCAACTTATGGACCAGAAAGGAATTTTTGGTTAATGGCTAAATATATATAAACCTACAGGTTTACACATTTAATGGGCTGAAACGATAAGAGTTCGGATGATAGTCTCCGAGTGGGATATAATCTCTACTCATATCAGATAAAGAACCGATTGGAGGCTATATAAAAGAGGTGAGGGGACTGAGGGAGGTATCCTGAAACACACTCATCAAAACCCTAGCTGTTACCTCTCATAACCCCTGCCGTGCACGTTGGTGCTGGCACACCGACGTACGGTGTTCCCTCCCTGGACGTGTGGACCTCGGTAGAGGTGTTGCTACGACTGCGGCGATGATCGAGAAGATCGCGAGGAGGAGGCGGTTGGCCGGAGGACGATCGACTACTTCCACTACACTGACGTGCTCTTCGTTGAATCAGCTGCTTCAACTCTATTTCCGCTGTACTGCGCATCTAGTGGTAATAATCTATGATCTCTTACTCGCATGGCTTCCTACTATATGCGGTAGAAAATTTTAATTTATGCTAGTGTAGCCTACCCGTATCCTAGAATTCCAATAGTTAATTCAGTTTCACTTCCTTGATTTATTAGGGTATTTCCATAATATTGTTGTATGTCTTCACCTTGTGTTAGATTTTTCTGCATAAATCGTGGTTGATCTAACCTTGGAAGTAAAACCGATGCAAATAATACATTTTATTCTCCAATTTCAGCTGTTAACTCGTGTTTTTTGTACCGTATATGATTCTTCTAGGTAACTCATATTGATGCTATGACTCAATACTGGGAAAGGACATTAATATCTGAAACTGAGGTTATTCTTTTTGGGTGGACAGCTGCGATGCAAGAGATGGCTTTGGTGGACAAGGTTTGGAATGGTCATCACAGTGCTGCAATTTGTGTTAGCACTTTATTTGATGTGTTATTATTGAGGCCGCCAGGAGGCTTCTTCTGATAACAGGCAACATCGTCGAGATTCGTGTGTCACCCCACTGGCCCACCAGGGGAATTTTATGGTTAAAAGTTCGGTTAACTTGCCTCAAAGTCTACTTCTGTATTTTCTCAGCTATATTATATCTTGGAAATAAACCCTGCGGATGAAGCTGAAGAGGATGGTGCTAACATTGATCTGGACTCACAAAGGAAAGGAAAATGTCCTGTTCTAAAAACATCTACAAGACAAGTAAATAAACTTGATAAACCTTTCTGTGGCACCTAGACCTTTAGTCATATGCATGAACCTTTTCGATGGATTGCTAAGATGTAGCTTGCCTCAAAATCTACTTGAAATATTTTCTCAACTGTTTTAGATTTTGGAAATGAACCCTGAGGATGAAGCTGAAGACGATGGTGCTAACATTGATCTGGACTCACATAGGAAAGGAAAATGTGTTGTCCTGAAAACATCTACAAGACAGGTAAAAAAACTTGCTCAACCTTTCTGTGGCACCTAGACCTTTAATCATATGCATGAACCTTTTCCATGGATTGCTAAAAAAGCATTGCAATTTTGAGTTGATTTTAGTTTTTAAAGCTCTATCTCTTGATGAACACCACCAATTTGGATTTCACTTGACGTGGCATGTTTTTTTTGCGTCAAGCTCTCCTGGGAGTTGATACCATCAATCATGTATATCAGGATTGCTGAGGTTGAATTCATATTATAGTCGTGTTGATACCATCAATCACAGATATCAGAATTGCTGAGGTTGAATTAATATTATAGTTGTGTATAGCATTAGTATTCATGTTCTACACTCAACATTTTTCCACTTAATTAATTTTCTTTGTATCCATATGTACTTCTGAGTGCGTGGGGTTATGGACTATTTGAATTTAGACCCTGATATGGTTTACTTCCACATGCCATTTGATGAACTGCATAAGTTTTGTGGGTGATCTTATGCATTGTGAAGAATGAAATTCATTGTTCAATGTCAGTGTGTGTGTGTGTGTGTGTGTGTGTGTGTGTGTATATATATATATATATATATATATATATATATATATATATAAAGGGATTTTGCTGGACTATTTGAATTTAGACCTTGACATGGTTTACTTCCACATGCCATTTGATGAACAGAATTAGTTTTGTGGGTGATCTTATGTATTGTGAAGAATGAAATTCCTTGTTCAATGTCGGTATATATATTTTAAGGGATTTTGCTAAATCTTATCCTTGCATACTAGCCTTTGAACTTGCATGCTCTAAATTTTCACTTTATGTGTCCTCAGTCCAGTGATTATATGCCGTAGGTTTTAGTTTCAACAAATACACAACCTAGAGAACACAGATGGCTCCTCTCCCTCTAGATAATGAGCACTTTGATTTCCCTATTATATTTCTTGCAACCAGTTTTTGTAAATTACGTACGAGGCAGTTCATCTTTAAAGCAGTGATGCTGCCTATGTGGTAGTTACCATGAATTGTTAGTGTTATAAATAATCTTGACTCTGAGTCCAAGACGAAGTTGAATCCGTCTCCGTGTGTAACTCAAGTAGAAGTCGAGTCCTACTTAGAGTCTGAATAGGTGTGCCAGTTAGGCTATATATTGAGATACTTGGAATTAGTTTAATTGGGGAGCAAATAAGATAATAAATAAATTCAGAAATTCTCCTGTGTTCCCTCTATTTATTTGCAATGTCTGCATTTTCTCCTAAGACAAAAAGTAACAATTGGTATCAGAGCCCGGAGGAGAGCCGAGTCGCTGAAAGAAATCGTCAAGCACGCAGAGCAAGTCCAAGCCAATAAGTGCAGCACAAAGAAATCTTCAAGATCAAAAGCAGCACGTCAAAGTGCAAGCGACAATTACGTCAATAGAAAATTTTGATGTGATCAGAGTTGCGAAGCGTATTTTTTCAAAGTTCCCAAGACTCACCCCAAGGTAGCCTGATTTTTTGATCCGCGCCCAAAATCATACCACGTTCTTTGGGAAGTGGTGTCACCGGGGACGAGGCATCATCCAGGATGACAGCGAAGGAGAGTTTCGCTGTCATGCTGTATTATCCGATACTCACGACGAGCAATTATGCAGTATGGACAATCAAGATAAAGATGTACATGAGGGCTCAAGGAGTATGGGACGCGATCGAGAATGACAACATTGATGTGCGCAAGGATCAGATAGCATTGGCGGCCATCTATCAGGGTATCCTAGATAAGACGCTCTTCCTACTGGTCGAAAAGGAGATGACCAAAGATGCGTGGGAGGCGTTGAAGATGATGCATCTTGGAGTTGATCGTGTGAAGGAACCAAAGGTACAAACTCTCAGAACTGAGTTCGAAGGTGCTGCGTATGAAGGAAATAGAGTCGATCAACAACTTCGCCGTCCGGTTGGTGGTCATCGCCAACAAGATATGAGCCCTTGATGAGAAGGTGAAAGAGTTATACGTGGTGAAAAAATTTCTTCGTGTTGTTCCCTCACAGTTTCTTCCAATTGCTTGAGTCATAGAGTAATTTGGAGACATAAAGACAATGGCTATGGAGGATGTAATCGATCATATTAAGGCGTATGAGGAACGCATCTCCAACAATCGTAATAACAACGAAAGACAGGTTTTATTGAACCACGCCGAATGAGAGATCCAATCAAAGCGTGAAGGCAAGAACACTTTCAATGACCGAGGCCATCGGAATCAAAGGTTTGATAAGGCAAAAGTGAGGTATTATAATTGTATTGATTATGGGCACTTTGCTTCAGAATGCCACAAGCCGATAAAGGGGAAAGTGTCTCTTGCTGAAGCGCTCAACGATGATAAATCAACAGTGCTCTAAATGATGAGATGAGTTTGGGGTGTTGAGAAGATGCATCGCCACCCAAACTTAGGCAAACTCAAGTAAATTAGAGAGTCAAGATTAGGGGGGATTGTTACAAATAATCTTGACTCTGAGTCTAAGACAAAGTTGAGTCTGTCTCCGTGTATAACTCAAGTAGAAATCGAGTCCTACTTAAAGTTTGAATAGGTGTGCCAATTAGGCTATATATTGAGATATTTGCAATCAGTTTAATCGGGGGAGCAAATAAGATAATAGATAAATTCAGAAATTCTCCTGTGTTCTCTCCGTTTATTCGTAATATGTGTGTTTTCTCCTAGGGCAAAAAGTAACAGTTAGCACTCTACAGCAGTTTGAGTTGGTTTATACCGTATTTTCCAAAAACTTTTGATGACTTCCATGAACTTCACTCTTTTCGATCTTTTAGTCCTCAAGAATACCAGAACTTAACTTTTTAAAGATGTAGTCTTGTGCAGGCCAAATGTACAAGACTTGACTTTGGATGTAGCTTGCCTCGAAGTGTACTTGTGTGAACTGTGCAGGAAATGATGCTGGCTAGGAGGGAGCAACATTTTTCCCTTTTTGGAATTCATGTTTAAATTGGTATATAGCTAGCTAGGAAGGTGAACTTATGTGTTCCCATTTATTTAGGATGGTATAGAAGAAGTGTAAGTTGAATTTATGTGCTTGGATCGATTCATTTATGTTATTCTATTTTCGTGTTTGATTTGTTAATCATGGTGGTTTGTGGGCAAAATGCTTCAATGCAACTGTATCTTTGGTACTATAGTTCTTCTGTGCATATTTGGTGAGCTTTGATTGTCACTGTATGGATTTGGAGATAATCTGTTCATATAAAAGATTTGGACATACTGTTTTACCATGACCAGACATGACCACTGTATGTTTGACAGAACGCTGAAGAAATGTATACATTGGTTGTGATCTGTAATTGAGTTTGCTTCATATAGATTAATGTCGGATGTTTATTTGGCTCTTTTCTGAATCTGTCATGGTATGTTAATGCCTCAGTTGGAAATACCTGCATGTTTACCTTAGCCCGCATGTTTAGGTACTACTGTCGCTATGAGAAGCTAAAAGAGATGCCTTGCTTGAATCTCCTGAAAATCAAGTGAATTCTTAGATATGTTTTACTTCTTTGGAAATATATGTTCCTTCTTTGCCTTTTCAGTGAATCATATACTTCATTTCTTAACGACATGACCACTATATGTTTGGGGAAGTAATGTATGCATTACTAATGTTTCTTGCAGACAGCCTTATTTTGATTGTTGTTGATGCAAGGTGCCGCGTTTGATGTTATCATACATTATCGCCTTCTTTGTTGGTCTAATGAACTTCATTGAAACTTTGATTATTTGATCTAATTACTAAAAGAAAAAAAGAAATAAGTTTAACGATGTGCTTTCATGGTACTAATATTGGTGTCTCAGATGATTTTTTCCAGGTCTTTCATTATTGCAGAAATCTAAGTTGTCCACAGACATTTCAAAAGAACAGGCGGAGGCTCCTCAGGATCTCATGCAGGAGGTTACTCTCTTCCATCCATTTGCTGAAGCTGCCTATACAGTTATCCTCGGCATCCTTCACTTGGTCCCATTTCAGTGGTTTCCAGTTCATTTTTTTTTACATTTTCTCCTTGCAGGGCTCGCTGCTTGATTTTTGAAGGAATCCTCCTATGTTTCCCTGTGTTTGGCTCAATAAACAAGGTATTTTGACGTCGTCGACTTGTGGTAGGTAAATTTTGTGACCCTTCTTAAAAGACTTTGACATCAACAATTAGATCATGGTGTATGGTAATGACTTAGGGATTGGGATGGTTATTTAGTAGTGCCTGCCGTTATCTGTAACATTTACAAAAATTCATTCTTACTGAATCTAGTGCTTGTTAATTATTTGAGTAAAAAAAAGAACACTGAGAGATGAAGCACAAAATGCTCTTACTAAGGCTGCTACTTTCATTGGTTTTTTCTTACATAGAGATTTCTGTGTTACCATCCTTTTCATGCTAATGCTCTGCTTCTTTTGGCAGCATCACTTGAAAAAAATTATTGGATTTTGATAGCAAAGCAACAGTCCGAGCTGTTCATCGAGTTTGTGATTTACCCAAATTAGATCTAAGCTCATTTCCTTCTGAGGTGGTAATACAATCAACAGAGAGGCTGCGTGACAAAAAAATAGGTCGTGCATTGTTGATATTTGCTATTTATACTGATTTCAACATTTAGTTGGTTGATGTATTAATTTTACCATTCATGTATAAATTTTTTTTGTTATATTTACTGAATCTTACACCTGACAATAGCCAAGGGTTAATACCCTATCTAATATTTGTATCATTTCAGAGTACATGTTCATGGTTTGTAAGTTATTATAAGATGGTTAAAGCACCATTAGGTCTCGGACTAAAATGCAATTGTGCAGATTTTTCAATGCATGTGCAAGTTTTCATTTCGTACTTGTGTATTTTTGCAATATGGATAATGCATATGTTTCATTTCTACTAAATTATACTGTAAGAAGCTTAACGATGTATACATTTTGTTATTGATGGTGCCATTTCCTTTTTTTTGCATCATGAAGAAATCCTATGTACAGTTTCATCTTCAGCCCGCTTGCTAGAAATGCCTCTCTTAGCATCTTTTTGCATGCCATGTCCTGATACACTTGGATGAACAGGCCGAAGAAGGGCAACGGTCTGAAGGCAACAACAAGACCTTGGCAAGCAACCTTGGGTTCCATCGCCTCCTACAGACAGACATGTAAGGGATCACCTCACTCATCTCTCCGTAGCTCTCTTTTTTTAATTGCTAGATTCCTTATCTGATTTCCTCGATGTTTTAGAACATGTGTTTCTACGAATATTGATGATAGGAAGCTGGCAAAAGATAGTGTTGTTTTGTGTGAATAAAGGTAATATTGTTCCTCTTTCTTTCGACCTATATAACATATTTTCATGTTTTCTTGGTTTTGCATTTAGAATGTTTTGATGCATTTGAGATCTTTCCTATTGACAACCCTTGAACATTTGTTGGAATATTCAGATGCCCTGCAAAGATTTCTGGGATTTACCAAAGCCTAGTGTTTTACAGGATGTATGCTAGCAGTTCTGTTGTGATGCCTGGGCAGATCCAGCCCAGATCTGGCCCAGCCCAGCCCAGAATAAACCCTATATATAGAGGGGGGCCTGGGAGAAGCAAAAAGCGAGTTGGCTTTCTCCTCTCCCGACCTCTCCCGAGGCTGCCCTGCTGCTGTGCTCACTTGCACACTGTCGCCTCCTCCCTGCGGTTGCTGCTGTCGTCTCTCGCCTAGCCACCAGCGCCGCCGCTGCTGCACGCGTGAGGCCACCACCGCTGCCGTGCATCCCCGTGGACCCCAACCGTCTGCCTCATCTTTCCTCCTGCAGCTGCCGCTGGCTACTCGCCGCCGCGCCGCGCCCCTGTTCCGCTGGCTACTCCCCGTGCGAGGAGGCAAGGGGAGGGCTCGGGGGGCCGGTTGCGAGAGGGAGGAGGGGAGGGTGGGGCTGGCCAGCGTGAGGAAGAGAGAGAGAGAGAGAGAGGAGGGGCCGGTCGTAGGAGGATAAGGAGAGGGGAGGCGGCTGTCCGGGCGGCGGCGTGAGAAAAAGAGGGGAAGGAGACTGGCGGGTGAGAAAAAGAAAGGGGGGAAATAAAGAAAGAGAAGAAAGGGAAAGAAGAGGAGTGGCTGGTAGGAAAGAAAAGGAGAAAGAGGGAAGAAAAAGAAAGAAACAAAAGAGAAAGAATAGGAAAGAAAAGAAAAGGAAGAGAGGAAAGAAAAGAAAGAAGAAGAATGAAAAGGGGGACTGAAAGAAAAAGAGGGGAAACCTGATCCGGCGCCAGATCTGTCAAATCCGGCCAAAAGCGACAGACTGTGCCCTGATCTGGTCGTCGGGGTTTGGGTAACGGTTCGAAAACCCTCTCCGTTATTTATTGACTTTCGCATAAATTAGTACGCCGATTAAAAACCGGGACAGCGGATTGGTGTCTGGTGAGAGAGAGGTCGGCGATACTGGGTTTATACGTAATAGCGACGTTATTTGCTTGCATGTGTATGTATGCATTAGCAATGAGATGAAATTATTGTTACTTGCTCAGGTGGCAGTTCGAGCTCGGTGCCATTCGCGTATCATCCGCCTGGTTGACAGGCAAGTGTATGGTTGAACAGTATAGTGTGATTGATGATTGCTATTCATGATTTACTGTGCTTATAGCCATGATTTACAGTGTTTATATGATGAGATACAGAATTATCAATTAGGTGAATACTGACGAGTGCAATTTATAATTAAGTGCCAACAGTGGAAGCATGTGCATCACACATTGCACACATATACAGTGAAATATGGCCTACTTCGGTAGGGACTCCACGGAGTGGAGATTGAACCCCCATCTAAAAGAGGGAGGGGAAAATGAGTGGTCCATCGACGGGTGGACACTCCGCTATACCAATATAAGCTACAGTTACAGTTGCATCGCATGGCACTGCATTGCATGAAAATGAAATAGATGCGACGATGCGGTAATGTGATCGATTCTGAGACATAATGATTGACAATTCACAGTAGATTTATAGATTCTGATGAGATTGGATTTCTGATTCTGATGAGATTTACATATTACTGAGATTGAGTTCTGATTCCACGATGATTTACATACTACATTAGATTGAGTTCTGATTCCATGATAGATTTCTGATTCGATGAGATTGGATTTACAGTTTATAGTAGATTTACAGACTACCATAGATTGATTTACAGTTCACAGTAGATTTACAGATTACAGTAGATTGAATTAAAGTTCACAGTAGATTGATTCACAGTTCACAGTAGAAGTGATTTACAGTTTACAATAGATTGGCTCTACAGTCCACAGTAGATATGATTTACAGCTTATAGTCGATTGGCTTTACAGACCACAGTAGATGTGATTTACATGATATAGTCACATAATTGAGTTATAGTTTACAGTTATAGTAGATATGATTTACAGATCAGAGTCACATAATTGATTTATAGCTCACAGAGGATGTGATTTATAGTTACAGTAGATTGGTTTTACAATTTATAGTAGAGGTGATTCACAGTTTACAGTAGATGGCTTAATAGTTCACAGTAGATGTGTTTTACAGTTTACATTAGATTGGCTGTAGAATTGTATTACAGTTTACAAATATAGATTGATGTACTGCTTTATCGTGTGCTTGCTGAGTCTTCAGACTCACCCTTACTTTGTTGTTTTTTTAGGGTGATCCGGAATGACGGCATGCATGGAATGGGAATAGTTCTTTTTGCACCGCACACGTGAGATAACTTCTTAGTTATGTACTGAGCGTTATGATTAATCCTATGTTACGAAGTTTAAACAAATTTTCTAGTTACAGTATGTTTCAGTAAAATGGGTTCTCTTGTTATTACAGTTCTCGGGCGCTAACTCTGTTTATGGCGTGCCTATGTGAGACAGTAATAGTGTGGTGGTAGCATCTTGGGCCCTGTGGAGAGTCAGGGTGTTACAGTTGGTATCAGAGCGGGTGTTAGGTTCGTAGTAAAGATAACTTGTCAACTTAGCTTAATTATTTCCCTAAAACATGATTTAGGTCTAATAATTAAGTTAAACTTGACGTACCTTGTTGCACAATAAGATGGGATTTGGGACTTGCATTGCATATGCGCTTTCCCAAACTGTATGGTTGATTTGCAATGTTTTGAGATAAATGCTTGTGTATTGATGGTAAATTATTGAATTTGCCACTTGTGGGTCCAAGTGGACACTGTTATGGTTGTATTGCTTAGCAATGCAAAAGAGGCAAAGACCGTGGCTGCTGGAGAGGCCAGATCATATTGCCATTTGAGGCATAGAAGTATCGATCTATAGTTTTTGCCCTAGTTTTGGTAGTGAGTACTCTAGGGTTAATGGCTCCTTGAGCTGTTGAAATATAGCTGATAATGGGCAGTGCCCTTTGCGAGTTTAATGTTCGGTGGGAGCATTATCCTAAGAGGACAATATCCAATAGTTACAGTAATAACGGGTTAGGCTCATGTGAAAGATTGTGGTTAAAGTAATTGAGTGGTAGAGTATGGAATCCCAGGCTGCAGGATATGAGGAGAGTAATTGACTTTAGCTATGCTTTGGGACTGAGACCAGCGCCCACCCCAACGCGACAACCCCCACCCCCACCACAAAAAAAGTATCCTATCAGTTTTGTCTATATAAACTAAAAAATGGTTCTGAGTTCATTCATTGCCATCACCTTAGGTGCATTCACTTACTATGCAGAATAGCTTGTGTTAACCAGTACATATATATTTAGTTTAGCCATTACCCTCGATGTGTCCATTCAGTCCAGACTATGCGTTTCTCAGTCCAAACGGTGTCCGTTTTTGTGTCGAGATCTTGCATCCATACCTGTGCAAATTCTGTTTATAATATCATTTCCGTATTTTCATCCCGAAGTCTTTGCTGAGCATTTAACACAATTCATGCTGCTCAACTTAAATACAATTCTCATTAGTGGATTTTGAGGCGAAAGTTTTTCTGTCCACCTGACCGCTGACTACATCGGCTTGTCTGATTCCACCGGCACGTGAGATTCAGTGGTTTCCTCTATGATCCAGAGCTTCACTTTGTTTTCTTCTGATGAAAAAAGACACTCAAGGACTGTAAAGTACTGCTTTTTCCTGCATACTTGCAAAAGATATATTCAGAAACTTGTTGTGTACTTTTCCTATATTTTGTTTGTTATGAAAGATTATTTTACCCATTGGTCATATATTTGACCTTCTCAAGCCCTCCGGGTTACGGAGTACAGTTAAGGACCATTTCTCAGCATGAAGCCAAAGACATATATTGGTTCACTGATCAGTGTATCCTTAAGCCACAAAAGACTGACACACCATCCACAAGCGATTCTAACCAAAACCGTGCAGCGTAGCACGCAATCCACCCTAGTTTATTTATAAACTGGATGATATTCCGTGCATCATATACAATTGCTTTCCTTTTCTACAGTGAAAAGAAATGACCATATTTTCTGCACTTTTATAGCAACAATCGTCCTTTTCCACAGAATGTTCATTACCTGAATCTCAATCAGAATGACAAATGACTACATATTATTTGGTGTGCTATACATAAAGTACAATTTGCATCTGTATAGAAATACACAAGCAACTCTAGTTTTAGACTTTTGGTATCCTCTTCTACCAATAAATGGGGGGAAATGCGACAATTACAGAAACTGTAATGTCGTCACGATTTCGGTTCATTCGTGCTAGCAACGGGTGAACTTGTATATCTGGGCCTGGGAAGTTCAACGAATGATGGTTGCCTCTTTAAAATGACTGATGCGGCACGGGTCAGAATGTGTGCAGTTAATCCCCATATCACAAACTTTTTGTCCTCTGCCTGGTAGTCGAAAAACTGGACCGGAATATTCACACCCATCCAATTCATCTCTTGTGTTTTCCGGTTATCATCCTGGAGATATGATAAGAGGTGAGAACTAAGCGATGCAATGTCCTTATTCACAACACAAGAAGCTGATGATGATTTTATGATGAGGAAAAGTAACATTTAGACATCACAGGAGTACCTTCAGAAACATCTCCAGAGGTGCGTCAAAGATGTCTTCCACTTCAGCTTTATTCAGGACAGGCTTGAATAAAGTTTTATCCGAAATAATGCCAATTACAGGAGTAACATTGAGACCATTCTGCAAAACAAAGACTACACATAAGCTCTGGCCAGTTTGCACTTCTATTGGATGAGTAAAAGAATGTTCTATGTCACTAATCAGGAAATTAGAGCCATCGAACAAGCTGATATGCTCAGTAGTTCAATCTATGTATGATATTATAATTGCAAATTTTTCCCTCTTCTAATGATCCAAAAGGTGGAGTCGGAGCATGAAACTACAGCTATAGATGATTACTTGAAAGTTACTGAGGGAAGCCTGATGCACAAAGACAGGGTTCCAAAAACTGGCAGCTTCCTCTAGCTAGCGACCATAATCAATTGGCACAGGTAACACGTAAAGCTGTCCGGCTTGACTACAGCTATAGATGATTACTTGAAAGTTACTGAGGGAAGCCTGATGCACAAAGACAGGGTTCCAAAAACTGGCAGCTTCCTCTAGCTAGCGACCATAATCAATTGGCACAGGTAACACGTAAAGCTGTCCGGCTTGACTAGAATGAAGAAGCTTGGGTGATTCAAAGTAATTTGGATGCACTTAGGTTGACTCATGCATTTGATTGATTAATTTGATTATCTCTTTTAACAAACCAGCAATACTAACACCAGTGTGTCCCAATTCCCAAGTGGACACATGCATGTACACTGTTCTCATAAGTTAATTATACAACATGCCTTGGGATGAGAAATGCGAGCACAGCATATTTGCAAATTGCAATACATGCACCAGATAATACCGGTAAAAGAAATCAAATGAACTAACAAGCATATTTACTGTTTATCTCCTAAAAAGCACTGATACTCTGCTGAACTGCCGTTCCCATGCTCGATACATATCCGATTTGGCGATACGGTATCGATAAATTTCAGCCAAAAAGAAAATAGAAAAAACCGATATGTTTCCAATACTTGGCGATACATCTTCGATACGTTTTGCCCCATCCACCTCACCAGGCCCAACAGCCACCAGCCGACCCACTCCCTCATCTACTACTCCCAATTCCCAACCCTAATCGCAATTACACACCGCATCGAGCCACACCAGCACTCCTCGCTCGTTGTTGTTGTCGTTGCCTGGAGGTCACCACACCGTCATCGCTCCCACCGCCTGGAGGTCACCAGTCACCACACTGTGGTGGTGTAACCCCCCATGAGGGCATTGAAATTTCAAAAATGAGGAACAAATGCTTTAGAAAGTTTTTCCTACTGTGGAGGACCTGAGAAAAATTAAGTAACAATTTGCTGATTTTTCTCTCTTTGGAAAGGCTATGATGATTTTGATTCAATTGAAGATAGAGCCCATTTTAAACCAAAGCAATGATGGGGCGTTTATGGAGTTAGCACCTGAGCTGAAAGCATTAACTCTCAAGTTACTTGGACAGCCATCATCTTCTTCTTGCTATGAAAAAAATTGAAGTACTTATGGTTTTGTCCGTAACATAAGGAGAAATAGGCTTACTCCTGGACGTGTTGAGGACATAGTATTTGTCAGGAGTGTGGGCCTTGGGCCCAAGGCTCAATCGGGTTATTATTAGGAATTAGAGATTATATTCTATTTGAATTAGAGATTAGTGCCCTTGTGTTAGATATATAATTAGAGATATGATATTAGTTACTATAATTGTTAGAGTTATAATTGAGATTAGATTCTATCTGTTAGGGGGCCATCTATATAAGGGGGCTATCGCATGCTATTGGAATCAATCAGAGAAATATTATAGTCTTCCTCGCCTATAGCCCCTTTCTCCTTCTATGCTAACGCCATTCGGCCATCTTCTTGGTGGTGTTTACCCCGGTTCATGACAACTTGGTATCAGAGCAGTCGATCCCTTCCCACGACTTCTGCTACCATGGTTTCTAACCAAGCGCTCTACCATCAGATGGCAACCATAATGGACAATATGAGCAAGCAGGTGAATGAATTCCTTGAGAAGCTACAAGAGATAAAGAAGGCACATCATCATCCAACACCAGATCCCCAACAGCAACAAAATCAAAAACCACAGCCACCACCAGATGCCACCGACCACATCGCCATAGCATCACCACCGGTGTCTCCGTCCAGCGGAGCAAGAGCGCACCTGCCGCCGCGAGGCCCCCGGGCGCCCGAAACCGCGCCGCTATCTCCGCCCGTGGCCGTCTCCTCCCACGCCGCCGCCGTTGCCCGGGCTGTCCCCATCCGTGCCGTCGCCGTCGCCTGGGCTATCTCCGTCTGCGACGCTGCCGTCGCCCGGGCCACCTCTGCCCACGCGCCACCTCCACCGCCCGACCGTTGCCCGATCCGGCCGCCGCCGTTCCAGATCCGCCTCCGGCTGGGCCACCTCCGCCGCGTCGTCGCCGCATCCGCTGCCGGGACCGCCTCCGCTCGTTCAGTCGCCGCCGGATCCGTGTTCGGAGCCGCCGCCGCCGACTCACACAGGCCGACGCTCCTTCAACCGCCGCTCCACGGGCCATTCGGAGCCGCTGCCGCTGCCGTCGGCCGCACCGGCCGACGCTCCTCCAGTCCGCTGTCGCCGCTCGGCATCCGAGCTCGCGCCCGAGAGCCGCCGCCGCCGTGGGCCGCCTGGAGCCGCCGCCGCCGCCAGATATGCCGGAGTCGTCCTGCTTCCACCGGCCGCCGCCATCGATGCCGACCAGGGGGGACCTCCGCCTCCCCTGGTTGCCCGTGTTGTTCGGTTCGGGTGTGGAGTTTTTAACAGGTGACTGACCGAAAAAAAAACAAAAAAAGAACAAAATTTTTTTTTGCAAGCATCGTTTCACCCTGTTCCGCTTGGATCGGGTCGGCCGTCTCCATCTGCTGCAGCCCCGCCATCGTTCGTCTTCTACACCAGCATCAAAGATCGTCCATTGGCATCATGACCGCCGCCTAGCAGCTCGAGGACGAGCTGCATGTCCGAGAGGGGTGTAGTGTCAGGAGTGTGGGCCTTGGGCCCAAGGCTCAATCGGATTATTATTAGGAATTAGAGATTAGATTCTGTTTGAGTTAGAGATTAGTGCCCTTGTGTTAGAGATATAATTAGAGATATGATATTAGTTACTATAATTGTTAGAGTTATAATTGAGATTAGATTCTATCTGTTAGGAGGAGCCATCTATATAAGGGGGCTACCGCATGCTATTGGAATCAATCAGAGAAATATTATAGTCTTCCTCACCTATAGCCCCTCTCTCCTTCTACGCCAACGCCATCCGGCCATCTTCTTGGTGGTGTTTACCCCGGTTCATGACAACTTTGTGTATAATAACATGCGTCTCCTATCAAGAAACTCTGATGATTATTCTATAGGGCCAACCTGAATGTGGGATGTTGGGGGAGTTGGCTTTTAAGTCCTTTGGTGGTGTTGGCATTCTTGAAGTAGTCGATCTCACACTAGAGCCAAAATATGAGTAGTCATATGTGGAGATGAGGAAGGACAATGACCGTCCGAGTTGGAGCAATCAATTATTAGTTTAATTCAGCCCTATTAGTATTTTCTATGGTGCAACCTTTGAACAACTAAATTTGGCCTTGTGACTTGTAACCTATTCGTATCTATCGTCCTATGTTATGTTATGTTATGTTGCATTGTTGCTGGACTATCTATATGAGTTTATGACTATATATAATTGACTAATTTTCTAAGATCTGTTATTTTATTGTTCACTAATGCTTTTTTTGGTAAGATTTATCGTGTTCAAGGTTATTGATCGAGGATTCAAGTGGTATGAGATCGCATTATTCTAACTGCATTAGGTGGTGCTTTCAGGTAAGTACTGTCATATGTGTTATATATGTTGTACTAGTTCCGGAAGCATTGGACTCATCTTATATCAGTTGATGATGACAGGGACTGGCCAGTTGACGGCTGAAAGAAGTAAAAGTTGTTGTCTTGCTGATGCTTTAAAGCACCAAAACTGGAATATGAGGAAGAATATCACAGTAGATTCTGCTACATTATTCAACAAGGTGTTAGGAATTTCCTCAAATTTTCTGAAATTTACTGAAATCTTATTCGGTTGTATTAAGCACTAAAGTGACAACTCAATTCTTATAGGGTTTAGAAGTTATCAAAGCACATTAATTATTCATTGCTGAATATGATAACATTGAGATTGGGATTCACCCACAGTCTAGCAAACACTCTATGGTTGAAACCCAGGTGAGTCATACAACAAGGTTATCTGTCATATCTCAAATTATCTGTAGATGTTCATATTTTGTGAATTGGGATTCATTAACAATGTCAATTATGCAGTCCATAACTGAGTAGCGACTGAGGGAGGCAAGGAACAATGGAATATATAGCATTTATCAAGGTAATTTTAGTTTCTTGCTCTCTCGTAACCTGTCTACATTTTTTTAAATTTTTAAATACATATATACTTGCTATATTGCCGTATCTCTGTTTTTGCAAAATATCATATCACGGCATCACCATACACATATCGCGTATCAGGGTATCTTAGCTTATCTCTTTCTGGAGTTCTAATCCCAATTCCCAAAACGCATCACAAGCCAGCATTCATCGTTGCTTGCCATATTGGCTTCTACCTTCTAGTTTCATTATCATTTGCTAACGCCCAGAAAAATAACCTAAATAACCTTGACTTGGTACATACAAAAGAACACATGCTGTGTACAAGTAAAACAAGAAACAGAACATCATCTCTGCCATCGAGTCATTCGCCAATTCAACCTGAGTAATCATTCAACATATTATGATTGAGGCTAAAAATCCTAAAATTAACAAATTTCTCAGATAAATCTCCATCCATATCAGAATTTGACTTGCAACATGTCAGATGTCACACTAAATAGCTGCTGCTCCTGCTACTGCCACTGCATATATAATTCAGTAGGATTTAGTGATTTACACTACAATGACTAACCGACCTCTTGACTCAAAAATTACTTCACTTCAATACATACAGACTATTATGAAACGAAAGCATACGCAAAGCTCAAGAATTCATAGGTAAAAGCTAACAGCAACTGCCTAGATTTCGAGACAATACCAGAAAAAAGAAGTTTTTTTGCGACCAAAGAATTTTTTATTTACCTTGGACAAGAAGGGCTCAAGAACTGTCACAACAGAAACAAGCGCTGGGTCCAGCCCAATCTCCTCCTTCGCCTCCCGCAGAGCCGTCGCCTTAGCATCCGCATCCCCCTCCTCCACCTTCCCTCCTGGTAACGACACTTCCCCTAACAATTTCGTCAAGAAATTAAATAACTCCAGTGACGGAATCGGGCGAGATCTTCGGCAAGAAAATTCCATAAAGGTCACAGGTTTAAGCCAAGAAACCGGTGTTCCACCTGAGTGGGAGGAGAGGGCGGAGGAGCGCTTGGTGAGGAGGACGCGGGGGTCGCCGCGGGGGTCCTCGAAGAGGCAGACCAGCACGGCGGCGTAGCCCTTGGAGGTGGCCTGGCGGGCGGGGCGGGCGGCAGCAGGGGCGCCCACCGAGGACAGTTCGCCGGAAGAAAAGGAGGAGTTGAGGAGGTGGCGTGTGAGGTGGGCAAGCCGCCGAGACGGAGAGGATGATGAGGGGGAGGCCATGGCAATGTAAGTGAAGGTGCATAGGCGGGAAAGGAGAGGTCTCATGGCTCCGGTGGTGATAACGTGGCGCCGGCGGCGAGACCGAGGTGGGGGCTTCGGAGGGGCCGCCGTGTCGAGGCTCCCCGAAGATTTTTTTTGTTGCAACTACGAACGACCCATAATCTCATTGCGCGAGGGATGGATGGTGACAGGCTATGTCCCATTTCTTCGCCGTTTTAATGTTTTTCTCGCTTTTTGCAGTTTTGGGGCTATTAGTTTATATATTCTTCGAATAAATAATGATATGATTTTTTATTATCTTTTTGAATCTATTTATTAGAATAGTTTTTTAATTAACTTATTGATATTCAATTCATTCACATAAACACTAAAGTCAAAAACCATCTATCATAATCATAATCCATCGGCCATAGAAAAAAACCCACCCAATTGACTCGAGATATGTGCACCGTCCCTAATTTCACATGGGCCCAACATAGCCCTTGCAGTGAGACCGCGGTGGCGCAATGCCCGCGCGGCGGTGGGCGACAGGTAGGTCGACCGAGATATTGATAACATGGGCGGCGACATGGCAATTGGGAACTAGGTCCTAGTGTGGCGAAGGTCGTAGACTTGCCGGTGGTAATCAGAGGGAGTGATGTTGCGGACAACATGTAGTAGTGATAGTTTGAAGGTGGAGCGAACGAAGCATTACCAATTCACCGCAACACGACTGACGATGAGGATGCGACATTAGTGTAGGATACAGGAAAAAGTGTGTGGCTATTGTAGCTGGGGAGCGAGCGCGGAGCAAGAGTTGAAAGAGGATAGGGGTGTTTAGAATGTCGTTGGTTTATAGTTTTTTTACTGTAACTAAGTTGACTTATTTGATAAAATTAAATTTAAAAAAATAAAAATAAAAAACATGTTAGCCTATCACAAATAATATAAAGGAATACAGGGAAAAAAGAAAAGGCAAAAAATCTAAATTTTTTTTAAAAAAGATGAAATTAATGAATAGTGAAAAAAACAGAAGTCAAAAATTAAAAACTAAATTAAACGGTGCCAATATCATGGTTAGCTACACCAAGCTCGAAGTATATGCATGGTTCTTGAAATATGCCTAATGTGTTGGACAAAGAGAACGGTAGATAGTTAATAGAAGAGATTATGCAGATTCTTTCATCTCAAAAGCATGCCACCTACGAGTAGGGCCTACCTACGAGGTGGGAGTGAGCTGTTGGTTGGAGTTGGAATTTAAAAAAATGAGAGAATGCTAGGTAACTATGAGCCAATTGTCGTCAGTGAGATGTGCTGTGTTGCATTTACTTTTCAAGGTACCGTGGAAAAGCAGTTATGTAAAAAGGCACTATGTTTGGCAAATTAAATTAAAAAAGAAATGGTTATTCCTTTGTCGGGCCCTGGATTAGCGATCGAGAACCCTATGTGATTCTACTATATTATTATCTAGATCAATAGATAGTACTCACAGATATATTATTGAATCAAATTTATACATCGCACAAACCATACCAACATTAATATTACATAACTGAGTTTAAATAACCCATCCCTGATAAGATTTTACATAATGGGTTAATCAGGCTAAATGTTTCATTATAGTTAAACAACCGTGGAAGTGAAAGTGAAAGTGAAAAGCAAAAGGGTGAGGTCATATCTTACCACAAGCAAGCAACTGTGGGTAAAAGATGTCATACTGCTTTTAGAATCTGAATAATGGATGTGCATACAATTATTATCAAAGTCTGCCTAGCTAAGGTAAGGATTAAACTATTAGGGATCAACCTAACCTCCACCGTCTTCTTCTCCATCTGGTCTTGAAGCGGTGTAGTAGGCATAGTGGTCTTGATTCGTAGGTTATGAATTATTTTAGTGAGCGAGGGTGAGCACAAATAACCGTGCTCCACGAGACAACATATGGAATGCAACATTAGAGATGCAAAGCTTAACAATGAAAGGCTTGGGTTCATTTATTTGTAAAATGCCACAATTGAATTATAGTAAATAGGAATTCTAAGACTTAACATTTTTAACCAAACTATGTTTCTAAATATTGTCAAAATGTGCAATAATAATTGAGGTGCATGTTCCATCTACCATATGCTATTTTGTTGCTAGGGTTCCATCCATCCGCTATCATCACTAGGTTCCATCTACCCAAGGGAAATCAACTCGAGGTTTCATCCACCATTCGTATTTTTGTTCATCCTACCCACATAAGTTCTTTTGTAAATAGACACTAACATGAGTAAATTATCATAACTGCCCATGACTGTGGGCACGGTTGTTCGAACAATTTTCACTTTGTAGAGGTTGTGTACTTTATCTATATGAGATAATCAACTTGTTATATTGCACATGTTTTCTTAGACAATCAGGTCAAGAAGATCACCACAAAACATTTATAATGCATCTTGCCAATGAAACTACTCCCGCTAAGGTTTTTACCTACTATGGATGCAAATTAATTGCCTAGGTCGTACCCATTATAGACTTGTTATTGCACTGTTTTACATTAGGTGGTCATCACAAGATTCAATCATAAAAGTTATCTAAGTGGCTCTACCACATTCCACACTCTCGTACTCCCTTCGCACCAGCCCCACTTACTATCCACCTAGATATTTAAGTAAGTTTAGAGTTTTGGGATCCAAAATATCCTTTCATTTCAATTGCCAGCCATTTCTATCCAATGATTTTTCCAAATACCATTATTTTTATGTTTAAAATGATGTCATGGCAGTTTAATGCTCCCCAAGTATCTAAACAAGACTAAACATTATGCTTAGATATGGACTTATCACTAGTGTATTTGCCATTATTTCTAGGGTGACTAATAGGGTGTAATAACATAATTATTAATTGAGACTTAACTATCAGTTTAACATGAATATATTTTTCATAATAAATTAAAGTATGCAATTTGATAATTTAAATCAACAAATGTTGTATTTAAAATATAGGTGCAAAATGATCAAAGTATTGACTCAATTGATCATTTTGAACCTTCAAGCAAACATCATTGGCTTATTACTCTTGGTGGTTGCTGACACCTAGACGACCTGGAGGAGTTTGTACGGTGATCTCTTCAATGATGATTATGAAGAGACCCGGCACGATTGTGAAAGATCAGAGCTTACCTCTTAGAGTGGAAAAGAGCTACCATAGTGAATTGAGAAAAGGCTCAAGATTGCGCAAGGAGTCAACTTGATTAGTTCAAGCTTCCTCAATGTGGATTACGGGAGGCCAGTAAGTCTTTGAGACTACAGGAAAACATCACGTGTCATCTTTATGATTTAATCCTCTTGCTTTAATTTTTGCACTTATATTTTCTAGCAATTACTTGATTGACTTGTTTAGCCAAAATTGTATTTTGCCTATATATAGATTTGTGATGTCTTAGCAAGACATAGACACTACTACAGAAAGCCTAATACTAGACGCCAAATCACATACGGTTTTGTGAAACCATCTGTGATGTACACTATCACAGACGGTTTTAATTTGGAGACCGTCTGTGATGTTTGTGGAGGGAAAAAGGAGTATCACAGACGGTTCTTACCGATGAACCGTCTGTGATACTAGAATATCACAGACGGTTTTATATTAAAAACCGTTTGTGATATTCCATTACCACAGACGGGTTTTGTTAAAAACCGTCTGTGATAATCCGACCAGGTATTTATTGCACGCGTTAGAACCGCATCTATCTTCATTTTGATCCAGATCTAGCCGGTGCTGCAGCTGAAGGCGGCAAGGCTTTCAGGCCATTTAATTTGGTGACATAAGGCTTATTTGACAAGAGAGCTTTGAAGATTCATCAAGTTCTTGGTTGCCCTATATATGGTTAGTAATGAAATTTATTTTTCGTTGCATCAAAATTTAGATCTAACTAATTTAGATTTAGCTAGCTAGCCTCGATGCATATGATTTTTAATATTAATTAAGTTGTTATATATGTGCATAATATAGGACTGAAGCTGGATGTATACTGCAAGCCGTGCGAGTGAAGAGTACATTAATGGTATGTCTGCTTTTACAAGAGCTGCCGAGGAGGACAT
The DNA here is from genome assembly GCA_036346265.1 of Melocanna baccifera. Taxonomy (NCBI): domain Eukaryota; kingdom Viridiplantae; phylum Streptophyta; class Magnoliopsida; order Poales; family Poaceae; genus Melocanna; species Melocanna baccifera. The sequence continues at coordinate 5,657,177 of CM070688.1, read as the reverse complement.
GTTGAATAAGGGGATGGAATTTATGTATTGTCCATGCACTAACTACGAGAATTTAAAGATATTTAAGAATCAAGAGTAGATTGAAGCACTTGATTCGGAGGGGTTTCAAAAAGGGGTATACATGTTGGACTAGTCATGATGAAGTTAATGATATACCACCGAATGACATCACCGGTGAAGTCAATGATATACCGCCGGATGACATCGTTGGTGAAGTCAATGATATGCCGCCGGATGATGTCGATTGTGGTTTGGATTCAGATAGGCTGCACGATGACAATCTGGATCAGATGTTTCGTGATGTAGAAAAGAACTATGATGAGAGAGAGTATGTTAAATTCCGAGACTTGATGGAGGACTCGGGGAAACATTTGTTCACGTGCTGCAGCTCAAAGTACACGATGTTGTTAGCTGTGCTTGAATTGTTGAAATTGAAGGTAAACAACGATTGGTCCGGCAAGAGTTTCACGGCGTTACTAGGTCTTTTAGCGGACATACTTCCAGAGGAAAATGAGTTGCCTAAAACCATATATAAAGTCAAGAAGATTCTTTGTCCATTAGAAATGGAACTAGAAAGAATACACACATGTCCAAACGACCGTATCCTCTACCGTAAAGAGTATGCAAACATGCATGTATGTCCGGTGTGCAACGTATCTTGATACAAACGTAACAATCAATCAGATGATGGCGAGAGAACAGAGTTGAAGAAAGGACCTCCAGCAAAGATGGCATGGTATCTTCCTATAATTTTTCGTTTGAAGTGGTTTTTTACAAATCCAAATAAGGCAAAACTGCTGCGTTGGCAACTCGGAGGAGCGCAAGAAGGATGGAATGCTGAGACACCTTGTTGATTTCGCCCAGTGGAGAAACATCGATAAGAGGTTTGCAGATTTTGGTGCAGAACCAAGGAATATAAGGTTTGGATTGAGTACAGATGGAATAAATCCTTCCAGTAGCCTGAGCAGCTGACATAACACTTGGCCCATGACTCTCTGCATCTATAACCTTCCTCGGTTGTGTATGAAGCGAAATTATATTTTGCTGTTGATACTTATCCAAGGGTCAAATCAACCTTCGAATGATATTGATGTGTACCTAACACCATTAGTGGAAGATCTAAAACTACTGTGGAACGAAGGGGTACATGTTTAGGATGTATACAAACGAGAGAACTTCACTTTGCGCTCATTATTGTTCTGCACCATAAATGATTATCCTGCCTTTACTAACTTGTCGGGCCAAAGTACAAAAGGTGCCAAAGCTTGTACTCACTACTTAGATGGTACCGAGAGTGTGTGGCTGAAACACTCATACAAAATCGTGTACATACGTCACCGCCGATTCCTTCGGAGGGCTCACTCATACTGCAAGATGAATAAACAATTTGATAGAGAGAAGAAGGACGGTTCAGCTCTAAGGCATTTCAGCGGAAAAGAGATTTATAATATGGTTAAGGATTTAGATGTTGTCCTCAGAAAGGGACGTAAATTGAGGGCTCATGAGAAGAACATCTGGTAGAAGAGATCAATATTTTAGAATTTAGCTTATTGGAAGTACTTAGATGTTCGACACTGCATCGACATCATGCACGTAGAGAAGAATGTATATGACAGCTTAATTGATCTTTTACTGAGGCCTCATTCTCCGACGCTCTCTCCCTTTTCCTTACACTAGTTAAGTGCCCGTACGTTGTAACGGATATTCAAATATTGCAATTGGGAACGAATATTGTAACGAAGGATGCAAGTACCACAGTAGATGAAATTTCTACCTACACAGGGAAAGAATTATTTGGTGGCTGACGTTATCCACTATTTTTTTGATGCAATCATAAATTTATACTTGAAAGAGAAACAATTCTATCAATACTATGAGAAGCGAATAAACAAAAAACATACAACAAGCATATTCTTTTCGTGCCCTATACGTAAGCCGAGGAGGCGGCATGTGCGGAGCTACGGAGATGTGGGCAACAGGCGGGTAGAGGTCCCTCCGCGCTCCACTGCTGCCGTCACCACTCTATGCGGCGTCCTTGGGACGCAGCGGGGGAAGAAAGGTGGCATGGCAACATCGGGAGGCAAGGCCGGAGGGGTGCAGAAGAGGCGCCAGCAGTGGCTAGATAGCTTGGCTTGATTTTTATCTTTTCATTGTAAAATTTTGTTAACTTTTTGCCTATATATATATATATATTAATAAATATATAACAGGACCCTTTCCTATTTTTTTCATTAAAAAAAACAGCAGTTACTTGCTCTAATTGTATGTGTACCATTTGAGAGTTGTAAATTTAAATTACCATCCAGAAATATGCATTCGTTATTAAAATGTCAATGACTACTCTATTCAATACTTTCTCTACTTTAAGCAACATCATAAACTAATAAAAAATACATAGTAGCTCCGATGGACTGTCAAAGAACAGAGTAAAACATAATATTGAGTTACGCAGCACATTCTGGACAAAAAAAACATCGTTGGACATGGTCATTTAGTTGAGGTTATCTTTTTGCTACATAACAGGCAAGCTTCAGCCTTATATCAAGTTTAGTATCTTCCATATCATCATTACTTAACCATGACGATAAGTAGATATTAACAACATACATAGCACTATCCATTGGTGAAAATCCATCAAAATTGATTAGTTGTCCAAACTTAACTATCTTCCCTAGATTAGCAGCGGACGGTTCCTCTACAAATTTCAGTAGGATGTCTTTCATAGCACTACACCAGATACGACGAGCCATCTTCAAGAAGCAGCGCAAAGTTGTAGTAGCAAGCTTAACTGTTCCAATGTCAGACTCATCTTTCCCACCTCATCCATGGAAATCGGAACCTCCAAGCTTGAAAAGTCCATACTTCTCGACTAATTCGCTAAATCCTGTAGAATTAATGCCATGTATGTTGTTCAATATTTCATAGCATGACCAAGGCATATGCTATTATGCTAACAAATAATACTCAGTACATGATTGAGTTATCCACTTTATTTCAAGTCATTTATGCATGTAGTACAAGGGACGCACCATCAACTTTTCCATCACTTCTGTAGACCTCCATAGCATTAAGAGCAGCACATTTCAAGGCCCTGATGATTGCATCTAGATTCTTCAATGCCCATGGGTGAGCTATTGGGATGAAATGCTCATTGGGATGAAGCATTACTTGTAGCACTTACGTGGCATATGCAAGGCCGTCATCACCAAGGTACTTGTTAAAGCTTGCCTGACATTCTGTACATAATATGCTTCAACCAAAGCCCTTAGTATATGTAGTCGACCAGGTGCCACTCCCTTACTAGCAATTTTAGTTACATGCTCCCACTTTTTTGGCACCTTCAGCCTATTTAGCTTTGCCAGCATATTCTTTGCGCGTAAGTATTTCCCGTCTCTAATGTTCGATAGCATGCTATCCAATTCATCAAACCTTGAAGAACCACACATACCATAGTATGCAAGAATATGAACAGGCTCACCAGCACCAGCAACTTCCCTTTTAGACGATGAAATTAAGGGAAAATTATATGACCAGGAAAGGACAAAAGGCAATGCATGCACACTGAACACAAGTGTAGTGAATTTCTAGACCAAAGATGTTGCTAATAGCAATCACTCATAACAGATCAGAGAAAATGTTCTGTAATCAACAGTCAAGCCTATAGGGCGAATACATGAAAAGAGAAAAATGCTCCTAAGAGCATCCTTTAAAAGGTGATCAAATTTGATCTTCACAAACAACAATGCTAAGGATCAGCATTCTGTCGAATTTAAAGCAGCAAATTGTTGCTAATATCAATTGATTTAACTCATATATTTCACCTCAAACGAGGCTTTGCTTACAAGAAGTACACCTGCTGGTTTAGCAGATATATCAACTTCGGTGTATAGGCTAAAGGTTTGGCTTTACTGACTGACATGTAAACACTAACAAAACCCTCCAATATAGAATCAAGGTAGCTACACGACAGGGCAAATAAGAGGTGCTAGCATATTATCTAGTACAACTTCCTTACAGGAAAGGTGCGACAATGCAGTCTTGTTCACTGCCATCAACAGCAGTGGTACAAGAATGAAGAAACTTTATATGAAACATCTTGCACAACCACAGATCTAACTAATGAGGGTATGCATCCAATATGATGATTGATTTACTAAATTGCATTCTATTGCTAATTTCCATTCTAAACATGACAGGAATGGTCTTTGCGCAAAGCAAGCGAAAGGCTCTTACCTTGGTGAATATATTGCACCGATTTCAACACGGTACTATTCTTATGTCAAATTTGTGAGTCTTGACATAGCCACGGTATACAGTCATGGTATCATGATCTGTCAGACAAGAACTTTCACTGTCCTACCAACATATATAATTTAGTCATTCTTATTTTCATATAGTAAGGTGCATGTGCGTTGCAACGGAAAACCAAATAAAAGTGATGCATACTATCAAATATGATCTCAAATGAATAATAAATATCAACTTAAAAGCAACATATTGATGACAAATGTAACATAATGACATAAATCACCAACGCTATGTCCACATTATGATACAGGGGAATCAACATACCAGAACTTTTGCACTTCCAAAGTCACAGAGCTTGACTTGATGAGTGAGAGGATCAACTTGTATTGGCAAGCAAGAAGAGGCCAATTCGAACCAGCTACCAAATCTGAGAAAGAATAAAATCTTGTTCACATAACACATACCAAAACATTTTGTGGCTTCACATCCCCGTGATGAGACTCTAACAAAGTATGAATATAAGCTAGCCCTCTAAAAAGCTGCAACAGTAGCAAAACAATCCTTAACAAAGCAATGCAAGCTTATACAGGCAGCCACGCAAATGTTAATATGATGGTTCACAAACCTAATACATGTAAAGCTTGACATAGATAAGTGGCATCCATGGTTGGCATTCTTTGTAGTGTTTGAGCACATGGTATAGTGTCTCGGGGACATACTCCATGACAAGGTTCAGAACAGCTCATCCTCGCTGTGGTCGAAGAAGCAAGTGCTTGGAGAAATGACATTGGGGTGGTCCATCGAGCGCATCACCGCAGCTCACGGTTCTTGTAACGCCGGTCCTACAACACGTTCTTGATGGCCACCATCTCCCCCATCTCCAAGCACTTCGCCTACATGCGAAAACCAATTCAATTCAATAAACATTGCATCAACTGATGTACGGCACCACGTAAAGCAAAGCGGACCATAAGACCAAGCACCGTGCACGGAAGACAATCCCAAAACAACCAGTTCCCACGACTCGCTCTGCCATGTAGCTGATCGTTTGTGGTCAGGATTAAAGCAACACATGAGCAATCGAGTACAAGATGAGGCCGTCAGAAATAGCTAGCTCAGATGGAATATTGTGCATCAGAGTTGGCAAGAGCCCCAACTTTCACACAACCAACTAACATTAGAAGCGAAGAATTTATTTACTACAAACAATAAAACTGAACACAAACACAAGCAATGTTAAACGGGAGCAGTTTTCCTAAATGCAAGTTAGCCTTCAGATAATAAGGAAACAAAGCACTAACGTGAGCAATAAACCACATAACCTAGCTATGACATGGTTTGACATGTTAATGTGTTCTTTTCTGGGTTTCAAAATTATCAACTTTTTATGTGTACCAATGTCTGCAAATTCAGGTAGTTTGTTGTGTGCCAATCCTTGGTTTCCGAATGGAATTTCATGTGTTTACTGATGAACTCTATAGCTGTTAGTGTTCAATAGGTGCATTATAAGCTCATTGATCTATTCTGTTAAAAACCAAAAACTACTGCAACTTGAATAGGTGGTCCTTGTGGAATATCTGCGTCCAAAACAGTATATAAATCCCAATTGATGATATAATTTTATAATAATTTAGAGAAGCAAGGCCATTGCATACACACCATTCCAGCAAACATATAGCCAAGGCTCCATGTCCAAAGAGTAATCATAACCTTAGAAGTCAACCAGCAATTCAGGCCCTTTAAAATACCTAAATGAAGAAAAAAATTCACAGAAGATACAACACTCGAGGGGGCCTCTTGAAGCTAAGCACTGCCACCCTTTAGGCGAGCCTGTCCGTGACCATCGCATGTTCCTTGGACACCGACGACCGTGGTGATGGCGAGGAGGATGAGGCCAGTGGGATCGGGGTCTATGGAGGGCTCGAGCGGCGGTGGCGGAGGATAATGGGGCCGGTGGTGGCTGCACGGATCGGGCAAGCTAGGAGAGCTCCAGGAAGTTGGGGTAGTGCAGGAAGTTGGGGTAGTTGAAGTCGTCGCCCTACGTGTTGAACTTGAGGAAGGTGTAGGCGTCATTGACAATGGAGGCGGAGGGGTCAGGCTACGAGGCCATCTGGTAGAGGTCGACGGGCGGCGTGTTGCCATCCGGTTAGGGTTTTGGGTCGGGAGGAGAGGGACGGCGAATCGTGGGGCGGGGTGGGGAGGAGGGGTGGGGAGGAGGCGCGGTGGTGCAAGGTGGGATGGGAGGGGCAAGGCGATGTTGGTGGGATAGGGAGGTGGCGGTGGAGGGGAAGAAGCCGGGATGGGAAGGGAGGGGCGTGGCGAGGCGGTGCGCAGATGTGGTGGGGAGGAGGCGGCGGCGACACGGAGGAGGGGGGAGGGGGAGGAGGCACTAGCGGAGCGGACGAGTGGGGAAGGAGGCGGTGGAGGAGCAGAGGAGTGGGGGAGGAGGCGGCGGAGAGCGAGAAGTGAGGAAAGATCCGCGCGGCGGTGAAGCTCTGAGCGCCAGCGACGAGGCGCCCCACCGGCGGCGGCCCGGCGATGAAGGTCGTGACGGCGGCGAAGAAGTGATCCGCGACGGTGGCCCGGATTGGGGCGCAGATGAGCCCGAAGGAGGAGGCGGCGGGGGGAGGGGGAGGCGGGGGGAGAGCGGAGAGCAAGGGGGAAGCGGAGGGAGAGCGTGGCGGCGGGGGGAGCGCGAGAGTGAGGGGAGGCGGGGAGCAAGGGGAGGCGGGGAGAGCGGGGTGGCGAGAGAGAGCGAGGCGCGGGGAGAGCGAGAGCGAGGGGAGGCGGGGCGGGCGGGGTTGGGGTTTTTTGTAAACGGTTGAGATGCTCTCTTATAACCAGATCGAATGGCTAAAAAAAGTAAAAAAAGGACTCATCAACCACCAACTCCTTCTTTTAAAGTAGTAAAGATGAGGGGTTGGAGTGGTTCGAATATTCTTCTAGGGAATTTCCACTCTCTTTGAAGCATTTGCTGTCGGTATGTAAGACTTTGTCACTCCCTTCTGATCAGTGAAGGCATCTGGCAAATTATTTGCAATTTGTTGCAGGTTTATTATTTGCTGAACTTCCAGTTCAGATTCTATGGTGCGTGGATCCAAAGCCTGAATGCTTGAGACATTCTAGTCTATTTCTCAGTATTTATCATCATTTAGATACTTTCCTCCCCCTAATGCTAGAAAATTGTCCTCATCAAAGATGCAATCGACATGTCTGGCTGTAAACATATCTCCCGTGATACGCTCAAGATATTTGAGTATCGACGGGGACTCAAACCCAACATATACTCCCAACTTCCGGTCGGAGCCTATGGCTGTCTGTTGTAGTGGTGAAATTGGCACATATACAGCACAACCAAATTTACACAGATGGAAAATACTTGGTTTTTTTCCATGCACTAATTATAAGGGGGAAACCTCATGGTATGCAGTTGGTCTTAAATTTATTAGTGCTGCTGCATGCAACACTGCATGACCTCAATAGCTGGTAGGGAGCCTACTATTCTGTAGTAGAAGTCTAGCAATCAGTTTAATCCTTTTGATAAATGACTCTTTAAGGTCATTTTGAGTATGAACATGTGGTACAGAGTACTCTACTTTAATACCTAATGCTAATTAAATGCTTTGGATGTAAACTCACCGGCATTGTCCATCCGAATGGACTTAATTCTTTCTTCTTGAAAGTTTGCCCTCAAACTGATAATTTGAGCTATTAGTTTCGTAAAGACGTAGTTCCTAGTAAACAGCAGGCATACATTGGACCACCAGTAGAAACATCTATAACCACCATAAAATATCTAAAGGGACTCGACAGGGGTTGAATAGGTCCACATATGTCACCTTGTATTCTTTCAAGAAAAACAGGTGATTCTGTTGCTACTTTCAAGTAAGAAGGTCTAGTGATAAATTTTCCTGTGGCACAGGATGGGCATAAGAAAACTTCAAGTTTAGGGAAGGATTGAGTTTTTAAGTTATGACTCACAGAATTGCTCACTATTTTTCTCATCATACTTATTCCAGGGTGCCCTAATCGATCATGCCAGATTTTAAAAGGTTCCGAAGATTTATACTTTGTTTTCATAGCTATATATTCCTTAGGTTTTATGTAGGTGTAATATAACCCGGAGGAGAAGGAGGGAAGTCTCTCAACCACTCTTTTCTGATTGTCATTAGGTTTGGTTAAAAGGAGGTATTGTGCACTACATTTCTTTTCAGTCTCGATATGGATATCATTCAATCGAATATTCTTAAAATTCAATAGGGTACGTTTTGATTCAGAATATAAAAGAGCATCCTCAATTACTATTTTTGTACCCATAGAGAGAATAATTGTGACTCTTCCGGTGCCAACAATTAGAGCATCGCTTTCGGTGATGGTCATGATATTTCTATTTTCCTTGTGAACGTATGGAAATACTTTGTTTCCCTTAGTATCGAGTTGGTGGTTCCACTGTCTACCAGATAAATCTCTTCCTCCACCATCAGATCTGATGGATGGTTCTATATAGAGTATAATATAATTAAATAATAATACAACAGGAATAAAGATCTAAAAGAATAGGCAACTCACTTTATTCATCGAAATAATGTTTAAACCTTAAACAATTAATGCTTCATAAGAACATGAATAATCCATTGTTCTTCTGGAATAACCTAAATTGATAAAGCAAATTTAAGAAAATTATGACATTTAGAGTTGCCCGAGGAGACAGCCTATGGCCTACTGCAGGTCGCCATATATATCAACCTCCCAGCGATCACCCCTTACTGTAGTGTTGAGCTCCATCATTGCACTCGGGGCATCACTATTACTAGCATCAGGCTGATCAATAAAGTGTGTCTTTGCAGCTTTCTTCACTAGTTCCCCCTTACCTTTGGCAACTACAACTGACTCTTGGTAGAGTTCCACCAGATGCCTTGGGGTGCGACAAGTGCGGGACAAATGGTCCAAGCAACCACATCTGTAGCAAGGCAAAGGGGGTAGGTCTTCTTGTTTCCCAAATATGGTTTCTATGCCTTGCCTCTACCTCGCCCCATCCAGCAGGACTTGCCATTATCCTTCTCTACACTCAACTTCTTCCACTGTCCACCTCTCTGCATAGGGCCTTTTCCACGGCCACGGCTATCACTGGTCCTCCGAGAATAAGCATGTGCTTCTGACAACGGCTGTGACCCAGTAGGACGAGTCTGATAATTCTCCATCAGTAGCTCATCATTCTTCTCTACCTCAAGAAGAGTGGTAATCAGCTCTGAGTACTCTTGTACTTTGCCGAACAGTACTGCTGCTGAAGCGTCCTGTGAGTAGGGTGGAAAGTGCTCAAAGTCTTGTCAATCATCTCAGCATCTGTAATCTCCTGGTTACAAAATCTGAGCTTAGCGACAAGCTTGTGAATGACAGAGTTGTACACAGACACCCTTTTGAAATCCTGGAACCTGATGTTAGTCCATTCACGCTGTCTTCAAGCAGCATGATGGATCTTTGCTGATCATACATTTCCTTCGAGGAATTCCATAGTGTCAACGGGTCTTCTTCTAGAAGATACTCAGACTTCAGGTTTGGGTGGATGTGGTGTCTCAAGAAATGTAGTGCCGCACATTTGGCGGTGTTAGGAATGGTGGGAGTCCCTGCTGCAGGTTGAGTTATGGCAGCACTGAGTGATCTGACCGTCAGGTTGATCTTAGCATCCATGGCCCATGTGAGGTAGTTGCTACTGTTAAGGGTATGTTCAGTGAACTCCTTCTTAGAGATGTCAGACATTTTCTATATTATTCATGTGCAATTATAAATTTACTTCAGGTAAACAACATGGATATTGCAAAATCAATAAGGTATTGGATTTTTTCTATTCAACATACAAATTTCTAGAATTTTCTGGAATTTTCTAGAATTTTATGGAATTTTTCTAGAATTTTTGGAATTTTCTAGAATGTTCTAGAATTTTTTGCTAACTAATAAATAATATTCAGAAATATTAAATAAGCAAAAAATTAGCAGAAAATAACATACTGAATAAAGTAATTCCAAACGTGTGAATAACAATGCCATAATATTAACTATATAATAATAAAGCTGAAAATAATTCAGTAAATAAAACACATAGAATAAATCAATTATTCTGGACTAAATTGTAATTATAATAAATAAAGGAGCATATTCATGAATTTAACTGAAAAAGTGCCATCGCAAAAAGTAATTTCACAAAGATCTGGGGGCCCTTTTGCAAAAGTGTCGGCCCCCTTCTTATCTCTTCCACTGATGCCTGCAACAACCGGCCAAAAAAATCGGCCGCCTCTCCCTCGGTTTCAACGGTCGCATGCCGATCTCCCCTTTCGGCCCCAAATCCTTATCATGGCGGGCGGATCCCTGCCTGGCAGCTGCCGCGGCGGGCGTCGGTAGGGCGGCTACGGGCGCATGTACCGGATCGACGGCGGCGGTTGCTATAGGCTGCCACGGCAGCAGTTTCGGCGTCCGACAGCTGCCATGGCAGCAGTTTAGCGCTTTGGTGGCTGCCATGACAGCAGATCAGTGCTTCGGGCGCCAGGGAGTCGCGCGGTGCCGTGGCAGCTGCCGACGGGTGCCGCAGCGGCAAATCCGCTGTCAACTACAACCGCGGTGGGCAGTTGGTGCTTCGGGCACCAAAGGTAGCAGCGAGCCATGCGCTGCCGTGGCGGCGGATCTGCTATTGGTGGCTACCGTGGCGGCGGATCTGCTGCCGGCGACTGCCATGGCAATGGATCTGCTACCAGCGGTCGTCATGGTGGGTGCTCGGTGCTCGGTGGCTACCATGGCAGGTTTTCGACGTCCGGTGGCTGTCGCGGTAGCTATCTGGTGCTTTGGGCACCGATGGAGAGTGACGGGTCATGTGGTGCCACGGTAGTCGATGGTGGCTGCCATGGTGGTCGAGCCGGTGGTTGCCACAGCAGACTTTGGCTGCCGGTGGCTTCTGGTCGGTGTTCATGCACGGGTGGCCTTTGGGGCCGCCGTGTTTGCGATGTTTTTTTTCCTGTTTTGTGGTTAGATCTATACTTGACATTGCTGTGAAAATCAAAACCAATCTAGATTCTAGTGTGATCATGTCATCTGATCTAGAGTATTGGATTTGTAGATCAAAAAACTCAAATACCAATCTGCCAGTAGGAATATTTACTATGAGATCGATCATGTCATTGCTATGGAATATGAATTCAATCTAGATTGAAAAACAAGAACTGCAATGCATAATAGATTGATTCGGAATTTGCATACCGTACAACTCGTAAAGCCTCATGCTGATAATGTTATCTTCGATAAACGACAACGCAATTCACAATACAATCTTCGAGAGCAGATCAACAATCGTACAAGACATAGAGAATAGAGTAATAGATTGTAGGCTTTATTGATCTTGTAAATTTTTATTCCTTTACATGGTATAAAGCCTCCATATTTATAGAAGAGTAAAGTAGGGGTATTTTTGGTATCTGCCCATAATTGAAACCTTAAGTTTCGTAACAGTTTTTTGCCACACGTGCTGGTATGCTGCCTTGTCTTGGGACTACAGTGCACCAGCAAAGAGGAAAGAAATGAGAGTAGTGGCAAGGAAAATCAAGGAGGAAAAGAAGAGCAGCGGGAAAAGATCAGGAGAGAGAAGGAAAGAAAAAGAGAGAAAAGAGACGTCTTTCTGGCTTTCTTCACCAAGGTAACGATCTAAATTTTTCTTCTCTGTTTTGCTAATTAATAAGAGATTGGAGTCCAGATTAGATAAAGGAGTAGCAAGTTTTCATCAAGAGATCGTTTAGTAGATTGATTTGTCTATGATAATTTTCTACCGTGATTTCAGGTACTGAATGAGTATAATTTGTTAATGTCACATCTACTATATAGTGTTAACACCGATTTTGTCCTGAATTTAAAATATGAATAAACATATCTAAAAATATATACAATCATCAAATTAATATATTATACTGACAAAATCCGTTATGGGCTAAAATGATAATAAATAAATAAATAAAATGAGATATACTGCCATGTGGGCTAAAAATGCATAACTGCAGTGGTTATGCGCATGCATACAAGAAATGGTTGACATGCATCATTAGCTAGTTGATTAACTAAAAAAAGGGGTTAGACTAAGCATTAAATCTGGTAGCTAAGAGTACATACCACTCCATGCTGCCTTCTCCATGGATTAATCAAAAAAAGAGAGTCACCACCACGTCCATGCACTAAAAAAAAGGACTGTACATAAAGCACAAGTCCACCTTCTAGGATTTTTTTGCATGTGCTACATATTACAATCGAGTGGTGAATTTTTATAGCATGTTTGGGGTGCAAGTGAAAGTCTCGTGTTTAATTTTTAGGTCATTCGGAGAACAAATGCTGCTTGTATAAATTGATATAGCCGGACGGCGTATACAAAAAAAAACAATACTAGATTAAAGAGAAAAGATATATTTTGCCGCGCAGGCCACGTTAAAAAATGTATAGGGGCTATGGTCGTATACACGCGTATATGAAAATGTTTGATATGCATACGCTTGTCCGACGCTACCTACATGCCCAAAAAAAAGGGAAGAAAAGGGTTAGTCAAAGTACTAAATCTAGTGGCTAATTAGTTCTTCAATGATTAATGGACCCATGTTTTAGCCGGCCATTAGCAAAAAAGCAAGAAAGTAAAGAGAAAGAAATGGAATGAAACGCACTAATCGCACGTCTACGTGCATGGGTTTCATTTTTATGAATACCACACCATAAAAAAAAATGGGCGTCATCACACACACACACACACAAAAGCGTCACATAGCCAGCTGCAGGATCAAGGCTCGCATGCAGAGACTGAGCGATCCCCCGAACAACTGCATCTCCCCCACGTAGCAAAGAAAACGGCATCGTGGCTGCATGCAGGCAGGACTGAGTCCATACACGCAGGACTGAATCCATACATGGCACAATCATGCAGTTATGCCCAACCACCATGCATGCCCACGCTCTCATGTTTTTGCTTGTGCGTGTGTAACAGGAGAAAAGGTAGAGGCTTCAGTAGCTTCCAGCAAAAAAAAAAAGAAAATTAATCAAAGTACTAAATCCAGTGCTTAATTAGTTTCTTCAATGATTAATAGACCCATGCTCTAAATCAATAACTGGCCATTAAAGAAAAAAAGAAAAAAAGGGAAGTCTGCATGGACGCATGCAACTATGACTCCATGCAGCACGTACAGGCTCATGCAGCCATAATGCTTCAAACACATGCACGCACGAAAGAATTTAGCCTACATGCATGCTTACAAGCCTCTTTGGATTAATTAAAAAAAGAGACTGGCCACTAGTAAAAGAGAAGAAAGGAATAAAAAGCAAGTTTGCATGCCACAACTGCAATCAAATAACCCACGTCCAGCACACGTCTAGCATGCTGCAGTCTTGAACTGCTTAAAGAAAATAAACGGACGCGACCGTAACTTCCTCAAAGCAACTTCCCTCATCCTTTCTCTATAAATAGGAGGTGAAAGGTAGAGAAGGGAGAACTTTTGGAGAAAGAGGAGGATACGCTGGCCATATTTGGAGAGAAAGGGAAGTATACATAAATACTTGAGAGGAGAAACCATAGAGAAAGAGAGAGAGCTTTTGGAGAGGGAGGGCTACACAAGCAAAGGTAAAATTCTTGCTCTTCTTCTCTCTCTTTTGCCCTTAAGTTCAGCCATCGCGGTACGAATCAAAGTGCTTCATTTTTTTTCTTTTATGCTTTTGCCCCCTTGGTTCGGTCCCGTTAGGCAGATACAAACCCGAAGAACGAGTGCTTGATCGCTCGTCTCTTAGGTTCGGTCTCCTACAAATGGATACAAATCAAGGCGAGGCATAAAAAAACTCATCTTCTCGGTTCGGTCCCGTTAGGTGGATACAAACCCAAAGAACAAGGGCTTGATCCCTCGTCTCTTAGGTTCGGTCCCCTACAAATGGATACAAATCGAGAGTAAGAAGATTGAAAACCCTATTTCCTCAATTCAGTCTCCTCAAACGGATACGAATTAAGGGTGGGTGTATGCTGTAAAAAAATAATAAAAATGCATGAACAAATATTAAAACAACAAACTTTGCCTTGTTACGCTACATGCAAGCGCTCGACATTTGTAAGCGCTATGCAATGCTATAGTAATACAAGGCGAGGCAAAACAATAAAAAAATAATAAAATACTCAAATGCTTATTTCACTATGTACATAAAATCCACGTCACGATAGTAGTAATAAAAATGTTAAAACAACAAACTTCGCCTCGGTTACGCTGCATGCAAGTGCTCGATATTTCTAAGCATTATGCAATGCTAGTAGTAATACAAGGTGAGATAAAATAATAATAATAATAATAATAATAATAATAATAATAATAAAATATAATAAAGCTCTTATTACACTACGTGCATAAAATTCAAGGCACGGTAGTAGTAATAAAATAAAAAATAAACTTTACCTCGGTTACGCTACATGCAAGCGCTTAATATTTGTAAGCGTTATGCAATGTTAGTAGTAATACAAGGTGAAGCAAAATAATAAAAATAATAATAAAATAACAAAATACTCCTATTACACTACGTGCATAAAATTCATGGCACAGTAGTAGTAATAAAATATAAAAAAATAAACTTTTCTTCGGTTACGCTACGTGCAAGCGCTTAATATTTGCAAGCGCTATGCAATGCTAGTAGTAATACAAGGTGGAGCAAAACAAAAGTAAAATAAAATAATGAAACACTCAAACCCATGTTACACTACGTGCATAAAATTCGTGTCACGCTAGTAATAATAAAATAAAAAAATGATATTCACTTGGGCTACGTTATATGTGAGTACTCAATATTTGCAAACGCTACGCAATACTCGTAGTATATACGGTGAAGTAAAAAGATATCTAAAAACTGAAATAATTAAACTATAATCACGCTACATGTATAGGTTCGCTAAAAAATAAATAATATACCGTGTTAGCAAAATAATATAAATACAACTGAAATACCCAGAGAACATAGGGGTCCATGTCCAAATAATGCCTTTTAAGCTCATATAGCTTAAATCAATAAAAAAAATCAGGTTGGCATACATATTCCCCATGTCAAAGAAAAGAGAGACAAATGTATGGCTACCTTAAGCTAGCTTACGCATGCATGCATGAATTTTGAGCTCCTCAAACAAATGCATGGGTATCTCTCCTATTGCGAAAGGAAAGTAGCGCATGAACTACATGCATGCAAGAGTTAAAATCTCTAAGCAAAATAAATTGCGGCATTCATGAGGGGATTAATTACCTTCTCAAATTATTGAAATTAATTATTAAAATGATGATAATACACAAAGAAGCTAAAAATAAATTCCATTCAAACAATCACGCACGCCCACATGACTTGCATGCATGTGTGCTGCAGTCCAGGAAATAGAGGTTCCGGCAGCCTACCTATTAAGCCCACGTCAACGCTAAGGTTGCATGCATGCATGGTCCATTAATTAGCTACCTTGCATGTTGATTAGCATATTAAAGATCAAGACAAATAGCACTCGCATGGAGGTTCTCCGCTGCTAGAACCAATCACAATGCTTCAATTGTTCAAATATAATTGAAATAACCCCCCGAGCAAGCATCCATCGGCGACGCCAAGATTAAAGACCTTTTCTTTCATATTTTTCTAATAGTCATATGTTGTAATTTGTTGTAATATTTATGTTGGAATTCTTAATCAGGAGTTTTCTTGCAAAGAGATGTAATTAACAGAATTTTTATGTAAATGTATTAATTCTGGAAGTAATGGACCTGTAATACCTGATATCTTTGTCTCAATTTCAATTAAATTTAATCAACTTATCTCTAATGATGCGGATGTGGGTTCGCGCCCATTTTTCCGTCATCATATAGTCATAGAGAATTTTATTAGATTTCTATAGAGTATTTAATCATATCAATTGGATGAATAAATTTGAAGTTATAATTTTTGTAAGCTTGCTGTCTAGCAAACTGTAGTTAATTAACAGCATTGGAATGAACAGTATATTAAAAATAGTAAAGGGAGTAAGTAGGGTATTCGGTCAATATGAAAAAGTGTAAGTATTTCTTAAGGATTCCAGAGAATCCACAAACATGATTTTTGTGTGGGTAGAATAGAAGTTACAAATTTTAGAAAGCTACTATCCAGAACTAGTTGCTGCTCAGAGGAATCATGGGAATTTATTAATTTGACTGACTCGATCACATCATTAAATTTTTGACATAACTAGAAAGTGGTAGATAACTTCTATAGTTTCTGAAAATATCATGGTTTACTATAATTGCAAGAGTAGATTAATAAATATGAAAATATTAATTTTGTTGTCCAGAAGATGACAGATCTATTTTCTGGGTTAACAATAGGGGGTTAGATGATTTTATCTGGACTTGTGGCCAATTAAGAAGTTGTAGAGAACTTTGTGTAGTTTACAGACCTAGTATGGTTTGCTATGTTTGGACTTGGGAGTTGGAGGTTATGTCATTTTTTTTGTATGAGGATAGCAGGGGTGACTATCCAGTAAAGGGAAGAATTGTGGATTTGAAAAGCATGTAGAAACATTATCAATTAATTGTTTTGTTGTATTGCTATGGCTTGTATTGAGTTTGGGTACTTACTGTTGGAGGAGTAGCTTCGGGGTTTGTGTCATCCTCTAATGAACCTAGTCATCGTAACTAGAAAAGGCAGATGCATAGTAGAATGATAGATGATGGTTCATTACTCATTATTATTGAATTATTCATGTCATGCAATAATTGAATGGGATAATTGACTTTATGCCACTGCAATCACCTCACTTTTGAAAAATGCCATTACAATCATGTGGCTTCGAAAAATGCCACTGCACTCATGTCTGCAGTTATAAGAGTTGGATGATTGCAGTGGCATTTTTCAAAACTGAGATGATTGCAGTGGCATTTTTTAAAGTATTGGGATGACGGCAGTTGCATTACAGTAGCATTTTTCAAAACTGAGATGATTGCAGTGGTATTTCTCCAAAGTCTAGGATTACAGTGGTATTTCTCGAAAGTCTAGGATTACAGTGGCATTTCTCAAATCTGAGACAATTATAGTTGCATGAAACAAATTATCTCTAATTGAATTACTCTTTTGTTCATTATGATATATTCGATGATAAATATGATATGTGGTAAAATGATAAAACATTGCACTCATGACATGACATAAGCATACGAGCCAGAAAGGTAAGTGAGTCAAATAGCTATAAGTAAAAATATTTGACTATTTCGGAGTGCTCTTTAGTACAAGACCTGCAGAGGTAGGCACCTTCGTGGGATGGAGGAAAAGACCTACCTCGGTAGGTACCTCCATAGGATGGAGGTAGATGGTGAACGTCGACAAGTGTTCCCTCTGCTATATTAGTATAAGCTACAAAAAGATAAGGAGACATGTGCATGAGAATTGCAT
The DNA here is from genome assembly GCA_036346265.1 of Melocanna baccifera. Lineage (NCBI taxonomy): Eukaryota > Viridiplantae > Streptophyta > Magnoliopsida > Poales > Poaceae > Melocanna > Melocanna baccifera. The sequence continues at coordinate 5,639,495 of CM070688.1, read as the reverse complement.
TGCATTAACAGAAAGAAAGATCAGAAAAGAGAAAGATGAAAATTAATAAGTGATATAATTATGTTGGAGCTCCTATTGTTTTATTATGTACTTGATAAGTCGTGGACTCACCCTTGCTTATTTATTGTTTTCAAGTGAGTGTTGAGGGCGACATGTGATGAGGATATCACTTCCTTAGATACGCACAATACTTATCCATAAGATGATAGGCAAGGAACTATGATGAGGGCATACACATGACAGTTGAATTTATCAGGTGAGCTTATTTTTAGGGTTGTATAATTCAGCTTCTGAGAATGGATTGTTACCTGATGCATGTGATGTGATTGTGTTTAGGAACATAGTCAAGGACCAAGAAGAGGCACATGGAGTCACGGACGCACTTGGGATGAACATTGGAGGTCACCACGTTACTTTGATACCAGGACAACTAAGAATGAAAGCTGGGCATGTTTTATAATCTAGTTCGACCTCTGCACATAGCGCTGACTTCAAATGAGCATAGAAAGTGCATACGGAGTTCAAATGAGATGATCTTGGACTTGTTGGAAAGCTTTTGATGTCCTGTTTCCAATGGTTCTAGTCCCACCTCAAAAATACACTTGAGCATATTGTAACTTACAAAACAAATCTAAATCAGTTCCAAACCTAGGCTCTGTACGTTGTATCAGTTTGAGCCCATCTGGAGAGTTGTAGTAGGATGTTCCCCCACTCTCATGGACGTGCCCCCCCCCCCACGTCCCTAGCATCATAAAAACTACCAGGGATGCCACTTTTATGGTTTATGTTTGTTTAGATTGATTTTCATTTAGAAAATATCAGTTGTGTACTTGTGTCAACTAGGCCAATTACGGCAACTTTAGACCTCTCCATTGTTCAATAAAAATTCATATTTCATTTGCAAATTCAAATCATGCTTATTTCTTTCTAGCTTGATTCTCGATTGCTTACAGGAAGGATCATCCGTGTTGGGCACGGTTGGTTATAACAAGGGTGTGGTGTAGCAATTGCAGAACAGACTTAGTCATTTTGGTCAAATAGCCTCGTCATCAATGTCAAATCAAATAATTGGAGTTGTTATTCTCATCAGAAGATCAAGCCAAATCCCCTCATCAACATGCATGGGTCGAAGTAGAACATATAATCTTACACTTTTGTAGCCCTTCACTACACCTAGCGATCAATAACTTACCATCATAATCAACTTAGTGCTTTCCATGAAATAATTAGGTGATTAATGGATTCCCTAAGCTCTTTATGGTTCATAATATTGCTACTTGGTTTAGCTTTATAAGTGAATCATCTTAGTGATTAATTGGTTCATCTTAAGTTCAATTCATTGATTATCATGTGCTAAAATTTCTGTTTATTATTACGTTGAATGATTATACCTGAAGCCTAATTGTTGATGATGCTTGGTTAATGGTTTAAATTGGCAGCGATGATAATTGTGGGTGACATTGCAGGCTTTGGTTAAGCTGGGGTGTTACAGTTGATATCAGAGTGGGCTTTAGGTCTGCAATAGGAAATTGGTAATCTAATCTAGATAATAAACTAGACTTAGCCTAGGATTGGTAGGCCTATAAAAAAGATTAATTATACTAGATAATTTCTAAAATATGATTTAGGCTAATTAATTTATTTGAAATAAAATTTGATACACTGGTGTACAGTAGGATGGGTTTTTAGGTCAAGCATTGCATTTATAATTATGGTGTTTTATGATTAATAAGTATTGTTATAAGATGTTGCTTATAATTGTATCGCATGATTATTTGATTGAGATGGATAGTGATAATGAGATGTAGAGGTCGTGATTGTGGCTATGGGCATGACTAGACTATGCCACCATGTATGGTACTTGACTAGCAAAGAGTTTCTCTTCTATAACCTTAGTTACAAACAGTAGGGGATGAGTTTCTATTACACAATTTCACCTTTGAGGGAGTTATTATTACTCTATGAGTTTTTATGGGTTAGCTGCTTACGGTGTTGATGATAATTTCCCATTGGCTATTTTGTTCCATGAAGGAATTATAGTTTTCTCCCATTGTTGAACTATTCTTGTTACTTATAAAAGTTTTCAATTTACTAGGTTGTCTTTATGTGGTGCTTTTACCATTTTATTGAGGGTTACCACTTATCTCTTGGCTCAATATTTTCTTTTCTGGATCAAGAAAAATATCTTTTGCAAGTTATGTTTATATAGAAGTTTTAAACCCATACGTTTTTGGAGTAATTTGTGTTTTGAAGTTTAATGCCCTGCTTTGTGAAGAAAAAAATACTAAAACTCTTGTTGTGATGATCTCTTCAGTTTGAATGTGAGGAATAACAAAAACAATATGTTGGTAAGGTATGGAAAGTCAAATTGGAAAAAGTAAGTAGTGTATAAATGATTTTAAGTAACATCTTTGTAAGTGAAACTGATGAATAGTGAGTAGGAGTTTGTTCATTATAACTTGAATTGTTATGGTTATAGGGGCACATGGAGTATGGTTAAATCGGTTATATAACTAGAATGTTACGAACTCTCAAACTATATTACATGAATTGTGTAATTTGGTCCCAATAAATCATTATAATTATATGTGAAGGTTACACTAAGGATATGAGAGATTTTTGTCATAGGTAAATATTAATCTTGAATTAATCTTTTCTAAGGACACTTGGTGAACGTATATAGATGCTTGATTTACATATGTGATTTTAGGTAATAACAAGTGAAGCTGGATTTGTGTTGATCATTGATAAAATTTATTTGGTTGTGATAACTGGGTGTTTGGGGATTCTAAAAGTAACTATCCTTAAAAGAACTAAGCTGATAGGAAAAAATATTAGGTGCATTTGCAATCAACCATGAATGATATTACTTTTGTGAAGGAGTATTGTTGGTGCATTTATGATTTTTGTACTAGGGTTCTCTAAATTTGAGTGATGATGCAATAAGTTTTAGTTAACTTGGGATTTGCTAATCTAAAAGAAATGTGTGTGCATGATATGTGATGCTTTGCAATTTCATGATCCAAGAAAAAATATACCTTAAATTCGAGGAAAGTACATTTTTATTAGGGAAAGTGAAACACACTCCTGGTTCTTATTTATTTTATGTTTTTTGTCTAATGTCGTTTGTAAAGTGAAGTGGTTTCATGGCGGTATGTGTGGTCCTTTTCTTGTTTGAAAAGGTCAATTGTTATTTTTGTGTATTTGAGTGAATTCACCTTTGGCATATGTGTTTTTTAAATGTAAATTGTTTATTTGGAGAGTTGAATAATTTCTTTAGTGAATCTTTCTTTTTCCAAGTGGTTCTTTTGAAAAATAGTTGGTTTGAGGAGTATGGTATGTGTTCTTTTGTGTTAAAAAGATGTGTCCCACAAAGTAAGGGAATAATATGGGAGATAAAGGAAGAGCTCGTGGTGTTATTGAGAGTTAGGCTATTTGTGCCATGGAATGCAAAGATGACCAATTGGTTTTTCTGGAGTGTGATTTGGATTTCTTTTTCCGGAGGCGGGTTTATACCCAAAAAATTTATTGAGCAAGTCGCAGTTATTGTGAGTAGAATGGTTTGATGTAGAATATGGGAGTGAATTTTTAAGGACAAAGCATGTAATACCCCAAACCTTAATTTAATCTGAAGTTGAAAGGTAAATTTAGAATATGCAGCTTAGTATGGGAATACGAGACCATAGTCCATAGAAAACTTTGAGTTAATTCTACCCAACTCAGAGTTTGGGACGAGCCTTTGCGGATACGTGAAGGTTAGACAATTGTGTCTAATAAAAAAAGAGGGATTGGACACTCAAGAGAGCATTAGCGAGGTGAGAAAGCGGGGATTGGAGTTCAAGTTGGGTGTCCATATACTTCTGAGGGTATCTTCCACCAAAAATATTGTGCAGTTCAATGCCAAAGAAAAGCTTAGCCCAAAGTACATTGGACCATTCCCGATCGTGGCATATAATGGGAAGTTGGCTTATCGATTAGACCTTCCTGAGTCCTTGCGTGTTGTGCACAATGTGTTGCAGGTCTAGTGTCGAGAAAGTATTTGGGGGGGAAATCCATAGCACGAGGCATCATTAGTGCCGTTGACCATTGAGTGAAATCTCACCTTTGGGAACCATCCAGTGTGGGAATTGGGGGAGTCAGAACTGGTGCTGAGACAAGAAATGTTGATGAATGTAATACCCCAGCTTAACAAAAACCCAAGATGTCACCCACAACTACTATCGCTACCTACTTTAACCAACAATCAAGCATTAATATCATCTAGACTTCAAGAATAAACATTCTACATGAAAACAAGCATAAATTTTAGCAACATGATAGACCATAAATTGAGCTTAAGATAAACCAAATAAACACTAGGATGAGTCAATTGATAAACTAAACCAAGAAATTATTAAGTAGCAACATTAAGAACTATAAGAACTAAGGAAACCATTGAGCATCTAATTATTACATGAATAAACTAAATTTTTGCAACAAATAGTGAATGACTCGCTAAGTAGAGTGAATGGCTACATAAGTGCAATTGTTCCTTGTTCTACTCCCTCCCATGCATATCGCCTTTAATGTTCACCTAAAAAATAATAAAGTAAGAGTGACTCCATAAATCAGCAAGTATACAATAAAATAAAAGCATCAACAACATATTCCATTCATCATTTACTCAATTTTCCACCATTCTCTTTTTTTAACTCAATTTTCCTTAGTGCAATACAATGCTCATGCTCATATCTTCTCTGTAGCTTATACCGGTATAGCAGAGGGTACACCCATTGATATTACCCTCTATTTCTATCCCATAGATGTGCCTACTAAAGTTGGTCTTTTCATCTATCTCATAAGGTGTCTATCTCTGTAGGTTTTACTCAAAAGCACGCTGGAATAGTCACATAGCTTTACTTATAGCTATTGATTTTCTCACCGCCTTGTCTCGTAAAGCATATATCATGTCTTGAATGTCATTTACCCACATTTTATCACATATCACAATTATCATCAAATTAACACCATACTGAAAAGAATATAATCAAATATTGCATGATATAAACAAAATAACAATTATCAACCATAAACTATCATTTTATTATGCACTTGCCTCTCTAGTTGTGATGATCGGTTTGATTAGGAATTGGCAACACAACCTATGCTATTCCTCCTATAGCAATTACTCATTCTCAATACAAACCATAGCATTACAAGGCAACAAATAACACGCTCCTACATGCTCCCCAAACCCACAACTTTCCCGCTTTACTGGACAGTCAACCCCGCTATCCTAGTACTAAAAATATCATAACTCTCAGCTCCCACTACATAAAGTAGCAAACTATACCAGTTATGGAATCTATTGAAAATTTTCTATAATTTTTTAGTTGGTACAATGTTCAGATTAAATCATCTAAACCCTCATTTTTATCCTAAAAGACAAATATGTCATCTTCTAGACAACAAACTTATTAATTTAATATCTTTCAATCGACATATGCAATATATCAAACAATGATATTTTCAGAACCTACAGGAGATTATCTACCACTTTCTAGTTATTCCTAAAATTTAATTCTGGCATTAAATTAGTCAAATTAATATTTTCCCATGATTACGTCCAGCAACAACCCGGTACTAGACAACAGCCTCCCAAAATTCATAACTTCTATTCTACCTATTTAAAAAATTGTGTTCTTAGACTTTCTGGAAACCTTATGAAATTACCTATAATTTTCATGTTGACAAAATTCACATATTAGTTCATTTACTATTTTTAATCTAAAGTTTAACACATGCCACCAAAACACAATAAACTCATCGAACAACAGGATAGATAGAAAAAGCCATATCTCACAATCTACTCATCCGATCGATATGAATAAAAATTCTATAGAAATCTGTCGAAGCCACTAGAGGTTCTAGGGACTGGGGGTAGATGGGAGAGGTTGTTAGAGCGTACTTTGAAAAAGAAATATAGGAGAACACACTGTAACTTGTCCTTACCAACTGCCGATAGTTGCTCGTGTCCCAACGGCAGTCAGGATAGTCACAGGAGTAGTTCGCGTAACCCCAGTAACACATACCCAGGCTGAGCCACTGCTTAGACTTGAAGAATTTGCATGGGTCTCTACACCAATAGAGGAGCGGCGTCTCCCCCTCGGGCAGGTGTTGCGGCGAACGCTCGGTTGGAACATTCAAGATGGACATTCTCCTATGGGGGGCATAATTGTGGGGAGCTGACCTCCTGGCATGCTCAACTTGTTCGCCCCGAGACGCAGCAGCCCTTGCTTGTTCATCACGAGCCGCAGTAGACCTTGCTAGGTCACGGGTCTCCTCTTATTGCTTCATCATCTTGTCCCATTGCTTCTTCTACCTCTTGTTCATCCCGATGTGGTAAAGCAAACTCTGGTGTAGTGTTGGGTTTGGTCTGTAGTGATCTCTCCCAGGTCTCTTTCACCTCCTTTTATAAGCCAAAGGGTTGGGATAGTGTGGTTAATTTCATGTCACTACCCTACGAGGCAAAGTGTTGTTCTGTGTCTGTGCTGTCCACCCTTGTGGTAAAGCAAGCTCTGGTGTAGTGTTGGGTTTGGTCTGTAGTGATCTCTTTCAGGTCTCTTTCACCTCCTTTTATAAGCCAAAGGGTTGGGATAGTGTGATTAATTTCATGTCACTACCCTACGAGGCAGAGTGTTGTTTTGTGTCTGTGCTGTCCACCCTTGTCCGCTCCCTCTGTGCGTACTTGTCGATGTGTCTGTGCCGTCCCTCCTAGCCTGCTCCATTGTGCGCACATTTGTCACTCTATCCATGCAGTCCCCCTTGCCCATTTCCTCGTATGCACACTTGTCACTCTGTTCGTGGCGTCCCCCCTCGCCCATCCCTCGTGCGCATACTTGTCATTCTATCCATGCCATCCCCTCACCCACTCTCTCGTGTGCACACTTGTCACTCCATCCCTGTCATCCCCCCTTGCCTGCCCCTCGTGCACACACTTATCACTCCGACCATGCCGTCCCCCCGCCTGCTCCCTCTTGCACACACTTCTCAGTCTGTCCATGGGTCCCCCTCGCCCACTTCGTCGTACGCACATTTGTCAATCTGTTTGTGCCATCCCCACTCGCTCGCTTGTCTACAAATACAGAGGTCTCACAATTGCTCATCGCTCATGTCAATTGGTTTTCACTTGTCATTCTCATGGTCATTGTTGTAACATACCATGACAGACACCGAGAAGCTAGCCCAACCAGGGTCACCGAAGCAAGACCTTCCCTTTGAAAGGAGGGAGGACTTCGGCCATAACTATCGCTTGAAGCCAAACAAACATACTCAACCGGTATAGCTAAAATGCAAATACAGAGAGGACGTAGTCGTGCAAGTTGTGGATGGCCCCTTCAACGGTGGACGACGTTTTTTCGATGCCCACGCTCTAGGTACAATTACCCAATATTTTATTTTCTTTTAGTGTTTATGCAACTACCATGCTAACCGTCATTTTCAGCAGATGGTGAAATGCACCTTTGTTCACTGGATCGATCCTCCCCACGAACGCCATGTTGTGATATGTACATAGATACATTGTGGAATAGAATATTTGAGTTGGAGGCAAAGATTGATGATCTCAATGAGCACAACGATGACATCCGCCAATAGATGCAGCGCGAGAGGGGCAATGAGAAGATCATTAACATAGGAAGCTCCTTGATCCCACATGCTACTGCGCGAACCCTAGCTATATATGTGCATGCCACTACAATGATGGTCAGCCACATCAGCGGCACCCCCCTCAGCAACACTCCATGTAAGTAGCTCCATACACGTTTTTCCAGTAGACACGTCTAGAGATGCTTGTACCACGCTTATCCCCTGTTGGTTCACGTGTCGTTGCAATTGCCATAAATAATCACATGCGGTATTTTTAAAGTTATGTGGTTTAATGTTATGTCAATTAAATCCATAACTTATTTTGGTATGCAAGTAAATTTAAGTTGATTCCGTGGCTGCCATTGGCCCACGTGCGTAAGTACTCATCATATTTGAATGATGTCATTTTTGTTGGCAAAAGAATTTCAGAAGCACATTTCTATGAAAAGCTTATTATTTGCATAAGGTGGCGTGGACATGCATTACACATACATACATCATACAAAATAGTGTAGGTAACAACACAACGGTACTGAAGTCAGAGTACATCAACTCATTGTGCATCTGTACGCCACTTCCTCCGACGGCGCACGTGATCCTCTGAGAAGGTGAACCTGCGAGGGGAATGTCATCGTCTCGAAGGTCGTACTACGAGGGCTGTGTCCGAGGCGGTGCTGCGGAGAACACCAAGGAGAGTTGCAACAGATGGGTGAAAATGGAGCTCAGCCATTCGGTTGAAGAGAGGTCCACATCCTACTAAGATGGAATAGCTAGGTTATAATTGGTATCAGAGCGGACTTTAAGTTTGTAATAGAAAATTGATAATTTAATATAGATAATCAACTAAAAGTTAGCCTAGGATTGGTAAACCTATAAAAAAATTAATTAGATTGGATAATTTCTAAAATATGACTTAGGCTAATTAATTTATTTGAAATACACACTGATATATAGTAGGATGGGTTTTTGGGTCAAGCATTGTATTTTATGATTCTAGTGTTTTATGATTAATAAGTATTGTTATAAGATGTTGGTTATAATTGTATCGCATGATTATTTGATTGAGATGGATAGTGATAATGAGATGTAGATATCGTGGTTGTGGCCGTGGGCATGATTAGACTGTGCCACCGCGCATGGTACCTGATTAGCGAAGAGTTTCACTTCAATAACCGTAATTACAAATGGTAGAGAATGAGTTTTTATTGCACAATTTTACCTTTGGGGGACTTATTGTTATCCTATGGGTTAGTTGCTTATGGTGTTGATGATGATTTCTTGTTTTTTATTTTGTTCCGTGGGCGCAGAGTGAGAGAGCAAGCGGGGGGAGATAGGGGAGGGGCGGTTTGGCAAATTTGGCACCGGGCCAGGAGGGGAAAGAGAAAGGGAGAGTGACCCGACGAACATGGTCCGGCTGGAGCTTGCGGGCTGGGGAGAGAGAGAAAAAGGGAAAGAGAGTTGGGCCGAGCCCAAAACTAATCTTTTTGCTTTTTTAAGATTTATGGATTCATTTTATTTTTGGTTTCAATTTGAATTTGGACTTTTTTGAATCTGAAATCATATTTGATTTTGAATTTGGTTTACAATCAGAACTCCAATTTTGAATTTTTTTGCCCAAAATTTGAATTATGCTCTAAAGTCAAATTTATTCCAAAAAGTTCAAAATGCCCCCAAAATGGGGTGTTACATCATCTTGAATTTCCATTCAATCATTGTGTTGTTGGGAATGAGGTAATCTCCATTTACAACTTGGCTTATGAAAAGCAGCAAACTAACTAAACACTAAATATTAAAAGCAATTCTACCAAACGAGACCACATCAATGTCAAACGGGAAGCAAATGTGTTATGTCAGACGGAGACCTAATTTTACTCGAGTTGAATGGGAGGATGCTAGTAGGAATTGTTCTTTTAATTGCCTCAGGGTGCATTGTGGTGTAATGGCCTTAGATAGACGAATTGATTTGGTATACTAGACCGGTGATACTGGCAGATGCTGAATACAAGGTGAATATATAACCCGCAGCTATTAGCATGTCTGTCTTCGTATTAATAACTCATCTACCTTAATAATATTTCCTTTGATCAAGAATATAGGACGTTTTAAACATCTACACAATCTCTAACATATAAATTTGACCATTGTTTTTTATGTAAAATATAAAACTACTTTGTTATGAGAATATTTTTCGCGACAATCTATTTAAATCATTTGCACACAATCTTAATATTATTTTATATATTAATAGTCAAAGTTAAAGAAGTTTGACTACATGTTTTCCAAAACATCGCTTATTTCTTAATGGGAGAGTTTTTTTTCATGTTCTCCATCCTAGAAATAATGGATATATGTTAATTACTCATCTAATGGAGTGAATAGTTCGTCTGTCCAGATGCTCCAAACATAACACCAGTCTTCACGTCCATGAATGGTCCAAAGTGGGTTAAGGGCTAGCAACCAACCAAACCAGGGTCATTTAAAAATACTTTTCATTTCCATCATTTGTTTTAGTAACAATTATACCTTGTTTGGAACTGATTCTTGAAGGAATCTGGGAGTTGAAATGCTTATATATTTCTGTGGGGTTAATCCCTTTAAATTCTGTATTGTAGTGCGAACTTTTATGCGATTTCTTATACATATTTGGTCTTGATGCAAATAAGCTGTGGTGTTAATTGACCCACAGCTATAGAGTGGCTCCGCAAGAGGTGGGAGTCGGGCTGAGTTTTCCCATGCCAGCCCAAGACCCGACCGCCCGACAAGGCCCAAGCACGATATGGGCCCGCCATGTGGTGGGCTAAGCTGGCACGGCATGGGCAAGGGCCGGGCCGAGCCTAGAAAAATGACCCGTCGGGCGTCACGGCCCGGCCCGGCATGGTAGGCACGACGGCGACATCCAACCCGTCTCTCTCCTGAAGCCTACACTGGAACGTCGTGAATTGTTTCATTTCTTGAATTGTGTAGATTATGGACTAGTTACTACTTAGATCACTTACTACAAGCACAACAGATAAATGATTCAGTAGATAGATCCAAACACAGAGAACAATCTATCCACAACTGATCTAAGTGAACACCCATCTAATCTACCAAGAAACCTCCACACATCTACACGAATCGAAAGGAAAAGGGAGAGTAATCGCTCTTACTTTTCTTTCTTGCTCCACGTCTTTTGCTTGCCACCGATGGACCCATGCTTGTGCATTGAGTCATGTGAGATACTTGCGCAGACACAACCATGGCTGCCGCCATTAGCATCGCCCAAACCTAGCAATCACCAAGGCACCCACGAGAGCACCAAGCATAGAAAGAGAGAGAGGGGGAGAGAGGTAAGAAGAGGAGAGGTGAACGCCGGGGGCTTAAACATGGTGGCGATTGTAGCTTGGCTTGGTTGTTGCTCAGTTGCCTCCTCGTCTGCCCAGACCACCGCAGCTCTGTACAGTCTCATAGGGAGAGGCAGATGAAACTGATGCGAATACGCACATGTCTTGTGCTTTTCAGTTAAATATATTATTCAACTGGAAAGAATTATTGAGCCGCATGAAATATGGTCAGGTGAACTCATTCCAAACTAAACTTAATGTTTTCATTCATAAGGATGAAATACTACCTCATGTTATCACATGGTGTATTTTCAGGTTTGTCAAATAGAAGATATTGGAACTAAGAGAGAGAAGCTAGAGGCCGGTGCCAAAGCAATGGAGAGGCATAAGGAAGAGAATAACCATATTTGATGCCAAAACACATGAAGGAACAAAGTTCATATGAATGGAGCCAACAAGAACAAAGCCCATATGGCTAGTTAGAGCACACAAGAGAAATGCCTACATAGATGGGAGGAAGAAAGCCCATGTAGTGGGAGAGCAAAAGGGAGGAATCTAAGGACTTAAACTACAAGTTTTGAATAAGATTTTTAAGTCCAATTCGTACCTCCCACAAGCCCAACTGGATTTAAATTCGGATTCAACTCAGAACTCAATTCGATTCGGTTCGGGACAGTCTAACAGGTAATTACTAAAAAGGCTATAACTTTCACAAACAGAGTCCGATTCAGGTGTTCTTGTACTCGTTGGAAAGCTTATTTCAAGGACTACGCAATGGATCTAGTCCCACCTTCAAGTTCATCACGAATCATCTACTATGACCGAAACAATGTGACAGATGTAAAATCTAGTTTCCTTTTTGTGAGAGTTCGTATCTAAAACCATATAGGGTTGAGTTATATTCGGTTTGAGGACCATATGGATGTCCCAAGTGGCTATATAAGCCATGTATTCACAGCCTTTAGGGCTCAAATCACCATTGAGAAAAATCAATCTACTAAATTTTGTTCGAGTTTATCATTGCTGCCGAAATTCCAAAGGGAATTAGGTGTGTTCTTCAATCAAGATCGTTCAGCCTTTTCGCTGAGAATTGGGTGCATGATATATCTTCACTTTGTGGTTGCCGAAATCAACGTGAGCGTGTTTTAGCGGATTAAAGAGTGTTCGTCCCTTGCACTGGCATTAGAGGATCATTGCGATTCATCAAGACTCCCGCGAGTATCTATCCTACGTCGAGAAGATCGGGCGATCCCGTATCAGAAACCCTAGGGGCTAGGATTAAATAGGGTGGAGGCCGCAGCTTAGGGTTTACTTACAGATGGGGATCGGATGATCCAATGGTGGGCAATGAGCTGCCACCATTCCTTAGAGGATGCAGCCTAGCCCAGATAAGGGGGCCAAAAAACTAGTCAGTGGGCCTTGTTGGCGTAGTTCAAAATTGCTTCACTTGTACTCGTTAATTTGGATTTTGCTCTAGCTAGGTTCGTTAGCTCGCTTCTAAAAATACTTCTAAACTATACATCATGGGCATATATCTAAAATCTTAAGATGAACATATGTTCTTTGATATTCAAAGTATAGTGAATTGTTTCATTGCTTGAATTGTGTAGATTATGGACTATTCATCTCTTCCCCATTTCCGTCGACGGGAGGGCTACGGGTGGGCTCTGGCTCATCTAAATATCATCTACTGATGTTGATGATTGCTTCTCCCATGACCAACCTTTCCACAAAGAACTTTATAGTCACATCAATGAGCAAGCATCACTACATGTCAGCATTCCCGAGCCTGACCCAGATGATGCAAAAATTGTTGAGGCCATCCAGGCTGAGTTCCAAAAGATCGGCGAGCAGAATGGATCCACCAATGGCCACAAGGTTTAGTGTGCATCAAGGATGGCCATCTGCAACACACCTTAACTAGTGTTGGTGACGTCTAATGAAATTGATGTTGGATGGGTTCTTTTTTACTATAACTTATGGGTTTTAGCCATAGCGTAAGCGCTTGTATAAACAAACCGAACGCCAATAAGTCATTTAAAAGATTGTCCTGATAAGCCGCTTCAAAATAGCGACAGGAAGCCATCCTGTTTGTTTATTTGAGGGAAGCTCATGAGCCAAAAAAACTCGGCCATTGTTCATGCCTGTAATTTGGTTGACAACCCCCCAGTTGATTGGGGAAATATAGTGGCAAGGCCTTGCATTTCCAAATTCAAACAGTGATGCAAGCTTGTGAGGTAATAGTTGGAGAGATGAACCAGTCAGTGTATATTAAGATGGACATACAGTCATAAACTACTTTTGCCTTTTTGGTAGTACAACCTACATATGTTGAGCTATTATGAGGAAATCCATTGGATGCTAAGCTGTTACAAGGTTGAACACAGTTTTTCATCAGGAAGTCGAATCACTTTCTGGATAAGTATTTTATTGAGATGTGAACGATGACTACATGCCTTTGCAGTTAGTAGTTACAACACAAATGAGTTGGGAGGATGAGTAGGGTAGGGTGCGATTGGGACAGGGATCTAGCATGGAGTTGATGCAAGGGGTCGTGCAAGAAGAGCCTGGCAGGTGCAGCAATTGTTGTTTGATGAGCTCACATCCCGTTGCTGAACAAAGCAAGCCATGGTTGGTCTAAAATAACAAGACAAAAAGCTAAAATTACACAATTAATTTAATTTGAATAAGGTTTTAAATGAGACAACACGAGAGGAATAAAGATAGTGACCACTGCCACCTTTGTCGTCGTCACCTCCACTATCTATAGTTACTTAGAGCTAGTCTAAGACCAACATGGCACGATGCTCTTTAGGCCATACCTGGGCTTAGCCGTAGACGAGACGGGTTGGCACGGCATAGCGAGGTGGTCAGGCCGAGCCGGCAAGATGTGATGCGGTCCAAAGCACGTCAGGCCCAGGCCATATGCCGGCATGGCACAGCACAAGTCCCACTCTCCGGAGTCCGCCGTTAGCTTTGTGCAAAGCATCGGTCTAGAAAGATATCCCACTAAAATATGTTAATGTTGTAATTGACTCCAATGATAAAATTTTCGTAATCCACCGCTGGACCATCTTATGCCTGTAATTTGTTTCTCTACAAATACAAAGCAAAACGCTATAGTATATTTTTCATGTTTTAGCAATACTCGTTCCACTGCAATCAAGGTGGCTGGAATAAAAGGAATGAGATGACACTACCAGTCTTCACATTACCTAGCAAGCAATGGTAGCGAGGATCATATTACGCAAGCTATTTAACTCTAAAAAAATGTTACATTCTATTTATACAAATTAAATCCAAACAAAAGGGAAAATATTCTTGTCAAATGCATTCCACGTGGCGGTCAACTCCCCACCCCAAGAACACCCCCTCCCCGCGCTTCCTCGCGCACGCTCCCCAACCATGCAAAGAACTTGCAGCCCCTTCAAAAGCTCCGCCTCCACGCTTGCATGCACCGCCTATTTACCTCACGCGCGCGCCCCCGCCCACCATGCCATCGCGACCACCACCGTCGTCGTCTTCGGCCGCGCCTTCCGGTGCCATGTCCACCGGCACACGCGAGGAGACCGCGGGCTGCCTCCCTGCGGACCAGTCCTGCTTCGCGCTCTCAGCGAGCTCGCCCTACTCCTCGCGCCGCGCCGCCGCCGCGCGCGCCTGCTGCACAACGACGTCCTACATCGCCGTTCTTGGCGTCAGCTTCGGGTCCCTCCTCGCCATCCTGCTCATCCTATGTATAATCCGGTGGTACCTCGTGCGGCGGTCCGCGCGCCGGCAGGAGGAGGCCGCAGCTACGGCGGACGTGGCGCCGGGGCTGGCCAAGAAGCGGTCCGCTGGACTGGATGCCGACACCATCGCGGCGCTGCCGGAGTTCGTGTACAGGAGGGAAGCTGGCCGCGAGGAGGAGGGGGAGTGCGTGGTGTGCCTTGGAGCAATGGCCGAGGGGGAGGCGGCGCGGCGGCTGCCCATGTGCGCGCACGTCTTCCACCGGAGCTGCGTCGATGTCTGGCTAAGGGAGCACTCGACGTGCCCCGTCTGCCGCGCCGAGGTGGTCGTGAGGCCGGCCGGTGGCGCGTGCGCCGAGATGGAGGAGGAGGGCAGCGCGTTGCGGGCTTCGACGTCGCCGGCGCAGCCACAGGTTAGGGCGAACGACGGGGAGACGGACCTAGAGGCGCAGTAGTATTGTATATCTAACGTTCGTATAGGCAGGGTAGGAATTATTTTTGTGTTTTTTTTTCTTTTCTTTCTTTCCTTCTTCTTTTTTGTATTGGGAGTGTTCTAGCTTTAGGGATGTGAAATTGCGAATTAGTAATTTCGGATGGTTTATTGGCTGGAGGATGCTTGTGCTTGTTGTAGCATTGTATACAAGAATAAACCAAAAGGCAATGACAAATGGATATTTAGAATTTTCACATATCATCTTTCGTGTTGCATCATGCTTTTACTTTCAGTGAAATGGGCCTGACGTGTGAATGCATGTATGATTCCACGGGTGATCGTAGCAAATTAAACATAAGGATTGTGGTAAATCAATCAAGAAATGTATTTTGGCATTAGAGTTAGGGGAGGGAGAACTGTGTTTCGTCTGTGGATTGGGGCTTGCTGCCCTTCTCTCTTCGTTCCCCTCTTTCTAAGAAAAGTATTTACACTTTGTACTCTACATTTTATATAAATTACATAAAGAATCACCAGCATGGATAAATCCAGTACATCAGGTGGCGACTGTTGCCAAAGGCTATATTCTTTTTGGTTACGACTGATGACTTTTAACCATAGTGTAAACGTTTATGCACATGAACCGAATGCTGATAAGTCACTTCAGAAAGGTTGTCTTGATAACCTGTTTCGAAACACCAATAAAGAAGTCGTCTCATTTGTTTGTTCAGAGAAAGTCATAAGCCATAAGCCATAAACTGAAAAGAACTGAGCCAAATGAATGGAATCAGTTTGCTTACTTGATTTTCATATTACAAGTCATGCCAAAATTCTAGAAATGTTTCACACTATGAGAAAGAAGAGGTGTGGTGGTGCCACCAACGAGGAAGAAGCCGTTGCTCACCTGATGGTTGTCGTCTTATTACTGGAGAGATGAAGAGAGAGAGGAGTCACGTAGGATGATAGTTGCAAAGCTAAGCTAATCAATAGGTCTGTTCTTTTGTATTACAGTTTATAACTTTTGGTTACAATTTATTAGTCTAATAAATAATGATTGCTAAAAAAACTAAAGCTAAAAGTTTGCTGAAAAGCCAAAAGAACAGGGATAATACCGACTCTGTCTGAATCGGATTAGTGGGGGATTTGTGGGTGTCGTAGGCTTGTAGCTAATTCCTCATGGAATTAGTGAAATTTCTGTAGCAAAGTTCTAGGGGTATATAAAAATTTGTGATATTGGAGTATAAATTCTAATTTCACAATTGCATCCCCAATTCTGAGATTCAAATGCAGTGTTAGTGGAAATTTCCTACTTTTCTATCACAATAAACAATGGAGATGCCAATGGTATTATCATGTAATGCGATTTTTATGAACTCTAGCTCATATACATCCATTTTGGTTTTTACACTTGTGCATTTCAAACAATTTTAATAAAATTCATATGTATAAAATATGCTAGAACATGTGGGCACGCAAATTTTTTTGCAAAAATATAATCATATGTGCACTTCAAAAATAAATGAACTCATATTACAAAGATGAGTGCAATCTTGTCTTTTTAACAGCGCACAAACGATCATATATATATTTGCATTAATTTTGTATATGCACATGTTCTACGTCCATGAATTTTTTTGAAGCTCGCGAGCGCACAAGCTATAAATTGGGTGCATATGAACTCGAAGTTCAGATGTATACCCAACAGGTCAATATCTTCTCATGCTACAGCAGCTGACATAATTTTTTTCTTAAACATAGCCTAACCATTTTTATTTTAGGGAAAATTTGTTCTGTAGCACTAAAAGATCACCACTTTCGGAAAATACCATAAAAAAAATAGGGTTTCAGAAATTACCACCGAAAGATTAAAGTTGCTTCGGAATTTAGCACTCCGTTTGTTTTGGATCGTTACCTCTCACACAGCGATCGCGAAATGTCTATTTTGCCCCCTCACTCGCTCGCTCGCGCTCGCTCTCGCCTCCGCCCGCGCGCCGCCAGCTCCCTCCCCGCTCCCCGCCGCCGCCGCCTCCCTCCCGGCCGCCGCGCCTCCTCCCGCCCTGCCTCCCTCCCGCCGCTGTCGCAGCCTCCTCCCGCTCAGAGCCGCCTTCCGAGTGGCCCCGCGCCGCGGGCTCCTCCCGCGACGCGTCGCGGGTGGCCTCTGCGCGGCGGGGCGGGAGGAAGGCGGCGGGGAGCTGGAGGAGGAGGCTGCGGCGGCGGCGGCGGGAGGGGGAGGGGCGGGAGGAGGCGCGGGGCGGGAGGAGGAGGCGGCGGGGGCGGGAGAGGCGGCGGCGGCGGGAGCGGGAGGGAGCGGAGGGCGCGCGAGGCGGAGGCGAGCGAGAGAGCGAGCGCGAGCGAGCGAGTGAGGGGGCAAAATAGACATTTCGCGATCGCTGTGTGAGAGGTAACGATCCAAAACAAACGGAGTGCTAAATTCCGAAGCAACTTCAATCTTTCGATGGTAATTTCCGAAACCCTATTTTTTGATGGTATTTTCCAAAAGTGGTGATCTTTTAGTGCTACAGAACAAATTTTCCCTTTATTTTATTCTCTCCTTAATTAACTCGAAAAATCAAAACACAGTAGAAGATGAAATGCCAGAAAAAAGAAGTAAAGTAAGATTGTAAAGTCCCACCCGGATCTCACGCAGGGCGAAGATAACACCAAACCCCACCTCCTTCCAGAAGCTTCTAGAAGCCCCCTTCCCCACTCGCGGATGAGCGGTGGCCCGGGCTGAGCCCTCCCCTACTCGATGTGGGCGGCTTCAAGGTGCTCTCCCGATCCGGTTCCCCGTTCCTTTGTAAAAAGAGTCGACGAGGCTGTCAGGAATCAAGTTTACTTGATTCCGAAATACAACTCAAATCAAAGGAAAAGTTTGCAGAAGTATAAAGTGGAACAAGTAATGTGAATGGCAATGGGGAAAGTAAATTGGATATGAAATAGCTAGGGTTTTACATAATAATCCCCATTCCAGAGGCGGCTGCTTATATAGAGTTCACAGCGGCGAGATGATCCACAGTGAAAATGGCAAAACTACATTAAAAGTTTGATTACAATAAACAGTAATTACTCGTAGGGGTGAAAATGGATTGGATAGTTTCCGACCGATCCGAACGAATACGGATACGGATTATGTCGGATCGGATTTTTTTCGGATAATTCTCGGATCGGATACGGATTTTTTATCGGATACGGATACAGTAAGCCTAGTATCCGTCAAATACGGATAATCCGGATAAAATGAAACCGGATATCCGGGATTTTAGCCTATAACCAGCCAGCCCATAATGAAGCCTAGACGGCCCATTCCCACTCCACGTGCGATCCAGCCGTCCGTTCTCACTCCCTGCGATCCAGCCGTCGGTGCGAATGTGCGATCCATGCGTGCATTTAGGGAATATTTACGAGATAAACTATTTACGTATTTTCGTTAATTCTGGATGTATAGTTTAAGGGGTTTTCATGTTTCAATAAATATTCGTAACCGTATTCGTTTCGATTCGTATTCGATCCGTATCTGCATTCGATATTATTTGTATTTGTATTCGTATTCGAGTTATCTGTATTCGTATCCGTATCCGAAAAAAATATAAAAACAAATATGATATAGACATTATCCATTCATATCCGATCCGTTTTCACCCCTAATTAGTCGTATCTATTTACACTATCCGATGCCAAATGAAGAGGTAATTGTTGATCCTGACCATCAATCTCACATGCAAGATAAGTATCATCATAGCCTTCAGATCTTCATACGCAAAGAGGTATCAGGAAATCTCCATCGTTCATCTATTTAACTACCCCGTCTATCAGTGTTTTCAATTCAGAAACTTCAGAATCTGACAATACCCCCTCCTTTAACATCTTTGTCCTCAAGGATTAAAATTTGGAAACACTTTAGAAATGAAATCTGCATCTTCCCAAGTAGCAGCTTCTGGAGGAAGGTTCTTCCATTGAATAAACCATTGAACAACAGATTCATTATTTTGGGGTACCATTCTCCTATCTGCAACTGCCAAAGGTTCCATTAGAATGTTACCTTTTGTGTCAATTAGAGGCAGCTCAGGGCTCGATATGGCTTTAGGCCCCAAATGCCTTTTTAACTGACTGACTTGGAATACTGGGTGCATGTGACAGCCTGGTGGCAATAAGAGCTTGTAGGCCACTTGTCCCACCTTCTCCATCACTCGTCCCACCTTCTCCATCACTCTAAATGGTCCATAAAATTTAGTATGTAGCTTTAAGGAGTTATGCAATCCCAAAGAGTTGTGCCTATAAGGTTGCATTTTTAAATATACCATATCTCCAACATTAAACTCTCTTTCCTTTCTATTCTTATCAGCAAAGAATTTCATCTTATCTTGGGCCTTTTGTAAGGCACTTTTGATAGCTTCAAATGCTGCCATTCTCTATTGTGCCACATTCTAATCTCCAATTACAGCTGCATTAGGAAGCATTGCCTCGACCACTTGTGGAGGTTTCATCCCATATCCTAAAATGGTGTCATGCCTATTGAAGTATGGAAAGAAGTGTTATACCACCATTCAGCTTAAGAGAGCCAAAATTTGCACCTTTTGGGACTAGCAAATGCCATACACCTTAAGTAATTTTCTAAACATTGGTTAACCCTCTCGGTTTGGCCATCTGTTTGGGGGTGATAAGCACTACTAAATCGCAACTTAACTCCCAATGCCTTGAATAGATCTTGCCACATGGTGCTGGTGAAGATTCTGTCATGGTCAGAAACTAAAACCAAGGGCAGTCCATGTAGTTTATATATATGTTTTACAAAAGGACCCACAATGTCTTGTACCGAATATGGATGTTTCAAGGAAATGAAGTGAGCATACTTCGTGAATCTGTCAACCACTACTAGTATCACATCATGGTCCTTAGATTTGGGTAATCCTTCTATAAAATCCATTGTTACATGTGTCCAAGCTATTTCTTGAACCGGCAGGGGTTGCAAGAGGCCTGGGTAATGTGCATTCTCTGATTTACTGTTCTGACAAACTGGGCATCTCTTCACATAATTGTTTACCTCTCCCTTCATTCCTGGCCAATAAAACAATAATTTAAGCCTCTGGTAGGTTTCCCTCTCACCTGAATGTCCTCCTAAATCTAATACATGAAAGGAATCTAACAGCTGGCTCTTGAGTTCCTTGCCATTTCCAACATATACTCTTCCTTTTATACCTGATTATCCCATTTTGCAATGTATAATGCGTATGTGCTTGACTATCTATACTCAGCCTTGTTAATAAATCTTGGCACTTTTCATTTGTTTGATAACTCAACTGCACTTCTTCAATCCAAGTTGGAACTGCTACTGTTATAGCCATGTTTTTGTGTATAAGGAGGCATTCTGGACAAGACATCAGCTACCTTGTTTTCTCTTCCCTTCTTATACTCAATTTTGTAATTATACCCCATAAACTTAGGTACCAATTTGTGTTGTATTCTCTCTATTAACCTCTGCTCATGCACATACTTTAGGCTTTGTTGATCTGTCCTAATAATCAGTTCTGCACAGGTCAGGTAGTGCCTCCATTTCTTTAGAGCTTCTAGTATTTCTAGTATTGTCATTGCTTCCTTGTCATATGTGGACATGGCTGCTGCCTTTGGGCCAATTCATTTACTCAGGTATGATATGGGCCTCCCTTCCTGCATTAGTACTGCCCCGATTCCCTATCCACTTACATCAGCCTCCAATACAAAAGGTTTAGAGAAATCTGGTAATCTTAATAATGGTGCAGTACTCAATACTTCATTGATTTTGTCAAATGATTCCTGTTGTTCCTTGTCCCATTGGAAGGCATTTTTCTGAAGTGCATTGAATAAAGGTCGGCAGATAATCCCAAAATTTTTAACAAACCGTCTGTAGTATCCAGCAAGCCTAAGAAATCCCCTCAGTTGTGATACATTACTGGGTGTTGGCCACTCCTTAATAGCCATTACCTTCTGAGGGTCCGTAGCTACTCCCTTATGACTAATGATGTGCCCCAAGTATTCCACCTTCTCTTGCCCGAATACACACTTGCTCCTTTTTGCATATAACTTATTCTCTCTCAGGATAGTGAGGACTCTTCTTACATGCTCCTTGTGTTCTTTTAGAGTGGTGCTATATACCAAAATATCATCAAAGAAAACTAACGTGAACTTCCTCAAACACTTAGCTAAGATCTTGTTGATCAAAGCTTGGAACGTGGCCGGAGCATTCGTAAGTCCAAATGGCATTACAAGGAACTCAAAGTGCCCCACATGAGTACTAAATGTTGTCTTCCCAATGTCTTCATTGCTCATACTTATCTGGTGATACCCAAACCGCAAATCAATTTTGGAAAAAAAAATATTGAGCTCCATGTAGTTCATCAAGCAAATCCTCAATTACCGGAATTGGATACTTATTCTTAATAGTGTTGGCATTCAATTGTCCATAATCTATACACATCCTCCAAGTGTCATCCTTCTTTTTCACCAAAATTGCAAGGGATGAGTATGGGCTAACACTTTGTCTAATGGTCTTTGATTTCAACAACTGGTCTATGAGCCCTTCCATGGTGTCTTTCTGATGGTGGGGAAGCCTATAAGGTCACAGATTCACAGGCTTAGTACCTGGTATTAAAGGAATGTTATGATCTTGTTCTCTTTCTGTAAGTTCTTGAGATTCTTCAAAAACATTAGCAAACTGATTGAGAATGTCCTTAATTTCTAGTGGTACCTCCTCTTGTATTGCATTCAGGTTAGCTACTGGCTTGGGATAAATCATTGCCCCCATTACCCCCTTCTTCATCAGTTTCTGCAGCTTGTGAGCATTCACAATACAATTGTTTTTAGGTAGTGTTTCATCCTTAAACACTACTTCCCTTTCTCCCTTCTTACATATTGATCACTCCCGGGTTTTCAGGTTCAAACTTATGGGACTATGCTCATATATCCAATCACTCCCAAAATGATGTCATATCCTTTCAATAACAATAACCAAAAGTCTAATCTGAATTCTTCACCTTGTATAGTATATGCACTCTTTACTCAATGCTTTACTTAAAATTTCCCTCCATTAGCCATAGCTATTGTAATTGGTTCATGATTAATTACAGTGCATTTAGCTCTCAAGGCCAAGGATGGAGTGATAAAGTTGTAGTGCTTCCACTATCAACTAGGGCCACTGCTGACACACTCCCGATCTTGACATTCAATGTAAAAGTAGATGTTTCAGCACTTGTACCTAAGATTGCATGCACTGAGATTTGTAGTTCTTCATTCCCTTCTTCCTTCTGTTCAGGACTGGTGGGAGGAGTGCAAAAGGTGGAATCATTCTGCTCCTATTCCACTTCATCTTCCACTTCAATAAGGTGGATACTCTTCTTGAACTTACACACCTTTCCATGCCCAAGTGTCCACGGTTCTTAGCGCTTGAAGCATTTTCCACCATTCCACTTGTCAACACTGGTTTTGCTTCCATCAGCATTTTCCTCCTTGCTTATTGAGATACTCCCTGTAACGCCCCCGTCCTTGGGAACAGGGGCGTTGTACGTTCCGCAATAGCCCAGGAGTTCTGTTGCGGACAGAAGGAATATCTAGCCTGCTCACAGACATTTCAAAAGGGTTAGTTGGACAAAAATAAGACCTAGTGGTCATTTTATCAGTTTTATGGGCGTTCAAGCCCAAATTATAACTTACATTCAGAAGAACCGAAGAAAACTCCCACAGGAACGCCTGGGTGCGGTCGCAACCCTAACACGAACACTTGAAATGCGCTTTCTTCTTCTGGTATCTGAGGTGGTGGAATTATAACAAGTTTGAGTACAAGCAACAATACTCATCAAGTCACAATGGTAAACATAACTTACTAAATGCATGGAGTTTCCAAGGAAGGGAGTATACTAGTTTTATTATTTTATGTGGATGCAGTTTTATTTGTAAACAGTTTAAAATAATAAAACAATTAAACTCCTTAAAGAGATAGGGGGGTCATAAACATTGCTTTATTGAATTACACAAATAAAATTCTCAAAAACTATTTATGCTTTGCTACTGGATTCACCCATCAAACACAACTCCATTAACCGGGAGCATGGCGTATTCAAATACCATTTAGGTCCACTCTGCAAAGTTGCTCAACTTTACCCACAAGATTTCTCAATTACCAATGTCATGCGAAATACACGCTCCACTAACGTGCGACTGAATTGAGAAAACAAAATCTTTTGCTGTTCAATTTACTATATAGACCCTACCCGATAGGTTATGATCTTCACTGAATTGAGTACCCACTAGCCAATGCGGAACGCTGCCGCCCAAGTCCGTGAAGACCATCACTGAACTGAGTATCCACTGGCCAATGCGGAACGCGGCCGTCCAAGTTCATGAAGACCTACCATTGTGTGTACGGCGGTAACGGTGACCATACCACACCCCAAAACTCCTGTAGGGGTTCAAATAAAGTGAGCAGTTACCGGACCCAAATTGACGGTTAAATACTTGTGGTTGAGTGATTACTGTGCTCTATACTCAGTAAAAGAGTCTAGTTCTTATATTCTCTCTGAGACTGCCAACCACGACTAGGTCCCGTCCAATACTTGTACCGACACCCGTCTGCTGCATTCTCCACCCTAGGGGAGGGTTGTGGACTCATCCACTACAGGGCACTTTACGGCTTCCGCCCTACCCTAGAACATTTTAAAATGATTTTACCGGTGAACTACCAAGTCCTTGATAGCTCGTTATGTTATATGAGTAAAATGCAATGGTCATGTATATGCTAATTTAATAATCCCAAAGGTTTGTCAAGGTGAATATGACCTCAAAATTAAACATGGCATTTTCGGTGGTAGGTCGTAACTACATATACATGTTATTTTAAACAATTTATTTTAATCAATAATTTGAGCAAGTAACATTAATGCAAATAGCGTAATTAAATAGTATGAAAATTCATGGGATCAACATGTCCAAAAATTTGCAACTTGCCTTGCGGAACTGCAACGTCAAAAATCTTGTAACCCTCGGAAGCCTACTTGGAGCTTTGGGACAGTCGCCTCGGAGTGCTCGTGCACTAACGCAAAAACACACAAAATAAATCAACCCGTGCTTGCAGCTAAACAAGCTAGGAAAAGAAAATAAAAGAAATAACTATGAAAAAGAAAAAGAAATAAATGCAAAAATATTCAAATGGCTTGGGTTTTGGTTTTTGGAGGTGGAGTTAGGGTTAAAGCATGCCGGAAATGGAATCGGAATGCCGAAATGAGTCAAATGGGGGTGTTTGGGATTTTTTTGGGTATTGGAAAAAGAAAAAAGCCACTGTTCCTTGCTACAGTGCCAGCCCAACCCACAAGCAATGGCACGCGCGGGGGAGCATTTGAAAACGCTGGTGGGCCATTGACGCAGCCCACATGCACGAGCGTCCGCGGTCGCTTCGGCCCAGGCGAAACCGCATTCGGGTGCGCGGTCGTTGGATCGGACGGAAGCGGCCCGGAAGATGCCACGTCGTGCGAGGGGCCGAAACGGTCGGGAGATAGCGTGCCTGCACCCGGGGACCATCAGTTCGCACGAGGACGGCCCAGATGGAGCCATGTCGCGCTCTCTTGTTCATCTTCTACCCTCGGCCGATCACAGCAACGGAAAGAACAGGGTCGCGCCTCCGATGGCGATTTGGCTTCGACAGTGACTCTCTGCGGCTGTGACCGATGCCTACAGGTTCAGGGGAGTGCGGGGATTCTATTTCTGGCCTTGGAGGGATAAGAGCATTAACGGGGGAGGTCGCCGGTGAGGGAGAAGATGGTGAGGGAGGCGGCAGTTCGGGAAGGCTTCGGAAATGCTTAAGCGAAGGGGGCTCCATTTTCACCATTTGGGAAGGGAGGGTGTCAAGGAAAGAGCAGGGGTTTGGCTCAGGGAGGCCTCAACAGAGTTGTCCACGGAGAAGGGCGGCAACCGGGGAGGTGCTTACGGCGACAGGTCGGAAGGGTAATGCTACCGAGCAATTGAGTTGGTCATTGAGATTGTGGGGCTATGGGGATGCTGTGGGCGAGTGCAAGTGAGTTTTAATCGGACGAGGAGGGAGATCGGCACGAGCACCCACCGGTACCAGGGAACGACGGCGGTGGGGCTATAGGAGGTAGGAGCTCAATTGGTTGCTCGGGGAGGAAGATGGGAGTGGTGTGAAGCCGTCATTAACTAGCAATCGGATTATAAAGTCACGGAGAGGCGGAGGGAGCTGCAGAGCTGGGCAGGGTCACTGGCGCACGAGGAGGACAGGGAGCTGTGCCAGGGAGGGATGGGCAGCCATGCCTGTTGGTGAGCAACTCTTGCACGACTCAGTAGGGAGGTGATTGACCGGGCATGGGCAAAGACGTGAGGGCGGGCGGAGGGGTGTGTTGCATGGCGGGGGCGTCGTTTTGCCTAATGGATGCTCGGGTGAGGCGGGAGCAGCTGGGGAGGGGACGTGGTACTTCGGTGCCGCGAGACGATCGCGAACCGCAGTCCTCGCACACGGCGGCATGGGAGCGAGCAGCGACGTGGCGCGCAATTTCATGGACCGGGTCCACAAAGACAAGAATTTTTCCGTTTTTCCCGAATTAATTTTGAATTAAAGCAATCGAGCTCTAGCTGTTGGTTCTGGTTTTGTGAATTTTGGAGTTCTTTTTCTTGTTATTTTATGTGTTTCTTTGTTTCCGGTCGCTTCTCTCGTTAGATTCGGATTCGGAGGAGCAGTTTCGCGCCGTAAGACCAGGAGTACCTCACGAGCATAACGAAGGCAAGTCGTGCGATTTTGCTTTAAATTACATTGCATTGGGGAAGATGCCAGCGGCTTCACACTGTTAAATTATTAATTTGACTTAATGACGAGCCACGTATTAAAATTTGTGCCACGTCATTGGTGTGGCGAGTGATGGGACTTTGTGCGCCATTGATCCGAGCTTAATCGCAAACCACATGGGAAAGCGGGGAACCATGGAGAGAGGTGAGCACAAATCTCTAAGCAAAACCCCTTAGACGCAATTACCCCTTATCTATGCTTTTCCTCTCGTCTTTTACCTTTGGTCATCGTGATTGTTTTTTTTTGAGCAAGATGGTTGATACCGTGAACTCCTCCAACCGCAATCGGGAACCAGACCCGGAGAACAATCTTTGCGCGGCGGTGCCACCTACCTTGATCCCGCCTCGTCGATTCTTGATGGCGGACTTAGATGATGCAGACCATGATGCGGGGTATGCAGACTATGATGCAAATGACAAGACCAGAGCCGATACCACCGCCGCACCTCGTCAGCACCAGCTATGCAGAGTTTATGAGGACGAGACCGCTGCTTTCTCCGTTCATCGAGCCTTTGGAGGCCGACGATCGGGTCCGTTCGACCGAGAAGAAATCGAACTTGGCCTGCACCGGAGGAGAAGGTTTTGTATGCAGCACATCGGCCTGAGGACCAGCGGCAGAGTGGTGGGAGAACCATTGTGCCGCCCATGAGAACCAAAGCACAACATCACTGGAAGGAATTCGCAAAGGCTTTCCACACCGCTCATGTCATGGAGGAGTGGTTGAGATGAAGAAGGATGAGTTTCGGGAGTTCAGTGAGAGGAACACATCGGTGAGTGAATATCTCAATAAATTCACTCGGTTGGCTCGCTCACGCGCTGAGGATGTAGCCAGATGCAGCTCGCGAGAAGAGGTTCAAGAAAGGCTTGAACCCAGCTTTGAAGGTGCAAGTCGTAGGCGCGACTATGCGATTTCAGCGATTGGTGGATAAGGCCATTCTCATCGAGGAGAGTCGCGCGAGCTCGAGGAGTCTCGCAAGAGGAGGATGATCAGCGAGGATCACGGTCACACCGCCTCGAGGCCTCGTTTTGGTTCCTACCGGCTGCGCGGCGCCACAAAGGCAGCGAAGAAGCAGCAGCGATCTTGAGATTTGGACCCACGGCATACAGCGCGCGATTCGCTCGGCCAGACGGCCCTAGTGGTTCCGATGGACAAAAGCAGAGAAAAGCAATAATTCAAGAAAGATCCATCACTTGCTTCAAGTGTCATGAGGTGGGACACTATGCTAGCAAGTGCCCTCGCAGGCGAGCCCAGCGCCGATTGCTTTGACTTGGGAGCCACACCGGTCGTACCCCTACCGGGAGCGGGGAGGAGCACCCCGCCTCGGGGCAGCCAGCAGGACCGGTGGTGAGAGGTCAGGTGAACCACGTCACCGCAGAGGATGCCGAGCAGCACGAGACGTTGTGATCGATGCGTTTCGTACATTCGCCTCGCCACCGCTTTATTTGATTTCGAGCTCGCATTCGCTTGTTTCTCGGAGTTTTGCTTTAAAGCAACAATTGAAAATGTTGCTCTTGGATCTGTTCTTTTAATCCAATCCCGGATCCGAGTTGAGATCCAACCTAGGTTGTCCAGAGTTAGGATAACCATTCGTGGAGTTGAGTTCGGGCCGACTGATTTTGTTGGATATGCAATCCCTAGATGTAATCTTGGGAATGGATTGGCTCAAGCGGCGGCGATGTTAGGCGTAGGAGGAGAGCAGTGACCTTAACCAATTCAGACGGAGTTAAGGTGCGATTCGCAGCCAGTGAGTGCCAGCCAGAGCCAGTCATGATTTGCCAGAGTAAGGTAATCCAGTTGGAGGGTGTACCAGTTGTCAGAGAATACCCCGACGTGTTTCCAGAGGATCTTCCAGGAATGCCACCAGAGAGGGAGGTTGAGTTTCTGATTGAGCTTGTGCCAGGTACCGCTCCGATTTCCAAGAGACCCTATCGGATGCCAGCCAATGATTTAGCAGAGTTGAAGAAGCAAATTCAGGAGCTTTTGGATAAGGGTTACATCAGACCGAGTTCATCCCCGTGGGGAGCGCCAGTGTTGTTTGTCAAGAAGAAGGATGGTAGTCAGCGCATGTGTGTGGACTACAGAGCACTTAATGAGGTCACCGTCAAAAATAAGTACCCTCTGCCCAGGATCGATGACCTGTTTGACCAGCTTAAGGGAGCAGGAGTGTTCTCCAAGATTGATTTGAGATCAGGATATCATCAGATGAGGATACGTAAGGAGGACATACCCAAGACAGCCTTCTCGACTCGTTATGGTCTATACGAGTTCACAGTGATGTCATTTGGTTTGACTAATGCTCCAGAGATATTTCATGTATTTGATGAATAAGGTGTTTATGGAATATTTGGACAAGTTTGTCGTTGTGTTCATTGACGACATTTTGATATATTCCAAGAATGAGGAGGAACATCAGGAGCACTTGAGGTTAGCATTGCAGAAATTGAGAGATAATCAGTTGTATGCAAAGTTCAGCAAATGTGAGTTTTGGATGAAGAAAGTCGCTTTCTAGGGCATGTGTTGACAGAGAAGGAGTCGCATTGACCTGTGGAAAGTAAGTGATGTTTTGGATTGACAATACCCACTTGCTTACAGTCGGGAGTTTTCTGGTATAGCAGATACTACCGTCGCTTTATTGAGGATTTTCCGGTGTGGCTGCACTTCACGCAGCTTGCTCAAAAAGGAAAAGAAATTCACTGGACGCCAGAGTGCGAGAAGAGTTTTGAAACTTAAGGAGAGTTTGACCACAGCCCAAGTGCTTGTGTTGCTCGATATTAACAAGGATTTTGAGATATTTTGCGATGCTTCGCGCAAAGGTTTGGGTTGTGTCTTGATGCAAGACAAGAGAGTGGTAGCCTATGCCTCACGCGATTGAGACCGCATGAGGAGAACTACCCTACCCATGATTTAGAGTTGGCGGCCGTAGTGCATGCTTTAAAGATTTGGCGTCATTATCGATGGGTAATGATGTGAGGTTTACACGGATCATAAGAGTCTGAAATACATCTTTACCAGTCCGAGCTTAACCTCGAGCAGAGGAGGTGGTTAGAGCTGATAAAGGATTATAATGTGGGCATACATTATCATCCCGGGAAAGCTAATGTTGTTGCAGATGCCATGAGCGTAAAGGTATCGCAATTCGGTGATGGTTCGAGAGAGTCACCACTTTGCATGAGGAATTTGAAGCTTAGCCTTGAGTTGGTTGAGCTAGGATTTTTGGCAGCTATGGAGATGCAATTTACTTTGGATGGTCGATTCGCAGCTCGGTCGAGGATGAGGCATTTCAATGGATCGAGAAAGAACTTAAGTGAAGGTAAAGAGTCGATTTTTGGTGGATGATCGTGGAACCTTGTGGTTCCAGCGCTTGTGTGTGCCCAACAAGCAAGAACTAAAGGATGTGTTATTAAAAGAGGCTCATGAGTCACTATATTCGATTCATCGAGACAGTACCAAGATGTACCAGACATCAAGGATAAGTATTGGTGGCCAAGCATGAAGCGTGAGATCGCCGAGTATGTAGCCCTTTGTGATGTTTGTCGAGAGTAAAGGCAGAGCACGAGACTGCGCAGTTTGCTCTGACCATTGAAAGTCCCCGAGTGGAAGTGGGAAGAAATTGGTATGGACTTTATAGTCGGTTTGCCTAAAACCAAAGAGGGTCATGATTCGATTTGGGTCATTGTGGACCGCTTGACCAAGGTTGCTCATTTCATTCCGATTAAGACGACTTACGGTGGTGACAGATTGGCGAGCTATATATGTCCAGATTGTCGATTTGCATGGTGTGCCCAAGAAGATTGTGTCGATCGTGGATCGCAGATTCACCTCTCGGTTTTGGGGTAGTTTCCATAAGGCTATGGGGACCCACCGAATTTCAAGATCTGACATATCACCCCAGCATGATGGTGACAGCAGGCGAGTTAATCATATTCGGAGGACATGTTGAGAGCTGTGTGCTTGATCATGGGTCTAAGTGGGACGATTGTTTACCTTTGCGAGTTCTCATACAACAACGATTATCGTGCCGGTTTGCGAGATGTCACCGTTTGAAGCATTGTATGGCGAGAAATGCAGACCCCTCTCAATTGGAAAGAGACGGGGGAAGGTCGTTTTTGGCCCGCATCGCTTGAAAGAAGGCGAGGATAAGGTCCGCTGATACAGAAAGGTTGAAAGCCGCCTGTGCCAGACAGTAAAAGCTATGCAGATACTGCACGCCGAGAGCGAGTTTTGAGCCGATGACTTTGTGTATCGAGGATCACACCATTCAAAGGTGTGAAGAGATTTCAGCTAAAAGGGAAGCTTGCACCAAGATATGTTGGTCCGTTCAGGATTCTGAAACGCAGGGGAGAGGTTGCTTATCAGTTGGAGCTACCTGCGTCTTTCAGTGGGGTACATGACGTCTTTCATGTGTCCCAGCTGAAGAAGTGCCTGCGCGTACCAGAGGAGGTTGTGCCAGTTGAGGCCGTTGACCTGCAGGAGGATCATCTACATAAAGAGCACCAGTCAAAATCTTGGAAGTGTCAGAGCGAGTCACCCGGAATAAAGCGGTCCGTTTTTGCAAAGTTCAGTGGAGCAACCATTCCGAGGAGGAAGCCACCTGGGAGCGCGAGGAGGATCTCAGAGCGGAGTTCCCGAACCTATTCTCTTAGTTGGCCCAGATCTCGGGGTCGAGATCTCGTTTAAGGGGGTAAGGTTTGTAACATCCTGTTTTTCTGAGATTTTTAAAGCCTGGATTTCAAAAATGAATTTTCTGGAATTTTCTGAAATTAATTGAAGCTTCAAATGAATTTTTAAAGTTTTAAATGATTTAATGTGATTAAAATAAACATTAACATAAGTGGAAAATATTTTATTTGTGTTCCTCAAGTCTCAAGAAATTTTCTGGTATTTTTGGTGAATTGTTGGGATTTATTTGCTATTTTCTAGAGCTTTTAGAAGTTTATTTGAATTTACGAAAAAGAAAAGAAAGAAATTAACCTCACCCGCCCGATCTCCTCTCTCGCCACGCGTCGCCCATCCGCGCGCCGCGCGCCGCGTACCCTTCCCGCGCCCACTCGCCCTGCCGCTCGATCCGCCCGCGCCACGTGTCGCGCATCCGCGGCTGACACGCTGGCGGCACTCGCCAGGCCGCCCGCGCGCGCTGCGCCGCGCCTCGGCCGCCGATCGCGCGCGCGCGATCTCCGCTGTCCATCCTCGCGCGCGCAAACCCTAACCCTAACCCTCGCGTGCGTCCGGCCGTCCGATCTCTCCGCGTTGAATCCCGGCCGCCCAAACCAAACCCGCGTTTGCTCCGTCGCGTAACCGATCGGGATTGTCTCGGTTCGCGTGATAAATATCGCGTTCGTCCCTCGGTTCGCGTGCCGTCGCCCGACGAACTCGCCGGCGGCGCCGCTGCTCCTCGCGCCGCGCGTCGCCGAGCCGCTCGCCGCCGCCCGCTGCGCGCCGCTCGCGCCCCCGTGCGCCGTCCCGTCGCCGCTGCCGCCGAGACCTCGCCGGTGAGCCTAGCCGCTCTCTCTCGCCGCCGCCGCGCGCCGCCCGCCGTCGCCGAACCCGCCCGCTCGCCCCTCGGTCCCCGAGCCGGACCGCGCGCGCGCGCCGCGCCCAGCGCGCCGCGACGCGCAAGGCGCGCCGCCGCCACGCTCGCCGATCCGCTCCGCGCCGCCACGCGCCGCCATCTCCGCGCTCGCGCGCGCGCAAGGCTCGCCGGACGCCATAGCGCGGCGAGCCGCCGCCACGCGTCGCCGCCGATCCGCCGTCGCCCGCGCTGCGCCGCGCATCCTCGCCGTCGCTTCCAGATCTGGACCGAAGATCGAGATCATGCCGTGGTGCCGCCCTCGCCGTCGCGCGCTGCGCCGTGCCGCGTCGGCCGGGCCACGCCAACCCTAGCCGACGTGGCATCCACGTGGCATGCCACGCCGCCT
Source organism: Melocanna baccifera (assembly GCA_036346265.1). Taxonomy (NCBI): domain Eukaryota; kingdom Viridiplantae; phylum Streptophyta; class Magnoliopsida; order Poales; family Poaceae; genus Melocanna; species Melocanna baccifera. The sequence goes on along the minus strand of CM070688.1, from coordinate 5,607,657 downwards.
TTCCGCCCCGGTGCCACGTGGCGCCACGTCGGTGCCACGCTACCGCCACGCCACCGTGCCGCGTGGCGGCAGATATGCCGCCGCCACGCCGCCGCGCCGCCGCGTCCGCCGCCCGTGCATTACGTGGACGCGTCCACGGTGGACTCGGAATTTCATGGACCGGGTCCACAAGACAAGAATTTTTCCGTTTTTCCCGAATTAATTTTGAATTAATTTTTCGGGAGCCCGTTCTCCTCCGTCCTAGCTCCGATTGACCCCGTTCTTTTTTCTGAATTCATCTAAAATCGAGCTCTAGCTGTTGGTTCTGGTTTTGTGAATTTTGGAGTTCTTTTTCTTGTTATTTTATGTGTTTCTTTGTTTCCGGTCGTTTTCTCTCTCGTTAGATTCGGATTCCGGAGGAGCAGGTTTCGCGCCAGAAGACCAGGAGTACCCCGCTGAGCATAACGAAGGCAAGTCGTGTCCCTTGATCATGTTGAACCCAATTTTGCAAACTATTATTTAATTATTTTGCTTTAAATTACATTGCATTGCTATTTTTATTCAAACCTTTGCACAGGTAGCTATTGTCCCAATTGCAATTATACCCCCTTGACACTTTGAAATACCATGATGCCATTGTCACCGTAGGTTGGGAATTTATTAGTGATGCTAGTTTATTTATCACATGGGATGGTACGATTAGATTGCTTAGCCGGTTTATATTTACGTTTGATCTCATCACGCCTGTTAAATTATTAATTTGACTTAATGACTTATGGAACCGTGGTTGGTGCCACGTGTATTAAAATTTGTGCCACGTCATTGGTGTGATGTTGGCTTGGTTATACAATTGGCTTTGCACTCAGGCAGTGATCGTGCGAGAAAGGGAAGTACGCTTGTACTTTGGGGATGTGGTAGTCTCGCGGGTAATGTTAAGGAGTTAACTTTGTGCGCCATTGATCTCGAGCTTAATCGCAAACCACATGTCTATTATGGGATGGACCTAGCTGATTAATTTGTAATATTTCAATTCAATTACGCCATTGTGATGGACATGGTTGCTTGATTTCCATGTGGCGCAAGGGGGTGTGATGCGAAACCTAGCGGGCGGGATTGTGTTGAGGTAGAGCATTGTAAAGGCCTTGTTGTGATTTCCTTAGGCCTAGGTTAATCACATCGTGTGGGTACAGATTGTGCAACCTCTGCAGAGTGTAAAACTATTCGAATAGCCGTGTCCTCGGTCATGGGCGGTGCTCGGGATTTCACACGAGGGTTAGTGTTTCATTTATAACTTGGTGGTGAGCAGGTAGTTCATTGTTGGTTTAAACTTGTGAATTGGTGTTCACAAGTGGTTAATGTTTATTCCTTTGATTATCTATTATACTGCTTTTTGATTAACTTTCGCTTTCAAGTTATTTAATATATTTCATCAATAAATGCCTTTATGCAAATTAACCTTTCAGCCTTCCTTTGGTAAGCCTTGCATATTATATTGCATTTATTGTTACAAGCGACTCTGCCGAGTACCAATGTACTCACGGCTTTACGCCTATGTTGCTCGATTGAGGAGAGGAGTACTATCGGCGGGAGGTGCGGAGGAGAGTACTACAACGACTTCACGGATTAGGCTTCGTTCTCCACTCGATAGCCTGTGACTTGTCGATTGGTCGCTACGCTTTATTTTGGATTTCCGCTGCTATTTTGTTAAGCCCTTCCGGCTAGAGATATTGTAAGCTTGGCCATAAGGTCGTACCCTTGATATTTTATCAATATTCGAGTTTTCCTTTATTATTGTCGTGTGTATGACTATGATGACATCTATGTTTGACTGTGTGCACTAGCGTGATCCTGGACTAGTGCAGTTTACACAGAGAGACCGAATTTGCATATTCGGGTCTCGACAAAATCTCACAGCAAGAACAAGGGTAGAGGATTGGCTTGAGGTTCAACCAAAGATGCAAGAAAATGCAAAGTTTTGATTTGAATTTTTGGGTTGTTTCAACCTACCCCCCTTAAAAAGAATCTTGTCCTCGAGATTCACCCAGGTTAAAGAATAGGGTGAAAAATGAAATTTGTTATAGATCTGATTCCTTTCCTTTAGTCTTGTTTATCAAGCGAAATGGCCTTTAGGCTGTGTCGGTTGACTGGCGTGTCTACTGGTGTCTTCTATCTGAACTACATCCAAGTCCTTGTGTCTTCATAGTATCTTCTTCCGAACATAGGTGACCTTTGCTTTTGGGTCAAAGTGATTTTCTTCGAAATCACACGTGACACTCTAGCTTCAGCTGAGTATAGTTCTGTTGACTTCGTCATGGGCTTGCTAGATTGGTAGAGAGTGTGTTATTTTACTCAATCAATCTATGTCTGCCCATGGCCTCATATTCTTTCACGACTTTGAACGTTCGTAATGAAATCCTCGTCGATGTCTTCTTCTCTTCATTTTGAGACTGGTGAGGGTTGTAACAACCTTGGTAGACCCTTCTGACTTACTACTATTTTCTGGCACCTATTAGAGCATATCATGCGCCCTGAGATTTCTTTCTTCGTATTATTTTGCCGGAATTCTCTCTCTCTTTATATATATATATATATATATATATATATATATATATATATATATATATATATATATATATATATATATATATATTCTTGGAATATATATAGAGAACCTTGAAAAGTGAGTTCCTTTCTCTTGTAACTGTGAAGGGTATTTTGAGATAACGATCACACAATGATATGTTCCTTGTTTTGTGGCATCTACTATGACATTGGTTTTTCTAGGTGACAGCAAAATCTATGTAACAGATTCTGTATATCATTCTTGTCGTATAACTTGCCTTACTATCTTCTGTATGATTGCTTGATGTGTGCTACTGAACCTTCATAATTTCTTTTGCACGTCAATATCCCTTACAATCTCCTTTAGTATTCATTAGGACATGTCTTATTCCTTTTGTGCCAGTATTCTACAGGTCATGATCTCACCACATTACGACATTCCGAGTTTATACATAAGATTGAGTTGGTCTCTTGCCAGAGTCTAATCCTTGCATGTAGCTATTTACAACTTCTTCCTCAGCCTGTTTTCAATACAACTTGATATTAGGTGTTAGACTCGCTAGAATTGATTTTAATACAACACAAACCATTTTATTCCATACATCTTTGTACAAATAGCTTATACCTACTTCCATAGTCTTTTCTACACATCTTAGTTTTCAAGTACATTACTTGAAAATCTACTTATAAAAAAGTAGTACAAAACATGTTCCACAATAGAGACATGCGACAACTCCATTTCATCTTTTAGTGTTTAATTGCTTCTCCTTCTATCTTGGCTTTCTTAAAAGTGGTGTCCTTCTCCTTTGGCGGTTGAATTGATGTTGATGCTTGTGCTCTTGCTTGTATTTTAGTCGTTTCCTTGGGTAAAGATCTCATTGGACATTTGTCACGATTATGTCCGTTCTGTTGGCAGTGAAAACAACTTACTTCACCTTGATTTAGAGGTTCATCCCTTTTATGAGTTTTTGCGTATCTGGACATTTCTTCTATCTAGAGAGCTCGATCAACTAGAGTCCGTAAATCAGAAAGTTGGTAGTCTTGATATGGCGTTTCACATTTGATCGTAGACCTTTTACAAAGTGTTCCATCCTTTTGGCTTCGGTGTTAACATCTTCTTGAGCATACTGTGAGAGATGATAAAATTATTGTAAATATTCCATAATAGATTTCTTTCCTTGTTGAAGGAGAAGAAATTCCTGACATTTTTCTTGAGCTACTTTAGAAGAGATGTGGGTCTTACGAAACTGCTTCACAAACTCTTCCCATGTGATTCATTCTTATCTGGGTACATCCATTAAATAGTATTCCACAATTAATGGCCGGTCCGGTTAGCTAATACGCAGTGAATAAAACTTTTTCCTTGTCTGTACATTAGATGGCGTCTATTCTCTTTTCAATTTTTTGTAACCAATTATCCACACTCAATGGTTTCACCGCTAACGAGAATTGAGGCGGTTGAGTTTTCAGGAAGGTTGCAAACTTAAATGCTGTGATATCTAAGACTGCCATTGATCCTTCTGGTGCCATCGTTGCCAGAGTCAACTGCTCTAGTATTTCTGTTTGTTGCTCCAATATCTTGATCTGTTCCTGGTGGTACTCAATCTGATCTCACTTCATGGTGGCTAAGATTTTCATCGTATTGAGTTGTCTTTTCGGACTTCTCTTCGTCCTTTATTGTGCTGCCAGAACTTTTATTTGTCAGTAATTCTTTCTTTTGTGGTAACCAAAACTTTAGGAATCAGTCTACAACATTTTGGGCTTAGCAAGGGGAAAGTAAGAATGAAATGGGGGTGAGAGTAAAAAGAAAGTAAGAGAAAAGTAGAGCGAGATTAAATGATTTTTCTAATTGCTTTCTTAAAAATCTGATCTCCGAAAATTCTCTATTTATCTGCAAGGATGATCTGACATTTTCAATATGATCAAGAATTATTTGATGTCCCACACTACTTCCATGCGTAGGCTTAGAATCCGATGGCCTTGTTAAACCCAGCTTCTACTTCCTACTATCTATATCTATACTATTCTCCTTAATTGCTCGGTCATAATGTCTTTACTATCTAAAACTCCAAACAAATATTATTATTGCTTGATCCACCGGGTAGAAAATTCGCATTACATTATTTCAAACTCTACTAATCAAATCAGGCTATTCAAATTCCCACACAACTCTAACTTCGATCATAATCAAATCTCAATTCCAGTATTTTAATTTTGAATCCACAAATATTATTATGCTTTTTCTAAAAATCCATTTCTCTCTGTCATAATCATCCACTGTCAAAATTATAATCCACTAGTCACAATTGTTAATATCCACCAATATTATTGATCATTCACCATTTCACTTTTGAATCCTTTATGGGTTTATCTACTTCCTTCATTTACAATCCCTATAGGTGTAGCTCAACCCATTAATAGCAATTAGAAGTTTGCATTTAATTTCTTTGAGATTTTGAACCTAATAGGTAAGGGAAGGATAAAATAGACGAACATAGGTAAGGTCTGAGATGAAGTAGGGAAGGAGCGAAAAGCTTTTTAACATAGCCTTATTTAAAATCAGAAAATTCATTTTGCATAAATTGCTTATATAACAGTCTAACTGGCCAATAGTGCAGTTTGGCTATTAGTAAAATCAGAAAAATTCGACTACTTTAAATGGCCTTTCTCCGTTGCATCAAGGAAGTCAAACGGGTATTACTTTCTAGCTATTCGAACTATGACCTTGCAACTTTTTGAAAGGAAAAGTTTTGGTCGAGGTATTCGTACTATTCTTCACAACACCATCCTTAACATTCTTCGACTAAAGTTAGTTTTCTTTCAGTATGGTCAACACCTACAGCAAGAAATTAGTCTACACGTCTATGTGTGTTTTTGAGATTTTTGACAAACTCAAAAGAAAATCTTTTTAATGCATGTCTAAGATAGATGAGATAGGATTAGGGAAAGCGAGATAGCAATATTACTTATGGTTTTTTGCAATACTTTTGTATTCAAAAATAAAGTTTGTAAAACCGTATTCTTATCGTTACCAGATCTATACCTAGGGTTACAACCTACAGCCAAGACTGCTCTGATACCATTCTGTAACGCCCTCGTCCTTGGGAACAGGGGCGCCGTACGTCCCGCAATAGTCTAGGAGTTCTGTTGCAGACAGAAGGAGTATCCAGCCTGCTCATGGACATTTAAAAAGGGTTAGTTGGACAAAAATAATACCTAGTGGTCAATTTTATCAGTTTTATGGGTATTTAAGCCCAAATTATAATTTACAATCAGAAGAACCGAAGAAAACTTCCACATGAACGCCTAGGTACGGTCGCAACCCTAACACGAACACTTGAAATGTGCTTTCTTCTTCTGGTATCTGAGGTGGTGGAATTATAGCAAGTTTGAGTACAAACAATAGTACTCAACAAGTCACAATGGTAAAACTTAACAAACTAAATGCATGGAGTTTCCAAGGAAGAGAGTATACTGGTTTTATTATTTTATGTGGATGCAGTTTTATTTGTAAACAGTTTAAAATAATAAAACAATTAAACTCCTTAAAGATATGGGGGGTCATAAACATTGCTTTATTGAATTACACAAATTAAATTCTCAAAAACTACTTATTCTTCGCTACTCGATTCACCCATCAAACACAATTCCATTAATCGGGAGCACGGCTTATTCGAATACCATTTAGGTTCACTCTGCAGAGTTGCTCAGCTTTACCCACAAGATTTCTCAATTACTAATGTCATGCGAAATACACGCTCCACTAGCATGCAACTGAATTGAGAAAACAAAATATTTCGCTACTCAATTTACTATATAGACCCTACCCGATAGGTTATGACTTTCACTGAACTGAGTACCCACTGGCCAATGCAGAACGCTGCCACCCAAGTCCGTGAAGACCATCACTGAACTGAGTACCCACTGGCCAATGCAGAACGCGACCGCCTAAGTTCGTGAAGACCTACCGTTGTGTGTACGGCGGTAACGGTGACCATACCACACCCCAAAACTCCTGTAGGGGTTCAAATAAAGTGAGCAGTTACCAGACCCAGATTGACAGTTAAATACTTGTGGTTGAACGGTTACTGTGCTCTATACTCAGCATAAGGGTCTAGTCCTTACAATCTCCCTGAGACTGCCAACCACGACCAGGTCCCGTCCAATTCTTGTACCGACACCTGTCTGCTGCATTCTCCACCCTAGGGTAGGGTTGTGGACTCGTCCACTACAGGGCACTCCACGGCTTCCACCCTACCCTACAACATTTTAAAATGATTTTACCGGCGAACTACCAAGTCCTTGATAGCTCGTTATTTTATATGAGTCAAATGCAATGGTCATGTATATGCTAATTTAATAATCCTAAAGTTTGTCAAGGTGAATATGGCCTCAAAGTTAAACGGGGCATTTTCGGTGGTAGGTCGTAACTACATGTACATGTTATTTTAAACAATTTATTTTAATCAATAATTTGAGCAAGTAACTGTAATGCAAATAGCGTAATTAAATAGTATGAAAATTCATGGGATCAACATGTTCGAAAATTTGCAACTTGCCTTGCGGAACTGCAACCTCGAAAATCTCGTAACCCTCGGAAGCCTACTTGGAGCTTTAGGACAGTCGCCTCGGAGTCCTCGTGTACTAACGCAAAAACACACAAAATAAATCAACCCGTGCTTACAGCTAAACAAGCTAGGAAAAGAAAATAAAAGAAATAACTATGAAAAAGAAAAAGAAATAAATGCAACAAATATTCAAATGGCTTGGATTTTGGTTTTTGGAGGTGGAGTTAGGGTTAAAGGCCGGAAATGGAATCGGAATGCCGAAATGAGTCAAATGGGGGGGTGTTTTGGGATTTTTTTTGGGTATTGGAAAAAGAAAAAAACCATTGTTCCTTGCTACAGTGCCAGCCCAGCCCACAAGTAATGGCGCGCGTGCGGGAGCGTTTGAAAATGTTGGTGGGCCGTTTACGCAACCCACGTGCACGCGCGTCCGCGGTCGCTTCGGCCCAGGCGAAACCGCATTCGGGTGCACGGCCGTTGGATCGGGCGGAAGCGGCCCGGAAGATGCCACGTCGCGCGAGGGGCCGAAACGGTCGGGAGATAGCGTGCCCGCACCCAAGGACCACTAGTTCGCACAAGGACGGCCCGGATGAAGCCATGTCGCGCTCTCCCATTCATCTTCTACCCTCGGCCGATCACAGCGACGGAAAGAACGGGGCCGCACCTCCGACGGCGATTTGGCTTCAACAGTGACTCTCTGCGGCTGTGACCGATGTCTACAGGTTCAGGGGAGTGCAAGGATTCTATTTCTGGCCTTGGAGGGATAAGAGCATTAACGGGGGAGGTCGCCGGCGAGGGAGAAGATGGTGAGGGAGGCGGCGGTTCAGGAAGGCTTCGGAAATGCTTAAGCGAAGGGGGCTCCGGTTTCACCATCTGGGAAGGGAGGGTGTCAAGGGAAGAGCAGGGGTTTGGCTTAGGGAGGCCTCAACGGAGCTATCCACGGAGAGGGGCGGCGGCCGGGGAGGTGCTTACGGCGACAGGTCGGAAGGGTAATGCTACCAAGCAATTGAGTTGGTCATTGAGATTGTGGGGCTATGGGGATGCTGTGGGCGAGTGCAATTGAGTTTTAATCAAATGAGGAGGGAGATCAGAACGAGCACCCACCGGTACTAGGTGACGGCGGTGGGGGCTAAAGGAGGTGGGAGCTCGATTGGTTGCTCGGGGAGGAAGATGGGAGTGGTGTGAAGCCTTCAGCAACAATATCGCGACACTAGTTTAGAGTATCTATTTGAAATGTATACGGAAGCGATGAGAGGGGTCAAACATCTTCTTGTTAGAAAAACTACTCCAAATGGATTGGTCTTGTTGGGGAGCTTCCCAATGGACAAAATGGTGGTTTTAGCCCTAAAATGGATCACCTGGTATGCAACTCGTTGAGTATCTATTCCTTGAACCTGATCATCCTTGTTTTCTTTTCCTGAGCAACCTTTATGACCCTTGATGTGCACTACTTAGTGTTCCTTGACAATTAATGATGGGATATTTTCATTCTGTAGGTTTGTTTTCTTCCTGGTACCCTTGCTCTGGGTGCAACAAAGGGTATCACCAAGAAAAAGGCTCTCGAAAGTAATCTGTTAACTGATGAAGACAAAGAAAATCTGAAGCTTGCTGAAGATCTGGCCAAAACTTGTGTTGAAATGTACTCTGTGACTTCTACTGAACTTGCTCCTGAAATTGCTTATTTTCACATTGAGGTAAGCGGTTCAGTGGGTTATGGAGTATCCTGACATCGTCCTGAGCTATCCACATAACCTTTTATTTTTCTTATATTTTAACATTTATTTTGATTTTGAAAAGTAGTGACGTGTGGTTTTACAGGGTAGTCCAGAAGGGGGACCTGATGGTGGGAACAAAAGTTCTGAATATATTAACCATATCATAATTAAACCGCTTGATCGTCACAACATTTTACGCCCAGAGACTGTGGAATCACTATTTGTTTTGCATCGAATCACAGAGGATTCAAAGTAAGCTTTTTACGGTCTTTTATCATCCTCAGGTTGCCTACTTTTCAGTTTGCGTCATGCCAGTGTTGGCTCATCTTTTTATTTTCCATTTTCGTGCCAAGCTCGTAGATGGTGTTATCTTCGTAGTCGATTTGGAGGTTTCTGCTTGTATTTATTAGAAGGTCATAAAACTTCTCTAATCTGTTCAATCCAAAACTTACAATTTTGAAATTACTTAGTGGCTACACCAAGATTTTATCTTCATTAAATCTACTATCCTGTGTCAGCCATCCCACCCTGTTCTTCAATATCCCACCAAGTTGGTCCATTCGTACCAGGTGAGTGCAACTACGATTCTGCTTCTTCTCATCTCCAGTTGTTGCTTATTCATAGCTCTTCGCACAGTTAATCTCTTCAGCTTCCTTTGTGTCATGGTAGTATTGCATGTACTGTAAAAAATGCTTGGCATTTAGGGCTGTAAAAAAAGCTCGAGGCTCACGAGTTATTTAAGCTTAGCTCGCTCTAGACTCGATTCGAGCTTAACTCGAGCTCCAAACGAGCCAAATTCAAGAATGATCTTAAACTCGCTAGTTTCAACGAGCCGAACTCGAATAGCTCACGAACTTAAAAAATTTTCTCCACTCCCCCACTCACTATTTAGTCCCCCACTCCCTACACCTGACCCACCTCCCCAGTCCCCTCCTCGCCCCCCATGCCGCCACCCTCCTCGCCCCCACGGCCCCAGTCCCCCACTCCCCTCGATCCCCCCAACCCAAGGTCCCCCTTGATACGGGGATGGGTCCCGATCTTCTCAGTGAGGAACCGTGGATAGTTGATGTGAAGTAGACGATGTCGCTAGCTGAACACTCGTGCCCATGCACGAACCCTCAACTCTTCGGAAAACGCCCAAAACACACCGGATAGTTGTCGTCGCGCGACCACAAGTTTACTAACGCCAAGTCCCCAATTCCCAATGGAACGACGGCTTGACCTTGAGTTGCAGAACGAACAATGGATCGCCTAATTCTCTCTCAAAGTCCTCGCATGAACTCTGGTGTTGAAAGAACAAGCAATAGCTATGTTTCAATCTGATGCATAAAACTTGGTCCCCTTCTAAGGATGCCAATACAGGGCTTATATAGCCTCTTGGGACGTGCATAGAGTCCTCCAAACCTACTACAACTCAACCCTATATGGTTTTAGATACGAACTCTTAAAAAAGGAAACTAGATTTTACAGCCGTCATATTGTTTCGGTCATAACTTTTGATCCGTGTCGAATTTGATGCTGGGGCTGGATCCATTGCGTAGCCCTTGAAATTATCTTTCCAACAAGTCCAAGAACGCCTGAATCGGACTCCGCTTGTGAAAGTTATGACCTTTTAGTAACTGCCTGTCAGGCTGTCCGAACCGAATCCGAATTGAATTCTGAGTTGAATCCGAGTTTGAATCCAATTGACCTTGTGGGAGGCACGAATTGGGCTTGAATTCCTGGGCTTTTCTCTTCTTGCTTGACCCATGTGAGCTTCTCCTCCCACCCTTTGGCTCCGGCCTCATTCTCCACCCTCGCGTTCCAAATGCTTCACAATGTTCAAACTCGAGAATGCACAAAACACTTGCATGAGGTAGTACCCAATTCTCATCAATAATAATAGAGTCATTAAGAAACAAAAGCACTGTTGATTTAGAAGTTTAGCTCGCTCTAGTCAATGGACCAACATGTACTTCTGCACTTGTATTACTTGTAGCTTCACTTATGGTGTCCATCTCAGTAAGTGCATGACCACCAATAGGAGGAGATGTATAAGTGTTAGGGATGCCCTCATCATCCTCCCCCTCTTGAAAAGGCGTCGTCCTCGACGCTGGATCGTCACCACCAAAGAAAGGTGATAAATCAGCGACATTGAACGTAGAGCTCACGCCATAGTCATCGCCGGGAAGCTCTATCTTGTAGGCATTGTCATTGATTTTCGCAAGTACCTTGAAAGGCCCATCACCACGCGGTAGTAACTTAGACTTGACGGTCCGAAAACGATCCTTACGGTAATGTACCCAAACCAAATCACTTGGTTGAAAAACCATCCGCTTCCTTTTCTTGTTCGCCTTGTCAAGATAATACTTGACCTTGCGCTCTATCACTTCTTTTGTCTTGAGATGCAACTTCTTCACATATTCACTCGCTTGGACGCTCCATATGAGTATGTTGTTGATAGGAAGTGGCAACAAATCAAGCGGTGTAAAGGGCTTGAAACCATAAACTACCTCAAATGGACACATCTGCGTAGTGGAATGCACGGCCCGATTATAAGCGAATTCCACGTGCGGCAAACAATCCTCCCACTCGCGCAGATTCTTCTTGATCATGGTCCGGAGTAGCATCGAAAGTGTGCGGTTCACCACCTCTGTTTGACCATCAGTTTGGGGATGACAAGTTGTACTGAATAACAACTTCGTCCCAGTTTACCCCAAAGTGTCTTCCAGAAGTAGCTCATGAACTTCACGTCGCGATCTGATACAATAGTACGCGGCACGCCATGTAGCCTCACAATCTCCCTGAAAAACAAGTCAGCAATATGCGACGCATTGTCGCTCTTGTGGCACGGAATAAAGTGTGCCATCTTCGAAAAACGATCCACAACGACAAAAACAGAATCGCGTCCCCTCTTAGTTCTAGGCAGTCCTAAAACAAAATCCATACTAATATCCTCCCATGGGGCATTGGGAACAGGTAAAGGGGTATACAAACCGTGTGGATGCATCGTCGATTTTGCTTTGTGGCAAGTAATGCATCGTTGCACATACCTCTCCACATCTCGCCTCATCTTAGGCCAATAAAAGTGATCGCTCAAAGATAGACAACGTCTTCTCACGGCCAAAATGTCCCATCAATCCACCGCATGTGATTCCCGCAGAATAGCAAACGCACGGAGGATTCTCGAACACATAATTTGTTAGTGCGAAACAAAACCCATCATGGATGTGAAATTTATCCCAGCCTTTTCCTCTTTGCAATGTGCATAAGGGACAGAAAATTCATGGTCATAAGCATATAACTCACGCAAACTCGCTAAACCGTGGACGTGCACTCCTAAGTGAGTTAAAAGCACACTTTTCCTAGAAAGAGCATCGGCTACCACATTTTCCTTTCCTTCTTATATTTCACAATGTAAGGAAACGACTCAATGAATTCGACCCATTTGGCATGTCTACGGTTCAGGTTTGCTTGGCCTTTTAAATACTTCAAAGCCTCGTGATCCGAATGAATAATAAACTCTTTAGGCCATAAATAGTGTTGCCAAGTTTCTAACGTGCGCACTAACGCATAAAGCTCTTTGTCATAGACCGGATAATTCAATTGAGCACCATTCAGTTTCTCACTAAAATAAGCGACCGGTCTACCCTCTTGCATTAAAACACCACCAATACCCAATCCACTAGCATCACACTCAATTTCAAAATTTTTAGTGAAATCAGTAAAACAAGCAACGGTGCTTCATCAAGTGTCTCTTAAGTTCGAAAAAGCATTTTCTTGCGCTACCCCACACAAATTCAACACCCTTTTAGTAAGTTCATTCAAAGGGCAGCGATGGTGCTAAAATCCTTCACGAAACGCCGATAAAAACCAAAGAAGACCATGAAAACTCCTAATTTGACTGACGTTCATAGGAGTAGGCCAATTTTTAATAGCTTCAATTTTAGACTCATCTACTTCAACTCCCTGTGCAGAAACAATATAGCCCAAAAAGATGACACGATCTTTGCAAAAAGTACACTTCTCTAAGTTACCAAATAACTTATTCTCACGCAAAACTTGTAGAACTTGTCTAAGATGGTCTATGTGTTCAGATTCAGTGCGACTGTAAATCAGAATATCATCAAAATACACAACCACAAATTTACCAATGAAATGCCTTAAAACATGATTCATTAAGCGCATGAATGTACTAGGTGCATTAGTTAAACCAAAAGGCATGACTAACTACTCGTACAACCCAAATTTCGTTTTAAAGACTGTTTTCCACTCATCCCCTTCATGTATTCTGATTTGATGGTAACCACTGCGCAAATCTATCTTAGAGAAAATAACAGCACCACTCAATTCGTCTAGCATATCATCTAAGCGAGGTATAGGATGACGATATCGAATTGTGATATTATTAATCGCTCGACAATCTACGCACATACGCCATGAACCATCTTTCTTAGGAACTAAAATAACAGGAACAGCACAAGGGCTTAAGCTTTCGCGTACATACCCTTTGGAGAGAAGCTCTTGTACTTGTTTCGAATTTCCTTTGTTTCTCGGGATTGGTGCGATGCGGTGGTCGGTTTGGCGCGACGCTCCGGAATCAAGTCGATCTTATGTTCTATCCCCGAAGTGGTGGGAGCCTGCTGGTACTTCTTCCGAAAGACGTCATTGAAATCCTCAGAAACGAAACAACACCACTAGGAAGAGAAGTTAAGTCATTAGTCGAAAGCAATGCATCTTTGTACAAGAAGACAACGTGCACCAAATTAGGATCCGCAGAAATCCTCATCTCGATTTGGTGGCTAACATCACTAAATTCTTTGCTCCTCTTGTTTCTTGTTACCACTCAGATGGTTCTCTCGCGCTTGTGCACTCTCAACATGCATCTCAATTTTCGGCATGGAGGAATTGACAATCTGTTGCGGTGTAAGCGGCTTCAAGATGATATCCATATTGTTCCATCGAAATGTGTAGCGATTTGTACGCCCATCATGAAGAGCGGAACGGTCATATTGCCATGGCCGTCCCAAGAGCAAGTGACACACCGTCATAGGCACAACATCGCAGTCCACAGTATCGGTGTACTTCCCAATAGCAAATGTCACACGCACCATATAGTTCACCTTCACTTCCTCCTTGTCGCTCAGCCATTGCACATGATAAGGACGCGGATGTGGCAAATACTTCAAACCCAACTTGTGACACATATCCTTGCTAGCCAGATTGTGACAAGCGCCGCCATCAATGATCACTTTGCATACCTTACCCATATCAAGCTTGGCCTAAGTGCGAAACAAATTGCATCATTGTTCGAGTGATGGTGATGGCATGACACTAAGCACCTTGGGCGTGCAAACAATGGAGTGCTCGGTGGTAGGGAACTCGGGATCACACTCACATTGTTCTATGTCATCGGTGTGCAAGATCGCTCGTGCATCGGCGACTCATCATCACTAGTTGAAACATAACCGCCATCCTCTCGTGACAAGCATAGTTCGACATTTGGGCGTCCCTCGAAAATGGCCAACGCCCTTGCACTTGTGGCAAATAATGTCACGTGAACGCCCTGTCGACCCCATAGACGAGGTCACACTAGCGCGGCGCCATAGGTCGACGACCGGTGATGGTGTACTCTCGACTTTTACTTGCGGAATCGCGCATTGCCGAATTGCTTGCGGCGAAGTGCTCTTGTTTGGTTGGCTGTTGTTATATGTTTGTCCCGGATGGCCGATTTAACGTGGCCCAGCAATAACCGGCGTCTTCAATCACTTGTCGCTCGGCCGGCGTGCTTGGTGCAGCAACTCAATCATATCATTATATGGATGGTGATTGACAATGCGCTTGACAAAGCATGATTCATGCCGGCTAGAAATCTTGCCATGGTGCATTCTTCATTCTCGCGAACATCCGCATGTATCATGATAGTCTCCATTTCCTTATGATATTCATCAATTGATTTCATACCTTGTCGCACCTCATCAACTTCTCAAAGAGTGAGCGCTTGTAGTGGCGCGGTACAAAGCGTGCCCGCAAATCCGCTTCATTTGCTCCCGGTTATAATTGGCAACTCATGGCGCTCCATGCGCTACGGATGTTGCTCCCACCAATGTGTGGCGTAATCATCCAAGCCATTGGATGCAAGCAACGACTTTTCTCATTGGAGTAGTTGTTCATCCGAAACAACTTATCAACTTTCAGCTCCCAAGTGAGGTATTGTTCCACATCTGTACCACTGAAAATATAGGAAGAGTAAATTTGGGCTTAGCAACAAGATCCTCGGCGTCATCGTGGCGAGGACGCTGCACGTTGTTGCGGTGATGGCGTCGTCGTTCATCGTTGTCGTCGATGGGAAAATCATCATTCCAGCTCGTCCGCATCGACAAGGCACACCTCCGCCGTGGGCACCACGTGGTATAACTCCACCCGACCGCCATTGCCTCGGGCGCCCACGTGCTTGAGGCGTGCTGCGGCCGCCATCCCGATGTGTGGCGGTGCGCCATCGCGACGCACCGTGTTGACGTCGCTCCTCATCGCACGAATAGCACGTTCCTCCTCGGTCTCATTGTGCAAAATGGTGGAGGACCGTGCACACTTGTGGCATCGGTGCATCCCCACGTAGATTGTGGTGTGTGAACATGGCACGCAGCTCCAGAAAGTTATTGTTCATGCTCGCACGCAATTGTGTGACTTCCTCTCCAAGGTTGTTCAGTCCAGTCTGAACTTCCCCAAGCTCATCGCGCACGCCATTGTCACCATCATGAAGTTGTTTTTGGAGCATCTCGCGCAACCGAGTGTACTCGATCCATGTAACAGGCGTCGGATTAGGTGGATCCTCCTCGTGACTGACATGGAAACAACTCACAACCAAGAAACGTAGTTATATCCGGGTTAGTAAAACAAAAGCTCTCTCTATGTCTACAACTAAGCATCACGAAAACAAGGCAAGCTTACTGTTCCAAAGTGAATCAAGGACAGCGAATCGACACTGTGATAGCGAACGACCTCAACCCGGTAATGTATGAGCGTAACCAAGAGCAAGGGAGTACACAAACAGTGTAGGTGGAGCTTGGACAGGTATGTGGAGAACCTATGCAACTGATATTCAAGGTATTGTAAAGCTAAGTAATGATCCAAGCTAGAGTATTTGCCTATGTGCTGATCCAATTGATTAAAGCGAAAAGTATGAACGCACACGCAACGATAAATGGGACTTAATGCAAACAAAGGAAATGAGCTAGAAAGAGGCAATCTGAAATTGAGATGAATAACTAGCTCATTTTGCACTAAGTACAAGGAGAGACGCTAGCCAATTGCAATAGTTATGAATGTAAGGGCACAAGATTGCTCTATGAGAATAAGTGCACAAGCTGAAAATATGAACTAGGGTTTTTTTTTTACAGAGTTTTGGCCAACACTTTCTATTTTCACTGTTTCTTGATCAAATCGCAGGAAACTTTCAAGCTTTTTTTTTAACTTACTCCTTTTTTTTGGCCAAACTACTGTTTTCTTCCCTTTGCATAAATTCAAGAATTCAGCAAGTGTAAATAATACTCAAGAACAGCCCTAATAGCAATATCAAAAGCTAGTCTCAATTGATGAAAAGATATAAGTGAAGCTCAACTGTAGCAATTCTTTCTTTTCGGTCAGCTAGGGTTTGGCACAAGTAGTGATTTGTTTCTTTGAAGCCAAACCGCAGCAAACTTTCGGTTTTGAAGGAAGTGAATACTATCTCAAACTCTCCCCCAAAGAGAATTTGGATGGATCTCTTGAGAGCAATGTGGACAGCAAGGAATTTAGGATTCAAAAGTAAATGCAATTTACTCTTTTTTGTTGCTAATTGAGGAATTCAATCAACAATTTTGTAGGGTTTATGTGGACACAAAGATCAAGCTACGCGAATGAAACACACGGATCAGCACGAAAACAAAAACTCTAATGGACGAAAACTTAACAAAACGCACAAGAACTAAACAGATTAAACTACGGTTTTTGGTATTGCAATTTTCGGTTTAATGGAAGATAGGACAGAAAAAACGAATCTAACTACGGGTAAAGAAGTTCTCACCGAGTAAACCTAGAATCTGATACCATATGATACGGGGATGGGTCCCGATCTTCTCAGTGAGGAACCGTGGATAGTTGATGTGAAGTAGACGATATCGCTAGCTGAACACTCGTGCCCATGCACGAACCCTCAACTCTTCGGAAAACGCCCAAAACACACCGGATAGTTGTCGTCGCGCGACCACAAGCGATTTAACGCCAAGTCCCCAATTCCCAATGGAGCGACGGCTTGACCTTGAGTTGCGAACGAACAATGGATCGCCTAATTCTCTCTCAAAGTCCTCGCATGAACTCTGGTGTTGAAAGAACAAGCAATAGCTATGTTTCAATCTGATGCATAAAACTTGGTCCCCTTCTAAGGATGCCAATACAGGGCTTATATAGCCTCTTGGGACGTGCATAGAGTCCTCCAAACCTACTACAACTCAACCCTATATGGTTTTAGATACTAACTCTTAAAAAAGGAAACTAGATTTTACAGCCGTCATATTGTTTTGGTCATAACTTTTGATCCGTGTCGAATTTGATGCTGGGGCCGGATCCATTGCGTAGCCCTTGAAATTATCTTTCCAACAAGTCCAAGAACGCCTGAATCGGACTCCGTTTGTGAAAGTTATGACCTTTTTAGTAACTGCCTGTCAGGCTGTCCGAACCGAATCCGAATTGAATTCGAGTTGAATCCGAGTTTGAATCCAATTGACCTTGTGGGAGGCACGAATTGGGCTTGAATTCCTGGGCTTTTCTCTTCTTGCTTGACCCATGTGAGCTTCTCCTCCCACCCTTTGGCTCGGCCTCATTCTCCACCCTCGCGGTTCCAAATGCTTCACAATGTTCAAACACGAGAATGCACAAAACACTTGCATGAGGTAGTACCCAATTCTCATCAATAATAATAGAGTCATTAAGAAACAAAAGCACCTGTTGATTTAGAAGTTTAGCTCTGGCTCTAGTCAATGGACCAACATGTACTTCTGCACTTGTATTACTTGTAGCTTCACTTATGGTGTCCATCTCAGTAAGTGCATGACCACCAATACGAGGAGATGTATAAGTGTTAGGGATGCCCTCATCACCCCTCCTCCTCCCCCGCCCCTCCTCCCCCCGCCAGCGCCCCTCCTCTCCCTCGCCGTCGCCGCCCCTCCTCGACCTGGATCCAGCCAAATCCATGGCTAGCCCGCCCCCTGCAACTCGGCCTTCCGGCACCACCTCCTCCTGCTACTCGCCCGGTAGGTACTCCCTCTCTACTCCTAGTCCCTCAGCAGTCGGCACCGAGCCTACACGAGCCGAGTTTGAGTTTTGTCCGAGCCGAGCTCGAGCCCAACTTAAAGCTTGATGTTAATATCAAGCTCGCTCGAGCTCGGCTCGAGTTTCTACCGAGTTCGAGCTTGTCAGGTCAAACTTGCTCAAGCTCGACTCGTTTACAACCCTATTGGCATCACAAAATACTATAATATCATCAAATTGGATGATCTTGATTGACCGCCACCTTTCACATTAGTGGCCAAACTTCTGACTGCTCAACGTGCTTGACAAATAGCATTAAGATTAACCTAGACTTTTATAACTTTCTGATACCCTAGTTAGACTATTTTATAACTTTCTGATACCCTAGTTTGGCAGTACTATATCTTGATACTGCTGGCTATGTCGAGTTTTGAAATATCCAAGGGCACTAGTTTCTGCATATTGCATTAACATTATCTAGGGAATTGACATTATTTTGAGAATTATCTCAAAGAACCTGCATAAGCACCCATTATCCAGTTTCACCGATGTAACACCCTGGTTACTCAAAAGCTAGAATGTCACCCACAACTATTATTACTCCAATTTAAAACATTAATTACACAGTACTAACAGCTAGGCTTCAACAATAACCACTCAACTTAATCATGAACAGAAATTGAACTTCAGATGAACCAAATATCAATAAGAATATAAGATAGATCAATCATAAATCTAAACTAGGAAACGCATCAAGGAGCAACATTATGAACCAAAAAGAGTTAAAGCAAACCATTTATTAACTAATATTTGTATGGATAGTACTAAATTGTTTATGATAACAAGTGATAGATCCCTAGGTGGAGTGAAGAGTTACAAAAGTACAAAATCGTATGTTCTACTCTCACCTATTCATGTTGCCTTCAACGTTCACCTAAAACAACAATAAAGTAAGGGTAAGTCCACAACTCAACAACTACATAATAGAATAATGAACAAGGCAACAACATAATTAACATTTCATGTCTATTTACCATTAGCTCAGTTTCACATATCCATTCTCAATAATTTTCATTCCTATATCTCAATATCTTATCTCCCTTTGTTACGAATGCAACATTGTAACATCCTATATTTCAGAGTTTTTTTTAAGTTTTTAAAATAAAATTCATTATTTGGATTTTTTGGAATTAATTAAAGTTTAAAACAAATTTTTATTAATTAAAAAGATTTAATATAATTAAAATAAATATTAGCATGTACTAAAAATATTTTATTTGGATTTCTTGTGTCTCAAGGAATTATTTAAAAATTTTAAGAATTTTTTAGATTTATTTGCTATTTTTTTAGAGTTCATGAGGCAGAACTATAGCAAGACCTCTTGCTCCATGAGTTGGGAGTTGGGAAATGGGAGTGCCAGCTGATTTAACCATAGACTTCGTGAGTTAATAGGGAGACGCTTTCCTTGATTGACCAGCTGATTAACCACGTCCTCATGAGTCGCGAGGTATGCTGCCATCTTAAGTTAAATGCTATAAAGCATATGGAAATTACGTTTCTGTTGGGTAGTGTGTTTTTTAAGATGAGATTTACAAGTTAATTGTAGTATACATTATAGCAACTTCATTTATATTGATCAGAACCGTATGCGAATTTCTGTTACTTTGTACTCTTTATTACGAAAAACCTAAGATATAAATCGAAGCAAAAAAAAAAATAGGCTCCTCATCGCCTGACTGTTAGGGCTTGTTTGGTTGAGAGAGGCATGTGGGCAAAAAAATGGTGCATGAATGTAAGCCTGGAATGTTGATAATTTTTGCCTGGATAGGTATGTCTGAGAGTGTGTTGTTTGGTTACAGATCTAGCCCTGAATAAAACATAAAATTAAAAAATAACGTTTTGAGAATTGGAAAGTGTAAAACTACGAAATACGCTTCTATCAAGTGTGTTGTAACATCAATTTAACCATCCCAAATCCTTCCTCATCCCCAAATCTTCCTCCGACCTCACACCGAATTGAGCGTAGGAAAGGCTCCACGCCGACATGGAGATGGGGCGGCAGCGGTGTCCAGCGGCGGTTCGGCGTGCACCCGTGTCGGGAGCGAGGTCTAGGTGAGGCGGCGACGCGATCTGGGTGAGGAGACGGCGGAGCGATCTAGGCGAGCGACTGCGGCGGCCGGAGGCGAGTGAGCGACCGTGGCGGCGGTGGGTGCCAGCGCGAGGAGGAGGTGGCGGGAGCCATGCATGGTGGCGGCGACGGGATCCAGGTGGAGCCCGGCCTGGGATGGATGGGAGGGATGACGACGGGGCCTGTCGAGCTTTGGACGGCGCCGACGACATGGCTGTGCACGATGTCATCGATGGCGCAGCGCGTGACGATGGATTAGCGTGGTAAGTGCGATTAGCCAGCAATTGTGCTGCTGCCTGGAGCTCCGGCGTCCGAATTCGGTCGCCTGGCTCAGGCTAACAGACTTGCCGGGAGCATCCAGGCCAGGCTGGCTCGCCGCCGACCAAACAAGCATCAGCCAACCTCCCGGCAGCCTCCTGGCCAGCCAGATGGGCCCCAGGAGACAATCCAAACATGCCCTTAGTCACCAACCACTACGCCCCGCTCACGACAGCATCCAGCGTAGGCGATTTCTACTGTTTAGCTGTTTTCACTATTTATATTTTATATTTTTTTCTTTTGTGTTTTTTATGTTTTTTTCTTATATTCTGTTGTATTATTTATGATGGGCTAACACGTTTTTTTATTTTTAATTTTTTAAATTTTAATTATATCAAATAACATAACTCAGCTATAGTAAAAAATCAACTAAGTATAATAAAAAAACTATAAATCATCGTCATTTCGAATGCTACCTTAGACTACCATTGCCTCACCACTAGCCACCCTTGCATTAGTAGCCGCCGCTACCCAAGAAACTAGTGAATCCTGTAGCAAAATTGGAGATTGTCTTCATTTAAAAAACCACAAATAAATAATCTCAAAAGGAGCTCACTGAAATTTGCGTCTATACCACGAACAGTAGATAATACCACGAAGAGTAGATAATGGGTCTGTTCTTTTTATCTTTGCTTATATCTTTTGGCTATGCTTTATGGCTTTTAGTCTATTCATAAGAAAGTACGAAGTAACAGAAACTTGTATACGATTTTTGTCGATATAAATAAAGTTATTATAGTATATAGTATAATTAACTTACATATTCTACTTTAAAAATACTTTATTTAAAAATTAATTACTATAAAAAAATTAAAAAGTAATTTTTAAAAACTAAAAATAAAAGACCTAAATATGAAATCGAATCTCTGCCACATAGAACGTACTACCAAGTACCAACTATCCATTCCTGTTGAGAACCTCTGTTGGACATCAGATCTTCTATACCAAAAAAAAGTATAATCCACGAGTGTATCATTAATTTTGCTAATTGTAATATATAGATTGTATTTATATATTTTGGGATGCGCTTTCTGTTAGTGGGGGGTGCTTTTATTGTATTTCGCCTTTTGCTGCTTTGCTTCTCCTCTATTTATGTATAAATTTAGATTGCACAAGACTATATTTGTTATGTTTGTTTCAATTTAGTTTAGTCTTTGGAGCTTTTCCTCTATTTTCATCTTAGCTTCACATTGAAATGTCACGACTTATTGAATCCTAATGGAAACAAAACCACATGAATTGTCTAAAAGATATGCTTAGACGCTCACAGAAAAATATAGAAATTTTAAGATTAAATATTAATTGATTAGAGATAGAACAGAGAGAGAAAGAGATAAGGTGCATTAGAACTAGAAATTGTTAGCATGAGTTTAGACCTTAGGATAGAATTCCTCAAAATTGTAGGTGTTGAATAAGGTGACTCATATTTTGACCTATCGAGACTTTGAGAAATAGACTACAAATATTCCTACTTCATTTTAGAGGATTAGATGTGACTATATAAAGCCGTGAGGTATGGTCATAGAAAACCCAAACCACAAACTAACTTGTTGTGGTTAGGTGCCAAATAGTGGATAATAGGTCTATAGAAAGACTTCAATAGGCTACTTGGAGCCTAAAACTCATAGTAGGGAGAAGTGTAGAGTGCATGAACCATGCTTAGTTATTACTTAGACCATTTCTTACAAAAATGCTATCTCTACCATGATGCTTTAAGGGCTATATTTATAGTCATAGAGAGGTTGTTTATACAAATGTATCATTTGGGGTATGTAATAGTTAGGGCAAATATGTTACGTGCACAAAAGAAGTAACCTCTTACCTTATCCTCGAAATGAGACAAAAATAAGAGGGGTAATGAAACTGTTTCGAGAAGACAGACGTTCATATTAGCTTTTAGCTTCTTCAAGTAGAAAACAATACAAGCACTCCTAGGAGGTCTATATGATATAGGACATGAGGTAATTATATTACTAAACACTAAAGCCCCTCTAGGAGGTCTATATGATATAGGACTTGAGGTAATTATATTACTAAACACTAAAGCCCTGCTCGAAGCAGCTTTAGCTCCGGTTTTTTTTCGTTTTAGTTTTTAGTTTTTTTGTTTTTAGCTTATTTAAATCAAAAACCATTTGGAACGGTTGACTTCTAATTTTAGTTTATTTTAATTTTTTTGGTTTTTTACCTTTTCTTTTTAACTCTTATTCTTTTGCATTGTTTATGACGATATAATAATTTTTAATTTTTTTTCTTATTTTTAAATTTCCTTTTTATTGAATGACTCGAAAAAGTTACCAACCACTACAATGCAACTTAAATTTTTTTATTTTTTTCTTATTTTTAAAATTTTTAATTAAATGATCCAAAAAAAATAACAATCGCTACAGTATAATTTCAGTCAAAAACCAACAACCATAAATCAGAAGCTTAAGCTCTTAGAGCAGGCACTGAAAGTCTTTTGTCCAATCTTAAGATGCTGTTGTTCATCAAAATCCCTTGTTTCCATGGAACTATTCTTGAGTTTATCAATAGGAATTTTGATGTAGTGTTTACCATACCACTTCATACCAACACTCCCACGACTGAAAATCTTTCGCAGAAAGTCCGTGTCACATACTATTTACCATACCACTTCATACCAACACTCAAGACTGATAAAATCTTTGGCAGAAACTCGAGTCACATACCAGACGAGTAAGATAAAATCAATAGAAATATAATTCAAAAATCTGTATAAAATATGGTCCCATTCAATTCAATGGCACAAGCAGGTAGTATCCCCTTCTCATGGCTGTCCCCACTTCTCATGGCTGTCCCTCAGCCAACAGAAGTATGTCCACCCAAAATAATTTGTCCCAATTACAAATGATGCGATTATTGTAACGTCACAAGATTACCACAACATGTAAGCTACGGTAAAATTCGTTAAACTTTTGTCTACCGAAATCAACTACCGAGAGTGTAAAGCAGCTCGGATTATTGTCTGACTCGACCAATGATAGTACGGCGCAATCAACTGTTTCCAATTGCCGATCTTATATGCCGATCCTCTTCTCAAACTTCTGGATTTGATTCAAGAATATCCACGTCATCTGCATGCAAAATATCATTCATAAGTACACTACGTCGTTATGGATTAGAAACAAAAGGTACAAGTCGTCTATCTTGTAGGGCATTGCTGGGCATCCTCGCATTACCATGACATGGGGAGCGATCCTGACACAATACACAGGAAACCCAGTGTAGAACTTGAATGGACCGCCGCTCTTGAAGGTCTTCATGGCACAGTCCAAAGACCCCGTGTACGGGTACTTCCCATTGGCATCAGGCTGCATCTTCTGAATCTGTGTCTTCACATAATCAAAGGGCAAACTGCATGCCGACGCAAAGAATCCAGAAACAGCACTGGCTCCTGTAAACCAAGTTGAAGATTTTATAAGGTCTATATAGAAAAACAGCAGCTAACATGAACTTTTTACATCGATGTGTAGTTTCAACAGCTTATTATTTTATACAAGCTGCAGCAAAAAATTGATACATGTAAAGCAAAATGTCAGTGGCATAAATTATGGAATTGGATAGACAATTACTACAAGTTTAACACAAAAAAGATGAAGAATCCAAACACTACAATCTTACCAATTACAGTCGAAACTTCTCCAGCACCAAATGTGTCTCTGAATAGCTCGACACTCTGATCATAGGAAGCAAGCATGCCCATATTCAGTGCCATAGCTCTCACCACAGTTGGGCCTGCACCCTTCCAAAGTGCGAGGACACCTTCATCAGCGATAATTCGGTAGAGTGCGTGGAAAGCATTCTTGTAGTTGCGCCGCTGTGCTAATGGCAAGGTCGAATCAGCTTGCATCCTAATGAGTGCCAAATCAGCAGGACTACCAACAGATGCTCCAATTGCTCCAGCAGTCAGACCAATAAAAGCTTTCTGAACTAGTGGCAACGGCTTCCCGTCATTTGCTTCAACTGCTTTGTTTGTCAGGACCCTGAGAAAATAGCCAAATCAAATATTGAATAATCGCCACATACAAGATCAATTTTATTTCATAAATTAGCTAAAAATCATACATAGTTGATCTTATATATTTCTTCATGATCATAATAAAACAATTAATTAATTCAATTTCACACCGATAGTGCTTCTTCACATTATAAAATGGAAAAACTAAATACAACATTGGTAACAGCCATGTATTATAATTAACAATTACTCTTTACAACTCCAAAAACAAAGGATCTGTTGGTTCCATTCTAGAACAAAACTTTACAATAACATATTCCTTCTTCCAAAAATATTTAACGAAAACTCACGTATGTTAAGAAAGAAATAACAATAATATCCTACAATGGATAAGTCACTTGGAATTCTGCACAGCGCAGCGCAGCTTATCAAGCAAGGCTGTATCACTAAGAATATTTCTGTCAGATATTCATCAGCAACAGCTAGCAAGCAGCATAATCTACGGGCATGTTTGGTTCTCTTGCCCACAAACAATTGCCCATTTATCCTTGTTAGGCAAGGATATGTGTTTGGTAGACCTAAAAACGTTTGCTTTGCTTCCATGCAATATCTACGTGACAATAACAACAGCAACTGCAGGCTTTTCTGGATTAAACTAAAATTTTGAGTTGATGGTCTAGTACATTAGGGGAAGAAGACTAGCTTTATACAGCTTGGAATGAGTAAATTTGATCATCTGATTATATGCTTTTCCCTCAGACATGCAACAAGGAAATCCTATTAGACAACTAGAAGCAGTGTTCTGAAAACAGGTCTACTAGGCTGTATACTTGGCCATATACAAATAACGGCTAACCGTACCTGTTACCATGTAAATTTCCAGTTATGCCGTATAATCACTACTAGGTGGGTGACCTGTCGAGTACCGGTTACCAATCTTTAGAACCTTGACTAGAAGATCTTAGCTCAAATATTACCATACAAGCAATACAATAAAAAGCAGTAAGGGAAAATTGGTTTTATAGCATCAAAATTTCATGAGTTTAGCTATATACCACCAAACTTATCCAGTTCACTTTAATACCAGTGAAATATCCCTCTGTTTGTGTTTATATCACTACCGTCGACTTGAGGGACTTTGCCGTTTAATGTGACTATTTTGCCCTCCCGCATCGCCTCCTTCACCCTGTTCATTCTTTGCTTTATTCCTCTTTCCTCGAGAGGTGACCATTAACGTCTTAGGTGCGAGCACACCGGAGCCGCTTGTCCACAACAATACTAGTGTTTGGACGGTAACCAAGCGGCGAGTGCAGTTGTTGCATGCCGCCGCCCAAGGCACGATCTCATCCAAACAGAGACCACCATGGGTGAACAATTTGAAACTCCCATCTCAAAATGGAAGAATCTAAAGCTCTAGATCTAACAAACAATAAAGCAATCCTCATCGGATCTTACCCAAATCAGATTGAAACTTCTCAATTTAACTAAGTAAACCAAATCAGATCTTACGATTACAGCTGAATTGCACATCCAAAACAAAATTGCAGAACGCAAAAATCAATTGCTTCTTACAGCCAAAAAAAACCTCACCAGCCACCCAAAACCTCAGCTCCCAAGCTCCCAATCCAAGGTAGCTAGGGCCGATGATCCATGACACAATGCAGATGAGACAGTGTTGAGGTTGCCACATGATGGCTCCACTGCCAGATCAGATTCCGGCCAGCACAAGCGCTGTGCACCACCTTGACCGGCCTAGGAGAGAGAAGGGTGTGGTGGTGCAAGTCCTATTGGCGATGCCAATACGCACTTTGGGGTGGGGTGGGGAGCAGAGAGGAGGTGGACTGGCCGACGAGGGTGGCGGCAACTGGTGGCGATGAGGAACTCTAGTGGCGTCGTCTCTGTTGGAGGGAGACCAGTGCAGATCTGAAGAGCTAGTGTCGACTCCATCCCCAACTAATTCAAGAGGCTGGGTATTTTTGGTGAAAAAATTAAAAAAGGAATAAATGCTAACAGAGATGGACAGTGGTATAAAAGAGAATGGAGGGTTATTTCGCTGGTATTAAAGTGAAGCGGGTAAGTTCGGTGGTATAGAATGGATCTAAAGTTGTGACATTTCGATGGTATAGAACCAATTTTTCCAAGCAGTAACCATTTAGAACATTTTTTTTGCCCATAAACCAAGCACAGTATACAAACCTGAAGGATCCAAGACGGGCAGTTGTATACGTAGCTTGCCTTAGTAAACCAGCTGACAAACCCTGCCAAGAAAAATGTACATGACTTCAAGAAACTGAAGCAACATACCAATCTAATATTGTCAAAAACATGGTCTGTGCAACTGCAGCACAAGCACATAATAGTGTATTGAGCAACGTGAAATGCTACCACCATATCTTTTGAGGCATTTCAGATCAAACCAAGATCCCAGCAGTAACAATAGAAAAAAATGTAAGAATTGGACCCAGCAAAATATGTCCAAGGACCAAAAGATTTCAGCTGTAAAACACAGGGTCAAGTCTAATACATGTCCAAAGAAATGTAAAGACACTGGATAAAAAATGTAAGAATTGGACCCAGGAAAATATGTCCAAACTCCAAAGACCAAAAGAACAGCAGTAAAACACAGGGTCAAGTCTAATGCATGGTACATGCACAGGGACCAGAACCCAGACACATGCATTAGGATGATGTAAAATAGGAATCTCAAGCGCCCGCAAGAACGAACCTTGTAAAAGGAACCGATACCCTCATTAGCAAGCATCTTCTTTGTGACCTGAGCTGCGGATCCCTCACCCAACTGGATCTTCACCTGAAAACGAAACAAGAAGAAGAACTATACATAGGCTGGATCCGGAGCACAAGTGCCAAGAATGTACACATCTCCCACAAGACAGGCCATCAAGACATTGGCAGTGACGGCTACTAGCCAATTTCCATGTTCCAACAAAAGTTAATAGCATGCTTTTTTTGGTGGTCCGAAGCCACAACAGGGCATGAAAAATATTCCAACAGGTGTGCATCTTCTCCACTCTCCAGTCTCCAGTAAATCACCCAACTGAACTATTATCATGTTTGTTCGACACGGCCCAAACGTAGTGCCATAGACTAATTTCGTAAGTGCCGAAATGTTCTGAGAGCAAATACTAACAGAACATCCCAGGATCAACAAACTACTACCAACTCAAATCCATTCAAGACTTCCACAAGACATACAGATCTTCCGATTGAGAACAGAATAACGCGCCACAGCTTTAGGACAATACATTGTATACACCCCCATTCTCCACGGATCTAAGCGACCACAGCAAGCGAATTTCATCGTAGATAACCATAGCAAATTGCGCGGCGAACAGAACCCGACGCCTTCATCCCCACGCATCCATGTGACGGCACACACCAAATTCCCGCAGATCTAAGACTAGCCACTCTCAAAACCACCTTACAGCAAGCTCCCCTCCCGTAAGGGAGCTCACCCGAGGCAGTCCTCGTTTCATCAGATCCAACCCACACATGCGCAGACATCCACCCGATCCATCACTACGCGTCGCGCGCATCCACCATTACCACGGATCTAAGCCTCGAGCGAGCAACCTAACTCCACCAACCCAGAGTCCGCAACCAAATCCGATCCCGCCAACACCTCAGTCCTCACCCCTCGGGTCGGCCGGGAGCAGCAAGCGCATGATGACATGTATCCGTACCTTGACCATGTCGATGGGCTGGATGACGCAGGTGGCGAGCATCCCGGAGGCGCCGCCGTTGACGAAGGGCTTGACCGTCTTCCAGACGCCGGCGGCCGCCGCCGACGCCTGCTGCGGCTGCTGCTGGCTCTTGATCTTCGCGTCCGCCATCCCCTCCTCCTCCTTCTCCTCGACTACTCCTGAATCCGGCGAGATCTGGGTTGGACTCGCGCGGAGGAAGCGGAGGAGACGCGAGCGAGCGAGCGAGGAGGGCGGTGGTGGTGGAGGCCTAGATCGCTGGGTGCCGTTGCTCTTTTACTAACGCCGACCCGACGCGACGCCAGCCGATACTAATAAAATACTGCACCGAAAATGTTTAGAGCTGCGTCGCGGCCTCGTGGGCGCCGTTGCGTGCGCGGTCGCGACGGTGCTCGTGGACGCGGTCCATAGGAGGCAAGGTGGAGGTGTGAGTGATTAAGTGTCGTATAAGGATAAGATACCATTAATATCTTCACATTGCATAAATTATAGGATAAGTTTTTTTAAGTTATAATTTATGATTTTTTAACTTATAACTTTTGAATTCTATCTGTTCACGGAAGAACTAATAGAGAAACAGTTGTATACAATTTTAGTTGGTATAATTGAAGTTGATATAGTGTTTACCATAATAGATTTGTAAACTCCAACTTAAAAAGACGCATTGTATGAAAGCTAGTTACTGTAGTTACTGTAGTAAGACCAAAAATATATAGCTATGAGGATATCTGAATCCACTAAATTAAGTTGATATCCAACTCAAAATTGTATTTATTATGGCATTCAATTCGGATCCATCTTCCTAGTTGTTTAAAAAAAATACAAGATCCGCATTTAGATCCATTGTCACCCCTATTTACAGCTGCAGTGGGAGACGGAGTGCAGGTCACCAAAGCGCGGTGCGAAGGTCCCTGTCCTTCATTTACGACTAGTAGAAAACGCCTCGGAAATACCTACGACGTCGTAGTGAGTGCTTTGCTTTGGGTCTAATGAATTTTGTTTGAAAATTTAGTAAATGCTAGTAAAAAATAGATATTTGGGATTTCTCGAAGTATCATGAACCATACAATTGCTCCAACTATTTAATTTAAATCTTGGTATTGAAAAAGTATAGGAGTGCATCATTTGCTGTGTAGTGTTTATCCAGTGATCCACCATGCATTGCACAAGTGTGTCGAGAGTATTCTCACTTTAAAATAAAAACTTTTTCTGTGACGGTTCCTTCGTACCCCTACCATTCACGAGCCTTTAATTGTCCTGTTGTGCTTTTACATCGCTAAAGTGAAATGAGCACGAGGGATATTCTTGGCTGAAACGTCACTTTCCTAAAAAATTACTTTGCCTGACTTGCCACGCTTACTTTGGCATCTGCCATGGCGTTTTTTTCACTGCTGTTTTTTTGTTTTTGATTTTGTTTTATATTTTTTAATATTATTTATGATGGGTTAATATATGTTTTTTTAATTTTTTATATTTATTTATGTTAAATAAATTAACTTAAATATAATAAAAAAATAAATCTGTTACGATAAAAAAATTATAAGTCAATATTATTCTAAATTTGTTGAGTGGTAGAGAGTGAAAAGACGTCTGAAATGATTGGAAACAACAGTACAAATACTCGTACATCGTAGCCAACCGTGCAGGCCAAATTTTGGGACAGATCCAATCCAGCTATAAGCTGGTTGCCTGCTTGAAATATAAATTTGTATTATTCCTTTGCCGAGCTTACTTCCGTGCATTTGGATTGTCCGCAGTGGATGAGAACTTTAAGAGCACATCCTTTGTTGCAAAGGCAAAAAAAAAAATCAGGTCCCTTTCTTCCTTACAAGCACTGCTTTACTCTTTTTTTTTTTCCTTTTTGTTCGCGAGATGCAACCACTGCTTTAACAGATCACATAATCTGAAGGTTACGTTCGAGTAAAAAGGAGGAAACGATATATTTTTAAAAAAATTGCCAAAAGCTTGAACAGATCACATAATCTGAAGGTTGTGTTCGAGTAAAAAGGAGGAACGATATATTTTTAAAAAAATGCCAAAAGCTTGAACAGATCACATAATCTGAAGGTTGTGTTCGAGTAAAAAGGAGGAAACGATATATTTTTTAAAAAAAATTTGCCAAAAGCTTTACCATTCACCGTAGGAAGGAGTGCGCATCCGGGGTCTGGCCCAGGTGGAAGCGGACTGGTCGACGCCACTTCCCGCCGACCGAGCAGCGCTCGGCTCGTTTTTAAAAATTATTTTTGATTTTTGCTATAATAACTAATTTTTAAACAGATTATTTTTTTTAAGATATAGTCTACAAATTAATTATAGTACATGTTAAAAAAATTAATATCTGTATCATCAAAAATTACAAGCGAGTATCTCTCTTTCTGTAATATCTGTCACAAACAGCTAAAAAATCATTAGTCGCAGCAAAAAACCATCAGCCGCAGCCAAAAAGAACAGACCGATAGATAGGTCATTGTACATTATTCGAAGGCATATACAAGTTTTTTTTGGAGAAAGCTATACATGAGTTCTCGATCTCACAGAAATTGGTTGGACCGCAGTGAGTTTTTTTTCCTTTGAGAGAGAAGACAGGGTGGGGGGTGGACCCGGGAGCGTAGTGAGTTTTGAATTGGACCACAATTGTATTCCGCGGTTTCTACACTACGGGCCAAAATAAGTTAAAATTAGTACATGTATTGAAAGAGTGCCAGCGTGGTGTCTTTTATGACTTTACTCCAAACGACTTCAATTTCTAACTTCTTAATTTTATTTTTTTAGCTTTTTAAATTTTTTACTTTTTTCTTTATTTATTTACATTATTTGTGACTATATAACTTTTTATTTTTTAAAATTTAATTATACAGAAAAAACTAACAACAACTATAATACATTTTCAGACACTATAATGCAAAAAAAGCTAGAAGACTTACCTGTTCTTTTTTGCTGCAGTTTATGGCTTTTAACTGAAATTTTTGAATTTTAGCTGTTTGCGATAGAGATTACGGAGAGAGATACTCGCTTACGATTTTAGATGGTACAGATGTTAGGCTTTTAACGTGTATTATAATTAACTTGTAGACTCTATTTTAAAAAAATACTTCGTTTAAAAGTTAAGTACTATAGCAAAAGTCAAAAACCGTTTTGAAAACCTGAAAAGAACATGATCTAAGCCTATAAGCCCGTTGGAGCACCACCTATATACACACACATGTGTGTGTGTATGTATATATATGTGTATATGTATGTATGTATGTGTGTGTGTGTGTGTGTATATATATATATATATATATGTATGTATGTATAGTATGGTAGATGGTACATTGGTAGCATTCTAGTTGACTCACGTGGGAACGCACGTCCGAAACTTTGCTTTCACCGTCCTCACAGGTTAGCTAGCAGGTTGCGAACCTAGCTTTCTGGTCATTGCTGTGCAAGCAATGGATAAAGGATGGATGGGCACTGGGCAGGTTAAAGAACACAAAACCGAACTGATAAACATTAAGGTGTTTTTGCCGTGTAGAGATCGAAAGCATCAGAAATCATATTACTTGTGTTCTCTTTCTTCTTCTTCTTCTTCTAAAAAATGATTAGTGTGTGCTCTTTCTTGGTCTCACATTTATAGGAAATGACATGCAATTTTTTACACGTGGACATGTGGATCGACGACAAAGATACTCAAGAAAATGCCGCCTCTCAATGACATATATAGAAGTTAGAATTTTACATGCAATTTGTGCCGATAACATTTGTACGTGAAGAATGCTCTTTTCATTGTCGAACAAACAAGTTGGATGCAAAAGTGACAGCACCTGCATAGTTTGTTAGAAGTTGGATGGAGAAGGTTGTTAGTTCAGCCACAAGTTCCATGCTTAGATAAGTTGGACATCCTATTGCATTTTAATCGAAATTCTGTTGGAAAAGACTTAGTTCGAGGCTAATCAAGTATTTTAGCTTACACTAGTGGCCGAGTGCTTGTGCATTGCTACAGATAAAAAAACCATATTACCCACCACGTCGAGCTCATTGTCAATGAGTTTGGCTTGCACCACATCGGCACTGCCGCGGTGCCGTGCCGAGCTCTGCCTTGGCATGCATAGTGTCTACACCAATGTGCTCAGCCTACACCATGACCCCAGGTCCACCACTATGCCCTACAAATCTCTATTGCGGCACATCACCATGCCCATGTGCCCTCGGCCAAGGGGCACCTTGGGAACGCAGAAGACGCCGATGAAGAGCACCGTTAAAACCATGATGGTGGGTAGGGAGGAGGTTTGGGAGGCCATCATTGTTAATAAATTTGTTGTGCTTTGCTCGTGCTCCTTCACTAGCGGGTATAGCGACACCGCCACCACCCGGTGCAGCTTCGTCACGCTTGCGACGGTAAGCATTCGATCGTTTCATGTCAATCCAATGTAACGTAAGGGAAGAGTTAGTATGTGCACGGGCTCACCTATGGGGCAGCAAGCGATGAACCAATCGAGGAAGTGCTATAGTTGGTGAACCTTAGCGAGGAGCTGCTCCAGCGTTGTCTCGCTGGTCAATGTGCCCCTCAGCATGGGAGCCAACACCTTGTCTGCTTTGGCGCAGGGGTAGAGCCACTCATCGCTGGTGATCCCGGGCAGGCTCCCATGCTCACCGGGTGGTGGCTCCACCCCTGCTTATGTCGCATCCTCGGCCCACTATGTTGCCTTGCTAAGCTCTGCCTCATCCACATAGCACCTTTGCCGGTGTGCTTAGCCTACATCATGCCCTTAGCTCCACTGATATATGTGTGCATCTACCTTGTAATTAAAAAATAATAAATTAAAAGCGTGAATTGTTGTTCTTCAATCATATTCCATTGGTAAACGACATTTTCTCCCCTCTAGTATTTTGGAGGTCTCCAGTGGCACAGCCGATGAAAGAGCACGTGGCATCAAAGGTAGAAAATGGGTGGGTTCTTTTGGCCTGTAGTTGTGGCTTATGGTTTTTAAATTTTGGTGCTCATGAGAGACAGTACACAGAGGGAAACAGTCACATGCGATTTTTACCGGTATAGTTGAACTCAGTACAGTGTCTACTATAATCTATCTGTAAATCCTACCTTGAAAAGACACACGTTTAAAAACTAGTTACTGTAGCAGAAAGTGATAAGCCAAATCCAAAGCCGAAAAAACCTAGCCATTGAACTCCGCTGCAACAACTGAACAGCTCATGGCTAGTACCAACTATATATTAGCTCACTTGTTTTCAGCTTCTAAAAGCTATTTTTTAGCTTTTTTACAGTAACTAGCTTACAAATAGAGTGTTTTTTTAAGGTGAGGTCTATAAGTTGATTGTAGTACACACTGTAGCGACTTTATTTATATCGATCAAAACCGCACGTGAATTTCTGTTACTATGCACTCGCTCTCACGAACAATCCAAAAACCATAAGTCACAACCATAAGCCGAAGTAAAAAATAACATGCCCATTGGGGGAAGGAAGGGGTATTTGTGTAATTGAAAATTTTCACTAGAGTTATTTTCCATAATTTCTAACCTTTGCAGTGCTATTTTGGAGATGATTCTGATTACAATGTTATTCCTTTAAAAGTATGTGTTTGGAGTGTTACTGACCTATTTTTCTAGGTTTTGATTGAGCTAGTGATAATACTTCATGTAAGATAATACTTGCTACATTTAAGATATAAGGGCATATATTTTTTTTTGTAATTTTGTTTCAAAATACAAGGCGTGTATGTAGATTTAATGATCTTTTTCTCTCTTGCCAAAATTTATCTCCGCTCTCTCTTCAACATTTATAAATAAACACTCAAACTAACTATTATCTCTAGCTTATTCCCTCTACCATTCTGTCGATTTTACAACTTCCTTAATCCTCGTGTCTAACCAAAAACTTTGAATATGACTTATTAAAAGATGGAGGGAGTAGATAACTGGTTCTATTACGATGTGATATTTTGAAAGACGTATCATTAATGATGGTTGAGCTGGTGAATTTCCTGCCCAATCCATTGGTCAGCTCACGCACAAATTGAGTAGTAAGGAAAGGAGATCAATAATACTCACTGTCCATAACAAAGGCAAAATGAGTACATTGCACACTACAACATATATTGACATTTGTTTCACAAATCGCCAAAGTTTTTGGTAGAGTTTCACATAACATTAAGCTAATGACATTGTGTTTCATTTTGCAGCAGCTCATCTATTTGGTCGATCGGACCAGGCCTCGTGAGGGCATGATGACAAAAACTTGGAGCCGGGCCCAAACCCTTCAAGGGGGAGGCTAAGCAAAAAATAAATAAATCTAGAGCCAGAGCGAGTCCAGGGCTCGAGTTCAGGGAATAAAAAACTAAAGAGGGAGAGGGGAATGGGGAGGGGCGGGAGAGAGTTGATGGAATGATTTCCTTTTTATTTCTTCTATCACCCATATATAAGGTTGGAGGACAAGCTAAGCACTTGAGCAATTTTTCCTTAGCTTATGTGTGACGCGGCACTGAGACGATAAATTTAGCCTCTTCCCCTTATGAAAAAAGCACCGCTGGCACAAATGATGATCAGACCATAGGCAAAATGGTGGTAGCACCAGTAGTACCGAAAACTACATGGTGGTAGCACAGCTGACATAAATAGTGATCAGACCATAGGCAAAATGGTGGTAGCACCAGAAAATCAGTAATATCGGACTTTAAAGGACGGTAGCACCGACCTTATTTTTCAGCACAGTCGACACTAAAAAAATGAACATACTGTTGACTTTGATATAGGAATTGAGTTATCTTGAATTCTATAGAAATCTTATTTAGAGGGATACAAATGATCTAAAAAATATTTGATTAATGCAAAAAAGCACAATAATTCCAAAGAGTCACTATCATGTTCTAAATCCGAGCAAATTATGATAAGCAATCTTAGACCATGCCAAGTGAAAATTTATGAACCCCAATAATTTACAAAACATATTTGCAGAATTAGATCATGCCACAAGGAGTATGTACATGGACTTCAAACATTTGTAAAGTATAGTCATATGCTACCAAGAGAATTTGTATGAGCCACAATTATTTGTAAAACACAATCATAAATAACAGCTTCATGCCACAAAGAATTAGAGCAAGCATGATTGAGTTACCAACACGTAATGAGACTCAAGCCACTAGACAAAATGCCTCTTAATAGTACGGCAACCTACACTAGCAATCTGTCTCTTAACCAAACACCAAGATCAATAAAAGACTAGAACATATTCTTAGCATATGCTAGTTATACATTTGTCTTGCGCATTCACTTGGAGCTTTCACTTGATGACGAACTTTTTTCCAAGTCTGGGTCATTGTCTTGTTCATCCACACATGATGAACTCACTTGATATCGAGATCTTGACTTGTTTACCATCCACATATGATGTCATTCATCATCCTGAATGATTTGATGACCATCAACACATGACATCATCCAAAGTCTTTATTATCATGACGCTACTATGTATTAATGATGAATTATGGCAATTGATGACAACTGTTTGTGGGACTAATATTTTCTATAAGTTGATGAAATAGGTTAGATCCCATGATAAGGATGACTTTGGAAAAGCATCATAAGTTAATCATCATCAAGTCAAAGTTCAGGAAGAAGAGATTATCATCATGATTTTGGATGACTTGGAAATGTGTCATGAGTGAATCATCATCAAGTCAAAGTTCAGGAAGAAGAGATGATCATCATAAGTTGATGAACATCAAATCAAGATCTCGAAGAAGAGATGATCATAAGTTAATTAGCAAGTGATGATCATCATAAGTTGATGAACATCAAATCAAGATCTCGAAGAAGAGATGATCATAAGTTAATTAGCAAGTCAAGCAAATGATTTCATATGTTGACGGTTAAAGTCAAGAACTCGGATTTGGAGAGATGTTTGTCATCAATCTTCAAGAGGATACGTAAGGCAAAGATATAACTAGAATACACTAATGATATGTTCCTAGCCTTTTATCGATCTCAGTATTTGGTTGGGAGATCAGATTGTTAGTATATATTGTCATACTATTAAGAGGGTCTTTACTAGTATTTTGAGTGTATCATGTATTGATGCTAATTTAGTTTGCTCTAACTCTCTATGGCACGATCCTATCATTTGCGAATGTATTTTATAAATAGTTACAACTCATGCATAACCCATATAACATGTGACTTAAGTTTGCAAATGTGTTTTGCAAAGCTTTGAGTCCATGTCTCTAATCCTTGTGGAATGATTCTAAAATTATGCGAATGTATTTTGTAACTTGTTGTGAATCATGCTTTGACTTTTGTTTGTATGATACTATAATTTGTAAATGTGTTTTGCAAATTAATTAAAATATATGCATCTTTACCTTGCTGATCTTAGCACATCGGCTGGACCGGCCATGAGCTGGTGGTTTGCTCGGTGCTGGCGGTCTAACCGACTAAGCTATCTAACTAGCTTTACGTGAGCAATTTGACCGACCCATGCGGTATAACTGGGTATGTATTGCCTGTAGTATTTTTCTAGAGAAAACTATTTTTTAGAAATTGGTCTAGCGGGCTTACTAGCCTTCATGGTGGTATGATTAGCCTGAACGGTCCGATCGATCCTTGTGTAGGCGGTCTAACTAGAAGCACTGGTAATGGCTAGTTTTCTAGTCGTTATAGAGGAGATGGCAGTACCAGCCTTTAGTTGGCGGTAGTACCAGTCTCATGTTTTTTTTGTTGAATTCTTACTCCAACGGCTAGTTTTTTAGCGTGGGGTATAAATACTCTTTTGTGGCTAGTTGGAGAAAAGGCTGGTGCCCCTTTTTTAATCCTTAAGCTAAGAGCAAGTGCTCTCACCTCTTATGTGGATTTGTTGCACTTAACAAGCTTGGAGAGGAAAATCTTTGTGCATATGTTGCACTTAGTGTTGGATTTTGTATCCATTAAACTGTGGCACTTGATTAGTTCAAGTGAGTATCTCCGACTTGTTACTCTTAGAGATTGTAGAATCCTAGACAACATGGAGGCATTGTGATCCCGTGATCTTCTCAAGAAGCTTATGAGAAGGCATGGTATGTTGTGAGTGGTGTGGTGCTTACCATCTTCGGAGTAGAAGAAGAGCAACCTTAGTGGAATTAAGGTGTCTAGCTTAATTTGTAGAGCTGGTCTAATTTGTTTAGGCTTATTTCAACAAAACATCGTGCATCAATTGTGGTTTGCTTCCTTGTGCTTATATACATTCTTACCATTTATATTTTGAGAATTAATTTAATTGCTTCCCACCCTTGGAGTGCAAACCTTGACCTAATTGTAGCTTTTTGGTGTACTTAGTTGAAAGTAGATATTTGATGCCTTAATTGAGCAAAATTGATTTGATTTATTCCTGCATATAAACTTCGATTTTAGCCAAAGATAATTTTTAAAAGCGCCTATTTACCCCCTCTAATCAGCCTCCTTGACCTTACACACGGCACTTAACCTATTTTACCAACTCATAGAAAATATTGATACCACATATTCGGTTGTCATTGATCATGAAAACACACTATTAACATATAATAAAAGGGCTAGATTGTTCAATATCTCCCTTTTTAGTGATTGATGACACTTAAATTGTAAGTAATTGAGTTTAAATTAACATGAGTATATTTCACTAAAAAAAGCTTCATATGCTCAAGGGATGTGTTTTAAAGTAAAGATTCTCAATATATGTGGATAAAGAACATGAATCAGTACTAATGAAATCATAAAATATAGAGTGAACTCTCCCTAAATATATGCATACAAAAATGTGTAATAAAAAAATGTATACGTATATTCAAGTTAGACTTTTGGTGGAGTTCAACCTATATTTTGGATCTAAGAAATGCAACAAGATATAATAATATGATATCAAATATATACCTCTATGATTTTCACCTTTTCATTCAAATGAGATTAAAAATATCATTAATTACCAAAACCAATTTAATAGAGCTTGAGCACAATGTGCATGACATGTTGGCAAACGAACTGTTGACTGTTGAGAGGAAGTGTTATTAGGCCATCCACAGCATAGGTGGTGTCAGATTCACCACCTCACTGCTACATCATGCAGGTGCTAGATATCCTTTTTTTTCTCCAGTGGTTAGCACGACCTTCCCCTTCCTAGTGGACCTACCACATATTTAAAAAATCCCTCACTGAAGCCATATCTTGTCTCTCCCATATTGTTATCTCTCTTTCACCCCAAATGTAACAGCCTAGTTTTCAGTGCTTTTTAAAGTTTTGAAAATAAAAAATAACTATTTGGATTTTTTTGAATTAATTAAAGCTTAATTTGAATTTTTAGAAATTAAAAAGATTTAATGTCAATAAAATAAACTTAAATTAAATCAAAACTTGTTTTATTTGGGTTCCTTATATTGTAAGCATTTTTTCTCTATTTTATTGGGTTTTTGGAGTTTATTTGCTATTTCTTTGAGCTCAATTGAATTTATCTCAATTTCTAGAAATAAAAAATTCCTTGAAATTTTGGAAAAATCTCATGGGCCGAATTCCTTTCCTTCTAGCCCATCTCCTCCTTTTTCGCCCGACCCAACCTTTTGCATGTAGCCCGTCGCTTGGCCCAGCTTCCACATTCACCACATGTCAGCGCCAGCTGTCTCCCTCACTCTCTCCTACTGTTAGGTGGACTCCACCTATCAGCCAGCCGTCATGCTAGCCACGCGTTGCTTTTGCATGCGTCTCTTATGCCCTCCTTCATGCTGCCACTGACAGTGGGCCCCACCATCAGGTTCGTTGTCTTTGAGCCAGAGGCCTTTTCTGAGTTCGTCTTGTCACCATGATTGTCTCTACTGAGGACTCCTTCTCCCTGACTATTTAAGCATGTCCATAGCCTCTCCAACCCTCACTCCGAGCCACCGTAAAAAGTTTTCGCAAGTTCAAGCTCTAGCCCCACCATCCTCACGCGGAATTAGGAGATTTTATCACCGCCCACCTTAGCTCCGGCAACCAATTACTTGCATTCCAAGGAGTCCATGCTGTCACACCGAGGTTCGACGATGAAGGTACGCTAGAGTTCATCGTAAACTTGATTGGTTCCACACCTAGCCAGTTTGCATTGCAAACATCTAGGAGACCTTTGAGTGCCTTGCCTAGCCTCGCCAGAACCACCACCATCGGGCTAGCATCACCACCCCTCTCGTCGCTAACCATCTCACTGGCCATCTCTACCAGATCCAAGCCGATAGATGAGCTCGTTGTGATGCATAGAAGCTTCTGGTGCTCATGCTGACTCACCACTCATCGTCGTTCGTGGTTGCTAGAGATGAGAGCTCTCGTCTGTTGATTCATCCTAGTCAATCGCCCATGTCCTGCCACATCAGTGCATCGAGCATACCTGGAAGCCACAATTGTGCCATGCAAGCCTTGCTGCTAGCTCATCCCATTGTAGTGCACTGCCATGTCAGCATGCCAAGTCATCAGCCACATCACCACCACATAGGCGCCACATCACGAGTTTCGGCCTATGCGTCATCCTAGTCACCATGTCACCTTAGCTAATCTACTATATCATCACACCAGTGCACTGTTCCATATACCTGGCTCACCTGAGCCAAGGCCTTGATCCATGCACCCAGTCTATAGACAAAGGACCACTTGTCAACCAAATATCCTTTTTCTAGAATTATTATTTTTCGTTTTGGAAAATCCAGAAAATCATAGGACCCACCTATCAGTCATACCATTCTCTCTCCTCTATTATTTTTTAGTATTTTCTCAGTCGGTAGACCCACCTATCAGTCATACCATTCTCTCTCCTCTATTATTTTTTAGGATTTTCTCAGTTGGTATATCTTCTGAGAATCCGTTCTACTTCGTTCGAACTCTGATTGACCTAATTCTTCTTCCTAAATTCATCTAAAATTTAACTCTATCTTTTGGTTCTAATTTTATTATTTTTGGATTTTATTTAATTTTTTTGAGTTTATTTGTGTTTTATTCGCTTTCTCTCTTGTTAAATAACGTCTTCGAAGGAGCAGAAAAATGAATTGAAGATCAAGAAGTAGTAACTGAGCAAAGCCAAGACAAGTTGTGACCTTTGATCATATGAGCCTATTATTTGAAATCTAAATATTATTATTTTGTTTCAAAATATTATGTATTTCTAATTTATTACAAACCCTTGTACTTGGTAGTTATAAACCAAATTTGATTAAATCCATCCTTGATAATTTGAATACCATGATTGCATTGTCACCATATGGGTTAATTATCTAGTGATATAATACTAGTATCTACTAAGGTTATACGTCTAGTGTGCATAGGCATGCTTATTGGTATGTTGAACTCATCATCATATTGATCAATTAATTAATTTTAACTTAATGAGGTATTGAATCGTGATGGTTAGCCACAGTTATATAATTGTGTACTATGACATAGATAGTGTGGTTAGCACGTAAAGGGAGAAGTGTGTTTGTTAAACAAAATAGTTTTCACTTAGAAGAGTGATTGTGCAGTAAAGGGAAAAGTGTGGTTAGCACGTTAAGATGTGGATGCCTCGCTTGGGTAATAATTAAGGACTTAACTTTGTGCACCATTGATCTAAGCCTTATCGTACAATCACATGTTTAGTATAGGATAGATTGGCTAATTAATTTGTGATATTTCAACTTTGATTTCGTCATTGAGATGATGTGGGTGGTTAGTTCATTTTTGGGTAACCTTCCACATGGCGTAAAGTGGGGGGTTTTTCCAACTAGGTGGTTAGCCTACTCGACAGTAAAATCTTAGCGAGCGAGATCAGGTTGTGGCTTAGCACTATAATGGCCTTTAATAATCACTTAGTCGCACGCGCCAAGGTAGCGTGAATTGGTTGACATGATAAGCTGATTATTTTTTGTGGGGTAAAGTTATGCAATCTCTGCAGAGTGTAAAACTATTTAAATAGTTGTTCCCGGTTATGAACAATGCTTGGTAATTTCACACGATGAGTAGATTTTTTTATAAAACTTTAGATTTGATTAGGAGGTGAATGATTAGTTCACTTGTGGCCTTTTCAATTCCTTTAAATTAATTACTTATTACTAGGGGTGGTAATTGTGCCCATTTACCCACGTGTCCATGGGTAAATACCCTACTAGAGCCAGGTATGGGATGTATTCTTTACCTACGAGTATGAAAATAGGAAAAAAAAATTTGCCTATCGGGTAAACGAGTACAGGCATGGGTAAGCTCCACCCGTACCCGTCTCGCCTGTTTACCCACGAGTCCACAATCTAACAAGTGGACCAACCCAATAGTTACAAATCAAAATAGTCTCTCCCAAAAGCCCAAGGCCCAGGACCCCAACCCTAATCCCCCAACCCCAAGCGAAGCGCCGACCTCCAGAAACTGAATCCCTCAATCAGTCCTCAGTCCTCACTCTCCTCATCACTTCCCTCAATCCCTCTCCAGTCTCTCTCCAGCCTCCCTCCTCCCTTATCACTTCCAAACTGGATCTGGATTCTGGAACCTCAGTCCTCCGGTCCTCCCAGCCATCCCTCGCCTGAGTCCATGAGTCGCCTCCTACCTGGCTGGCTGCTACCCCTCCCCCACCCGGCCGCCTACCTCCCCTCGGTTTGGTCCCCCACCCAGCCGCCTACTCGCTCCCTACCCGATCGCCGCCCTCCTCCCGCCAAGTGAAGCCTCATCCTCCAGAGTCCGAAAGTCCAAATCTAGCCGCCCACCACCAAGCATCCTCCCTGCCGGCTACATCCCTGGCCTCCCACCCGGCCGGCTGCTCGCAACCCACCCAGCCGTTGCCCCTCCTCCCGCCAAGCGAAGCTTCATCCTCCGGAAGTCCAGATCTAGCCACCCGCCACCAAGCCTCCTCCTTGCCGGCTACATCCCTGGCCTCCCACCCGGCCAGCTTCAGGTTTTCCCCTTCCCACTTTAAGCAGATATTCCAGCCCACACTAGTATGGCTTGTTTCTAATCCACATTTTGGATTAAAGCAAAGAACGCAGTGGTCAGAGGCTCTTCTAGCATTTGTTTGAGAGGACTTACGCTGGAGTTTGTGTGACATACTTGAATAATTATGTAGTTAGGCTAGTTTTTCGGAGGGATGAATTGCATTTTGTTGTACTGTGGAGTAGAACCGAGCACTGTTAGGCTGGTAGAGGGCACCGTCGAACACCCCATGAAGGCATAGCTCTTGGCCAAATTTACTTATTAACTAGTATTTGTTGCTCGTCAGCTAGGAGTTGCTCTTGTAGAGAGACTTAGAGTTTGAACTCTTGCTGAATTTATAGCTGGTGATTGGTGAACTACAAGAACTCTAGATCCATCCTATGCGGTGTTAAACCTTACATATGCACATTATGTATATATGTCTGTTGCTATTAGGATCATGCGTATGTTACAATACATGCTATTAATTAGTATGAATATGTCTGTTGCTATTAGGATCATGTTATTAATTAGTATGAATTTGTTACAAATATTCAATACTTTGGTTTATGACTTTGCCTCTTGTTTATTTGAACTTTGCTTTTCAAACTGTTCCTGGATATTCAATAATGAACAAGTTTGAACTTTGCAAATATTAAGATCATGGAGTGCTTTACAAATATGCATGGAGTGCTTTACCTAATCATGGAGTGAAAAGTTGCAAATATTAACAATAATGAAAATGCATATTTGTAAAGTTTCTTAGGTATGTTCCTAAGTTTGCAAAGTTTCTTATTGAAACTTGCAAAGTTCAAACTAGCAAACTGTTCATTATTGAACTTTGGTATATGTCTGTTCCTGGAGTGCTTTTCACATATTCAATTACAAGAGTTCAAACTGTTAATGTTATTAATTAGTATGAATATGTTACAAATATTCAATACTTTGCCTTTTCAGTTTTTAAGATTGTACTTGAAATGAAATCTTCCAACACTTGAAATATGTTCAATTGTCATATTTATGACTTTGTAAACTCTGATATTTGTTTTCAACTCTCAGATGACAACTCCAGGAAATAGTAGCCAACATGGGCTATCTTCTCAAGGCTCAATACTCCGTGATCAACTAGTAGGATCTGAATCTGAACCTCAAGTTGAAGAACATGTCAAAGATGCACAAGCAGAAGAGGAAGACTCTCGTGGCACAAAGAGGAAACTTACTTCACCCATTTGGAATGAATTTACAAGATTGAAAGTCAATGATGTTTGGAAGGCAAAGTGCATTTGGTGCAGTAAGTACCTTTCGGCAGAAACAAAGAATGACACTAAACATCTACATGAACATCTAAAGGTTTGTATCTATCGAAAAAGGCAAGGGAAAGTACAAACCAGTTTGAGGTATGGATCTTTTGAGCATGGGCAAGTTGTAGAGAACTATGTCTTTGACCAAGAAGTTACTAGGAAAGCTCTCTCTTCCATGATTATTTTGCATGAGTACCCACTGTCCATTGTTGATCACCATGACTTTCGTAATTTTGTTAGTGCACTACAATCTTTATTTAAAATGGTCACTCGAAATACTATTAGAAATGATATCTTGGATTATTATGATTCAGATAGAAAGAGAGCTCTCAGTTACTTGGATAAAAGCAGTTGTCACGTTGCTGTTACAACTGATCTTTGGACAGCTGATAATCAAAAGAGAGGCTACATGGCAGTGACAGGACATTTTATTGATGACTCTTGGAAGCTTAGAAGTTGCATTTTGAGGTGATTGCTATGTTGAATACTATTAATCTTATTGTTATGTTTACATACTAATCTTCTTGCTATGCTGAAACATGTAGGTTTATATATGTGCCATGCCCGCATACATCAGAGATTATTTGTGAAGCACTACATAAAAGCTTGTAAAGTTCGAATCTTGATTGCAAGCTATCCACTTTGACTATGGACAATTGCTCAACAAATGATAAATTAGTTGAAGCAATAGAGATGAAAGTTGGTCCATCTAATCTTTTATTGGGTGGAAAGCTACTACATATGCACTGTTGTGCACATATTCGTAACTTAATTGTGAAAGATGGCTTGAGTGTCAAGGAGCATGGCATCAAAAGAATCCATGATAGTGTTTCCTATTGGACGGCTACACCAAAGAGGTACGAAAAATTTGTGAAAGTAGCTTGGTTTGTTAGGGTTGAAATAACTAAAAAGATTGCTCTAGATTGCAAAACTAGATGGAATTCAACCTATATTATGCTTAGTACTGCTATTCCCTATAAGAAAATATTTGAAAGTTTGGAGCAAATTGATATGCAGTTTAGCTGTGCACCAACTGTTGCTGACTGGAATTTTGCCTCAACTATTTGTGAAAATTAAAGCCACTTCTATGAACTCACTGTAATGTTTTCTGGAACTAAATACGTAACAACTAACATCTTATTTCCAAAGATTTGTGAGGTCAAAATGCATATGAATAAATGGCTAGGATGTGAGATCCAATAATTGAGACTATGTCTGTTGAGATGATAAAAATGTTTAACAAGTATTGGTCTGATATTCATGGTTTGATGGCTATTGCTATTATTCTTGATCCACGTGAAAAAATGACAATGTTACATACATGCTATATTGCCCTCTTTGGTGAAGAAAACTCTGAAGGTAAGGTTATAGAGAGTTATAATTGCTTGT
Source organism: Melocanna baccifera (assembly GCA_036346265.1). NCBI lineage: Eukaryota > Viridiplantae > Streptophyta > Magnoliopsida > Poales > Poaceae > Melocanna > Melocanna baccifera. The sequence continues at coordinate 5,562,848 of CM070688.1, read as the reverse complement.
GTGAGTTGATGAATGAGTACCAAGTGCATAGTGAAGAAGAGGGTATGGCTACGTCATCTACTACTAGTGCTCCAATTGGTGCTAATGAGGTGCTTTCCATATTTAAAACACTAGCTGCTGGTAAGAAAATTATTGGTGTAGTAAAGACCAAAAGTGATTTGGATCGCTATTTAGAAGAAGAAACTCTTCCTTGCACAAATGAGGAATTTGATATACTGGGTTGGTGGAAGGTGGCTGGGACATATTATCCTATATTGCGGATGATTGCTCGTGATATCTTGGCTATTCCAATAACAACAGTAGCTTCTGAATCAGCTTTTAGCACTAGTGGTAGAATGCTAAGTGAACATCGCAGTCGTCTCACTCCAGGTATATTGTAGGCATTGATGTGCTCACAAAGCTAGCTTCAGAATGACCTTAAAGGTATGCAATTAATGATGTAAATATTTCAAAATTTATGTGTGATTTGAAGCTAGTGATATAAATGTAATGCAATGCTTATTTAGGTGAAGGAGTTGAGGCTTTATGGACATGCCTTGAAGACATTGAAGAGAAGCTTAAATATTGTTGTTCAATCTCGATCGTCGACTCTGATTAGCAAACCGTTTTTCAGACATGTCTTTCATCTATTTGTTGAACTGCTGAAATTGAACTATTTTCATATGTTTCACTCTTGTTGTAAATGTAATTTGTTTATGTGTGAGAAACCATGTCAGTGTGTATTTTGTTATGCACTACCAGTGCATAACAAAATATGAATGCACTACTAGTTATGACTTATGAATATTTATGCATTGCCAGTAGTTATGCACTCTTGTTTATTTGTTTATGCACTGCCAAGTCGAATGCTATGTATGTGTGAAAATTACTTTTTTAAGGATATATATTTGATGTGAATGTGATGCTTATATGTATGTGTGAATTTGAATGTGATGCTTTTATATTTCCTAGCAACAGCTACGGTTTTTATGTATCTGTCATTCTGTCATTAGTTCAATTCTCATACGCTGACTCTCAGTTCGCGAGTAAACGGGCATGCCCGTGGGCGACGGGTACCAGCGGCGTTCGCTGGTAAACGAGTATGCCCGCAGGCAACGGGTACCCGCGGGCGATGGGTATGGACGAGGTTCTTCCCCCGTTATCCTTCGCGAGTATGCCCGTGGGCATAAATCAGGGTCGCGGGTATGGGTGTAGGCGATCACTACCCGTGCCCATCACGCCCGATTGCCATCCCGACTTATTACTCATTTTTAAAGATCACTTTCAATGTATTTACAATATTTACTCTAAATTATCATATTCTGCAAAATAACCACTTTGTCATCATTTGATAAGTCTTGCATAATTATATATTGCATCTTGCCACAAATAATTTATTGAGTACTTGATATACTCACGGCTATATAATTTGTTGTTCAGTTGTTGAAGGAGAATCACCATAGACAAAGGTATTTTAGAAGGAGTTCTTCCACGACTTCACAAATTATGTCTTCGCTACACAGTCAATTGCATGTGTGCATATTGAATGACTACTATATTTGTCATTGTTTTCTACTGCTAGTTCTTATTAGGCATTTCAAACAATTATTTGTAAGTTTGGCTATAAGGTTGCTACTTGTATAATTAGTAATATTTGCTTATTTGATAGTTAATCGTGATCATAGTCAATATTTATCTATATTTCTATCGTGTGCACTAGTTTGATCTTAGATTGGTACAGAATACGTAGAGTCCGAATTTATATATCGTGGTCACGATAACCAAACAAAACAACACATCTTCCTTTGATACCTATAAGTTCAAGCTTCATTAAATTGATTTTGGTGATTAATGATAAATCTAAATATGATCCTAACTCGTTAATGATAAATCTAAATATAAACCTAACTCATTCATAACAAATCTAAATGTGAGACTAACCCATTAATATTTTATTGCATTCCTCAGATCCAAAATATAGGTTGAACTCCACCAAAATTGTAACTTGAATATATGCATATATTTTTATAACTTATTTTTGTATGCACACAATTAGGGGAAGTTCACTTTATATTTTATGGTTTTATTAGTATTGATCCATATTTCTTTTTTCATATATATTGGGCATCTCTATTTTAAAACATATCTTTTGAATATATAAAATTTGTGTAGTTCATATATACTCATATTACTTTATATTCAATTATTTGTGTATGGAACTAACATGTTTATCAAGTGTTTGAAAGTTTTAGTCCTGGATTTTGCTCGATGACTTGCAGATGCATGCTAAAGTTGGCAAGAATACTGACATGGCTTGAGACAAAGGTCATGTATGCATTTGAATTAAATATCCAAAGCTAACTTTACATTGTCAAGAAAATCGGTAGTACCGATGTGTGTTTGGCGGTACTACCATAGTGCGGTATGACCGTGAGATACATGCGTTAGTACCGCACCCCGACATGATAAAAAAATTAGTTCATAGTACGTTATTTCCATAGACGTGCATTTTGAAGCACTTTGCTCATCGGGAAAACAGTAGTACCGCTGTTGAGAAATGGTATTACCGCATACCAGTCCTTGTGAGGGCGGTGGTACCACACTTTAAGTTTAAATGGTTTTATATTCAATTTATTATCTCATTATTTATTGAAATTATCATCAATTACTAAAAAGGTAAAGATTAAGAATCTAGTCCCTCTATTATGAGTTAACGGTGAGTTTTGGCAATTAATGACAATCGATTTATGGGACTAATATTTTGATGAGTTGGATGAATATGTTATGTTCTATAATGATGGATATTTTAAATGGTTTCATGAGTTGAAGGTCATTAAGAAGAGGACGCATCATGTGTTGATGCACGTTAAGATCTTATGGAGGAAATGACCATGAGTTGATAATCAAGTCAAGAGAAAAATCATCATATATTGATGGAGGGCACTTGAAGGATGCATCATAGGTTAATGTACATCAAGACAATGATCTGGACTTGAAGTGAAAATATGTATCATCAAATTTCAAGAGAATATTCAAGGCAAAGGTATAAGTAGTTAGGGTTAAAGATGTATTCCTAGTCTTTTACCAGTCTTGGTATTTGGGTTGGAAGACCAGATTGCTAGTATATATTTATCGTACTATTAAGTGGGGTATTATCTAGTAGCTTGAGTCTCATCATGTGTTGATATCTCAATCATACTTACTCTTTTTCTTCGTGCCATGATGCTATTAGTTGTAAATAGTTTTTGCAAATAGTTGAGGTTCATGCATCTAATCCTTGTAATATACTACTATACTTTACAAATGTATTTTGTAAATAGTTGAAGTCCTTATACCTACTCCTTATGGCAGGATTTAAGTTCGTAAATGTATTTTGTAGGTTGTTAGAGGTCATGCATTATCGCTTAGTATGATCTAAGATTATTTGTTGCTATTTTCTTGGACTTAGATCATGGTAGTGCCTCTTTGGATTTCTTATGATTTCTGTATTGATCTAATATTTTTTGGGATCATGCAAATAGATGGGTTGTGTAGCCCTTTGAATAAACTTTTCATAGAGTCCAAGATCACTCAATTCTGACATCAGAATTAAAAGTTATGATTGATTTTCTAAGTGTGGTCTGTCCTAAAATTCAAAAATGGTAATACCACCCTTATACCTATGATATGATCGCACAAAGGTAGTATCGCTCCTACAATGATGGTAGTACCGCAAATGCTAAATAATGGTTAGTTTTTTTAGCCGTTATGAGAAAAAACGGTAGTATCGGCCTTATGCCTATGGTATTACTGTAAATACTGATTTTTTAGGGGGGGTTACTCCGAACGGCTAATTTTTATGGTGGGGCTATAAATAACCCCTTTGCCTGTTGGGAGACCATCTTTGGTACTCCATTTCATTCTCTTGAGTTAGTGTGAGCTTCCCCTTTTAATTGTGCATATATTGCAACTTTTGAGTAAGGAGAGAGGTCTCTAGTTGCATGTGTTGCATCTTGAGGTGGATTTCGTATCCATTTGAGTTTATGCATTCGTTACACGTGGAGAGAATCAAGCAAAAGGTTTGACTTATTACTCTTGGAGGTTGCTGACTTCTAGACGATGTTGGAGGCGTCGTATTTAGTGATCTTCTCAAAGAATATTATGAGAAAACCCGGCGTGTTGTGAATGTTTGAGCTCATCTACTTGGAGTGGGAAAGAGCCAACTCTAGTAGAATTGAGGTGTTTGGCTTAATTCGTAAAGTCGTTCTAATTTGTCTGGACTTTATCGTAACGTAGACTATGGGAGACCGACAAGTCTCTGAACATCACGGTAAAAAGAAACCATGTCGTTATGGTTTGTTCTCTTGTGTTCAGTTTACATTCATGCAATTTATATTCATATAAGTAAATTGATTATTTGTCACCCTAGAATTGCAAACATTTGAAATAGACTTAGCTTGTTAGTGCACTTAGTGAGACTAGTTGATTTATGCCTTAATTATGCAAAACTATTTTGATTTACGCTTTCACATTATAAACTTAGTTTTAGCCAAATGAATTTTCAAACCACCTATTCGCCCCCTCTAGTCGGCTTCCTCGATCTTACAATACCATTGGCTCCGGCCACCTCCTCGACACTTGTAAGTGGATTCGGCTCCTCTCTGTTCCCTCTACCAATTCCACTCACTGGATTGCCCTCACCGTCTTGTAGATCGACATCAATGCCAAACCCTAGTTGTAGGGGTGTCTTCATCTGCGATGACGAGATCTTGGTTGTGGCGCCACGACATGCGTGGATATCCCTGCTATGTGGCCTCGATGTGGTGCATGGCGGCCTCGATGGCACGCCATCGAGGCCTCAATGGCGTGGCGACGGCGTGTCCTCGATCCAAATTGTTGGCGACGAGATCGAAGTAGTGGCTTCGTGTAACATCCTATTTGTTTCAGAGCCTTTTTGAAGTTTTTAAAATAAAATTTATTAATTGGATTTTTTTTCTGAAATTAATTAAAGCTTAAAAAGAATTTTCTTGAATTAAAAGGATTTAATCTAATTAAAATAAATATTAACATAAGCTAAAAAATATTTTATTTGGGTTCCTTGTGTCTCAAAATTTTTTGAGAATTTTTCAGATTTATTTGCTATTTTTTAGAGCTTCTTTATTTCATTTGATTTTTTGAAAAAGAAAAACCCCGAAAAAACCTTGTGAACAGTATGAGCCGGCCCACTACTATTCACCAGCCTGCTCCCCCGCAGACGCCCGATCGCACCGCTACGACACGTCACGCATCCAGCCGTCCCGCTAGCCACCTCGCTCCGCAGCCGCCGGATCCTCCCTGAGCCTCCGTTGCCATCTTGAGCACCCCGCCGCCCTCATTGGAGCCCTATCGTCCCACACCGTCGCACGAACCCGCGCTCACCATCGCGTTCGCCGCATCGCCCGCGTCACACCGCCCCTCAGTTCCTACGCCTGTGCTCGTGCACGCGCCGCGACGCCTCGGTCGTTCCCCGGGCCGTCAGATCCCCCCATCACAGTCGTTAATCCAGATCTGAACCGACGGTGGAGATCCTGGCACACGTCAGTACCGCCACAGTCGAATCTTGCCAACGTCACCCCGTACCCACACTCCATTGATGGTTCAGCTTCTTGGTAAGCCCAATCCACCATGAGCCGAGAGACTGATAATCCGGTCCTACCTGACAGCCGTATTGTGCCGTGACCCGTGAGCCAGATCCGTCCAAGTCGCGACTTCACTCATCGATATTTCAACCAGAGTGCCATGTGTCAAGCCATGTCGAGGCCACGTCGGCCCGGATACTACGTTAGCCCTAGTACCACGTGTCAACCTCGTCAGTTGCCACGTTAGCCCTAGCTACTGCGTCGTTAGCATCCATCGCCATGCACTGTTCTATACGTTGCGTCCACTGTAAACCAGTCTTTCTATGCACCGAGTCTATAACATAGTATTTTCTGGCACAGTGATGCGCAACGGGCGATGGCGGTGGATGTGCTGACAAAAAGACCCACATAAATTATTTATCAATCTGGCATCATGCATCCAGCTTTTGGTTTTGGCTCCGGTGGTGTGCGATGGCTAGCTCCAATGTTTGAAGGCAAATTTGGTCTCTCGCACCGGTTGTTTGCATTGCCATGACCTTATTTTTGTACACGTAACAGTGTTGTCCTCTGTTGCTCGCTGACTCTGTGGGCCCACCCCACTCCTCACTGTCTCCGACCTCGGTTTCCGTGCATAAAAAAGAGCACTTCCGCCGCCATAGCTCCGCTCCGCTCCACTCCACTCTGCTCCCAAACCCTGAAACCGTCCTCGTCTTCTCCAAATCACTCCTCGCTCGATCTCCTCCCCCTCCTCCCCATCTCCTCAGACCTAGGGTTCCGGCGAACCCCTGCGCCAATGTCCAGCGGCGGCGGCGACGACTACAAGCGCGAGGAGTCTGTGGCCCTCCTGGTCATCGTCTCCCTCGCCGCGCTCTCGCTCCTCTCCCTCATCGCTGCCTTCGCGTACTATTGCTACATCACCCGCAAGGTCTCCCGCCGCCTCCACTCGCTCCATCTCCCCAAGCGCTCCTCTTCACCTCCCCCTCCGCCCCCGCCGCCGCCAGCGATCCCGCCGCAGGGGAAGGAGAGCCCGTCCAGCAACTCCGCCAGCGGCGGGGCGGTGGCGGCGGGAGCGGTGGTGGTCAGCGCGGAGAGGGGGGTGCAGGTATTCAGCTACCGGCAGCTGCACGCGGCGACGGGCGGGTTCGGGCGGGCGCACGTGGTCGGTCAGGGGAGCTTCGGGGCCGTCTATCGCGGGGTGCTACCCGACGGGAGGAGGGTCGCGGTCAAGCTCATGGACCGCCCCGGGAAGCAGGGCGAGGAGGAGTTTGAGATGGAGGTGAGTTTGGGCGGTAAAAATCGTGCATTTCGAGTCCTGGTAGTGCATTTCAGTTGGTAAATGCTGGATCTTGGGGTGGTCATTGTGTCCTGGTGAAGTTTTTTGCGGTCCAAATGGAGACATTACGGAGTTTCCTGAGCGGAAATGGGGCCACTGGGGGTTGGTTTGGCCGCTTGACAAAGATCTTTCTAAAAAAAAAGGAGCGGTCGCTAGTTTACTGGGTAAAACTTGGCATTCGTGAAGTTCGCCTGTGAAGGCCAGCCGTTTTTGAGTTCAGCTGTACTCTTTGGATATTGGATATGACTTACCTGGAAGATTTCAGCTATTTTCCGTGAAACCATATACGTGACCGCTTAGTTGCTAAAGCTTGAGTCTTTGTAGTCTTCGCTGCATGGGGGCTGTAATCTTTTGAGTTTGAGCTGGGGGTTGGTGCTATTGAGCTGTCCTAATCAACTAATGAGGAATGTGACTGTGTGAGTGGGTAAAAATGGAACTATGGTGATGTTTCTTGTGAACTTGTGATCTTTCTGTAGGTGGAGCTGCTGACTCGGCTTCAATCGCCTTATTTGTTGGCCTTGATTGGCCATTGTTCGGAGGATGGACACCGGCTACTGGTGTACGAGTTCATGGCCAACGGGGGCCTCCAGGAACATCTCTACCCAAATGGAGGTATGCCCATCTTGTAACATCCGATTATCTCTGTTTTGTGCATTGGATATTGTGCACAAATCATTGACAGGGTTTTGACATTGTTAGTGAAGCACTACAGAAGTTGAGCGGGAACTATCCCTAGAATTAGTTGGGCATTGGCATTGGCTTTGGATGGCAAAACACTTGTGATCTCACAGCTACAATGTGGGGACCTAACTGAATTAATTGCTTAAGGACTAATACTAGCAGTATTAGGTTGAAAACTTTTATGTTGTTATACTTGTCCAAAACCCCATGTGTTAGCTGAAGGAGAAAAGAAGCACTGTTTAGTCTTGCTGAAGAAGCAAGCTTATATCTGATTGAAAGGACGGGCATTAAGCTTCAAACAGCAAACAGCGAAATAAACATTCTAAATTTTCTTATGACATTTTAGCATTTGACGAATGAATTGGGCAGTTGAGTATTTTGGGAAATATGCCATGAGATTTTTATGGCTAGAGATCATGGCATACTCATTTATATATCATTGCCAGTGTTTGGTGTGAATGTGTGATAGAGCAATGGAAAGCATTTCACTCCAATGCTAATGTAGCATACATTGTTTACATATGCTCTGGACTATGCCTTTAGAAGGATAGAGTTGGAGCAATATAATTACATAATTGGTGAACCTAGCAAATCATCAACCTCAAAAGTTTCAGTCCCATGAAAAATCAAAGAGAATTTCCAAGCCATGTAAAAAGAGAGATGCACAAAGGTCTTTCCAGTTTCTAGCATGGACACCTGCCAGGGACATGTATGTATCTTTACAGTCATTTGATGCAATTAATAATTTAATATGTGCGATGAGACCGAACGTAAATATAAATCGCTAAGCAATCTACTCGTATCAACCCATGTGATAAATAAACTAGCATCACTAATAAATTTCCCAACCTATGGTGACAAAGGCATCATGGTATTTCAAAGTGTCAAGGAGGCGTAATTGCAATTGGGACAATAACTACCGTGGCAACGGTTTGAATAAAAATAGCAATGCAATGTAATTTAAAGCAAAAATAATTAAATAATAGTTTGTAAAAGCGGGTTCAACATGATCAAGGACACGACTTGCCTTCGTTATGCTCGCGGGTACTCCCGGTCTTACAGCGCGAAACCCGCTCCTCCGAATCCGAATCTAACGAGAAAGAGCCAGGAAACAAAGAAACACATAAAATGACAAGCAAAAGAACTCAAAATTCACAAAACAGAACCAACAGCTAGAGCTCGATTTTAGATGAATTTAGAAAAAGAACGGGTCAATCGGGCTAGGACGGAGGAGAACGGGCTCCGGAAAATTAATTTCAGAGAAAATCCTGAAATTGGAAAAGGGCCGACGTGGCACAATGGGAGCGACGTGGCACCATCGGGATTGCGACACGTGGCTGTCTGGCGTTGACACGTGGCAACCCGCACCGACACGCGGCAGCCGACGTGGCACGGGCGGCGGGGTCTTGCGCGGCGTGGCAAGCAGATATGCCGCCACGGCTGTGGCCGACGTGGCACCGACGCGGCCGCCACGTGGCTCGGGAAGGCGGCTAGGGCCGACGTGGGCGCCGACGTGGCATGCCACGAGGTGCCACGCCGCCAGGGTCGACGTGGCCCGGCCGACGTGGCGCTGGCGCGACGCGACGGCGGGGATCCGACGGCGAAAGTTGGCCACGCGCGGCGGTCACGCCGTGGATCCAGATCCGATCTGCGGTCGGATCGGGCGTGCGGTGAAGTGCGCGGATGGCCGACGCAGTGGCGGCTCGGACGCGGCGCCGCTGCGCGACGGCGCGGATGGGAGCGGCGCTGGGCGGCGGTGGACGATGCGCGACGCGTGGCGGCGGCTTGTGGCGCGCGAGGCGCCGGCGCGGCAAGCGGCGCGGTGCGCGGCGATAGCGCGGGCTCGGGACCGAGGCGGAAGCGGAATGCGCGAGTGGCGACGAGCGGCGACGCGGCGACGGCGAGGAGGAGGGGCGGCGAGGCTCACGGCGACGCCCGCTAACGACGACGACAGCTTTCGCGCACGGAGGTGCACGGCGGCGCAGCCTGGCGGAGCGACTCGGAGCGACCGCGGGAGCGGGCGCGAGGTGGCGGCGGCGCGGCGACGAAGCTCGGCGACGCACGCGAACCGAGGGATGAACGCTGGTTTATCACGCTGAACCGAGGAAATCCCGATCGTTACGGCCGGGCGACGCGATTAGGTTAGACGGCTAGGATTGGGCCACGGCGAGATCGGACAGTGAAAAGGTTAGGGTTAGGTTCGCGGCGGCGCTGGCGAACCCAAGCAAGTGTACCCTCAATTTTAAAAGCTGATCAAAAAAGTACTTAGGTGCTCTTTTAACTGATAAAGATTCTGAATTTGCATCCGACCAAAATGAATTAGTGAATATGCCCAAATCATGAATGCGTTTTAAGAGACTAATAGAAGTTCTGAACTGCACAAAAAGTTACTTTTATTGATATCCCTTGTACTGTGTTTATCCACTTCTTTTTGCTTAACATTGACAATGATTGACTCATTGACAATGACGGGCAAGCTAGCCGAGCCAAATATTCTTTTGATTTCATGGCATTGAAAACTCTAGATCATAAAACATGGTCATGAGATACACTTTTGGCTAAATTGCGAGGTCACCAACTTCCTAGTAAAGGAATAGAGGTACGACAGATATATAAGTCCCATCGTCTTTTGGACATCAACATAAATGTTTGTACTACAATCTAAGCTGTTGATAAAGTGATAAGTGGCTCTGGCTCTATGCTGGTGCTGTGGGCCGATACGAGAAGAAAAACAATTTTTCAGTATGGTCCCTAGGTTGTAGATTGCTTGACCAATATCACGGACCTCAGTAAGGTTGGTTAGGTACCTCACAAATTTGGATATAGGTACTATCTTAAGGGTGTTATGACTTTCGGAGTGTACATGATGCTGTGTAGGTCCTGTCTCCCTTGGATCTAATAAATTATCTATGGTTTTATGTAACTCTTTAGCTAAATTAGAGCTACTCTTACCTGTTACAAGAGGAGATTTAAGTATACTATCAATGGGCTCTGGTTTAGTTGCCAAAGAAAACATGCTGACCTTATTCGGTGTCAATTTATTTAGCTGTGTAATGCTGTAGAATAAAGTAGAAACTAGTACTGAAACAGGTTAAGTTGTCCAATGGTGAATCTTGCATCTTTAATTAAAAGAATTCTGGACTTTGTTCCAAATAAAGAAATGCAGGCCTTGGAAAATTTTGAGTCGGATATCTGGTGTTCAGTCAGAGAGTTCCACCATTCTTTTGAAGGAGCTTTGCACTTTAGTCATTAAACCATTTATAGCATTTTGTATATATGGCCTGTCATCAAGTGAGGACACTTCTAGATGTAATGGTTGAAATTCATTACCAAATGCCAATCATTATACCTTGCTTTGTTGTTATATGTTGAAACTGTTTTAAGTGTGCATGTATCTGGCATATTGTGAAAAATGTAGAATTTTCATATTTCATTTAAGTAATAAATTTCATTCTTTAGGTTGATATGGAAATCTGAAGTTGATTAAAATGTTTTCTTACCAGTTAATGCAGCAGACAGCTTTTTTATTGATACTATTCATTAAGCCCGTTTTTCTTGCTGACTGATTGTTCTACAAAGCTGTCATTGTAGGTTCCTGTGGTGGCATCTCAAAATTGGATTGGCCTACGAGAATGAGAATAGCTCTTGAAGCAGCAAAAGGTCTGGAATATCTTCATGAGCGTGTTTCTCCACCTGTTATACACAGAGACTTCAAGAGCAGCAATATTCTCCTGGACAAGGACTTCCATGCAAGAGTCTCAGACTTTGGTTTGGCCAAGTTTGGATCTGATAGAGCTGGCGGTCATGTATCAACTCGAGTTCTAGGCACACAAGGCTATGTTGCACCAGAGTAAGACCAGATTCCTTTGGTTTACATTCCTTTTGTTAACTGTTTCTCAATCACTTGCTAAATCCATTGTGCAAGCTAAATCCATTGTGCAAGAACTTACTGATTTGTGCAATTCTTTTTGTGTTTTACTTAACTGCTTATCCTGTCTCTAATATGGTGCACGTGCCACAAACTCTGTAGATATGCATTGACTGGGCATTTGACAACCAAATCAGATGTGTACAGTTATGGTGTTGTGCTTCTGGAGCTGCTTACTGGCAGGGTACCGGTTGATATGAAGAGGCCTCCCGGAGAAGGTGTTCTAGTTAACTGGGTAAGCATAACATTAGTTGACCAACAGAGTTGCTGATTGATGTAGCTTTACTTTGAGCTGTTTTCTTCTGCAATCTTGAAGCATAATGTTTTATAGAATAGTGTATAGCTGTTAGTCTAAAATAGACAAATGGAGCACTGAGTCCTTCGGTTGCAAAAGATTGAGGTGGATTCCGAGTGGAAAATGAATATGTACTAATAATCATGTACTTCAGTTCTTCTAAAATATGTACATGCACTTCAATTGTCTCTGCTCCATTATGCTAATCACTTTCATATGCTCGTGAGTCATGACATATCTTAATTACGATCCATCTGCCTCTCTCTCTCTTCTACTAGGTAGAAAAAGGTCAGCTTTCATGGTTTATTTTCAAGAAAGATATTTGAACATTACATATATGTAACCTGTCACTTGTTGCATTGATGCAGGCATTGCCTATGCTCACTGATCGAGAGAAAGTTGTGCAGATCTTGGATCCAGCACTGGAAGGTCAATATTCATTGAAAGATGCTGTTCAAGTGGCTGCTATTGCTGCCATGTGTGTTCAACCAGAGGCTGATTATAGGCCACTAATGGCTGATGTTGTCCAATCGTTGGTTCCACTTGTCAAGAACTGTTCCACTCCTAAATCATGCAACCCTAATGTACAAGCATCGAAGTCATTTGACTAGGAAGGCAAGTGCTTAATCTCAAGTCTGGTGCTGGTTTTTCTGGAACTTCTCATCTACAGCTGACAACTGCTGCTGAGATGATGGGATCAGTATGCTTCTTGGCATAATCTCTTCGTCTGTTGGTGGTTTCCTGATTTTGGAAGGTGCATGAAAAGCAGGTAGTAGGTTTAGAATTTAAGCATGAATTTAGTTTGATGGTCCTGAAAACTAGTTTGAGTTTGAAGGGAAGTTGTATAGCATGTGCAATTAATGGTCATGCAGGTTGTTGGGAATAGTACCTGTGGTTGTGGGAAGTTCATCATTAGATCATAGTGTTGTTTCGAGCTGGCAGAATTGTAATGCACTGCTTAATTTTCTTTGGTTTGCCAGCTTAATTTTCTTTTGGTTTGCCAATTATGTTAGGTGTCCTGGAAAAATTCTGTTCAGGGTCTCAACTCTTAGGCTATGTACATTGGTCTCATCACTGTACCCTAGAAGTATCATCACTGTTTTTGTGTATGAAATATATAGTAGGTTTCTGGAACTTACATAGAAGCCCCTTTCTGGTTGAGCAACTACATGCTTTTTCCTTTGTCTTGTCAGTTCTCTTTAAGCTTCCAAGTCAATCTGCTTCAGAGAAATTTTATTTTCATTGTGTATGTGGCAAGAAAAAAGGTTATAAAAAAGAACAGGATGGTAATGTTCAGGTGTATTCCAAGTTTCCAGCACCAAACTATTTCAATTCGTTGTTGCAACAACTTGTAATTTGATACATTATTTATGTTCTTTCTGTTTTTGAGGAGAGGAGCACATGATTAATGTGGTTGATCCAAGGAAAGTGGTTGATGGCTCATCACGTTTTTGCGGTTCAGCCTGCATGTATCAGGAACTGCAACTAACGGTTGGTCAGTTGTTGACTTGTTATGAATGTTAAGGATATAGAGTAGAGTTGTACTAGGATATAGAGTTTGTATTCTATTCCACATATGCCTTATCTCTATATGGTATATCTCTTTGTACTCCTATATATATGGTCCCTTGGACCTTATATCAATACACACACAATATTCATAACATGGTATCAGAGCTAAGGTTAATACCTCTCTAACCCTAGCCTCTCCGTAAATCTTCCGCTGCCATTGCCCTAGGAGGATCATCTCTACTCCTGGGGGCGGTCACCTCGTTTTTCGGGCCTCCTCCAGCGTCCGCACCGGATCGGCTAGTCGTCGCCGATCTCTGCTCGCGCCGGATCCGGATCGACCTGTCGTCGCTGATTTCTGCGCCTGTACGGCCTCTTCTCCGGCTCGTCTTTGCCGGATCTGGCCGTCGCCCTTGGAGCCGCCGCCGCTCCTCATCGCCGCCGACGCTGCTCTTCGTCAGATCGCCAGATCGGACCTGGCTCAGCCTCCTCGCCTCTGTCGCCGCCACGCGCATCCAGTCGTCGACCTTCGCCGTCGGTCATCTCCATCCCCGGCCCATCCCCGGTGGCCGTTTTGTTCTTGGGCCCCTCGTCATTAAAAAGGTTGCGCAAATTATTTACTGAGTTTCAACAACTTTGAGCAGACCAGTCATTGCTCCCTGTCTTTCTCCATCTCGGACACCTTGCTATCACTTTTACTTTGCTCTGATGATGGTTCTTCTAGTCGGCGACCTGCCTACCTCATCTTTACTGCAGGCTATGATGCTCATGAGAGAAACGAGATCTTTGGCATTGGTGTTAGGAGCTTTCGGTTTTGCTTAATATTTTGCTGCTCAGTATTTTGAGTCTTCTGCTGCGTCCACTCAAATTCATAGTCTCTATCTTCAGTTCGTTTAAGCCATGTGAGTCTACAAATTTTTTGTGTCAGTCAGTCGATTGCTTTGCTAGCCACAGTCCATCCTTTAGGATTTTGTATGGTCGGTGCCACCCCTCTCGCACCTGTATGGCTCTTCTTCGGTTCGTCTTCGCCGGATCTGGCCTTGCCCCGTTCGGATCCAGCCTCATTCGTGCTGGATCCGAACTCCTCCGTGGGCAGCCTCTCGCATCGCATTCCCGAGCTTTTAAGGCCGCCGCGCTTCTTGTGTACTGCGTTTCTATTGCGCTTCTTGTGCACTGCGCCGCCACTGTCTCGGTCTATGATGTCGCCGCTCTTCTTTCTGAGCCGCTGTAACATTCCACTTTTTTTTAAGGACAGATATTATGAAAATTTGGCATTTGGATAATTTGGGCATTTCTTGGTATTATCAATTTTCTGGAGTTTCAAGTTTTTAGTTGAGGTTCCATTAAAAGCAACATAAAATGTACACATGAACATATAAAGGAAAGCACATGAAATATAGGGGAAGGTCAAAAAGGAGGGATATGCTTGAGAATAGGGAGTTTTAAAATTTAATATGAATCTGAAAAGATGATCAGTAAGATGGCCATAATACTTACCACAAATAAAGTAGCAATGCATGTGTATGTATATATCTATACCTACATATCTAAGAAAGTAAAGATACAAAAATGGGTACATTAAGAATTCAGATACTAAAATTTATAATTACACAATACTGTTCAAATTTACATCCTGAGGAGATCCAAATTGAAAAGGACATTAATGGAATATGTGCAAAGCAATAAAATACGTAAACTAAACTATGAGGACCAATTAGAAATTTACAAATATATATATATATATATATATATATATATATATATATATATATACATTTACTACTTAAAAGAAGGAGTTGGTGGTTGCCAAATCTCCATCCAATCTAGACCGTCGAATCTTCCCTCCCATCCCCTCCGGCCAACCCTAAAACCCTCCAACCGCCGCCGCCTCCTCCTCCTCCCCTCTCGGCCTCCTCTTCTCCCCGGCGCCCCTCCTTCCTCCCCTCGCTCTCCCCCCGCCCGCCTCCCTCCTCTCCCCCGCGCCTCCCCTCCCGGCCTCCCCGCCTCGCGCCTCCCAGCCTCACCCTCCTCCCCCTTCCTCCACCGCCACCGCCTCCTCCTCTCCCGGCCTCCTCCTCCCCCCCCCGCCGCTACCTCCTCCCTCCGCCTCCCTCCCGCCCCCCGTCCTCCTCCCTCTCCCGCTTCCCTTCGCTCTCTCCCTCCACCTCGCTCGCCTCGCTCGCCCCGCCTCCTCGCTCTCCCCGCCCGCCTCGCCTCCCCTCTCCTCCCGCCTTCCCTCGCTCTCCCGCCGCCCCGCCTCCTCCTCCCACCCGCCGCCGCCCCGTCGCTCTCCCGCCGCCCGATCCGCCTCCCCTCGCTCTCCCCGCCTCCCCTTGCCTCCCCGCCCCGCCTTCCTCGCCTCCCCGCGAGCTCGCGAGAACCTCTTCCCCGACGCCGCCGATGACGCCGCCCCGCCCCCGCTCACCATCGAGGAGACCCTCGTCGTTGTCCCGGGTGTGCAGCTTCACCTCATCGACCCCGACCGCAGCCTCGACCTCGCGCCAGCACGCTCTCCGTCGTCTGCCTCCGCCAGGGTGACCATTCCGTCGCCGTCCTCGCGCGCCTCACTCCGGAGAAGCTCTAGCAGCGCCGTGGCCTCTTCAGCTTCTTGAGCATCAAAGCGGTCGGCCGACAGGGCGCGCAGAGCCCGTGCGATGGCCGCTCACCGCGACGGTCTTTGGAGGGCACAACCCCTCCACCGTCTTCGTCTCCAACCTGCCCTACACCTTCAAGTCTTCTGACGTAAGCGCGAGCTCCTCCTAACCCTTACGAATTTAAGGGCTTAGAGTCTTGGAGGCAAGTACTTTTGATTTACAGTGTGAGATATGCTTTGTACTGTGTAGCTCGAGGAGGTGCTTAGCGAAGTCGGACCGGTGAGGCGCTGCTTCATGGTCGCGCCGAAAGGTGAGAGGATTGAGCAATTTGGTGGCTGTTTAGTTGGGAATAATTTCGCGTTGCTTATGACGAAGGGGTTTGTTTATGCGGTTTTAGTTGTTTTTGATGCAGGATCGGAGACGAGTCGAGGCTTTGGATTCGTACAATTGTAAGTTTCGGAGCTTACCTTTGTGGATATTTCCGATACCTGTTTTTTTTCCTGCAATTTTGTGAGAAGCGGTTTTGATCGCGGGCGATGTAACAGTCCAACGAACTAATAGTTCAATTCTAAGCATAAATTAATCTGTGCTACAATCTCTAATGGTTTAAATACTTGAAAAATACCGTGGTTAATCTGGTTAGCACTATCAGGCCCATCATAGTTATTACTACTTATTCACTAAGTTCTTGACCATGTGTCATCCACTGGATCAAGAATGGACCAAATCATGCAACCTTGGTTGATAGAGTTTGATTCCTTGTACTGGTACAACTGTAATTGTTGTTCAGGAAGGAGTACGTTTCTGCTGACCTTGACCCCGTTTGCATTTTTGACTTAATGTGTTACTTTGTTACCAGTGAAACTATTCAAGATGCTGAGCGAGCTACTCAGCAAAAGAATGGATTAGCTGTTGCTGGTAGGAAGATCAGAGTTAAGCTAGCAATGCATCGTGCTCCACTGAAGGAACGTTTGCAAAAGAAGGAGTGAATATGGACACAGCTGTTGCTGAAGGAACGTTAGGCTATAATAAGCACAGTTGTTGAATATTTATCATAATTCGCAGGTTGTTTCAGTATCCACTATCCAGTTTGATGGTAATACTATATATCCATATGATTTATTCTTGCAGCAAAAATATTTCTTGCTTTAGTAACCAAGGCTATCCTGATCTTTGTAGAGCTTGAAATCAAGAGTGCGGTTTCCTGGACGTGACAATGAGAGCTTGGCCCCCATATTTACTCCACCACGATCGATTCTGTTGAAAAGTCAAGACGATGCAAACCTATCCCAGACCTTTGAAGATGTGCATGTGCATACATATCTCGCTAAAGAAACAAAGGAAGCTTTTGATGTGGCTCGAATAAACATAGAACTTCTTTCAATCTGTTCTTTCATCTTCCTTAGCGGGATGCTTTGCGTGTAATCGATTTTGTGTTACTTTGTCCCAAGTTCATCTAGGATTTTGTGGAACTTTGCGAGATTCTAACTGGATTTTGTCTATTAGATGAATTTTGACCGCAGTATACATAGATATAGTTGTTTAGTTGGTCGCATATTATGAGTTATGACACCAATGCGTGAGATCTGTTTCCTCATGGAGCTTTACAAATGAACAATGTCTTGAATTTTTCGCCTTGGTTGATGTTGTTGTATTGAAAAGCCCAAATACGCAGAGCGAGCCATCATTGTGATTTTTCGTTTGCAATATCTAATGTTCTAGGTGATATATGGATGTGTACTTTATTGATAAGACACTATGCGGTTCATTGTTAATTTAATTCTGCTGCAAGTGTTTTGGTCACTTTATTCTACTGCATGCTCTTATTGCTCTGTTTATGAGATACTATGTAGTTTATTCTTTTATCTAGCGCATGCGCTGATTTTTCTGAGCTTTTACAAGTCCTAATGGAGTGGGCTAAAACTGGTTTGCTTGTTTGCCAGTCACTTAGCTATATACTAAGAAAGCAAATTTGTTGAAAAGATGTTTCATAGTATGCATCAATTTTATTTAGTTTTTCGTTACAACGCACGGGCACCTTACTAGTATATATGTATATATGTATAGATATATATTTTGGGAGAGCAAGCCAGCCAACCAGACCTTTCGGCCCAGCCAGCCAGCCCTCCCCCCCTCTCTCTCTCGGTCTTGCTCGTTTCTCTCACTCCCTCTCTCGCGCGCACCTGCTTTCTTCTCTCTCTGGTGCGCCTGACCGCCACATTCAGTGACCGAGTCGCTGAGTCGACCCCGTGCGCCCCCTCTCTCTGATGCACCGTGCGCATTCGAAGGTCAAAGCCCCCTGGAAGACCCGCGCCTCTAGCCCATACCGCCGCCTTATCCTCCGTCGCTCCGACAAGACTAGTAACCGCCTCGGCGCCAGCTGCCCTTCCCAGAGATCACCAGCCCGGCCTCATCACCATACCGGTCTAGTCTCCCGCACTGTGGCCGCACTGTTCTTCCTCGCCGTCCGCCATGACTGCCCGCATGCCCTCCATGTGTCCAGGCCACCCCAGCGGCTATAAAAGCCGACCAACACCTGCATGGAGTTCCTCGCACACCCCTCATTCTCCCACCGAGCTGAATTGAATTAGCGTGCAGTATAGTCTGCCGGAGCCTTCATCTTCCCCAAGTCCAGCATTGGGGCTCGGCGGCGATTGGAGGCATCTCGTACCGATTCCTCGCGCCGGGAGCACCACCGCAGCCAGGTGAAGGCATCCCCTCTGTCGTTGGGAACTCTCCGCGCCCGAGCACCTCCCCCGCCGTGCACCTTCTTCCGGTTCCGCCGCCGCGCGCCGACAACATTCCTCAGACCTCCCCGAGCTCAACCAACCCCCGAGGTAGTCTCAAGGTTGCCCCTAGATGCTCCCTACTCGTTTAATTGAAGTATCATGCACTGTATCGTCGTAGCACCACTTGCCCTGTTCCGCCGCAGCCATGGCTCGCCGCCGGTGCCCATAGCAGTCAAATTGGCCAGCGAGCTCTTGCACAAAGGTAGGCGGCAAGGCAAGGGTTCCATTTTTTGAATGAATTCGTGCGGCCGCAGCCTTACTCATCGGCGGCAAGCTTCGCCGAAATCGAGGGAGGAAGAAGAACAGTGCGCGCGGTTTAGGGATCCCAGGTCACACGTGTCGGTCCGAGGCGCGGTTCGTCGTGACGCGTCGGATGGCGATCGATCGGCTCCGCGTGGCCGCCCGCAGCCAAGGCATGCACATGCTCGCTAGCAGCCACCCGATGCCGATCGGACGGCCCACGTCGAGTCGGCGCGTTCCCGCGCGCCAGCACGTGTTCAAAGCCGCCCGATCGAGATCGATCGACTCCCGCGCGCGGATAACCACAGCCCGACTCGTGTCCCTTCCTATTTCTGATTTAATTCAATCCGAAAACTTTAAACCTAGATAACTTTCTCATTTTTAATCCAAATTTGATGAAACCAGATTCTAAATTCATCTAAATTCATCCTCTCTCCAGAGAAACCAAAATCATGAGCTTTTGAGTTAGATCTAAATTATGATACAATTTAATTGGTTATGATTAATTGCTTTTAAACTTTAAAACCTCATAATTAATTCATTTTAATTCCAAATCCAGTGAGAAAAATTGCAACATGCATCTAAATTTATTTTCTATCTAGTGGGACCAAGATCATAAATTCTTGAAGTCATTTGAATCTTTGTTGAGGTTTTGTTTGGTTTTATTGATTTATTTCGTTTCTTTCAAAATGTATGTTCGACGAAAAAAATTAGTTTACGAAGATCAGGAAGAAGAGGCAGAGGCAAACCAAAGTCAAGGCCAGCAAGACCCAGACAATTGTGAACCAGGCGAGTCAATACTTTGATCATTTTGAATACCCATTTTTACAAATTATTTAGATTCAAAATTATCAAAGGCATGCTGTTATTTTATGTATTATCTTATGTTAGATTTCATGCTTTAGCTAGCTACCCATTTAACAAGTGCTACTATTATATCTTTCCGGCACATTTATACTATGAGCCTTGTTACCCAAGGGAAAACTTCTAAATATAGAGTTTCAAAAGAAGCGGTTATGTTTATATTACGTGGCTTAGCATTGCTTAGTCTCGATGGTGTCTACAATGCTCCAATATCATACGCAAATGCAGAGAGCAAGTTTTGGGGAAAAGTTATGATTGAGAATGGTTGGGTATGTTCACAATGATTATTATTTTATGCTCCCAAAAATCCCCAAAATTGCTTATGTGGCTGGGCGGCTGATTCGGGGGTGTGGTGCACTGGGTGCACGAGAGTGTGGGTTTGTGGTAGAACCGTCCAGATAATCAAGGACCAAATCGGGTCATGACCTCCCATTGTAAAACAGTACAACCACAAGTCTGCAAAGTGCAACTTGGCTAAGTAAATCCTATCGAACTTCGGACTCATCTCACAACCTGGAGGAGAGAAGGCCATGGCAAGGAGGGGCTGAAGGGACACCAGTGGGGGGTGACTTGTTTCTCAATTTTATTAGCGTATGGGGAAGGAAGCTCAAGGCGCTAGTAAAAGAGTGATTAACATCCCGCGCAACTATGGGTCCCACCGCAAGTGGGGCAGACTCATAGGGTGAGATGAGACCCCAAGGCCAGATAGTATTGAAAGGTTACTGTGATGATCGGCTCAACTGCATGACTAAGGAATCATGCGGAGTAGCGAGTTGATTGTCTCTTGTGGTGAAAGTGTACAAACTCTGCAGAGTCAAAACTGTTCGAACAGCCGTGCCCACGGTCAAGGGCGGACATGGGAACTTAACTCTGATATAGTTCTGTTTTAAAAACAAATTATTAAAAGGTTGGGTTATGGAATGGGAAAATGGAGGACGAAGGAATGTTCTGATTTGAGTTATCCTGAGTGTCGTCCCAGTGATAAGTTAAGTGGCTATAACACTGAAAACCGGTTTTATGGAACAAACAATCTGAGTTGATGGATGAGATTTGCACTTATTCAATAAAATCCTTTGTTCAAAAGTATTATAAATTTTGGTCCAAAGGTTAAGTCTAGGAATTTCTTATATATATACTAAGTCTTATAAAAATGCAGCTTTCGGCAAAATAAAATAAACCTGAGCCTATCATTTGTCAAGCCATACATGTTATATTCTTGCATCCTGCGTGTTGACTCGCTGAGCATGGGGTTGGAATGCTCACACTCGTATAACCAAAATCCAGAAACAGGAGGACAGGATCATTATGCTTATGAAGATGCGCCCAGCCAAGGAGCTGACGATGGAAACTAGGGCGGATTTCAAAATACTTAGTCTTAGGCAGTAGACTTGCCATAAGGGTGTGCGCCTATATAGCTCAGAGGTGGGCAATATAGACGTATGCAATTACCCCTAGTCGCCTGCCTGTGGCTTATGGTTCCACTATCATCTTTATCTTCCGCTGCTGTATCTTTTGATTGTAGTATTTGGCCTGAGCGGCCGTTATGTAAGACCCTTACCCGACGTGGTATATTTTTAGGACTCCTATGTGAATTATATTGATTTTGACTGTATGATCATCATGCGATGTATGGACTAATTCAGCAATTGTACTGTGAGCACTATCTACTTATCCAGGGAATAGTGCAGTGGATTCATAGAGGATTCTAGATTGAAAATATGGGTCCGACAGCCGCCACCCCGAGCTTTTTAAGGCACCACGCTTTTTCTGCACTGCGTTTCTATTGCGCTTCTTGTGCACTGCGTCGCCGCTGTCTCGGGCTTCGATCTGCTTTATAGGCTGTCACTATACTTTATGGGCTACCGCATGACCTCAGATGGAGATCTTCTACTTTCGACACAATATTCAAAAGCCGCATGCTACGACGACGTTTCAAGACTTGGATTTTGGATTTTAGTGTTAATTCTTTCAAATGCAATGCTATTGCATACGCCTTGCATTTGAGGGGGGTGTTAAGGATATAGAGTAGAGTTGTACTAGGATATAGAGTTTGTATTCTATTCCACATATGCTTTATCTCTATATGGCATATCTCTTTGTACTCCTATATATATGGTCTCTTGGACCTCATATCAATACACACACAATATTCATAACAATGAATTACTCCTGAAGAACATGCAGCAGGCATAGGCTAACATTGCCAACGTAACTTGCGTATATCAGTTGCGTTTGTTGGCGCAAATCTAAAATATGCAATAGTGTCACAGTAAAAAAACGCATTAGTGTCACAGAACAAAAATGCATTGGTTGCAAAAGAAAAGGTGAACCCAGAGCTTAACCGAATGGATATACTCAGAATATGGAATCCTGTGCAGTTTTTAAAAGAGGATTACTTCTATATTCTTCCAAAAAATAACAAGGGTTGTAAAATAACTAACCGTAAATTTATCCTCCATGCAATTGGTAATGAAACATAGCAACCAGCTTTGTTTCGAAGATTATTTCGTAGGTTACAATGAACATGATGCTTTCTCAATAATTTGAACCTAAAATTTCGGAATATAGTTATGATAAACCAAGGACACGCCCCCCCCCCCCCGGGGGGTAAAATTTTCATGCTGCTTAAACCCAAAGTGGTTTGTGTGATCGCAAATCTTACTTTGATTTCGAAATGCTACAACTTCCATTAGCACTATGGGGGTGTTCGGAATAGCGATGGCTTTTGGCTTTTGCTGAAAAACACTGTAGCTGAGTTAGTTTATTGAGTATAATTAAATTTAAAAAAATATAAAAATAAAAACGGTACGTTAATCTAGAGCGGACGATGCAAAGGAATACGGAAAAAACAAAAATTTTTTTACTGTAGCGTGTACAATGCGCGCTACAGTAAAATCGTCGCCACCGCCTAACACTCGCGATGGCAAAAGCCAACTTGAGTGGGGCGTATGTCACGCTGCCGCACCCTTCACCGTCGGCCTCGATGGACACACAGGTGGATGAAGATGTGGACCAAGGGAATAAGGCTGTTTTGGCAATAGATTGTGTTAAGAAATTGCTGTAGAACGGATAAACGGTAACATAATTCATGCAATCAATCAATCAATCATCAATAATAAAGTAGATCAATTACAGGAGAGACATCAATTGAGAGGAAACACCAGGAAAGGTAGTCTTTATTAATTCAGATCTGTTTACATGGTACAATGGTATCTCTATTTATAGTATAAGTCCACTAGGGGCAATTTTGGTATTTCTACATAGTGTAACCTTCTAAGTTTTTTAACACTCCCACTTGGATGAATATTATGATATGCACATGTCTCATTAAAAACTCCTCCCAAAAATCCAGTGGGAAAAAAGATGGAGAAAAGAGTACATCACATTCGTTATTTGTGACATACTTGTTGCCTCATTAAAAATCTTTAAGTGAGAAAAACCTTAGAAAAAACTTACAAAGAAAAAAAGAATACAACATTTAGATCTTCAGAATCAGTTAAGTCTTTTGACCTTACATAAGGGTTATGGTTCAGAGATTTACCCCCTGAACCTTGTAACTCTCTAGGTTGTCTCATACCTATATCTCGAACACACTTATGAAAGCTAGAGGCTGAAAGCGATTTTATGAATAAATATGCTAGATTATCATAAGACCTAACTTTCAATACCTTTATCTCCCTATTCTTCTGGAGCTCATGAGGAAAAAAGAATTTATGAGTAATATACGTGATATTACTCTTAATATAGCCAATTTGCATCTGTGCAACACAAGCAGCATTATTTTCATAGATAATAGTGTGGTCATCAACGGTGTTCATGCCACATGACTTCTGAATATGGCTAACCATCCGCTTAAACCAAACACATTCTCATGAGGCTTTATATAATGTGATTATTTTTGAGTGGTTGATAGACGTAGCTACCAAGGTCTGCTTAAATGACCGCTAAAAAATGACTGTACCATCACAAAGAAATACAAATCTTATCTAGAATTTCACATTGTGTGGATCAGATAGATATCCTGCATCTGTATATCCAACTATAGTCAAGTCTTGGTTCTTCAAGTAAAATAATCTAAGATCTGTTGTACCTTGAAGATATCCGAGTAGGGTTTTAATCCCAACCCAATGTCTTTGAGTTGGAGCTGTGATATGTCTATCTAGCAAATTTACTGCAAAGTCAATATCCGACCTCGTGCAGCTAGCTAGGTACATTAGTACCCCAATGGCACTTAAGTATGAAAATTCTAGTCTAATAATTTCCTCATTTTCTATCCTTGATCTAAAAGGGTTTTATCCGCTTCTAGGGATAAACCACCATCGGTGTTTTCACTGGATATGATTTATCTATATTAAATTTCTCTAAGACCTTTTTGGTATAAGAGGATTGATGTACTAAAATTCTTTCAAGGATATGCTCTAGCTGCAAGTCTAAACAATTTTTGGTTTGGCCCAATCCTTCATTTCAAACTCTTTAACAAGGTAGGGACTTGCTTTCTTTATGTCCTCTGTCATTCCGATGATATTCAGATCATCAACATATACTAAAATAATACAAAAACCATTTTGAGATTTCTTTATGAACACATAGGGATAACCTTCACTGTTAGTGTATACTTTCTTTATGAGGAATTTACTAAGCCGGTTGTACCACATTCTTTCGGACTGTTTTAATCTGTACAACGACCTTTCCAGCTTGACGTACATATTTCGATTCAATTTATTTTAATCTAGAATTTTTACTCCTTCTGAGACTTTTATATAAATATCCGAATCTAGTGACCTAGATAGATATGCGATCACTACATTTATTAACTACATACTTAAATTCATACATAATGTCATTGATATTAAATATCAAAACGTTATTTCACTCAAGATAAGAGAATAAATTTTATCATAATCAATGTTAGGTCTCTACGTGAATCCTTGTGTTACAAGTCTTGCTTTGTTTCTCAGCACCTCATTATTTTTGTTTCTCTTCCGGACGAAAATCTATTTGCATCCTATAGGGAATACCTTGAGCAGTGTTCGGGCTAAACACTTTTCTTTTATTCAGCAAGAGTAATTTTACCACAATTGCTTCCTTCCATTTACCCTAGTCTGAATGCTTCTGGTATTCAACTAAGAACTTTGGTTCTGGATCCAGTTCAAGATTTCTAGCAATTTTTGAGATGGTATGATGTTGACAACTGTAGTCTTTCTCTTATATAGTTCTCTTGACTCAACAAAATTAGTGGATATTGCTTTATTTATTTCATCCAGCTCCTCGTGATTTCTCACAACAATGGAGCTTGGTTGTTCCAAAAGCCTAGTATTAGACTATGTGCACGTAATTATACTAGGGGTACTATCTTCAAGATCATTCTCTTCAGAGATTTTCCTCAGCATCAGGTTGAGTCTCTTCAACTGACACGAGAGATGTCTTATTTTCATCGAGTTTCATTTTCTGCAGATATCTCCATGGAATTGAGGCCTCATTCTCTGGTGCTCTCCCCCTCTTATTCACATGAGAGGTTAGAGTGGTTCGAGTATCCTTCTGGGATATTTTCATTCTCTCTGGAGCATTTGCTACCGTTATGTAAGATTTTGTTACTCCCTTTTGATCAGTGAATGCATCTGGCAAGTTATTTGCAATTTGCTATAGGTTTATTATTTGTTGAACTTCTAGTTCAATTTCACGATTGCGCGGTAACGCCATGATTTGGTGGAGACGCCAGGATGGCCGAGGTCAAGCAGCGGTCAACGGCTGTACGGTGGCCGTCGGCTTTAGGCACCAGTCATGGTGACCGCATAATGCCGAGGATTGGGTGTGATTTTGATTTCACGATTTGGATATTGATAAAATCCAATTCTAATCTATTTTGCAAATCTGATCTAGAGCATGAATAGTCTACTAGATTCTAAATCTAAAATACAAATTACAGATCAATCTACCACTATGAACAATTAACATAAGATTGATCTAATCATGGCATTGCTAGATAATAAAAAATCAATTTAGATTGAAACATAAACACAATGCATAATAGATTGGTTTGTGATTTGCATACCATGTACCTCGTAGAGCGATTCTTGCTGATAATATGTTAAGAAATCAATATAGAACAGATGAATAACAATGCAATCTATGCAATCAATCAATCACTAATAACGAAGTAGATCGATCACAGGAGAGACAGCAATTGAGAGAGAACACCAGGAAAGGTAGTGTTTATTAATTCAGATATGTTTATATGGTACAATGGCCTTTCTATTATAGTCTAAATCCACCAGGAGTAATTCTAGTATCTGTCCACATCGTAACCTTTAAGGTTTTGTGATAAATATGTTGTCTCCAAGTGTTTGGGGATGTGGGACCGGTTCAGTCAGTGTGTGAGTTGGGTGAACTCTGTACTTAGTAGTTGGGTGTGTAGAATGGGTGCATACGCCATAAGCTCACCTGTCAGGTGTGGAGTCTGGGTTAATAGGGTATGGAGCCTTGGTCTGGAGATTATCGATGAAATGAAAGAACCTTTCCTCATCTTGTGTTCTTCTTTTCCCCATCTCAATTCCCCTATTTTCTCATCCTACCTCTCCTGATTTATCCAGCTTGCATGTTCAATCTGTGCAAACCGATCCCATCATCGATCGGGTTGTCACACACTAATGTAGTTTTGATTAGGAATCTTGTAGAAAATTATTTGGTGCATGATTCCTACAGCAAATAGCAAACCACCAATTCTTCCTCAATCGATGGGGCTAGCCTATGGTGTGGGATGACTCCAACTTCATTAGCAGAGATGGGCGGGTATGTGAAGACACCCAAGCACGAGTTTCCCAAGTTTCATGGTGAGAATCCTTGCTTATTTGGATCGCTGCCGAACTTATTTTGAAATGTATCGAGTGCCTCTGCTGCAATGGGTCACTACGGCCATGTTCTATGTGGAGGAGCATGCGGCACTTTGATTGCAGGCTTACAAATGCAACACCGTGTTGCAAGGATGGGATTCCTTTTGTCATGCAGTGCAAGAAGAATTTGGACAAGATGAATATGATACCCAAATGACTAGAAAGGCCAATGGTTTATGTTTCCAATGTAGGGATAAGTACTCCAAAGAACATCAGTGCAAGAAACCAATTCAGTTCCTAACAATCTAGACAGGTGACTATGGAGAAATTATTTTGTAGGATCAATACACACTAAGATAGGCAATCAGAGGGGGGGTGAATGATTGCGGAAGCTAAATAAAAATTAAAGACTTCCCCCTAAACACAAAACCGATTTAAACCTTTTTAGCAGATGAATCTCAATTATTTTTACTCTAACAAAACTAATAATAGCCTTCCACAAATATGAGTAATCCAATTAAAAGGAAAATATATAGTATGCATCGAGTACTAATTAGAGTTCCATTACGCATAATTTTTCTTCCAAAATATATCACACGTCAATTGGAAATCACAAGATTTTTCTTGAATGCGGACTGATCACGCCCTTAACAAATTCTCATTTGATATGCATGCAAGATGTCTCGTGTATACTTTAAAGAGGCTAGCACACATGTATCAAGCAACTAGGAAATCAGTCCACGAACGTATGCATGCAACAACCGAGACTCAAATTTTCAAGCCACTAAAAATATTAATTCCTTTGTATACACCAATGATTAGCCCTAATCACTTTTTAATTCACGCAAAGCTCTACGCCTAGCCACCACAACACCTTTTTGTGAATTCCTACGGACGCCACCTCTCCAAATTAAAACATGCATGCATGCAAATTTAGTTTCAAACTAGTAGATGGAAGAGCAAACAACTTGCACAAAGAATAATCAGTAGTACGAATCGCCAGTGATAATTAGAAGATAATTAATCTCGTAGGGAACTAACCTTTTCAATCGGGCCGCCACTAATCGCTTCTTCCGATACTCTAGTCCAAAAGATCAAAGCGCCGAGATCAAAGCCGCCTAGAACGGGAGGAGCCGCCCTTTCTATTTCTCCCGCTCGAACAAGCCACTGCATGCTATCACCTTTTGTCTATTTCCAAAGCCACGGCAAAACTACTTCCTTGCACAACACCAGATACATGACTCTACTTATATAGTCACCTATGCACGACTAGTATACGACTCTCCTACAAATACGCAACCATCACACCGAATACAACTTCAAGCACATGCAAACATGCAATTGGCCACACGTTCCTAACATTATCTCCAGATAGAACATCCCGTGACACTATGGAGAACTTAGTCCGAAACTATTTTCGATGACACTAAACAAACAACCACGCACGAGAGTCCACGACTTTCAAGGATCTATTGGAACCACCATAAGTAATATCATAACCAACGGACGAATGCTGGCCACATGGTCTAACAAATTTTAGTTCATGCAATTTCCGGCACCGAGGAGGTGCAGATAGTGCGACTACGAGCCTTAGTTGGAAATCAAGTCAGGTTGATATTAGTGGACTCCGGTAGCACACATAGCTTTGTAAACAAAGATTTCATAGTTCGGGCAGGTTGCCCTATTTAGCAAATTCCTCAGGTGATAGTCAAAGTAGACAATGGTGCCATCATGAAATGCTCAACTATGGTTCCTTAGCTAACATGGTGGATTCAGGGAACAACATTTTGCACAGATATGCGTGTTCTCGACCTTGGAGCTTATGATGCTATGCTGGCCATGGAATGGTTGGAGCGTTTCAGTCCCATGGATTATCATTGGTATAACAAGACTATGGCATTTGAGTATGATGCAACAAGAGTGTTTTTACAAGGAGTTAAACCTTAGCGACAATTACCACTGCAGTCACTGTCGGTAGAGCAATTTTAGAAATGGCTAGGTGGCAATGAGGTCTGGGCTCTGGTCGTCTTGCAGTCCATAGATTCTCATGTTGATAATAAGTCTGTCCACACTATACCTTCGGAAGTCTAGCAATTGTTGACTCAATACGAAGATGTGTTAGCACTACCAAATTCATTACCCCGCACCGGCAGTATGATCATGCTATCACCGGCAGTATGATCATGCTATCAACTTGGAAACATGATTCACTCCAGTTAATTCGCGTCCCTATCGCTATTCTCCTCTTCAGAAAGACGAAATAGAGCGTCAGGTCTGATAAATGTTAGAGGCCGGCCTGGTACAGTCGAGCATGAGTCCATATGCCTCCCCAGTACTCCTGGTTCAAAAAAAAGGATAGGAATTGGCGATTTTGTGTTGAATATCGTCGACTGAATACTATCACTGTGAAGAACAAATTTCCCCTTCCCATCATCGATGAATTATTGGACGAGCTTGCTGGCACTAAATTGTTCTCCAAACTGGACCTTTGCTCGAGATATCATCAAATATGTATGAGGGAAGAAGATAAGCACAAGACAGCGTTTAAGATGCATCATGGCCATTTCTAATTTTGGGTGATGCCCTTTGGTCTCACTAACGCTCCCACCACATTTCAATGCCTCATGAATTCCATTTTTGCTCCATACATCTGTAACTCTGTCATTGTGTTCCTTGATGGTATTTTGGTCTACAGCCCTTCATAACTGAAACAGCTTGAGCACCTGCGGTTGGTACTGGACACTTTACGAAACTATAAACTTTATGCCAAATTTTCAAAGTGTTCTTTTATGAACGAACAAATTGACTATCTTGGTCATATTATCTCTCATGCCAAGGTCACAACAGATCCTGAAAAAACCTGTATTATGGAGCAGTGGCCCTTACCAACCAATGCAACAGAATTGTATGGCTTTCTCGGCTTAACTGGCTATTATCGCAAGTTTGTTCTGTGAGGTCTTTAATCCTTATGCATGTGACATTATCTGCCAGCCTAGCCTTAGAACACCTAGGATGGAGGAGATCGTGACTTACGGTCGCCAATGAACGCCATGAGCGAAGAGCGAAGACCCGTGCCTGCGTGATGCAGACGTGAGGAAGAGTCGGTGCAGAGGGTTGTCGCCGGCGAGGTCCTGCGGTGGCGGCGACGGTCTTCCCGTTGCTAGCAGCGCGCAATAGATCGGGTCTCCTTTGGGTTTGTACGGGCTTATGGGTTCTCACGGAATGGGAGCGTATCACGTGAGAAGCCGGAAGTCCCCTTTATATTGCGCTGCGCAACGGAGGACCGTAACCAAATTTAGAAGGCACCCCCGATCAAGGCGTTGATTTTCAGAGATGTGGATTTCCCCACCTCTCTCTTTCTCGTCTCGGCCGTTTGGCCTGAGATCACATACCTAACATGTTCGAGATTATGGAATAATTTCTCAACCACTCACCAATTTGCTGAAGAAGAAAGGCCTTCTGTGGATCGAGTTAGCCACTCTCGCTTTCAATTAGTTGAAGCAGGCAATGGTAAGCGCACCTGTGCTGGCTCTCCCTAATTTTTCGTTACCATTTGTCATCGAGGCCGATGCTTGCGACACGGGTGTCGGGGCGGTTCTTATGTAGCAGGGCCATCCGATCACCTTTTTGAGTAAAAACCTCGGTACTAAAAATAAAAAAATCTCCATATATGAGAAGAAATTTCTAGCTGTGATGATGGCCATGGATAAATGGCATCCATACTTGCAGTGTGGCCCTTGTCTCATTCTGATAGACCATAAGAGCCTCTGTTCTTTAGGCGAGCAGCGCCTCTCCTCTTAATTGCAACGCTGGGCAATGTCCAAACTGGTGGGACTGCAACTTAAGTTTTAGTACAAGAAAGGAATTGAAAATGGTGCTACTGTTGCACTATCTCGCATCGTCATCTTCTCCAATTACAACGTATTTTAGTTTCTCAACCACTATGGGTTCAGGAAGGATGTAATTCGTATGAGATGGATTAAAAAGCACAAAAAATTACTCACACAATTGGCTATTCATGGCCTTATTAAGTACAACAACCAGGTATGGATAGGCTCTAATTCGTCATTGCAAACTAAACTTATTAGTGCCTTTCATGACACACCAATTGGGGGGCACTCGGGTATCCATGCCACTTACTGTCGGCTAAAGAAAATATTCTTCTGGCATGACATGAAACTATTAGTTGTTGAGTTTGTCAAATAGTGCCAGACTTGTCAACAAGCGAAACATGAGAATCTAAAACTGACGAGATTGCTATAGCCATTACCCATCCCTGAAGGTGCTAGGCAAGATTTAACTATGGATTTCATTGAAGGGTTGCCCAAATCAGAGGGTTATGATGTCATTTTGGTTGTGGTAGATCATCTCACCAAGTATGCCCACTTCATGCCACTTAAGCATCCTTTCACTGCTAGGACTGTTGCTCAAATTTTTATGGAGTCAGTTGTAAAACTACATGGCATACCTCATTCCATCGTCTCTTATCGGGACAAGGTCTTCACCAGTGTTTTTTGGCATGAGCTCTTTCAAATTGTCGCCACCAAATTACAATGCAGCACAGCGTATCATCTGCAAATGGACGGTCAGAGCGAACGAGTAAACCAATGTCTTGAGATGCATCTTCACTGTGCAGTCCATGATTGTCCCAAGAAATGGAAACAATGGCTTGCCATGGCAGAATTCTGGTACAATTCTAGTTTTCACTCATCGTTAGAATGTTCTCCATTCCAAGCTCTTTATGGTGTTGATCCCAATTTTTGTGTGATGCCTAATTTATCATTAGCATCTTCTTCTGATGCAATGAGATGGCCTTGGACCGTCAGAATTTCCAGGACATGCTACGACAATAGTTGGAACGAGCTCAGAACAGAATGAAAACACAAGCTGACAAGGGGCGCCAGGATGGTCAATTTCAAGTGGGAGATCAAGTGCTTCTCAAATTAAAGCCTTATGCTCAAGCTTCTGTCATCAATCGTCCATTTCCTAAACTTGCTTTCAAGTATTTCAGCCCATATCCCATTCTAGAATGAATTGGTGCAGTGGCTTACCAGCTACAATTACCTGACATGCTCTGGTTCATCCAATCTTTCACGTATCTCAGTTCAAGTTGCTCACTCCGAACTATTCTCCAGTGTATCAAGATCTCTCCAAGATTGTCGATCTCATAGTTGGCTCTCCTCAGCGGGAGAAGATTTTGCATCGCCGGTTAGTAAAGAAGGGTAATTCAGCAGTGCCACAGATTTTGGTCAAATGGCCCACTTTATCGCAAGATTGTGCCACTTGGGAAGACTACTACATCCTGCAGAAGCGTTTTCTGGTGGCAACTATTTGGGATCTGGTCTCCTCTCAAGAGGCGGGAATTGTCACGCCGCCGCACCCTCCACCGTCGGCGTCGGCGGACACAGGTGGATGAAGACATGGACTAAGGGAAAAAGGTTGTTTTGGCAACAGATAGATTGTCTGCAAGTGTTTGGGGCTGTGGGCTGGTTTGGTCAGTGTGTGCGTTGGGTGAGCTCTGTGCTCAGTAGTTGGGTGTGTAGAACGGGTGCATACGCCATAGGCTCACCTATCAGGTCTGGGGTATGGGTTAATAGGGTCTGTAGCCTTGCGCTGGAGATTATCGATGAAATGAAAGAACCTTTCCTCATCTCGTGTTATCCTTTTCCCCATCTCAATTCCCCTGTTTTCTCATCCTACCTCTCCTGATTTATCCATCTTGCTTGTTCAATTTGTGCAAATTGATCCCATCATAGATCGGGTTGTCACAGACTAATGTAGGTTTGATTAGGAAGCTCGTAGGAAATTATTTGGTGTATGATTCCTACGGAAAACATAAGTGCAACAACATATCTGGATATTCTTAAGTAGCTCAATCTATGTTATAGGTCTTCTTTTTTAGTCATGCGGTTGATGGTTTTGGTTGTGTATGATGGCTTTTTGGTGCTTATGCATGAGATTGCGGAAAGAGAAATACTTGCTTACGATTTTTGATGATACAGATATTAGGTTTTTAACGTGTACTAAAATTAACTTGTAGACCCTATCTTAAAAAATTACTCCGTTTAAAAATTAATTACTATAGTAAAACTAAAAACGGCTTTTAGAAATCGTAAAGAATAGAGCATAGTTACTCGACCCATTTCATGGCAAAGACGTCATAGCTTGATCCGTGTTATAACAATGCTATTAATAATTTTTGCTACATGGTAAGCAAAGGGAGGAGGCAGTGGTGGAAGTTTTGAGAACTGTTTATGCCGTTATGGAATCGAAGGATTGAGCAAACCAAATCCTTCGGAATAGGGTTGCCTAGCTGCGATTTCACAGGAAAATAAAACTCCACCCAAACCTCTTTGTACATCTTCCTACGTTTGGGAAGCAAGCGTGAGGAGAGAGGAGGGAGAGGAGCCTAGCTCGACCTTGTAGCCACACATCGTGTCAGGTTCAGCAGTTCGACGGAAGCTTCAGGTAGATTTTGACGATCAAGCGAACGGGTAGCTGACTTCACTTAAGATTTATCAGTGGTCATGATTCATCTAAGAGAGAACATAAGTTTTATCCTACAGTTCTGAGAGAATTCTGTATTTACTATTTACTTTAATCTAGTTGTCATTTTCTGGTTGTTAACCGAAATGTCTGAAGCAAAACTCTGTTTCAAAAGTTATCTTTACTGCCTGTAAAAGTGAACTGGAAGGAGGGGAATATATAAGGCTCCATTGTTGAATGGAAAGGGCAAGAAAGGATCACATCATTATTGTCTTTTAGTTCGGGTAGCTTAGAACCCTAGCCGCCATTGTACTATTTCTCCAACATTTCTTTTGGATTCGATTCCCAAATCCCTATTCTTGGTCTCACTTCATTGTGAGGCCTGACAAAGGTATCAGAGCAAAGTTGGTTCTCGAAGCTTCGATTTGATTTGGGTGAAGGTTTGGGTGAACGAGTTTCTCCCTGTAAAATCCCTAAGCCTGACTTGATCTGAAGTTTGGAGGTGAATCTTCTACAAAGTGGATCTGCGTTGGCAGATAGGCTGTAAAATCCCCAGATCTGGTGATTGGTGAAGGCGACGGTGTATATATGTCATTCTTATGGTGGTGACCACCCGTTCTCAATCACAAGGGTCCATGGCTGGAAAAGAACAGGTGGCAAAAATTAGAAGTGAGATTGCGGCATTGAAAGAGGATATTGTAGAGTTGAAGAACAAACAACCAGAGATCTTAGAGATGAAAGTAATGATGACTCAGATGTGGACAAAGATGACGGGAAGAGAAATTTCTGTTGGCCCTGCCAAACGGGGCTCGCAAAGAGTGAACCAGACCGCATTCTCAGGTGTCAACCTAGTGGAAGGAGCCAGAGTTCTACCAGTAATTGCTAATGAAAATGAGGTAATTCCCCTTGCACAAATGGTTACTACTGTCTCTAGTGCTGGTACCATTCCTTTGAGAAGAACCCAAGAGGTGCAATTCATGATAGAACCAAATGTAGCTAGTCATGAATACTATCCAGTATTTTCTGATGCTGTGAGGCCGACTGTTAATCCCGCCATTCATCCCACATCCAATGTAATGAGTGGTTTAAACAACCCCTCACTGCAGTAGTTTGTACCCCAATTTGGTATGGGTAACACCCTGAGTTATGCAAAATTTTATCCAAGAGTACTAGTGTTTGATTCACATAGGTATCAAATTATAAATCCTAACAATCATAATGTTCCTTATGCTGAGGTTGTAATCAAGGGATCCACATTGGAGATTCCATTATTTGATGGGGAAGATATACTCAATTGGTTGAAATTGTGTGAACAGTTTTATGCTTTGTCAGGGATACCCATAGAGCAATAGGTAGGACTAGCCGTGACTCATTTCTAAGGCTGGGCTGCTACTTGGTTTAAAGGAGTGGAAATTCCATGTGGAGTATTAACTTGGCCACAATTCTGTTCTATGGTCAGTGATCGTTTCTCTGGTGTAAGTGCACATGAAGCAATAGAGTCCCTGCAAAATATCAAGCAGTATCAAACTACGGTATCAAGCTATATCGATAAGTTTGAAGAATGTATGGCCCTGGTTAAAAGAGACCATACTTATTTATAACAACATTCTCTACTAGGCTGTTTTAGGCACCGCTTATTTTAAATTAAAGCCAGTTCTACTTCTGATTTCTGCTTTTTTTCACTATTCAGTAATTTCATCTTTTTTAGTTTTCTTAGATTTTTAGATTTTTATGTTTTTCTGTATTTCTTTGTATTGCTTGTAATAGGCTAACATGATGTGAATGCACAAATACCCCAGGGTTTGATGGAAGCATCAGCGCCTTGATCTGCCCTCGCCGGAGCTCGACCTGGCCCGCCGTGCTTGTTGCTGATGTCTTCGCCGCTCCAGCTCGCGTGGCCCTCCCGGCCGGCTCGTCGCCGTCGCTATCCCGTCCGATAGCCCTCCCGATCTGATCTGCGCTTGAACAGCGGTACAAGCGGCGATCGGATCCGAACGACAGCACACAAGACGGCCCAGTCTGGCCCAAACTCCTGCCCCAGTCCTCCCATAATACCCCCCGGCTCCTTCCAAACCCTAGATGCCCCCTGCCTCCTGCGCCTCCACCTCTCTCTCGCCTTTCTGTGGTACGCTCGCGCCGCCGCCGCCGCCTCCTCCTCCTACTATCTTGCTCGCCGCTGCATCTAATCTGGTCGCTGTGTGGTTCCTCGCAGAGATCGTAGATCCGTTCCGGTGAGAAGAAGACGAGGCCATGTCGTCCAGCGAGGTCGCCTGCACCCTTGCCGCCCTCATCCTCCACGACGACGGCATCCCCATCACCGTAAGTTTGCTCTTCTATCTTTCTATCTCGGTTTGTTTCTCTCTATGTGCGTTTCTTGGTTTGTTTTGTTGTCTGAGCTTGGGCATTTCTTGAGCAGTCCGAGAAGATCGCGACGCTGGTGAAGGCGGCCAACATCAAGGTCGAGTCCTACTGGCCTGCGCTCTTCGCCAAGCTCCTTGAGAAGCGCAGCGTCGACGACCTCATCCTCTCTGTCGGATCCGGTATACCTTCCTTTCTTTGCTCCCTCTACTCGCTCTCTTGTCACACTATGAATCAGCAGCTTTTAGCTATGGTACTCGACAGATGTTTGCTACTTGACGGGTGCCACCTGTTGGAGGATCCGAGCTCTGAATCGAATGCACTCACTACCTCAAATCACACGCAAAGAACACAACGCGAAATCGAATCTGAACACAGAGCACAAAGACGTTTTGGTGCTGCTCGCCCTGCCGTTGCTGCTTTCTGTTTTCTCCTCTCTTACTTATAGCAAATGAAAACGCCCAAACTTAGTTACTGAACTCCTAAACTCATGCCATGTCCAGCTGATCATCCGTTGAAGCGTACGTCTCTCTGTTCATGCTGTGCATGTCGCGTAGGACCTGGACGCGAACTCCAGTTACCGAAAAGCCTGGAGCCCTTTACTGCACTGCGTCCGACAACAGGCTGCTGCGCGTGCTATCTGACGAAAAAACACAAAAGATTCGATGCAAATCTAAACTAACTTGGGCTTGGGTAGCAACAGATTATCCAACAAACTCCCCCTAATCCTGTTGCTTCCACTTGACCTCGGCCACGCCAATCCTGCTGCGAAGCTCCATGAATCGAACTCGTCCGAGGGGTTTTGTTAAGATGTTTGTGAATTGCCGCCCAGTATCAGCAAACTCGAGGTCAATTTGTCCTCCATTGACACAGTCACGAATAAAATGAAATCGGGTGTCAATGTGCTTCGGTCATGGAGGACCGGGTTTTTGCTGAGCGCGATGGTGGCCTTGTTGTCCACCATGAGGGCTGGTGCTCGGAGCTCCTTGCCGACGAGCTCCTGCGTCAACCTAGCTAGCCACACAATCTGGCAAGCAGCCGTCGCTGCAGCGATGTACTCTGCTTCACAAGTGGAGAGGGCTACAACACGCTGCTTCTGCGATTGCCAAGTGACGGGGCTGTGGCCGAGGAAGAAGAAGACGCCGGTTGTGCTCTTGCGAGTGTCAATGTCTCCGGCCATGTTACTGTCACTGTGCCCTGTCAGTTTCAGCTCGCCTCCTCTCGGGTAGATGACGTCGTAGCCGCGCGTTCCGGCGATGTAGCGGAGGATGTGCTTGACAGCGGCGAGGTGATCCTCCCACGGATCCTCCATGAACCTGCTCACATATCCAACGGCGAACGCAATGTCCGGTCGTGTGTGGACTAGGTATCGCAAGCTGCCCACGATGCTTCGGTAGTGAGTTGTGTCGATTCAGAGCATGGATCAGTAAAGGGCTCCATGCTTTTCGGCAACTGGAGTTTGTGTCCAGGTCCTACGCGACCTGCGTTGCATGAACGGAGAGATGTGCGCTTCAACGCACGATCAGCTGGACATGGCGTGAGTTTAGGAGTTCAGTAACTAGGTTTGGGTGTTTTCATTTGCTATAAGTAAGAGAGGAGAAAACAGAAAGCAGCAACGGCAGGGCGAGCAGCACCAAAACGTCTTTGTGCTCTGTTTTCAAATTTGATTTCGCGTTGTGTTCTTTGCGTGTGATTTGAGGTAGTGAGTGCATTCGATTCGGAGCTCAGATCCTCCAACACCACCCTTTGTTAATGTAGGCATGTTATAAAAAGTAGTTGCTTTGATCATGCTAACTAATTGTAGTTGTAGCTCTTGGTGGAGGGATATGGGTGCAGTCGATAAGATCTCTGGGTTAGTGGGTTGTTTGTGCCTTAGCCATGTGTTGGGTTTGTAATCTTTCTAGTATCTCTCCTTGGAAGCTGAAAGCTTAAAGGCTTGCTTATTGCATATGTTATTGTGGAACTATTGTATTATTTGCCTGGTAATTGGGTTGCATGAATTAGCTGTCTCTGTTAAAATTATGCATTTGTCTTTGTACTACCAACGCTGCATGGATGCATTACAGTGAAACCGAGTTAAAATATCCATGTGGTTTTGTACTATCGCCGCTGGAAGGATGCATTACATTGAAATCGAGATTTCTTCTGTGTTTGGTTTTTGCATTTGTCTGTTGTTGATGGTTTGATTTTCTGCTCTGGAAAACAAGCATGTGTTTATTCGTGCATCAATTTTGTTTGTAGGTGGTGGTGCAGCTGCTCCGGTTGCTGCCGCCGCAGCCCCGGCTGCTGGTGGTGCAGCTGCTGCTGCCCCGGCTGCCGAGGAGAAGAAGGTGAGCTATCATACATCTTGTCCACACTTTTATTCGCACAACTAATACTGTGTTCAACAACTTACAAAATCTTTTTTGGTTGACTATTGTCAGGAGGAGGCTAAGGAAGAGAGTGATGATGACATGGGTTTCAGCTTGTTCGATTGAGCGGTCCGACTGCAGTTCTTAGCAAATTTGCATATGCTTCCCAAGACTATGTATGTCTTTTAGGTTTTCAGTACAAGAGGTACTCAAGTTTTGAGGTTTTTGATATGGTGATGTTATGGGAATTTAGCATGTGTATCATGAGAACCGCAGACATCTTTCGATGGTCTTATTGGAATGAAGCTGTTTCTACATTATTTGCCCATGCTTATTTGATTCTGTGGTTGAATGTTCATTGCAATCATGCTTCATGGTTTTTCGAAGTTCATATAATACTTTGAAGCTTTGCTTGAAAGGCCATTTAGTATTCCAAACTATGAAACCCAACAATTGATCATCGGAAATTTGTAATTCTGTTTAAATAACATCCTATCCTAATTTCGTATGGTTGTATTTCTTGTGTGGTACGACAAGTGATTTTACTAAGTAGAATGATATGTAGGGTCCACAAGAGCTTTCCCTATGGAGCTTTCATCCATGCTTACACGGCCACTACCCATGCTTACATGGCCACTACCCTGTAGTTCCTTCACTATTTGTTTCGATTTGGGTGGGGCACAAGAGCTTTTCGCCCCACCGAGTTTATCTATGTTTACATAGCCAGGGCCCACAAGAGCTCCACATGGAGCTTTCATCCATGTTTACATGACAACTATCTTGTAGTTTGTTTCAATTTTTTTTAGGGGGTGGGGGGACGAGAGCCCAACGAGCTTCTATCTAAGTTTACATGGCGTAGTTCATTCACTCTTTGTTTTGATTCGGTAGAGAATTTATGTGGTAAACTGCTCACTTATCGTGTCATACAGACAATATTATTATTTAAAACTGAGTCGAGTGTTATTTTAATTGGATTGCAACTCAGATCAGAATGTTATTTGAATTGGATTACAAATTTGAGGTACTGAATGGACTTTCCAGCTGTTGGGGCTAGTAAACTTTTTCTAGTTTTGCTAATTCGGACTAATGACTAGTTTGAATTTTTTTGATAGCTAGGTGTATCGTGATGAGTCTAGTTTAGTTGAGCACTTAAGCTGTGCACAGATCTCCCCAATCAAATGGAATTGATTTGAAATAGGACTGGGATGCCTAAAATCATTCGTGCCACTGAAAGTCTGTACTTGACAAAGCCATCCATTAAAACCTATTAAGCCATTGGACAGAATGAACTAAAAATTTGTTGCCGTCATCATTAAGAGATGTAGTTGGCTGTAATTAACCGGCAAAGACTATGCTTCATCTCTGTTTGACAAAGAGTGAACCTTACATTGATATCTTTGTACAATATTTTTCTTTTATTTTGAATGAGAGTTGTTTTAGGGATGTTCGTATTGGCTTTTGGTTTTGGCTTAGGGCACATGCACATTCTCCAATGGAGGGACAGCCTCATGCTGATTTTAATTTTTTGTTATTTAGAGTCCAAACTTACACAATATGTGCCTCTATATGTCAATAACTACATCTATCTAAAAGAAAGAAGGCATAAACACGTTAACAAACATGGGAAGAAAAGAAAAGAAAAACACGGCAGGACGTTGACAAAGCAAAGCACTCAAAAAAAATATGCATAAGTTGAAGTTGGCACAACACAATATATCAACCAACAGTGAAAAGAGAACAAAATAATAGAGACTACCTGAACCGATCAAACGTGGGCCACTAGCCGGTCCAGTCCTAAGCCAACGTCAGCCCAAGGCCTAAGCGTCCAAGTCAGCACCAGCTCCAATCCAACCAAGTAGGCAACACCAGGTCCTTTCATCTGCAGTGGCAACAGGCTCGACGTCGGAGCCGCTGTCATCCAGGAGCACATTGGCCGCTTCTCGCACGTGCCTGCGTGCGTCAAACTCGCTGGTATGATTAGATTTCTCGTTGTGTTAATCTCATTGTGTGCACATGCAAATGGAGTATATCTTGATGAATGTATCAATGTATGCAGTATGGCCGATAGTCACGGCAATAGGTGAGGTCGTTCACTGACCACTGGTCGTCTCGTCCTGGTGAAAGCATTTAGGCCCTTCAAAATGTTTTTGGTAATTAATAACAATGTGTGAATATGGGGCTAATGTGTTTGTTGAGTATCGCATAAGTTAAGTCTCTAATTGAGCATGTCAAAATCAAGGTGTATGCTAAAGGACAAAATAAGTATCAAGATGGTTCAAGACAAATGTATAAGTTGTATATGACCCTTTTTTAAATTTTACCAATGTTAGGAGAAAAGTTGGAAAATCGGATTATAGGTTAAATCACCGTACTATTAAGAGGAATCACATAAAGTAACTTGATAGCATGTTCTTATGCCATATGGATCAATCTAGAATCATGCACGCACTTAAAATTAAGTTTGAAAATCAACTGTACTCTGTCAGGAAAATCAGAAGTACTGGAGTATATTTTGCAGAACTACCGGTATCCGAAAGAACCGACGTGTTAACTGTGGTACTACCGAAACTTGGTAGCACCAGCATCTTGAGCGGTACATTTTTTCTAGAGAGCACCCTCTTTGAGACTTAGACTTGTCGATATTGGTAGTACGAAAATTAAAGGACGGAACTACCGTAGAGTGGTAGGACCACACTCCAAATCAGAACTTCTAAAATTCGAAAGTACCGAAAATTCGAGCTGTACATTTTTTCAGAGAGGGCCGGTTTTTGGCCCCAAGCCAAACGGTAGTACCGCGCCAAGAAATTGGAACTACCGATGATCGAAACTACCACGATTTCAACGGCGGTAGTACCGCGTTGACTTTCAAACAGTTAGTTCTGACATTCTGACATAGCTGGTATTGTGTGCTATAGGGCACTGCGGTAGTATCACTGTTTACACAGTGAAACTACCATTTCCCCTGATTTTTCAGGATTGATTTATGCAACAGATAATTTTGGTTGGTAAGAGTATAAATACCCCCACCTGCTCAAGGATAGTAAGAAGAGCTTGCATTGAACATCTTTTAGCCTTGAGCATTCACTCCACACCTCAATTCTTATTGTGCATTCATTTTGAGGTGAGCCACATCAAGTGCATTTCTCTTTTAGATTGCTCCTTGACACTTGATTGGCGTCAAGCGAAGTTACGATTCATTACTCTTGGTGCTTGCCGGTACCTAGACGACTGGGCGGAAGATTGCGAGGTAATCTCTTCAAGAAGTTTATGAAGAGACCCGACGCCTATTTGTAAGTGGTTTGATGTCCACCATCTTTGGAGTGGAGAAAGGACAACTACTAATATATTTAAGGTGGAATGCTTAATTTGTGAAGCCGGTCCAATTTGTTTGAGATTACCTTAATGTGGATTAAGGAAAATTGGCAAATTTTCAGTCACCACTTAAATCATCGTGTGTCATATTGATATTATTCTATCTCTCTTTAACTCTTTTATATTCAGTTTATTATAAAAATTAATTGTGTTAGAGTCATTTGTAGTTATTATTCTTAAGGTGTCTTAGGCTTACTAGAATTGTGTAAGTTTAAATTATGCTTCAAAATCGTTAAATTATCATTACCTTGCAAAAATTTTATTACCTCCTATTCACCCCCCTCTAATCAGTCTTCCTTGATCTTACAAGTGGTATTAGAGTTTGGTCTCTCATTTGTTATACTTAACCGTCTAAAGAGAAAAAGATGGCTAGTGAGGGAATTGCAATAAGAAAGACACATCTTTTTGATGGCTCAAATTATTCATATTGAAAATTAGAACACCAATTTATCTTAAGGCCATGAATACGAGCATAAGAAAAATTATAAATGAGGTTTATGTCATGCCTCTTGATCCACTACACCCTACGGAGCAAGAGGGAGCATTAAGACGCTCAAGCCATGAACACTTTATTTGGCATTTTAAACGCAAATGAGTTCAATAGAGTGAGCAATTTAAAAATCTCTCACGATATTTGGACTACCCTCTTCGAAATACATGAGGGGATATCCATGGTTAAGGAAGCTAAATTGTATAGGCTTCGGATCAAATACGAGACATTCATAATGTTGCCTCATAAGGGTATAAATGAAATATATTCTCACTTAAACAACATTGTGAATGAGCTCAAAGGCCTTGGCACGTCACTAACCGATGTTAATATTGTAATAAAGATGCTTAGGGCGTTGCCGGAGAAATACGAGACGTTGGTGACACTCTTTCTCAACTCTCCCGAGTTGGGTAGAATGACGCCAACACAACTATTGGGAAACCTCATCACCAATGAGTTGTACAAGAAGGATAAGAAGGAGCTCGTAGAGCAATCCTTCTTCAATGGGAAAAAGATAACCGCCTTCAAAGCTAAAGCGGTATCAAGCGACGAGTCCGAAGATGACAAAGAGGACTACGAGGAGGAGTTGGCTCTTTTTGTAAGAAGAATAAAGAAAGTCATGAAGAGATGCTCATATCGAAGCGCTAGTCATGAAAAGAGCAAGAAGGGGCAATTACGCGATAACAAGCGCTATAGCAACATTCGTTGCTATGAGTGTGATGAGAAGGGGCAAATTGCCTCTTAATGCCCGACAAAGAAGAATAACAAGGGCAAATAATCAAAGAAAAAGGATTTCAACGGCAAGAAGAAGATTTTCAAAAAGCTTCACAAAGAGGGCAAGAATGAAGTCCACGTTGGAGAGTGGAACTTTGATGAGGAGTACACAGACTCCGACTCCGATGAGGAGGAGTCCCCCAAGAAGAAGGGACTAGTAGGCATTGCAATTAAAGAAACTCCATCCCTCTTCTCATCTCCAATATGCCTTATGGCAAAGGGAGAGAAGGTAAACCCTTTAGATGATAATGAACCTTCTTATGATGAATTAAAGGATATGCTAATTGAATTAAATGAATTTCTTGAAAAAAAATCTAAGTTCAAGAGATTAAGGAAGGAGCATCTCTCCCTTAAGAACTCTTACAAGGAATAATAAGAATCTCACGATTTCCTTATTCATAAAAATTCTAGAAAAACTAGCAGTTGGATTGGAATTACTTGTGATATTTATAAAACTATGCCTAGTGTCAAAATATCTACTTCATATGATGATTTGATTGACATGTCATGTTCTAAAATTGATTTAAGTGCTAGATCATGCAATGCTAAGCTTATTGAAAATAATGAATTGAAAAAGTAAGTGACCAAGCTAAATAAGAGCTTGGAAAGGTGCTACAAGGGTAAGGACACTCTTGACAAGTTATTAAGTGAACAAATGTGTTCATTTAATAAAAAAGGTCTTGGATATGTATCCATAAAAGGTAAAAAACTGGCAAACAAATCTATAAGATTTGTAAGATAAAATGGTAAGTATTGCCAAAAGTATCGGGAAATAGGACATGTGCAACAAAATTATCCTATGGGTAAGACTCTCTCTATTGGATTATTTGATTCTTGTTACATGCTTAAGAAATCCAAAATTGGTAGCATCATTGCAAAATTTATTAGAACTTTAATTTTAGGTGCTAAAAGTAATGCTATTTGGGTGCCCAAAGCACTAATCACTAACCTTCAAGGTTCCAAACAAATTTAGGTACACAAAAGATCTTAACTCTCTTTTAGGTGAACTACAAAACCGGTGGACGGCATTGAGTGCTTGATAGTGGGTGTACTCAACACATGACCGTAGACTGGAAGATGTTCTCCACATTTGAGAGTGAAGCAATGAGAAGATCACATTTGATGACAATAACAAAGGAAAGGTATTAGGATTGGGTAAAATTACTATATCAAATGACCTTTCTATTTCAAATGTATCTCTAGTAAAAATATTAAATTTTAACTTGCTATCTGTTGTTCAATTGTGTGAACTAGAATTAATATGTTCTTTTTCTAAAAATGATGTTACAATTTTGAAGGAAAAAGAAAAAGAACTTATTTTTAAAGGCTTTAAATTTGGAAATATTTATTTAGATTTCTCCTCAAGTAATT
The DNA here is from genome assembly GCA_036346265.1 of Melocanna baccifera. NCBI lineage: Eukaryota > Viridiplantae > Streptophyta > Magnoliopsida > Poales > Poaceae > Melocanna > Melocanna baccifera. Next base: position 5,519,007 of record CM070688.1, on the reverse strand, counting down.
TGGGGTTGAAACTTGTTTATTAGCAAGAAACTCTTTCGGTTGGTTATGGCATAGAAGGTTGGGTTATGTGGGCATGATTCAACTTAAAAAACTTTTCAAACATTATCTAGTTGTTAGCTTGAAAGATGTGATATTTAAGAAAAATAAACTTTGTAGTGCTTGCCAAGCCGGGAAGTAAGTGGCAAACTCTCATCCTTCCAAAAGTATCATATCAACCTCTAGACTATTGGAGCTCTTACATATAGATTTGATTGGGCTAACAACCTATAAGAGCATTGGGGGTAATAGATATTATCTAATCGTTGTAGATTATTACTCGAGATATACATGTGTATTCTTCTTAAATGAAAAATGTGATACCTTCGACGTTTTCAAAAGTTTTGCAAAAAGGGTCTAAAATGAATTTGATTTGAAAATAAAAAAACTAGAAGTGACAATGGTTTTGAGTTCAAAAATGGCAAAATTGAATATTTTTGTGATGAACTTGGAATAAAGCATGAGCTTTTCACAACCTACACTCCAGAGCAAAATGAAGTTGTAGAAAGGAAAAATCGAACATTAATTGAAATGCCTAGGACAATACTTGATGAATATAATACTTCCGACATCTTTTGGGCAAAAGCTATTAGTACCACTTGTCACGCTATAAATTGTCTTTATTTACATCGCCTTTTGAAAAAGATGTCCTATAAACTTCTCATAGGAGGAGGCCAAATATTTCTTATTTTAGAGTATTTAGATACAAATACTATATATTAAGAAAACGTGTTTGGCTCTCTAAGTTTCAAAATCGATATGATGAAGGCTTCTTACTTGGTTATTCGTTTAATAGCAAAGCATATCGTATCTTCAACAAAAACTCTAGTTTAGTTGAAGAATCTTGTGATGTTCAATTTTATGAAAGTAATGGCTCTCAAAGAGAGCAAAATTTTTTTAATGATGTAGGTGACATGAACTAAGACGAGCAATGGAGAATATGCAAATTGATAATATTAAGCCAAAGGAGGATACAAGCGACTCGCCTTCATCAAAGCAAGTTGAATCTTCTACTTCCACCACAACAAGCAATATTCAAGTCATAGATATAGAAGAAAAAGAAGAGCAACATCTACCACTCAAGATCCACAACGCCGTAGCCAAGGATCATCTAATAAATCAAATATTGGGTGATAAGAGTAAGGGTGTTCAAACACGATCTAGACTAGCTTCTTTTTGTGAACATTACTCTTTTGTTTTCTTTCTTAAACCCAAAATTGTAGATGATGCTCTAAATGATCTCGATTGGGTAATGCCATGCATGAAGAACTAAACAATTTTGCAAGAAACGATGTTTGAACATTGGTAGAAAGTCCCAGAGAGCACAACGTAATTGGCACAAAATGAGTCTTCCGTAATAAGCAAGATGAGTATAGAATTGTGGTAAGAAATAAGACCAGGTTAGTCACTTAGGATTATACTCAAGTTGAAGGCTTAGATTATGATGAAATATTTGTTCTCTTTGCTAGACTTGAGTCAATTAAAATTTTGATTGCCTTTGCCTCAAGTTTTGATATTAAGCTATATCAAATGGATGTGAAAAGTGCCTTCTTAAATGGCATAATTTTAAAACTTATTTATGTTTAGCAACCTTCTAGATTTGAGGATTCTAAGAATCCAAACCATATGTATAAAGTCTCAAAGATACTATATGGCTTAAAACAAGCTTCTAGAGTATAGTATGAGCGCATTCGGGATTTTCTACTCTCAAAAGGATTCAAAAACGGGAAGGTTGACACAACATTGTTCATCAAAATTGTTGATAATGAATTTTTTGTGTGCCGAATTTATGTTGATGATATTATATTTGGATCAACTAATCAAGATTTTTACAAAGAATTTGGTGAAATGATGTCTAGAGACTTTGAGATATCCTTGATAGGAGAATTGAGCTGTTTCCTTTGACTTCAAATCAAACAACTCAAGGATGTGACATTTATAAGCCAAACAAAATATACCAGGGACTTACTAAATAATTTTGGCATGGAAGATGCAAAACCTATCAAGACTCCCATGGCAACAAATGGATATCTAGATCTCAATGAAGAAGGTAAACTGGTAGACTTAAAACTTTATAGATCCATGATTAGTAGTTTACTTTATCTCACCGCATCTAGGCCTGATATTATGTTTAGTGTTTGCATGTGTGCAAGATTTCAAGTATCTCCAAAAGAGTTTCATTTAGCAGTTATAAAGAGAATTCTAAGATATTTAAATCATTCCTCTAGTATAGACTTATGGTTCCTAAAAAGTACTAAATTTGATTTAATTGGATATTTGGATTCTGATTATGTGGGTTGCAAAGTGGATAGAAAAAGCACCTCGGGTAGTTGTCAATTTCTAGGAAGGTTCTTAGTATCATGGTCTTCTAAGAAATAAAATTCTGTCACACTTTCAACCGCCAAAGCCAAATATGTTTTGGTGGCTAGTTGTTGCGCTCAATTGCTATGGATGAGGCAATTTGATAGATTATGGAATCAAATTTTACAAAATATCTCTTTTATGTGATATTGAAAGTGTTGTGAAAATAACCAATAACCCTGTTCAACACTCAAGAAGCAAACATATGGATATACGCCACCATTTCTTGAGAGATCATGTGAGCAATGGGATATTGAAATTAGCCACATCCGAACCGAGGACCATTTTAGCAGATATTTCACTAAACCTTTAGATGAAAGTCGGTTCTGCAAATGGAGAAATGAATTAAATGTCCTAGACTTCTCAAATGTTGCTTGAACACCTGCCTCATGTCTTTGTGTTCTTTTGGTGTTGGTTGAGCTATTTTGAAGGGTATTTTCAAAGATTTTTGCTAAAACCTCATATGTTCATAAAAACTATGTTCTTAGACTTCTCCTAGGTTCAAAAATGTATAATGATTCTGAATTATTCTTATTTGAATGCAAAACTAGAGATCATTTGCATATTTTCACAAATCAAGTTCAGTTCTGAAAAGTTTCAGAAAAATCAGAACTACCGCTTCACATTTTGCGGTACTATCGGTGTCTGATACTACCGACGATGAATTTGCGGTACTACTGATTTTTGAAACTACCGGTATGTTAACTACGGAACTACTGATTTCAGATGAATTGTGCGGTAACTCACGGGTCCGACCCCCTTTATCTCTCTCCTCTCTCCAAGCCACTACTCTCCCTGCACACCCCTAAACCCTCTCTCTCCCCAAGGAACCTTCACATTTGCTCTTTCCGATCTCCAAATCCCATGGGGATTTCATGGTTCTTTGGCGATTTTTCTCATCCTAATGGGACAATGATGGGCCCACTTACCAGCTTCACGAAGATGGGAAGGATAAAGAAATCCAAAGGAATACCAGGTAGTATGGATGTTTTTTAAATAATCAAATTTTAATTTCCAATTACAATATTATATCTACTTTTTACTTTTTTTAGTTTTAACCACATATCGTCCAACCGTTGAACAACTTGGGCTAGTCGCCCAACAGTTGGATGACTTGTTGACAAGTCGCCTAACCATTAGGCGATTAGATCCTACCACCCAACCGTTGAGCGACTAGATCCTGTTATCCAACCATTAGTCGACAGTGCCTATAGTCACCCAACTGAACGTTGGGCGATTTTAAAAATGTATAATTATTTTATTAATTCGACAAAAATAATTGTGGGAGTTGGGTAAATAACAATTGTTGTAAGACAAATGTTGTCCATAAGTTATATCTTTTTTGAAATAAAAGGGCAGATAATGTCGGTTCATCAATTTGCGTTTTTTGGTATGTAAATGGTACAAAATCTATTAGACTTGCATTCACATTTTGCGATCGTTGTATGTTGTTATAATGCGATAAATTTTCTAAAGAATTTTGTGAGGATGATTCATGTAGCAATGATTAGTAAGGTAAGTAATATTGGGTTGCAGTAGAGAATTCGTACAGAAGGAAGACAAAGCAAAATACATACACAACAAAAAATACATAAAGAAGAAGGAAGACCCACTACGCACCACCAACTACACCACCCGTAGCACCTCCTCCGTCCTCAGCGCACGATGTCAGCGTGCCCACAAGCAACCGTCGATAGAGTCATTGTGGTTGTTGGTAAACAGTATCCAGCTGAACAACCACAGCAAGTACGCCTCCAAGTGCCACAATACCTAATACTCGTTGGCGTTCGGGTCCATCTGCTTGATCTGTGCACAATCAAAAAAGTAGTAAGCCCGTCATATGGTAAGCATAGTGCATCACTAAATAGGAAACATAGCTAGCATACATATCGAAACTACGAAAGCCACCATAGGGGGCATGCTTCTGTTGTGCTACGAAGCTGTGGTACGCTGGCGTGGCCTCAACCAGAAGAACCGACCAAACCTGTCAGCAGGTTGTCGCGCCAGTTGGTAGGCGCATCCTAAGCGGAGACAGCCTCTCCCACGATAGGCAGCCTAGGCAGCATGGTGACATCCTGTAGATTGGGGGTCATCTCCCTGAATGGGAGGTAGAAGGTGTGTGTCTCGGGCCACCATCAATCTAGCAGAGTTGTCAGCAGCGACCAATCGAACAGGAATCATTGTGACCGCTCTGACCTGGCATGGACCTCCCTGGCCTCCTCGACTGGAGTGTTGTCCTCGTTGGTGGCCACCACCATCCGCGTGAGGGGTAGAAGGCCGGCATCACTCAGCCTACAAAGCACGAAGAAGTACATAACGCAAATATCGTAAAAAAATGTGATATAGTTTGTACACAAATCTGTCTATCCAGCATGGGTCTAGTCTCCAAGCCCGTCGGAGTGTCCACGTACGGACCATGGCTAAGTAGGCCTCCTCATCCCTGCCCCTCAGGATACGCGACACGATGGCTCACACGGTGCTGCGGTCGATGTGCCAGTCCAGCAAGACGAAAGGTCAGTCCGAACCACCAAGGTCGTGAGCCATATCTACAAATCAATTTGAAGTTAGCAACTAGATAGAATTACTGGTTTAATTACTAATAGCGTAGCTCCGGAAATTCTTCAAATCATTCCTAGCCGATTTCATGTATGCTATTATGCCTATTTAATTTATTTACCTATCTAAATAATTTTAGGTCTCGGAGTCAACTGGACTAAATTCTTTCCTCTTTGTACATGTTCTTTTCTGTAATTAGTACACGCATGATGATTTACTTACAGATATAACAGAAAGTAAATCTTAAATTATAATTAAGTTCATTAAACTAAGGCATCCTTGTGGGATGTCTGAATTTTATTTTTGTCATTTGCGGTTTTTTATGACTCCAATGCTATTTAAATCGTGTACTATTTTACATATGCGCATGCTATTTTAATCATCACAAATAGTTTTAAATAATTAGATGGCTATTAATTATTTTAAAAATTAATAATACTTATTACAAAGTTTCAATAATTTACAAGCGACTAACAAAATTAACTAGATCTTCAAATGCACAACGGAGCGATCTAAACGACAATACAATTATTAACAACCTATGTTGTCACGGCGACAAGGCGAGGCGAGGCGCTCCGGAGGTGCCAGGACGCCTAGGCGCCTAGGCGGGCGTCTAGGCGATGATTAGACGATGGTAGGTAAAATAAGAAAATAGGACAATTTATACTTTATAGTTGACAGTTTGACACATGCATTATTGTAATGTATAGACTATAAAGCAGCAACAAATCTATGCAAAATTAAGCACTGCATACCTTCAAGCGATGCTTTCCAAGAGGCAGATGAAACATCCAGAAGCTTCAACAAATCACCTGAAATAATATTGATAGAATCATTAGAATTGTTGTCTTGCATGAGAATAAAAGACTTAAGTTATATTGAGTATTTGAGTACATGAGAATAAATTGATAAACATCACAACACAAGTCCACAACTAGTAGTACAAATTCATAATACAAGTCCATAATATCAGTAGCAAAACTGCAAAAGTAATAAACATCACAAGTCCACAACTAGCAGTACATAAACATCACCAAATCATTCATCATCCAACATGAACTCATCCAAATGCTCGTCATCATTAGCATTTCCTTCATCCATCTGTTCAGTAGTAGATGGTTGTTGGCCAAAATCATCTTCAATTTCCTCATCATCACAAACATCTTCTTCTTCATTGTCGGAATCTTCTTCATGAGTGTTTGATGTAGAACTAGAATCTTGACATCGAGAATAACAAATGACATCCCCACGAGCTCTCCTAGGAACATTGCAACCTTGAAGCGATCTCGATGCGCCGATGGCCTCATCAACATGAGCCCATGAAAGATCATCATCACCTCCATGGACTTGTGCTATATCCTTGTCAACCTATTCATTTGTCCATTGGAACTCTTCTAGGAGCAAAGGGTTAAACTTTTTACCTTCAGATTTAAGCTTTTGAAATCTAGTTGAAATCTTTGTATTGTATTGGACATAAACCAAGTCATTAAGCTTCTGATGCTCCAATCGGTTCCTTTTTTTGTATGAATCTGAAATTGAAAGAAGAACGTCATCAAATTATATTAAATATTGTATGATGCTATGATTACATATCAATTTGGTTTGTTTATATGCTTACAAACTCAAAAGTACTCTAATTACGCTCGCAACCGGAGGACGAACAACAAAGACTTGTTATGCGCTTTGCAATTTTTTGGAGCGGCAAAGCTTCACCTCCATATGCTTTCCACCAATCAACTGAAATGACATAAAAATAAGCACAAATCAAATTTTAAGAATTATAGCTAATTTGCTTGTAAAGTACAAAGTGAATAGTGAATACAAATAGACTTACGAGGACTCTTCGTTTTTCTTTGCATCTTTGGTAGTATGCCACTGAATGTGCCACAGGACTGCTCATAGTCATCCGCTAGGACATCGATCCTAGATAGCATCTCTTCATTATCATGACACATTTTGGCAATCACCACATTAAATGCATTGCGGATCTTACCCGCTAGTTCATCATTGACCAAGATATCAAAGAATTTGCTTGGATTCAAGAATAAGGCAGCTCCATGTAACTTATGCCCCATTTGATCCTTCCACGGTTTTGAACAATGTCCAACACTTTGGTGCACAAATGTTGCTTTGTAGCCGGCATATTTTCCTTAATTTTCTTCTTAGCCATCTCCATTGCCATGTATAGCTCCGGCATTGCGGGTTCCTCATCATTGTCTACAAGCCTCAACACAATGAGTAGCGGTTGCGATGCTCTCAAGCAATCTTCCACTGCATTCCAAAATTGTATGGACAACACAATTTCACTTACTTGCTTCCCGGTTTCGGTTTTGGCCAGTTTTGATCTACTCCAATCATCACTAAGAAAGAGCTTCCTCAAAGAATCTCGATGTCTACACATACTCTGCAAAGTGAGAAAGGAAGTGGCAAACCGAGTAACAGCGGCTCTCACAAGATCTCTTCCACCAGTCAAATTCCACATTGCATCAAGGATTCTTCCATGCCTATAGATAAATGTGGTGACACGCTTAGCTTTGGCAATAAAGCTCTTGAACTCTGATAATTTTCCAATGTCCTCCAGCATTAAGTCCAAACAGTGGGCAGCACATGGGGTCCAATATAGCGTAAGAAACTGCTCCATTAGAAGCCTTCCCGCTGCCTTGTAGTTAGACCCATTGTCAGTGACCACTTGTACTACTTTGTCCTCACCAATCTCTTCAATTTTTTCCCAAGTAAACCAGCCAACAATGGTGCATCATGTGCCAAATGTGATGCATTAACAGATTCCAAGAAGAAGGTTCCCTCCAAACTATTCACAAGAAAATTAATCAAGTGGCGCCCCCTCTTGTCTGACCATGCATCTGACATGAGTGTACAACCATAGTTCTTCCAAGCAAGCTCATGCCTCCTCCTCACATCTTCAATGGTCTCCTTATGCTTCTCAAGAAATGGCTCTCTCATCTCATGATAGCTGAGAGGCTTCAAGCCATGTCCATATTGCCCAAAGGCCTCAACCATCTCCTCGTAGCTCCTTGAATTTGTGGCATTAAATGGAATGCCATTCTCATAAAAGAACTTGGCTATGTAAAAGCATGCAAAGTCCCTTTCTTCCTTGCTCTTTCCAGTTCTGTACAAGCTGACTTGATGTGGCCCTTTGGTATGTCTTAGCCGCACAACTTCTTCAGGTGGCTTCAAGATCATTGCCGGGATTGTCTTAGCTTGTGCTGTTGGTCTCTTGGAGCTAAATGCAGCTGCAGCAACCTTTCTTTTTGCTGCTGTCCCAGAGCTTGGAGTTACACTTTGACTTGGACGAGAGGACCTAGATGATGCAACTCGTTCTTCTGCCCGTGGCTGTTCATCCACTTCAAGGACATGATCATCATCATCTTCCTCTTCTTCATCTAGCTGGAGCTCTGGTTTTCTTTTAGTCTTTTGCATCCATGCTTGCATCTCCCGCATGATTGCAGTAGTGGTTCCAAGGCATTTTTGGCAGTCACCAAATCCTCCTATGAGATGTTGCTTCAACCTCTTGATCCCCGAGTGCCACATAGAGTGCATTGTACCAAATCCATGTTTTCAGTCGGCCAAAATGCATACTTCCACCCTGGATCTTTGGACTTCGCTTTTCTCTTTGGATCGGTTGATGGATCATAGCTTGCAGTTGCAGCATCACTCCCTGTCCTTGTACCTTCCTCAGGCTGATGAGATATCTGGAAGCATTGGAAGCAGTAGAAAACAATAAGCCAACGAATGAAACATCCACAGAGAATTGCAACTAAGCTCCACTGTATTTCTTTATAATGTCCTCCCAGAAAGTCCACTTAAGCAATATCATTCTTTGTGCACAATTCAGATTTTGTTCTTCACTTCTTTGTCAGCTCGGGGCGACTCGAGTGGTACTGGTGGCAAGTGGCAACTGGCAACAGAGACTTACAGCTAGGGGCAGACGGCGGATGTGCGGAGTCGCGGGCCGAGGCGGAGACGAGGAGTCAGGGTGGAGGGCCGGAGGCGCGGAGTCGGGGCGGAGGACCGGAGGCGGAGGCACGGAGGCGGGGCGGAGGCGCGTAGTCAGGGCGAAGGCGGAGTCGAGGCGGAGGGCCGAGGCGGAGGCAGGGACGAGGCAAATGCCGGATCCGGAGGCGGCGGTGCGGAGGTGCGGAGTCGCGGGCGGAGGACCGGAGGCGCGAAGTCCGGGCGGATGGCCGAGGCGGAGGCGGCGGGGAGCCGAGGACGAGCAAAGACGCCGGATCTGGAGGCGGGGACGAGTGCAGATGCCGGATCCGGAGGCGGCGGTGCGGAGGCGCGGGCGGAGGACCGAGGCGGAGGCGGCGGGGAGCCGGGACGAGCGAAGAGCCGAAGACGCCGGATATCCTCTAGCAAGCGGTTCTCTCTCACTCCCTTCCATATCCCACATTCCCACCCCTTTAACAGCCGGATATCCTCTAAGCGAGCGCCTGGACTCCACACCTGGACTACACGCCTGGACGCCTAGCATCTCCAGTCGACCGCCTAAGTTGGAAAAACTAGGCGATAGCCCCTGTCGTCCACCTTGAAGCGCCAGGACGCCTAGGCGTCACCTAGGCGACGCCTTGATAACATAGTTAACAACTAAATTGGCGTTACTTTCTAAACTACAAATTTAATAATTTCAGTTGCTATCCTACCACTGAAAAATAAATATACAAAAAAACCCAAAAACTCATTGTCGATGCACAGATCCCTCTTCCCCTCCCTCTACTCTTCCTTCCTCCTCTTCCTCTCTCTTCCTTCATCCTTCTCTTCTCTCTTCTCCTCTTTTCCTTTCCTCTTCTCTTTCTCTTCTCCCATTCTTCTCTTCTCGCCTTCTTTCTTTTCGACTGAAGGGAGGAAATGAGTAGCTAGAACATAACCACACGAGGTAATACCCCCTAGTAGCCTAACGGTTGGGTGACTAGGGGCTTGTTGCTCAACCGTTAGGTGACTAGAGGCAATGTCGCCTAACCATTGGGCATCAAGGACCTATGATGCACGGACACTTGTCCGAACAGCCATATCCGTGTCGGACACCGTATCCAACATGGATACGACATAGACACGGCGCGGACATGTGTCGACGACATATCGGCCGCTTTTCGAATTAATTTTAATTGCTAAAATTTCCAACACGTGTCGGACACAGCAAATGGACGCGTCAGACATGGCCCAGGACACGACCGGTCCAGCAGATGGCTGGCCCAGAAGATGGCCTCGGGTGGCTTACCCTAACCCTAACTTGCCCTGACCCCCATTCCCCAATTGCCCTGCCTCCCCATCACTACTCCCTGCATCAACCCTAACCCTACACTACTAGCAACGCCGCCCGCTCTCCCGCATCTCGGCGACGTGCTCCTCCCCATCACCCTGCTGGCTCGGCAGCCCGTTAGCTCCCGCATCTCGTCGGTGCCTACATCCTTCGGTCCTCCCTTGCTGGCACCGTCGCCCGCTGGCTCCTGGCATCCCGGATCTCTTCGGCTCCCACATCGCCTCCTCCAGCCACCGTCTCCCCGATCTCCCGTGCGCTGCCGTCTCCCCTATCCCCTCCCGTGCGCTGCCATCTCCCCCATCTCCTCCCGTGCGCCGCCGTCTCCCCCATCCCTTCCCGTGCACCGCTGTCTCCCCCATCCCCTCCCGTGCGCCGCCGTCTCCCCCATCTCCTCCCGTGCGGCGCTGTCTCCCCCATCTCCTCGGTGCGCCACCGGCTTCAAGATCCTCGGTGTGCACCGCCAGCTTCAAAATCTTTGGCGTGCGCCGCCAGCTTCAAGATCTTCGCCGGGACCTGGACGACGCCCTCCTCGCCATGCATTGCCGACTTCAAGATCTCCGTCGTGCGTCGCCAGCTTGCTCCCCGTGCGTCGCCGACTTCAAGATCTTCACCGTGTGCCGCCAGCTTTCTCCCCGTGTGTCGCCGCTTCCTCCCTTGCGCCACCGGCTTTGTACTGTGCCTCACTGGCATCCCCGCTGCTGTCGCCTGCCGAGCGCCGGCACCGAGGTATCCGCCGCCTAGCACCTGCTCCTCTCTGGCTCTCTATCAAACAATTTCATTTATGTAGTAGTAGTACTAGTAACATTAGATGATTGCGATTGCAAGAATGTAAGTTGATGATCGGTTTATTGTTGTTGTTATGTGCTTAATTGTTTGTTTCATCGTTCTAGAAAAATGGAACCGCTAATTCTAATGCTAAAGAGGAGGTATTCACATCAAGTCATCAAGTCTTGCTGATCTGATCATGTTACTTTTTCTCAGGTTAATGGAATTCTCAATTCTTATTTCTGGAAATAGTATTCACATCAAGTCATCAACAATTATCGCCATGATTAACAAAATAATTGATGAGGTACACATTCTGAGTACATTTTACACTTTACAAGTTTACATTATTTCAGTTTGATAAGCATGAGAAAACATAGAAAATAATACATATATGTAATTTATTTATTATTTATATATATAGTCATGTCGCTTTATCAGCATTTTTGGGAAAACGGTGAATTCCGGTGTTGGTGTCGTGTCGTGTCGAGCACGCGTGTCCATGTTCATACAACATAGTCAAAGACTAGTCGTCCAACAGTTAGACGATAAGTCACCCAACTGTTGGATGATATATAACCAAAACTATATAAAAAAGCAGATATAATACTATAGTTCTGAGTTAAATTGATTATTTAAAAAAATCCAGGTAGTATGCCTATTCTGCTTTAGACTGAAGTGTGGAGTAATGGAAATCGATATGCACCTTTTATCTGCTTATATTTTCCTTGTGGTTTCTGCTTTTTCACTATTCATTAATTTCGTATTTTTCTGTTTTTTATTTTTTTTGGGCTTTTATGTTTTTCTTTTTATATATATTTCTTGCATTGTCTGTGATAGACTAATATGTTTTTTCTATTTTTATTTTTTTAAAATTTAATTATACTAAATAAGTTAACTAAACTATAATAAAAAAAACTATAAGCTAACGCCATTTTGACTCATCATGCCATACCAACCAGTGGTGCCGGGGTTGGTGCCGTGGTGATGCTTATGGCTGCTAATTTTAACTTCTTGGCTGCTAATTTTCTTGGCTTTTAACTTTTAACTTCTTGGCTGCTAATTTTCAAATGCTAAAAGCTATTTGGAATGTGTTAGCTTCTTTAACATTGTATTTTTTTTTTTTTTTATTCTTTGTATTATATGTGAAGATATAACATTACTTTCAATCTTTTCTCTTATTTTTTTAATGAAATACCTTAGAAAAAATTAACTACTATAGTATCATTTCAACCAAAAGCCACCAGAAAAAGCAAAATTAAACAGGGCTAAATCACCAAAAATATTTGTTCGAATGGAGATGGCTTGGTGATAGGATGATTTGATTTACTAATTTTGGAATTGGAATTGTGTTTCTAAGTATGACAAGCGGTTTGTATATACGTTTTTACCATTTGCTATAGAGTAGTCTTTGGCAAGTAAGCTAGGCATGAAATTCAAACTAGTCATCGGTCTGAATTAGAAAAAAGACTATGAACCATATTTGCAATCAACAATCAACCGCAGAACAAACTAAGCATGGGCATAGCATATTAATTCTAATGAGATTCTGTTCGTATTAATTTTTGTTCATATTAATTTTTGCTTTGACTTCTGAAGAACCTAAAAACCAATATAAATATCTGACTTCACAAAATGGCTTCACCACTGCTCTCACTCACTCTGAGGATAAGAGGTCACGAGCCCATCACATAACCCATTTTTCTCGCTGTCTTGCGCATGCATCTCTCTCTCACTTTTTGCACAACTTACTTTTCGTCTAGAAGCCACTACTTTCAGTAGCTACTATTTATTTTCAACCAAAACCCATCAGCAAGAACCGCCAATACGAACGCCCAATAAGGCCATCCAAAGGTGTCAAATTCCCATAACATCACATATAAAAAACCTCAAAACATGAGTACTTGTACCGAAAACCTAAAAACATACAAAAGAAGTCTTGGGAAGCATAGGTGAATTTGCTAAGAACTGGGGTCGGAACGCTCAATCGAACAAGCTGAAACCCATGTCATCATCACTCTCTTCCTTAGCCTCCTCCTAACAATAGTCAACCAAAAAAGATTTGTAAGTTATTAAACACAGTATTAGTCGTGCAAATAAAACTTTTGCCTAGATGTATGATAGCTCACCTTCTTCTCCTCAGCAGCCGGGGCAGCAGCTGCTGCACCACCAGCAGCCGGGGCTGCGGCAGCAGCAACCGGAGCAGCTGCACCACCACCTACAAACAAAATTGATGCACGAATAAATACATGCTTTTTTCCAGAGCAGAAAATCAAACCATCAACAACAGAGCAATGCAACAACCCAACACAGAAGAAATCTCAATTTCAATGTAATGCATCCTTCCAGCGTCGATAGTACAAAAGCACAGGGATATTTTTAACTCGGTTTCACTGTAATGCATCCATCCAGCGTTGGTAGCACAAAAGCACATGCATAATGAAATAGTTACACAATAACATATGCAATAAGCAAGCATAGCTTTCAGCTTCCAAATGAAATAGGAGAGATACTAGAACGATTACAAGCCCAACAAATGGCTAAGGCACAAACAACCCACTAACCCAGAGATACTCTCGAATTATGTAACTAAATTGAGTTAATCTTATCGACTGCACCCATAACCCTCCAACAAGAGCTACAACTACAATTAGTTAGCATGATCAAAGCAACTACTTTTATAACATGCATAAATTAACAAAGGGTGGCACCCGTCAAGTAGCAAACATCTGTCGAGTACCATAGCTAAAAGCTGCCAATTCATAGTGTGACGAGAGAGCGAGTAGAGGGAGCAAAGGAAGGAAGGTATACCGGATCCGACGGAGAGGATGAGGTCGTCGACGCTGCGCTTCTCAAGGAGCTTGGCGAAGAGCGCAGGCCAGTAGGACTCGACCTTGATGTTGGCCGCCTTCACCAGCGTCGCGATCTTCTCGGACTGCTCAAGAAATGCCCAAGCTCAGACAACAAAACCAACCAAGAAACGCACATAGAGAGAAACAAACCGAGATAGAAAGATAGAAGAGCAAACTTACGGTGATGGGGATGCCGTCGTCGTGGAGGATGAGGGCGGCAAGGGTGCAGGCGACCTCGCTGGACGACATGGCCTCGTCTTCTTCTCACCGGAACGGATCTACGATCTCTGCGAGGAACCACACGGCGACCAGATTAGATGCAGCGGCGAGCAAGATAGCAGTAGGAGGAGGCGGCGGCGGCGGCGGCGGCGGCGGCGCGCGTACCAGAGGAAGGCGAGAGAGGTGGAGGCGCAGGAGGCAGGGTCCTTCTAGGGTTTGCGAAGAGGCGGCGTGGGTGGGAATTTATAGGGGAGGAGGTGGAAGGAGTTCGGCCGGACTAGGCCGCCTGGAGGGCTTTGTTCGGATCCGCTGCGTTTTTCGAGTTTGGAGACCAGTCGGGAAGGGCTATGTGGGCCGAGATAGCCTCTAAGATCCTCTCTCTCGCGTAAGGGCTTGGGACGCCCATTTCTCAGATAGAGCCAGTTGAACGGACCGAAAATTTGAACTAAAATCTCGATCTATTTACATAAATTTCGATTAGAAATAAATCTCTTAAACGAGGTCTAAAAGTATATTTCAAAATCATATGAAATGTTGTAAGGATCATGGATTTATGAAGTATTATTCATGCAATCCTTTGCTTATTAAGCGCTCGCTGAGTATACTCGTATTCATCTTCACTATTAATCTCCTTATTTTGGAAGCGACCAGCTGCTACAGTCAGCTTAACGCTGTCAGATATTTAAATAGTCCTTTTTCTCTGGTGCATCACTTTTATTAGGATTATTACTCGACAAAGCCATGTTTTTATGGGGTAATGATTCTAAATTTGTTTGAAGAATTCGAGCCTGAACTTTACTTCAGTATTTGGACACACGTTAACATATTCCCATCCGTTCTGTGAATGACCTGCCAATTCATTGGATTTATCTGAACATGTACAACTGCTTTCTTGTACCTACACGTCAGACAGTTTCTTTTGCTGCAAAATTTGTGCGTATTTACCGGATCACACTTTGTCGATTAAAATAGTATTTCATATATGCCCATCTTGCCCCTTATCTTCGGGTTTCCCCTCTTCTTCCTTTTGGGTCGGAGTCCACGCTCCACCCCGGCCACCGGTGGCGTGAGGACGACGGCCGGCGGCGAGCTGCCCCGGCCTCGCACCAGAACATGTTCGACGGCAAGCTGGCCTCAACTTTTTGCGTGCTGGGAGCTAAATATGCACAACCTTTTGTCTACTGTTTTGCCGACGGGTGAAGACTGTTTGGATGAAGGCAGGACACATGATTACTCAGGGTTTGGGTGTGTACTTTTTTGCTACATCTTATAGCTTATAGCTGCAGCTAATGACTTTTATGCAAACGATCTAGATATCGATAAATCTATAAGCCACCTCAAAAAGATGTTCTGATAAGCTACTTCAAAACAACGGCAGAGAAACTGTTCTATTTATTTATTCGGAAAAAAACTGTAAGCAGAAAAGAACGGTGCTTTATGTCAGATTGCAGCATCAGAAGTTCCGTTTGAGCACCGAAGAACAGTGTAAATTATCCGACAGCGATTCAGGAAAGAAGTCTTGCTTATAATGTTCGGTAGTAATCACCTTGGCAATTACACGAATTCAATCGATCTTGTGAACCCGCACTGGTGGTTCCCTAGGAAGGACATGAACACTGGCCTAAGGCTTTTGACAGATGACAATGTTTGTTCTTTCATGTCAGATTGTACAACTGAAGGTGGTGTAGTTATGTGTATGTGGAAGCTGTCCATATTGCTGAATCTGACATGAGTGGAGAAGGATAGTGACTAGGAAAATGAAACTGATGAGAACACTGAAGATAATGAGGAAGAAGAGCATTCAGATGAGGAACTTGTGGAAGAAGTTGCAATGAAGGGGAAAGAGCAGATTGTGCATATTCCCTCAAGGCAACATGTTGACAAGGCCTTGGCTACCTTCAGGAGTTTCCACAAATCTCCTTCAGTTGATGGTGCTGCCACAAGCAAAGGGCCTGATCAGGAAATGAACAAAGACACTGGTTCCCAAGAGAGTGAAGAGTCAGACAGTGACTATCTACCAGGGGATGCCAACAGTTCAAGTGAGGATGATGCAGGATCGTCGAGGCAATCAGCGGAGATGAATGATTGTAATCCACAGCGGAAGCTTTTTTTCTTAAATCTACTATCTTATGATTGCTCAACCTATCACACAACAAAAACAGAAGAACAAAAGGCAACAAAAAGGGGGGAAATGTTTTTCTGGGTACTGTAGCAAACTGCTGTAGCCGATTAAAAATCAGAGGCGCCGCTTTCATCGGTATTGTACTTAGGATCAAATAGGAATCTGAAATTAACTTGGCAAGCCATCGTACAGACGTTTGCACCACCTGTACGCGTGGAAAGCAACAAACTAAAATGAAGTGTTGAAGCTTACAAGTCCTAATTACAACTGGATCTTGGCCAGCGGCTCCCGCTTTGCAAACCGATGTTGCTGTGGCTTTTCTCCGTGGGACTCGCCGTCGATGGGAAAGCCTCACCAATACCTACGACCCAAAAAAAGCCGCATGCTCTGCTCATTGATGTTCTCCGTTAAAAGATGCCGACGGTTGAAGCGCACCACCGCTGATTTCTCCCAGAATATATCTAATTTTTATTGCTAGATCATCATATTTATGGTTACAAAGTATTTTCTTAGCACCTCTCAAACCTTAGCATAAAAATTGCATCTATTAGCTTTAGAGTTAGCCCTAACCCCATCTCTATTTATAATCTAGGCACAAACGAGTTCTTATCCAACTTCAATAAATAAGGGACACAAAACCTTTACATAACACAAGTTTTTAACTTTTGTCACGTGTGTCATAGCCTCCGGACTGCATCTTCGTAGCTCTAACACACAACATTCATCTTTGATCTTCACGCCTTCTAACTCAAGCATGATTGTCTCCTCTAGTATTCTTGACTCTATGGGTCATGACTTTGCGCTAAACTATCTCCCGATCCTCGCCGTAGACCACGATCGTCTCCGAGTGACCCTGTACATGCAAAGACCAAAGCAATATCTTTTCTGGCACAATTTATTTACAACTTGACCGACATGAGTCCACACACGCTACACGTCTTAAATAACATCAATAAGCAACATTGTTCATTATTCTTCATCATAAATATTCTTAATCTAGCCACATAGTCTAAAAATCTTCCTCGTGATGAATATATTAATAACACTTCATGATAACATGACTTCAAATAAGTCTAGGTGAAGAACTGAAGCCGAAAAAATATTTTAAGCCACAAAACTCTCTTAAATCTCTCATAAAGCATACCGAAAAGCATTTACTCTAAATTATTACTTTTTGCAAATTAACCACTCGATCATCCTTTGGTAAGTCTTGCATCAATATATATTGTATCTTTTTATAAATGACTTGCTATGTGCTTTATGTACTCACATCTATATCCATTATTGTTTAGTTGCTGAAGAAGAACCATATCAACCAGATGTATTTGAAGAAGGATTCTTTGAAGACTTCATGGTTAGGACTTTTCTTTCCAGTTGATTGCTTGTGGGTATGTCGAATGGTAACTATGTTTATCTTTGTTAATTAATAATTAATAATATTTGTGTCTTTCATAGTTAATCATGATTATGGTCAATATTTCATCTACATTTTCATTGTGTGCACTAACGTGATACTAGACTAGTGTAGAATACATAGGAGAGTCCAGATTTACATATTCGGGTCTTGGCACCTACTGAAAAAGATCACAGAGGCTGATAGGTGGGACCCATGGGTTTTTTTAATCCATTTTTATTTAAATATCTAATAGAAAAGGCTAAGGGGCTGACAGGTGGGACCATATATTGTAGGTACAGTAAAACGGGCCCATATGTCGATGGTTCTTGACTTAACGAATTTTAAAAGGTTTTTAAGCTGACAAGGCCCACTTGTCATAGAAACAATGGCTTAACTTAGCGAAGAGGGCCCACTGGTCAGTGAGGTTTGACAAAAACTAACTGTGGTGATTAACTTAAGCTAATTACATAGTTAAACTAATGACGAATGAACAACATCGTCTTCTTCCCTTCGAAGAGAGTTGAGCTCGTCGCCGGCGAGAGGAAGCATGATGGTCGGAGGGGAGGCCAAAAATGGGATCCTCACGCTAAATTGCGTTTAGAGGTGAGGCAATGTGGGTTGATTTAGGGGCTGCAGTGGTCGGTGGGGGAGCTAGGCAGTGGCGATGGTCAGAGCATGGAACCACGGCGTATCATGGCACTAGAAGCTAATTCCTTGCTAGGGGGCATCTAGAGGTGGAGAGGAACTCACTCGAGGTGGCGCGAAGCTTGGGGAAGGGAGGAACGAGTGGCGGCGTAGACTTGGTCGACGGTGAGGAAGTCATCGCGGGTAGCTCGCCGAAGAGGAAGAGGATGGTTGATGAGGCTCAGATCGTCTTTGGGACTCCAAGGTGGTGCTCTGGTGTGGGGAATTGAAAGGAGGTGCGGCAGTTCCCGATCGGTGTTGGCAACAGCTCAGGTGACCGAAGGGACGGAAGAATAGGAGTGGGAGACGCTCAAGGGCAATTGGAGCGGAAGGGATGGAATAGGGAGCACAAGGAGATGATGTGCGGGCTTTATAGCCAAGGGGAAGAGTGGATGGCCATTGGCGCCATCAATTCCATGCGAGGGCAGAAGGCAGTGGCGCTCGACGCACGGCACCAACATAGGAGGTAGAGCTCGGTGTGTGGCATAAGAGTAACTGCAGAGGTGATGGCTCATTCCAACGATCGAGCGTGGATCTTTGGCACACAGGGGCGATGGGGCATGGGCATGGCACAGAAGCGGTAGGTAAGGACACGGTGTGCACTGGAAAGAGGGAGGAGAGAGAGGGGTCTAGGCAGGTAGGGGGTGCAGCAAGAGGGCTCGAGGGCGCACAGGGCGAGCGGCGGCACACTGCTGCGTAGGCAGGCACGATGGATGTGATCAGTGTGCACATAGCATAGTGAACACGAGCTGGGCGGTGTGGGCCAACTTGGGCCTAGGCCAAAGGCCAACTGGGCCAGACCAGAGGCCAGGGGAGAGGGGAGTGTTAGTGATATGCTCTAGAGACAATCATGAAGATGATTGTATCACTTTTATGTTTATAATCTTTTAAATAATATGTTATTTTATCTCTTGAATAAATATCTTTCATATTGATCAACAAGTATGTGACTTGTTTATAGAATACTTTATTTATATTTTGATATTATTCTAAATTATCTCTGATCTTATATCATTATGTTGGACAATTATTATTATAGATTAACATATGTATTGATTAATGATCATGATTCATAGATCATAGATATAGGATATTAAATCAATAATATGGATATATATTAGAGAATATGATGTTAGATTGACCCACCATGAGATCTGCAGAATTATTATGTTCTTAAGTGTTATCAGTTGGTCTCATATATAGTGTATGTAAGATTATTAAATCTAATATTGTTATTGTTTTCTATATATGTAATAGTTTACTTAGGCCTTACCAAACAATACTTCATGACTGGGTGGTCATAAAGGTAGCTTTCGGGTTTACTACGAAATATATGGAGAAAAATAAGAGATCAAGATGGAATTTACCCCTCTATATAACATGAGAGATATTTCTAGGCCCTCGATGTGGTTGAATTAAGGAAGTACATGACCATACCGAATGTGGTTGAGGAGTCAATCATAACTGAGTAATCCACTACAAGTTTGAGTGAAGGATCAAGCTATCATAGGATGGCACGCTTTTAGTCTTGAGTTTGATCTGGTATCATGAGGTAAAGGGATCGATACAAAAGCACTATATAGGTTCGTCTGATATGATTATTATATATATTTGGAAGCCATTATGTCATGTTAAGGACCACTATCGACTTATAAACTAGAAAGGAGTATTTGACCTATAGCCAAATATACATGAACCTATAGAGTTACACACTTAATAGATTAGAACGATAAGGGTTTGGATAATAGTCTTCGAGTGGGATACGATCTCTACTCGTATCAGATAAGGATCGATTGGAGGCTATATAAGGAGATGTATGGGGGCTGAGGGAGGCATCCCGAAATACATCCATCAAAATTCTAACCGCCACCTTTCATAATCCCTGCTGTGCGCGCTGGTGCTAACACGTCGATGCACAGTATTCTATCCTTGGATGTGTGGACCTCGGTAGAGGCGCTGCTACGACTGTGGCGTTGATGGGGACAATTGCGAGAAGGAGATGGTTGGCGAGAGGACGATCGATTGTTTCCACTACATCGGCGCGCTCTTTATTGAATCTCCTGTTTCAACTCTATTTCCGCTGCACTGCGCGTCTAGTGGTAATGATTTATGATGTCTTACTTACATGGCTTCTTAGTTTACGCGTTAGAAACTTTTAATTTGCGCTAACGTAGCCTATCCCAAGCCCAAGGGAGGATTGGGTTTGAAAATTTGAAATTTGATTAAATTTGGACTTAAACTTTTTGATTGCAAATTCAAATTTGAATTTTATTCAAGTAAATTTCAGGGCTCCTAAATGGGATGTTACAATCATGGGGAGAACACGAGAGTGGGGGAGAAGAAAATGGTAATGACAGTTCTGGCATTTTTGAGAAAAGTTGCTATTAGTGGCATTTTCAAAAGAAGTTTCTGATTCTGCTATCATAAAACCAATATAGCAAAACCCAAAAGTCCGAAAACATTATTGGCATAGACCAAATATATTTGTAAGCGATCTTTAAGCGATTTCGTCATTTTACTCGCAGAAACTAGAATGTTTTTGGCTGAAAATGAGTCGTCTCATGGCAATCGCAGGCTCTGCCAGATCTGCGGCGAGAACGCGGCGAACATCACCGGCTGGGGCGGCGGCGGCAAGGAGTTCATGCAGCAGTGGCACGGGACGGCGGGCATGGACGGCGGAGGCTCGTCCAAGGCGTGCGGCTCCTGCAGAGGCCAGTCATATTCTGCAGTCTCCTGATCGCATGCTTGATCATTGCATTCATCCTGCCTTGGTTCTTCCATAATCACATTATTTGAGATCTCGCATTTTCATTTTGGATTTGCTGCGAACCACTGACTAACTATTTTAAAAAAATCAATCGAATATCTTGCTGTAGAATCTGATAACAGATTCCTCCCGCCGCCGACGTCTCCTGCTCTAGTGAAATATCTCGCTCTCTATAGGTAAATCTTTCTACGTTATGCAGGTCTTTGCTTGGACAGATACGGATCATCACCCGTCTAGAATTTTTTTTGGAATTAAGGAGTTCCCAACACACTCAACTAGTCAAGGTGATTTATCTGTCAACCCGAACCAGATTCAACTCCTAAAAGTCATCTGAACATTTGCAACTTCAAGATACTGCATTTCCTCTTCCCACCGTTGGCGAGCAATAAACTCTGAATTTTGATAAACAATGCATCAGCATTACCATGATACTTGCACTAATTTCCGTACGCTCTCGTTTTCAGTTGATGCATACGTTGTCACGACGCGGATAGGCACAAAAGTCCCATCACAATCTACACGAAAACGCACCCAAAAATCACCAATAGAGTAAACTATTTGGCAGTCACTTAAGTGTTTGCTGGCAAAATGAAAACGGCAAGAAAAACAAGTACAAACTGCGGGTAGATTCAAGTCTGCCCTTAAGTCTGGAGATTTAAAAAATGAAAGCATTAAGCATTGCGATGGGATTATAGACGCAGAAGGTCAACTCCAAACGAGGCAAAATTGGCAGTGCATTTGGTTTCCAAGGAACATACAATTCCATGATCCAGATGGAACTCAGTTCTAAAGGGCAACTGGTTTACTCGTAATAATTACGACGTGTTGGCTTGGGCCTTGTTGAGGATGACACCCTCGTACTTGACCTGGAACCACTTCATGGCATCTTCCTTGGTCACCCTGTGCTGGATCCCGACACGAGATTTGCACCTACGCCGGCGAGCAACACGGTATCCAGCACGCTCAAGAACAACATAGAAGTCCATGCCATAAATACCAGTTGACGGGTCATACCTGAAAAAAATTGAGTTAATTATCTATACATTAGCATATTACTCTTATCATGCAAGCAATACAAACATATATAGCTGTGATTAGTCTGGCGTGCACAACACAAAGCTATTTCAGATAAAAAAAAGGGCTGTAATATACAAAGTATAAATGATCTGACAAAGAAACTAGTAGCCGGCAGTATTATCTCAGAATGAATACATTTCATTTCTA
This sequence comes from Melocanna baccifera, assembly GCA_036346265.1. Classification (NCBI taxonomy): domain Eukaryota; kingdom Viridiplantae; phylum Streptophyta; class Magnoliopsida; order Poales; family Poaceae; genus Melocanna; species Melocanna baccifera. Next base: position 5,496,744 of record CM070688.1, on the reverse strand, counting down.
CACTTGAACATAGGACAAACAATATTCTAGTACCTCCTAAAGTAAACAATAGCAATTGCACTTAGGCTACAATCACTTGTCAACAAGGTTATTAAGGCGTCGCCTAATCGTCGCTTTGGCGTCAGAGCGGCCTGGAGCTGCCGCCACGGCCGTCGCCTTGCCTCAGGCCCGTATGGCGCCCGCCTTGGACGGGATGGCGTCGCCTAGTTGTTGCCATGGCCGCGACGACACGTCACAAGAGCAAGGCGGGCGCCATACCTCTGTGCACAGGCGGGAAACGGCGGGAAAATGGAGGGAGGGAGGGAGCGTGGGAGAATCAAGTGAGGGGGGGGGGGGGGAATAAGGGGATACCGGATACGGGTGTAGGCGTTACATGCGAAGCGAAGGGAGTTCGGCGCGGCGGCGACCTCGGGCGATCTCCAGGCCTCCATGCCGCCGCCTCCCTCCGGGCCTCCACACCGCCGCCTCCCTCTGGGCCTCCACGCCACCGCCTCCCTCCGAGCCGCCAACCTCCGGGCCTCCACGCCGCCGCCTCCCTCCAAGCCTTTACGCCGCCGCCTCTCTCCAGGCCTCCACGCCGCCGCCTCCCTCTGGGCCTCCACACCGCCGCTCAGGTTCTTCCCTAATCCCTATTCCCTCATGTTCTTCCGCTGACTGGTTCTTCTGTTCTTCCGCCGGCTGGTTCTTCCAAGCATTTAATAGGCACCGAGCAAGCGAGATGTTTGTCCATATGCAGTGTTCCACCGGCTATTTCCGTATGTAGTAGGCATATGTTTAGATGTTTCTAGATATTGCTAGATGTTGATTGTTAGATTGTTAGATGTTGCTAGATGTTTTTATTGCATAGGCACGTTTTTATTCATGTTTCCATGTTCATTGCTATGCAGTAGGAACTAGGTAGCACAATGGCAAATGAAAGTGAGCCCACAATAGCAACTATTGTGGCTGCCGCTGAAGGAGATGGGCAGTATGATCCAAAGAAAGATCCTGCAAGGAAGGCAAAGTCTAAAGACCCGGGATGGAAGTATGCCTTTTGGCCAGAGATTGGCAATAGAGATTTGGTGCAATGTTCACTTTGTGACAGGAGAGTATGTGGTGGAATCAAAAGATTGAAGCAGCATCTCACAGGTGGATATGGAGATGTGCAAAAATGTGCTAAGACAACGACACCAATCACCGTGGGTGTGATGACCTTACATGGGAACATGTTGATGAAGCTGTTGGTGCATCACGCACACTTCAAGGTCGCAATCTTCCTAGAACATTAAAATGGGGTGATGTCATAAGCTATTCTCGGCGTCACACTTCTAGTTCTACAAGAAGGCTGGTTGAAGAAGGCGAGCCACACTCAAATTTAGACACTAAAGATGAGGACGATGATTTTGTTTTTGATGACGAGGAGGTTGATGATTATGGTGAAGCTCCACCTGGTGATATGGAGAGCGATGGCGGGAATATGGATGGCAATGATTTGGATGCATTCGAGATGGATGATTATTGAGAGATGAGTGCTAGATTGTTGGTGTTTTGGTCTTTTTGGTTGTGTGGAGTGTGTGACTTCTAAGCTACTGTTGTCTTGTAATCATGCCACTATGGTTTCATTTGTATGGACTATGCCACTATAGTTTCATTTGTATGGACTATGCCACTATGATTTCATTTGTCATGTAATCATATTTAATTTCCATTGATACTGTTGTCTTGTTTTCATAATTTGTATGTACAATTTGTCACTTCAGTTTATTAGAAGGTGTTAACAGTATACTAACATACTAAGTTTTGCTCCATGGCAACAATGGACTCATGGGAGCTGCATGCTACTTGGGAGAAGAGCAAAGTCGGCAAACAATGGACAATGTAGTCAAGGTATGCAATTCAACATTCATGTTTTCTAGCTGCACTATTATTCATGTTTATTTGCTTTAATACATAGTTAAAATAGTCACACTCTATGTTCAACAAAATTGCTACCATAAAAGGTTAGGATGTGAGTATGGCGTCGCCTCGCCGCACGCCATACTCGCCTAAAGGTGTGAAGGTAGTCAGGCGCCTCGCCTCGCCTTATCGTTGTGATAACCTTGCTTGTCAAATAATAGCCCTATTATTTTGCATAGAAAAATAGATTGAGAGCTTGAGAATTCTAGCCAGCAGCAAATTTCAAAATGCAATCCACTGGGTAAAAATGGAAGCAATTTTGAAACTTGGCTTCTCTATCAAATATCGCAGATAGTTTGTGAAGGTTATATTTCAAATAAAAATACATTACCTTAAAAAGAGATAAGATATATGTGCTTTATAACCACCACTGGTGAACACTTAAAAAATATGGGCCACACTGAAATAAGGGGCATCTCAAACCAATCAAACTTGATGGACAGTAATAACGAAAATATAATAACAAAAATTTCATCCTGACTTCACATTTCCCCACTTATAGAAAAAATTTTCATAATAACAACTAATTGACCTAATAGCTACTTAAACAGAATACTGCATTAAATACTACAATTACCAAATGCATCATGGTGGTTTATCACAATACTGTAACAAACAGAGGTATTCACACACTGTAGTATTTGATGCCTGGTACATTGAAGAAATGAATACTGGTTTTCAGATACTGCGGTTATCAAATACGGTGACATCCAAACATACCGTACATTGTGAACACATGCAGACTTGTACTTACCACTACTCCAGCACTAGTTCACATTCGTAAACCAAAATATCTCAGTATTTCGCAACTAAGATACAACAGACGTGATTTGGAGCCATTTATGTAGGGCAAGAGAACCAATCATGACCTAAGATCGAATCCAGTGGTCCAAAACAAAACAAGATAATTCACACAGTATATAGCAGCAAAATGTTATCGCAATAATAAATGTTGAAAAAAATGAGCATTCAACAAGTGCATATCTGTTCATCTACTACACAAGAATACCTAAATAAGAGACCAAGCCCTAAGCTACTGTAAAATCCCGCAAATCATACTATGTATATGAATGACGAGAAATCTCCACCATCTTACAACCAAGTAAATTGGGCTATACCACTCGAGTGAACCAAACCATGTCATAATAAACTCTACTCATGGAAAGAGGTAACCCACATATTGATACTGTAAACAGAACAGGACTACAGGACAGATCATCTTACTTGATGCCAAGATCAATGTGCTCCTGAATACCGAACCCAAAGCAGCCAGTCTCACTGAAGTTCCTCCTCAGCAGCTCGTACTCCTTCACCTTCAGCCCGCTCTCCAGAAGCTGCATTGCCTTCTCGCCCCTGACCGTGACGTAGCAGGCGATCTTCTCGTTACGCCGGATACCAAAAGACCTCACAGTGTACCTCGCTGCAAGATCACACCACCATCGCCGTTAACACCACGGGTTGCTGAAACCATCTCAGCTTAAATCATCGAATTGCTGAAACCATCTCAGCTTAAATCATCGAACAAACTTTAGCTTGCAAAGAAGCTCTTTCTTACCCTTGGAGAAGACCGGCGACTGCCCGCTCAGCTGCTCCAACACCTAAGAGGGAGCAGAGTGGGAGGAAATCAACAATTGCATCCAAAAAACAGGAAAAATAACTGTGCACGTTCTTGACAAGTTAGCTTTTCAGGTGAATTGCGCACGTCGCACTCGCAGATCTATAACCGCACGCCGTGAAGCAAATTACATCTAAAAACGGAAGTTTTTTTTGTCGAGGTGCTCGTGTTGGGATGGGCGAGCGATTGATGATACCTTGGAGGCGCGGGTGAGGCGGTCGCCGCTCTCGCCGACGGAGATGTTGAGCACGAGCTTCTGCACCTTGATCTCCCGCATCGGGTTCGACTGCTTCTTCTCCGACGCCTGCGAAACCCACGCACATAAGCAACCAACCAACCCATCACGGGCGCACGAACTACCAAAAATGCGAAAATGTGGCGGGACTCACCATCAAGATCCGGGAGAGCGTAGATGCGCGGCGGCCGGTGGAGAGGAAGGCGAAGAAGAAGGGTTTAGGTGAGTCGGGGTGTGGCTGCTGCGGCGGAAACCCTAGAAAGCCCCCGGGTTCTTATATAGCGAGCGCCGGCGGTTGCCGCACGAGGCTTTGGCAGAATGGCGTGGGGGAGCCTGGAGCGGTCCGATCGGAGAATGGACGGCTAAGATGTAAGATCAGCTCATGCTTTGGGCTGTTGAGCATCTCCGGCCCAGCTGGCTTCGTTTGGATTGAGCTGCTAGAGGCTTTTGGGGCCCAGACCTAACTCAACCCATGTAGAGGCAAGGAAAAGCCAAATTTGTATATACGCCATTTTCAAAACATTGAAATTTGCGAAATATCACTTAGTTTCAAAAAATTAGAAATATGGCACTCAGTTCCTTTTCTCCTTTGCAAAAAGTCATTTCCTCCTATTTCTCCCTATTTTCCTATCCTTTTATCCCCTTTTCCATTTAACCTCAAGTGAAGTGAGGTCAACGTCAAACATACCATCAATAAACAAATCTAAATGCCAGAATCAGTGGAGGACTCTAGATCAAAATTTAAGAGGGTTAATAAGACTTACTTATTGATTTACCAAATGCTCAGTTGCCGACCTGCAGTAGCTTGCTGCACTGTCAGCATGCCGCCTACCAACGTTGCCTACCGAAGTAACTGGCTGCCTCCTTACTGCGGCCGCGTGCCGCATGCACACCTAATGTCCCTGTCCCCCACCCCCTGCCAACATGATATTTTATAACTGAAGGTAGTGCCAACAATGCTATACGTGATATCCATGTTTCCATGTACATGCCTCACTAAAGATAACCTGATCATTATATTTCTATAGTCAAGTTTCATATCTTGAATATACCAAGTTAAGGACATTGTCATGATAGATATCCTCTTGTTTCCAAAGATCTATTCACTAGAGACGAAATTGATCTCTATAGCTCCTTTATCAAGTTTCCATAATACATGAAAATAGTGTTGTCCTGAAAGTTGCTATGTCATTATCATGATTCATAATTAATTAACAGAGCTCAATGATCACATTATCGGTTTGTATGGTTGATTGGATATACTAAGGACCAATTCATGATAGTGCAATTTAGGATGAGGTAATTAAACATCATGCTTATGTTACAACAAAATGTGATTATTCATGTTTGAATGACGTCTGGGAGCATGCATTCATACATCTAAAAATCATCATATCAGAATTATCTATTACACATTCACTACACATCATGCACTCATCCAGCTTTTAAGCCCCAAACAGGGCCCAAGCTCAATGTGATCTATCTACTAAAGGCTTGATGACTAAAGGAATTGACTATACTGATGCTAAGACGTAGCCACATAAGACAGTCAGGGGCTATTTCTTTAGGTGACTTAAGCTTGTTTCTTCTAGATCAAAGTACTCACCAAGCTAATATGGGGCTATTTCTTTAGGTCTTGAATTCTAGAATTTGGCATTCCACCACCACCCTCAAAGGCAGTTTCGTCACAAGGCAACTTCATCTCCATGACATATCTCTTTCCCAAACAGTTGCACGCGCGCGGTCATTGGTCACAAGGATGCACGTCTGCTCTGCCTACTAAACACTGCAAATGCAAGCCTGCACCAATAGGTGGTTATTGGTGCTTCACTAGACCAAAGTGTACGTACTTGCAACCCTCATTTACCTACTAATTAAGCATAAGCTAAGAAAATGGACCACCATGCTCCCTCCTCTCCCAGGCTGCTTCACCCTGTGCCTTCTACTCCTGCTCCCCGCGTTGGTCAGCCAGCGGTAGGAGGGGCGCCAACCCTAGCTGCCCCCGGCTGTTGGGTCCGTCGCTGGCCAATATGACAGTATATGATGGTGCTGAATGAGATTTGGAGCCCATAGAAGTTGGATCTGTTCTTTTTGGCTTTGACTGATAAATAGTAATAGCTTATAGAGAAGTTGTATAAAGAGAGATACTTACATGCGATTTTAGCTAATATAAATAAAGTCGCTACAGTGTCTACTATAATCGATTAGTAGAGATCGTTTGAAAGCTATCTTGAAAAACCACACTAGGATTTTTGATAATGGTTATGCTCGGATGGTGAAGTCAAGTGAAAAACCATTTAGCTATAGATCCAAAATTCTTGTAGAAAAAGCTGAAGCTGAAAAGAAGAGGCCCATTATCTACTCAAATTGGGCATGACAGAGACTGGAATCAAAATGTCGAGTACTAAAGGCCAAGTGCTATTTTCATATGCATTTTTGGACGTGGGTCGCCACTTGTTTATGGTGACCCCTCTTGTTTTCAAATGTATACACTATTTTCAGTCATGAATTAAACTCCTACCTGTCCCTAAAACATAGGTATTTTTTACCATCCCTCTAAGCAAAATTGGTATTTTTTTTACCATTTGAACTTTATGTTTCGTTGTTTCTCAAAAAAATAAAACTTTATGTTTTGCTTACACCGTCACGTCGAATGAAAATTAACCACTTGTGCCTTTGTGCCATTTTAGGAAAAAAATGTTGTGCTCTATCGTGGAATCAATGGGGTAAAATTTATTTACAAAAAACATTTCCCAATTTTGGTAGGTTTCCAATTAGCACTTGTGGGTAAAAAAAATAGTTCGCTAATAATGCAATATTAGAGATTTTATAGCCGATTCTGTTGTATATTTCCTAGTTTAGCTCCTCGATTGAGGATCTCTATAACCTCCTGTAATCCGGCTATATATATGATGCATCGCCCCCCCTCCTTGGGTGAGACGCCTCTCATCTCTCTACATGGTATCAGACTAATCACGATCCTATTTTCTCTCCTTCTGTTGCACCTTCCCATCTCGTCGCCATGGCAAGTGAACCCACCCCAACACGAACGACGGCTCCAGGTCTCTCCTCGACATCGTTGTCGGCTTCCTCTTCTGATCTGCTGCGCGTCGGTACCGCTCGTCCTTTTCTCTACCGCCATCAACGCCGCCCCGCTCTTCATCAACTCCTACGCCACCATCGTTGTGAAAGCTCATATTCCTGCCGTCCTCGAGTTGAAAAACTCCAACTACAACAAGTGGTCGTCCTTCTTCCGCTCCATGTGCGGCAGGTTCGACCTCATGGCGCACATCGACGGCACTGCACCGCGCCCTAACAATGCCCAGTGGGAGCAGGCGGATTGCTCGTCCGAAGCTGGCTCTTTGGATCCGTCTCGACGACGTCCTCGACCTCGCCATGGAACCAAATCAGGATGCTCGGGCACTTTGGGTGGCCATCGAAGATCTCTTCCAGGCCAACAAGGAACCGCACACCATCTTCCTCAGCCACCAGTTTCACTCCTTGACCCAAGGTGATCTCTCCATCTCCGAGTATTGTCAACGCGTCAAGAACGCCGCCGACTCTCTCCGCGATGTCGGCCATGCTGTCTCTGAGTCGCAGCTCGTCCTCAACCTCCTCCGCGGCCTCAACCCTCGCTACTCCAACACTGCCGATGACATCGCCAACATGTCGGTTCTCCCGTCGTTCACTCGAGCACGTGGCATGCTCGTTCTCTAGGAGCTGCGCATGGCCAACGAGGTCAAGGTCTCCTCTGACACTGCACTTGTTGCTTCCGGCGCCTCCGCGTGTACTGGCGGCTGCCGGTCCGGCTCGTCTACTCCGACACACGACTCTGGTGGTCACGGCGCCCCTTGGCGTGGAGGTTACCAAGGCCGCGGCGATGGCGGCCATGGTGGCGACGGCCATCGCGGTGGAGGTGGTCGTGGCCGCGGCCGTGGGACCCGCGGACCTCCTCCTTCGATCGGTCAATTTGGGTCCTATCCGGCCGGCCCGTGGGTTTGTTTCAATCCCCTGCCGCGCCTCCGAGCTGGTGTTCTCCAGGCGCCGGCCTTTTGGGTCCTTACCCGCAGGCTCACACGGCAATCGCTCCACCGCAGGCGCCGCCCCCGGTTCCAACATGGGACTAGTCCGGCCTGGTCGCTGCCCTCAACCAACTCGCCGTCCAGCCCAATCCTTGGGTCATGGACACCGGAGCTACTTCCCATATGTCGTCTTCAAATGGTATGCTTGTTACATGCCTTCCCTCTCCTCCTTCTACTATAATCGTTGGCAATGGCTCTTCTATTCCTGTTGTTTCTCGCGACACTTCTGTCCTTCCAACAACAACCTCTACCTTTCACTTAAGCAATGTTCTTGTTGTGCCCTCGATAGTGCGCAATCTTCTTTCCGTTCGCCAATTTACTCGCGACAATTTTTGCTCCATTGATTTCGATCCATTTGGTTTTTCCATCAAGGACCTTGCCTTCGGCTCCTCCACTTGCTGTCCCCAACCTCGTCGTGTCCTCCTCCTTGTGGCATCAACACCTCGGCCATCCAGCTCCTGCTGCCCTCGCTGACCTCAATAAATCTTCTATTATTTCATGTAATAAGATAGATCGCTCTATTTGCCACTCATGTCAGCTCGGAAAACATACACGCTTGCCATTTATTGCTTCCAGTTCTCGCACCTCTCATGCCTTTGAGTTGGTTCACTGCGATGTTTGGACATCTCCTGTCGTGAGTATCTCTGGTTTTGCCTACTATTTAGTTATGTTGGATGATTTCACACACTATTGTTGGACCTTTCCGCTTCGTTTCAAATCTGATGTTACCAAACATTTTGTTGATTTTGCTAATTATGTGCACACTCAGTTTGGTTTGCCTCTGAAGTGTTTCCAAGCAGATAATGGTGGCAAATTTCTCAATCACACCCTTCAGTTCTTTTTAGCTTCCCGCGGCATACTCATGCGCTTCTCCTGCCCACATACATCCCCACAAAATGGCAAAGCCGAACGAATGCTACGCACAATCAACAATTGCATCCGCACCATGCTTTTACATGCCTCCATGCCGCCGGCCTACTGGGCTGAGGCCCTTGCTATTTCCATGTACTTGCTTAACCGTCGGCCTTCCTCCTCGGTCTCCTACTCCATACCATATACCCTCCTCTTTTCCAAACCTCCAGAGCTCGGCCACCTTCGTGTGTTCGGTTGCTTGTGTTACCCAAACCTCTCGGCCACATCCACCCACAAGTTTGCACCTCGCTCCGCCGCATTTGTGTTTCTCGGGTATCCTTCGTCCCATAAAGGCTACCGATGCATGGACATTGCCACTCACCGCATATTTATTTCGGCACGTTGTCTTTGATGAGACGGTTTATCCTTTTGCCGTGGGTACTGCTCCTTCTGTCGCTGGCACGCTCGACTTTCTTGTGTCAGCTCCGTCGGTTCCTCGAGCTGAGTCCGCCGTGCCGCCTGCCTCTTCGGCACCTTGTCATCGGGTGGCTGCTTCGTCCTTTACGGACGTTGAGCAACCGCTCCTGCTACATCCCAGCGTGCGCGCTGGTCGGATCGGTGCGCTCCAGGCGCACGCTGGTCGGATCGGTGCACTCCAGGCGCCCTCGCCGGCACACCATCGGGCTCTTCACCAGCTGTTGCGCCTAGCCCATCGCCCGTGGGTGCCCCGGCTACTCCGGCTGCTGCAGACCCGGTCGCGCCGACTTCACCGACTCTGGCTATTCAACTAGCTGGGGCTGACGACATCGACCAACGGGATTCCCTGGCTACAAGCCTAGCTGGGAGTCTCACCCCTGCCTCGACGGAACCATCTCTACGCCCAGCACCAGGACCTCATCCCATGGCGACCCGTGCGCACGCCAGCATTGTCAAACTGGTGACACGCATGAACCTCTCAGCTACTCACTCTTCTATCTCACCGCTACCTTCTAATTATCGCAGTGCCCTAGCCGATCCTCATTGGCGCGGCAATGCATGATGAGTACACCACCTTGGTTCAAAACAACACATGGCGCCTTGTTCCGCGTCCTCCTGGTGCAAATGTGGTGACCGGGAAGTGGATCTTCAAACACAAGTTCCATTCTGACGGAACTTTAGCACGCCACAAGGCGCGTTGGGTGGTTCGCGGCTACTCCCAGCAACACGGCATCGACTACGATGAGACCTTTAGTCCGGTGGTCAAGCTGGCCACGATCCGTGTCGTTCTTGGCATCGTCGCCTCCCATTCATGGCCCATTCACCAGCTTGATGTGAAGAACGCCTTTCTACATGGCAATCTTGAGGAGATCGTCTACTGCCAGCAGCCGCCCGGCTTCATCGACCCATCCACACCTGACCATGTTTGTCTTCTACAAAAATCTTTATATGGGCTCAAGCAAGCTTCGCGTGCGTGGTATCAATGATTTGTCACGTACATCTGTCGCCTGGGATTTATCGCACCGCCTCGGACACGTCCTTGTTCGTTTTGAAGGATGACGACCAGCTCGCCTTTCTTCTCCTATACGTCGACGACATCGTTCTCACCGCCTCCTTGCCGATTCTCCTCCAACGCATCACCAAGCTCCTTCATGCCAAGTTCGCGATGACCGACCTCGGTGATCTCCACTACTTCCTCGGGATCTCCGTCACTCACTCCAAGGACGGTTTGTTCCTCTACCAGCGTCAGTACGCTCTGGAGCTTCTACAGCGGGCGGGCATGGCGGAGTGTCACTCGACATCGACGCCCGTCGACACTCACGCCAAGCTCTCTTCATCTGACAACGCGCCGGTCGCCGACCCGTCGGCGTATCGGAGCATCGCCGGTGCCCTCCAATACCTTACTCTCACCCGTCCGCGAGACCCGCATCTTGCGCTGATCAAGCGCATCCTCCGGTACGTGAAGGGCACGCTATCATCCGGTCTTCACATCGACACTGCTCCTGTTAGTTCTCTCACCGCATACTCCGATGCGAACTGGGCCGGTTGTCCTGACTCTCGGCGCTCTACCTCGGGTTATTGTGTCTTCCTCGGCGACACACTGGTGTCTTCGTCTTCGAAGCGCCAGACCACGGTTTCTCGCTCCAGTGTAGAAGTCGAATATAGGGCCGTTGCCCATGCCATCGCGGAATGTTGCTGGCTGCGTCAACTTCTTCATGAGCCTCATCATCCTGTGTCGACGGCCACTGTTGTCTATTGCGACAATGTCAGTGCGGTGTATATGTCTGCCAACCCCGTCCAGTATAGTCGCACCAAGCACATCGAGATCGACATCCACTTCGTCCGTGAAAAGGTCGCCCTTGGGCAGGTTCGAGTTCTTCATGTTCCCTCTGCTCACCAACTCGCGGACATCATGACAAAAGGACTTCCAGTGCAGCTGTTCACTGACTTTAGGTCTAGTCTTTGCGTGCGCTCCGCCCCCGCTGCGACTGGCGGGTATTAGAGATTGTATAGCCGATTCTGTTGTATATTTCCTAGTTTAGCTCCTCCGATTGAGGATCTCTGTAACCTCCTGTAATCCGGCTATATATATGATGCATCGCCCCCCTGCTTGGGTGAGGCGCCTCTCATCTCTCTACATGCAAATGCCCCAAAATTTTCTAAATGGTATTTGTTTGAGTTATATATTCCATTATTCTTTTCTTTCTAAGATTTTAAGGAAATCTCGTATATAAGTATTACCAAATATACTGATGTGACTGAGAAAATGAAAGAGAAAAACTTAAGGACGCTGCACTATCAAAGCAAAAAAATGATAGGATACATCTGAGCCATTCGATCAAATGGACAGCATTAGGCACAACACACCAACCTCTCCTCCTTATCCCATCTCTTCCTCTTTCCTCAGCACGCATGTGTCTTCTTCATGCATTCCTCAGAACCCTCCCCTCTCTCCACTCATGTAGGGCGAGTGATGGGCGAGTGGCCACACGCACTTGGGAGGCGCGGTTTGGCGCAATGGGCCACAGAGTCATTGGTATGGCTGGAGATTAGGGTGCCATGCATGATTGATCGAACGGTGCAAGACACTAGACCTTGAAGTAGAGCGTATTACCGAGCACAGTGTTGATGCCCTTGCCGATGGCTTTGGGCAAGACAACGGATGTTTCTCAAACATGAAACTCATGTTTGTAGCTTGATGTTTTAGTTTTCAAACTCTTTGAAACTTTAAGTTTTATTTTGTGAAACTCTATAAGTGCAATTGTATTAGTTCGATGAAACTCTTTGTAGTTTTTTGGTAGCAGATCCACGAAGTTGAACTCCAAGTTTTATAAGGTTTTATAAAGTTTCAAGAGGTTATATGACTAAGTTTTGTGACTAGTTTTATGGTGTTTTATAAAACTTTTAGGAGGTTTTATGCCTAAATTGACTAAGTTACATTAGATTTTATGACTAGTTCTATGGTGTTTCATGAGGTTTCATGTTTAAGTTTTATGTTATTTTACAAAGTTTCATACTTGAGTTGACTAAGTTTTATGACTAGTTTCATAATGTTTCATAAAGTTTTAGGAGGTTTCATGCCTAAATTGACTAGGTTTTATAATTAAGTTTTATGGTATTTTAAGATATTTCATAAAGTTTTAGGAGGTTTTATACCTAAGTTGATTAGGTTTCATGATGTTTCATATGGTTTCATGAAGTTTCAAGAAGTTTCGTACATAAATTGACTAGTTCTCATGTCTTAAGTTTTATGTTGTTTATGAGGATTCATAAAATTTCAAGAGGTTTTATGCCTTATTAGACTAAGTTACATGATTAAGTTTTATGGTGTTTCATGATATTTCACAAAGTTTTGGGAGGTTTCACATCTAAGTTGACTAAGTTTTATGAAATTTCATGTATAAATTTCATAGTGTTTCATAAAATTTTAAGAGGTTTCATGCCTAAACTAACTAGATTTTCATAACTAAATTTTATGAAGTTTCATAAGGTCCTATGTCCAAGTCTCATGGTTAAGGTTCATAAATTTTTATGAAGTTTTATAAGGTTTGATGAACAAGTTTTAAGGTTTTATGACCAAGTTTTATAAGGTTTCATGAGGTTTCAAAGTTTTATAAGGTTTCGTGACCAAGTGTATCAAAGTTTCATAAGGTTTCACCATCGAAACTCTATGAAACTTGGGTGAACTTTAGGTGAAACTTAAAACCTAACTCAAACTTGCTAAGATGCTATACTATTAAAAACTTCTTTGTAATATGAAACTGATGTGTTTTTGTTCATACATATTTTAACTTCTTTCTAAAATCTAAAACTTTGATATGTTTCAGGTTCTAGAACTTTTGATATGCCAGAGGACAATAGGATGATCGGCTCCTTGATGTGTAAAGGAGGATGTTGACAGGTCTTGTGCTCATGGATGGCGATGGGTTCCTATGCACAGAGGACGATGACGATGGGGCTTCGTGCTTGCGGACCACGATGGGACCTCGTGCTTGCAGATGACCATGGGCTCTCACACGTTCGTGCATAAGAGCATGTGTGAGATCATCCAATTAGAATGGATCGAATGACCAAGACCTATCCCGTCGAGATGCCTGTCGCTGTATACCATGCGCTAGTCTCACTCTAAAACTTCTTTGAAATCTAGAACATAAAACATGCTGAAACTTCCAAATCTAAAAATTGAAACATGCTAAAACTTCCATGAAATCTTGTAACATCCTGATTTTTAAAACCTGAAATTTAAAAATTAATTTTTGGAATTTTTCTGAATTTAAATAAAGCTTAAATGGAACTTTCAAAATTTTTAAAAGATTTAATGTGATTAAATTAAATCTCAACATTAGCTAAAAATATTTTAATTGAGTTCCTTGTGTCACAAAAAATTTTCTGGGATTAAATTAAGCTTCAAATGAATTTTAGAATTTTAAAATAATTTAATCTGAGTAAAATAAACATCAACATAAGTTGGAAATATTTTATTTAGATTCTTCAGGTCTCAAGGAATTTTCTGGTATTTTTGGTGAATTTTTGGGATTTATTTGCTATTTTTCTACAGCTTATAGAAGTTTATTTGACTTTCTGAAAAAGGAGAAAAAGGAAAATAAACCTCAGCCGCCCGATCCCCCTATCCTCCACGCGTCGCCCATCCCCGCGCCCTCTCCCTCTCCCGTGCCTCGCCACCCTCTCGGCCGCCCAATTCCCCGCCGCCCACGCGTCCTCCATCTGGCCCGCTCCCTCGCCGCGCCCTCGGTGCCCTAGCCGCCTCCGCCGACCCAGCGCGCCCGCCGTCCGATCGCCCCGCTTGCCACGTGGCGGCACCAGCTGCGCCCGTGCCTGCGCTCGAGCCTCGCCCTTCCTCAGCCGCCCGATCCGCTTTCCCCACGCCGTGGCTCCATCCCAGCCGCCCGATCCCGCGCCGCGGCCGCAAACCCTAACCCTAGCGCCGCCTCTCCCGAGCCGTCCGATCTCCCCGCGTCTCCTCCCGGCCGTCCACGTGTCCCAGGGGGGGTCTCCGTCTCCGAGCCGCCCTCGCACTCGTGCCGTCCTCGTTCCGGACTGCCTCGGTTCGTGCGCTTTAAAAGCGCCGCCGCCTCGGTTCGCGTGCTTCGAACGCCGCCACCGCCTCCTCTCGCCTGCGCCGCCGCCGTCAGCCACGCGCCATTGCCTCACCCGAAGCCCCCGCCGCTGTTGGAACTCGCGCCGCTGAGGACCTTCGTCGTCTCCGTCCGTCGCGCCCTCACCGGAGCTGTCGCCCCGTTGTTGTACTCGCCGTGCCGACGGTTCCGCCGACGCCGTCCCCGACGTCCGTGCACCCCGTCGCCCTCCCTTCCACCGGTAAGGCACACCGCCGCTCGCTGACCCTCCGCCGTGCTCAATGGTCGCCGGAGACCACCCCGCCGCCGCTCGCCTCGCCGGACGCGACCGCGCACCCCGCCTCGGTCCGCGTGCCCGGCCACGATCCCCGCGCTCGCCCGCGCTGCGCCCGCGACGCTTCGTGCGACGTGCTGCCACATGTCACCGATCCAACGGTCCAAGCCCCGCATCGCGACCGCCCATCTGGATCTGGATCGACGGCTTGGATGCGCCCATGTGGCCACACCTCAGCCGTCGGATCAGCGCGCCGCGCCGACCGCAAACACAGCCAGCCGGCCCTAGCCACGTCAGCCCTAGCGCCCAGTCAGCGCCACGTGTCCTGCCACGTCAGCAAAAACCCGACCCAGGAGCCACGTCAGCATGGTGCCACGTGTCGGCACACGCGCGCGCCACGTCAGCCTGCCCTGCCGCGTCAGCACCCGCGTGCACTGTTCCGTGCGCCGGGTCTACGGTGGACTCGGTATTCCGTGCGCCGGGTCCACAGCACAGTACCTTTCCTGATTTTTCCTGATTTAATTTTAGGGTTAATTTTCCGGGAGCCCGTTCTCCTCCGTCCTAGCTCCGATTGACCCCGTTCTTTTTTCTAAATTCATCTAAAATCGAGCTCTAGCTGTTGGTTCTGATTTTGTGATTTTTGGAGTTCTTTTGCTTATCATTTTATGTGTTTTCTTTGTTTCGATCGCTTTCTCTCTCGTTAGATTCGGATTCCGAAGGAGCAGGTTCTACACCCGAAGACCAGGAGTACCTCACTGAGCATAACCAAGGCAAGTCGTGTCCTTTGATCATGTTGAACCCAGTTTGCAATCTATTATTTAATTATTTTATTTTAATTACATTGCATTGCTATTTTATACAAACCCTTGTATCGGTAGTTATCGCCCCAATTGATTTATCCCCCTTGATAACTTGGAATACCCTGATGCCATTATCACCATAGGTTGGGAAACATACTAGTGATGCTAGATTATTTGTCACATGGGTTAGAACGATAGACTGCTTAGCTTTGCTTATAGTTCCGAATGGGTTTATCATCACATGTGAATTATAAATTTGACTTAATGAGATGTGGAACTGTGGTTGGTGCCACGTGTACTAAAATTTGTGCCGTGACATTGGTGCGTCATCGGTGGTGGTTATACAAACTTGGTTTTTCCACTCGGGCGAGTGATCGTGCAGTAAAGGGGGAAGTGTTGGTGCACTTCGAGGGATGTGGTAGCCTCGCCTAGGAATTGGTAAGGACTTAATTTTGTGCGCCATTGATCTGAGCTTTACCGTGCAAATCACATGTCTAGTATAGGATGGACCTGGCTGATTAATTTGGGAGGTTTCAATTTTAATCTTGCCATTGAGATGAACATGGTTGCTGATTTCCATATGACGCAAAGGGGGGTGTGATACGAAACCCTAGCGGGCGGATTGAGTTGTAACTGAACATTGTAAAGGCCTTGTTGTGATTTCCTTAGCGCGAGGCTAATCACATCGTGTGTGTACAGTTGTGCAACCTCTGCAGAGTGTAAAACTATTCGAATAACCGCGTCCTCGGTCATGGACAATGCTAAGTGATTTCACACGAGGGGTAGTTATTTCTGAAAACTTGTGGATTGTGGTTAAGCAGTGAATGGTTAATTCACTGTTGGTTTAGCTTGTGGATGGGAGGTCCATGAGCGGTTGGTTTAGCTTGTGAATAGGTGTTCGCAAATGGTTATGTCACTTCCTTTGATTATGTATTTACTATTGTTTTACTTAAAGTTCGCTTTCAATCTAATTACTGTATTTACTTCTCAACTGTCATTTATGCAAATTAACCTTTCAGCCTTCTTTTGGTAAGCCTTACATACTATATTGCATTCATTTGTTACAACGACTTGCTGAGTACCAATGTACTCACGGCTTTATACCCAATGTTGCTCAGTTGAGGAAGAGGAGTATCACCAACAAGAGGTTCCAGAAGTAGAGTACTTCGACGCCTTCGCGGTTTAGGCTTCGTTCTCCACTCGATAGCCTGTGGGCTTGTCGATTGGCCGCTATGCTTTATTTTGGATTTTCGCTGCTATTTTGTTAAGCCCTTCCGGCTAGAGATATTGTAAGCTTGACCATAAGGTCGTATCTTTGAGATTTATCGATATTTGAGTTTTCCCTTTTATTATTATCGTGTGTATGGTTGTGATTACATCTATGGTTGACTGTGTGCACTAGCGTGATCCTGGACTAGTGCAGTTTACACAGAGAGTCCGAATTTGCATATTCGGGTCTCGACAAATCTAAAACTTGAAATATGAAGAAACTTCTCTGTATTGTGAAACATGCTGAAACTTTTTTTCTTAACCTGGAATCTTGGTATGTTTCATTTTCTAAAACATGAAACTACAACACAAAGGAGCACAACAACTAACACATGTGCCTTGCAAAGGTGGACTTCAACAGGTCTTGTGCTTGTCGACGGCTTAGAGAAAGATGACTACAAGCTTGCGCGCTCAGAGGGGGACATTGATGGGTTGCTGCACATGCTCATGTAGAGGAAAATGGCAACACAAAGGTCTTGTGCTGGCGGATGGGTACTCGTACTAGCAAAGGTGGGTAGCAATGGGCTCAGCAAGGAAGGCACGTGAGATCATCCGATTAAAATTGATTGCACAGTCAAAACCTATCCCGTTGAGATGTTCTTTGATGCTATACTTTATTCAAACTCTATGAAACTGCTTGAAACTGTATCAAAACCTATTGAAACTTGGTGAAACATCAAGTTGAAATTTTGCAGAAAGCCTGAAACCTAAAACTTCATTGAAACTTGCAACTTCATTTCTATTACAAATCAATCACATGTAAGATAAAGTAGTGTTGCCTAGTTCTGGTTACTCCAAACTCAACCTTCCCTCCAAAGCTTGTTGCATTCACATGACCTTGTTGGAGGCATAGATGGTTAAAAAGTGTAGATGAAGACAGTGAGGTCTCACAGGCATGCATGCAAATGATGATGTGTCACAGAGCACACAGAGGAGGAGGACGAAGAGGTTTTCAAGGCTGTGTGAGGAGGAGGACGCCAAGGTCTCAGAGGTGTGCATGGAGGAGGATGTCGAGGTCTCATTGTGTGTGCTGGGAGGACAATGGCAAGCTCTTACTTGACGTGTGCGGAGGAAGACAGTGAGGTTGCATGACGCTAGGAGGTAGAGGTGGATCGTTGGATAGCATCTGATCAAACGGTCACTTCCTATCCTGTCAGATAGAGCATCAACGATATACTGTGCGATGGCTGCGTCTAAAATGAAAAGATGGAGAGAGTGATGATGAGAAACAATTTCTAAGAGCCTAAGAGGGTAGAAGGTGAGACAAGTGTGGATCTATGTTGTGGGCTTAGAGGGCAAGGACCCCATGCTGATTCCCAAATTTCTCGAATAGAGCCCAATAAACAGAAGTTATGCCACTATAGGCCCAAGCATTATGCCCCCACAATTTTTTATGGGGTATGTCCCCAGCTAGCAAAAGTGAGGTCTCGTTTCTAATGTTGCCATAAGGAACACGCATCTCAAAGCAAACCAGAAGGAGCCTCTTCTTCCCATCTCTTTTCTTCTTGATTTCAGCACTGTTCATGCTTAAGAACGAAAGAACATGCCTTTTCCCTTTTAAAACCTAGAACTAGACGAGACTTCAAGTTAAATAGAAAAATCTAATGCTTTGGAGATTCCATTTTTGTGTTGGAAAGAAGATTTTGAGGTAAGATGCTTTGGATTCGGCATAACGAAGACTCGAAGAGCATGATTAATAACCATCAAAATAATAGAGTATTCATAAACAATGTCTTAAAAAATCAAAGAAAAAATTCTTCCTCTAACTTGATGCACCGTATCATCTTTGAATATTGCAAGAAAATTTTGATTTCTCCATGACTCTTTTATGCCAAATCTGATTTTGGAGGAGCGCAACCACTTAGAATGGGATTGAGCTATGATACTGGGATGTTGTGTGGGATTGTTAGGATTTCAATTTATTTTTGCCCTAAAAAGAAGGATTTCAGTTTGTTTTGTAGTCTTGCTTTGTTTCTCTATGGATTGACATTGGGTGAGATGGGGAAGGATGGGAATGGTGGGAATGTAGGATTAAGAATAACCAAGTAGAGGGGGTGAATAGGAGGTTCTAAAATTTTTTCGCTAGGGGTAGAACATCCCACAAAACTTATGGAATCCACTACAAGTGGGAGAAGCCCATATGGGTAAGATGATGAAAGGGGTGAGATATTTTGAAAAGTTACTGTGATGGTCTACTCATCCGCATGACCAAGAAATCCTATGGAGCAATGGGCTGATTATCTCATATGGGTATAGTGTACAACCTCTACAGAGTGAAAATTATTCGAATAGCCGTACCCACGGTCAAAAGCAGACATGGGAACTTAAGCAGATATAGTTCTATTTTAAAAACTTTATGGGTAGAATTGGAAAATGGCGGGCAATGAAAGCCCAAATTGATGGTATTAAGCGGATATACGCTGGAAAAACTAGCATGAGGTGTAGAAACTATGTAACGGTGGATAAAATCTGGATTGCTATTATGATTGCATTATTTCACATATTTAGAAAATCTGTTTTAGTTAAATTTGCTAAGTCTTAAGAATATCTAATTATTGTAAATTTTCAAGACATTTGGCAAATAAAATAGCCTAGGCCTTCCTTTGATAAGCCATGCATCAACCTAATTGCATATTGTGTATTAGTTCGTGGAGCATGGTGGCTTGTGCTCACCCTCGCTCATCAATTAATCCAGAATCAGGAGTTAGATTGCTACGCTTCAGCAATACACCTGGTTGTGATGTTAAAGAAGATGAAGAGCCGAGAATTAGGTCGCTTATGGGCACGTCATGAGGATCTCACTTGTGTGTTCCTTTTAGCTGTTGCTTTTATTGATTTTGACCTGATCGGCCCATGAGTAAGTCTACTAATATATATGTACACTTCCGCATGATATGTACCTTGATGTCCAGTAATGTATCTATGAGCACTATTTACTGATTCGGGGAATAGTACGGTAGAATCACAAAAGATTCTGGATTGTAAAATCCGAGTCCAACAACATGTGTAGAACAACTTAAATAGATGCTGATGTCATAATTAAGAATTTCCTTTAAAAAATAATTATAGTATATCTAATTTTCTTTTTTTCTTTAGATTTAAATCTTTCGAGAGCTTGTTCTTCTCTGTCCTAACTCTTATTGACCTAATTCCTTTTTCAAAAATTATCTAAAATTGAGCTCTATCTTTTAGTTCAAGTTTTAGAGTTTTTAAAGTTTATTTGAATTTTATTTGTGCGTCATTCATTTTCTCTTGTTATATAACATCTTCGAAAGAGCTTAAACAGGATCTGAGGACCAAGAGTTGATAACTGGGCAAGGCCAAGATAAGTCGTGTCCTTTGATCATGTTGAACCTAGTGTTTAAATCTATTTATTTATTATTTTATTTTAAATTATGATGCATTGCTATTGTAATGCAAACCTTTATAGTTGGTAGTTATTAACCACTTAATTAATTCTATCTTGGTAACTTGAATGCCATAATTCCATTGTCACTATAGGATGGACAATTTTTAGTGATGCAATACTAGTTATCACTTAGGTTGTACATTTAAGTATACTTAGTCATGCTATTAGTACGTTAGGCTCATTTAATTAATTAATTTTGACTTAATGAGATATTGAATCGTGGTGGTCAGCCACAATTATAAAATTTGAGTGCCATGACATAGATAGTGTCATTGTTGTTGGTCATACAAAATGGTTTTCACTTGGACGAGTGATCATGCTAGTAAAGGGGGAAATATGGTTAGCATTTCGAGGGATGTGAATGTCTTACCAAGATAATGCTTAAGGACTTAACTTTGTGTGCTATTGATCTGAGCCTTATTATACAACCACATGTTTAGTGTGGAATGGATCTGGCTAATTAAAATGTGATGTTTCAATTTTGGTTTTGCCATTGGTATGTCAGTGAGTGTCGGTTAGACATTTCCATGGGGGTAAGAGGGATCTGGCGACTAGGTGGTTAGCCTATTCAATCATGAAATCTTAATGGGCGAAACTGAGTTGAGATGAAACTTTGTAATAGCCTTGTTATGATCTTCTTAGTTAACATGCCAAAGGAAGCATGTTGCTCTAGTGTTACTATGAGATGATCAATCATGTGGGTAAAGTTGTGTAATCTCTACAGAGTGTAAAACTATTTGAATAGCCGTGTCCCCAGTTATACACAATATTCAGTTATTTCACATGAGGTAGAGTTCTCATAAAAACTTGGTTGGGATAAGTATGGCAAGTAAATGGTTAGTTCATTGGTGGTTCATTTCGTAAATGGTTAGTTCACCAGTGGTTTATTGGGTGAATGGTCAGTTCACTTATGGTTTATCTAATTCCTTTGAATATTTACTCATTACCAATTTTTCCTAAGTTTGCTTTCAATCTATTTATTGTATTTATTTTAAATTGTTGCTTTTTGCAAAATAACCATTCAACAATTATTTAGTAAGCCTTGCATAATTATATTGCATTCTTATTACAAATGATTTGCTGAGTACTCTATGTATTCAAGGCTATATCTACATTTGCTCAGTTGAAGAGAAAGAACCATATCAATTAGAGGTACTTGAAGGAGGATACTTCAATAACTTCTCGAATTAGGGTCTCGCTTTCCAGTCAATTGCCTATGGGCATGTCGAATTGCCACTTCATTTTTGTTATGTTTCCACTGCTAGTTTTGCTAAGCCCATCTAGCTATTAAAGTGTAAACTTAGCCATAAGATCGCAATTCTAACAATTGATAATATTTGAGTCTTTTTCTTGATTAATCATGAATATAGTTGATATTCTATCTATATTTCTACTGTGTGCACTAGTGTGATCCTAAACTAGTGCAATATACACAGAGGGTCCAGATTTGCATATTCGGATCTCGACATTTGGTTAGTCCAACCAAAAAGAAGAAACATGTCCTGAGATAGTAACGAGGAAGTGAAGTCCTCAAGAAATTCTTATACAAAGATCTTGAAACTTTATTACATCTTCCTAAAATAAAATGAGGGCATGTTCCAAACACCAATGGAATAGAGCAACTATTTAACAACAATTAGGAGAGCAATAGGTACATACCAACATATGATTTTACGAACGTTCCAACACATATAGCGTCAACAGATTCTTCTTGTTTGATCTAGTAAACCTTGTCAACATCTATGTTGCAAAGGTACACGATACCAATACGGCGGTACACATATGTCGGTACGGTGATATCTTTACTATTATAAAAGGAGTTGGTGGTTGCCGAAGCCTCCATCCAATCTGGACCATCGGATCTTCCCTCCTCCTCCCGCCACCCGGCCAACCCTAAAACCCTCCAACCGCCGCCCCCCTCCTCCCCCTCTCGGCCTCCCCTCTTCCCCCTCCCCCCGCCGGCCCCTGCCCTCCTCCCCATCGCTCCTCCCTCTACCCCGCCCCCCCCCTCCCGGCCTCGGGTCATACTATCAAAGTGGTGCATACTATCAAAGTGCGTTGCACGGGCACATATTTGATAGTATGCACCACTTTTATTTAGTTTTTCGTTGTAACGCATGGGCACATAACTAGTATAATATAAAACTTAACCGATAAGTATTGGAATTTTTATATGGCTTTCAACATTTATTATGATTATTGTCTATTTAACTCAATGTGGAAGTATTCATATTATTGATGCAAGTGATAGGAATAATTTTATGCAGAATTTAACTCGTGGAATTAATACTCGAGGTGCTGAGGATGGCTTTGCTAGAATATGGTAGACATATTTATTGAGATCGACTCTACTAAAATTTAATATAAATGTATATGTTTAACTCAGGTACAATATAGGTAGGGCTGTGCATTTTTTAACCGAACCGAAAAAACCGATCCGAAAAAACCGAACCGAACCGGTCAACTCGATTTGACCGGTTTTCGGTATTCGGTTATTAGATTTTAGAGTTTTTTTGAGTTCGGTTTTTTCGGGAAAAACCGGCTAAAAACCGAAAAAACCGAACTAGTACAAGTTGAGTGTATGTTAGTAGTATATGTAGTAGTATATGTTAGTAGTATATGTAGTATACTTTGGTAAATATGTATTATATTTTGGTATATGTAGTATATGTTAGTAGTATATGTATTATATGTTACTCCCATCGGTTTTTGCTAGCTAGTAGTATATGTATTATCGACTACTCATCTCGCTAGTCGCTATATCGTTAGCAATTCGCGTTAACTTTGGTAAATACGGTATTTACCGATACCACACCGAAATAAATTGGGATTTACCAAAACCGAACCGTATTTCTAAAAATACCGTATATAACCGAATTACTAACACCGTATTTACCGTATATACCGTATAAACCGAAAAAACCGAATGCACAGCCCTAAATATAGGGCAGAATAGCTGAGTTTGTTTTGCAGGAGAGCTCTGCAGGCTATTGACCCACATGATCATATTGGAATTGATCTCGTAAACAATCTGATCATGACGCATGACTCATACATGTATATTAGAGACTAATATATTTTAGACTCATAAAACTAGCTTGTTTAA
This sequence comes from Melocanna baccifera, assembly GCA_036346265.1. Lineage (NCBI taxonomy): Eukaryota > Viridiplantae > Streptophyta > Magnoliopsida > Poales > Poaceae > Melocanna > Melocanna baccifera. The sequence goes on along the minus strand of CM070688.1, from coordinate 5,473,594 downwards.
TCGTGGTTTGTAACATGGTTAAGGAGTCTTACGGTGTACTAGAAACAGGTGGGTCACTTTATAACACCTGAAAGTAGAGTCTATAAATAGGTCTTTACCCTCTAGCCTCATAATATAGTTATGAGTGGCACCACGGAAAATGCAGAGACATAGGGGGTTAGACCGAAAAGCCTCCACACAATCAATCATAGGGTTTAGAGAAAACCCAACAATAAGTTCATTTGACACATAAATATTAGTACATAATAAAGATCCATACAACTAAGTTCAACTAACATAGACAAACATAGGTAAATAAGGTACATAAGACAAAACATTAACTTAGTACATAATAAGTAGTCAAGGGAACTAAAACGATCATGAAGGCAAATATTAACTTAGTAAAACGATCATGAAGGCAAATATTAACTTAGTACAAAAGAAGTAGCTAGTAGGACTAAAGTGATCATGGTAGAGCACGAGATATCATCAACCAAGTCTCATTCCATCTTCATTCTCTTCTTGAGCCTATTCCTTTGCCTCCTTATCACCTTCTTGTCCTCCATCCCCATGCAACTCCTTCTCCAACCCTGGCTCATCAAGTGAGAGACTAGCAATCTCATTCCCAAGGATGCCCACACCTGTAATAAGGCCCTGTTCCAAAGTATTGTAGTTTTTGGTGAAATAACACTATAGTGGCTGTTAGTTTTTTTATGTACTCAATTAAAAAAATGAAAAAATGTCGTTATATCTTCAAGGATAATTTAAAGGAAAAAAAGAAAAAAGAGGAAAAGGAAAAAAAACCATGTTAAGAAGCCAACGTGTTCCAAACGGCTCTTGGCTTCTAGAAGCTAGAAGCCATCACTGTTTGGAAGGGGGCTTAAAACTTTCATGGCTATCTACTCCAATATCCCACATCCTTGTTGGTCTATGTAGATTTTTTTGCTGATTTCCTTAAAAGAAGACGCAAATTGGTGTGCACAAATACCAAATCTTCCACATGATGAGGAGTGAGCACCATAATAAAGGCATTTTGATTTAGAGTTTCCTCGTTAGCACCCCTAGGCCTTTCGAAGCAATCAACATGCTTCCAAAGAGGTTTAGGTCATGTTCTTTTGGGCTTTTGGCTTCTTCAAAAATCAAAATAAATAGAATAGTTTCTTGAAATGAATTCTCCAAACAGCTTCCCAAGCCCAAAATCATGTGCGCCATCTACGTCGACATCTCTACCATTCACTACCTTCGGGAAAAACGTAGACAAAAGCCATCGGCCGCAGCCAAAACCCATCAACCTCAGCCCAAAAGAACAAGGCCTTAGACTCATCAAGTATTTATTGCACACATGAGTTGAATCACTTGCTTCTAAACTTGCACTTGCACTTGCCATGATGGGCAAATACACCTAAGAAAAATTAGTTGAACAACCTCGAGTCATGGGATATTTCTAGAAGGGGAAGCACAAATCCTAACCATTAGTAGATTTAGACAAGGAGAAGAGCAGCACAAGGAACAAAAAGAGGAGAACAAGAGTGGCCAGAGCCTTGTCGCTGGTCAAGGGTAGGCTCGAGCCTTATGAAGCCCTCTGCTAGATTTGCCCTTGCTCGGCTGGCGCAGTAACACCTCCTCCCCCATGGCGGTGTCCAAACATGGCGCCATGGATGCAACTCTTGCTCCTGAAGGTTGAAGCAAAGGGAGGAAGAGATTAGAATATGGGCTTTTCTTAGCACTCGGCCCACAACCACCGGTCCACAAGGCCTAACTAGTAACTGATCCTCACACCCACCCCCCACCCCATTAGACACCGATTGCAATCGAACGGAAAGAGATTAAGAGAGTGCGCACCTGAGCACCTAAGCTTGAAGAGGAGAAACACTAGCGGGCGGCTACAGGCTGACTGACGCTCGCGAAAGCCGAGGTAGGGCTCAAGGAGGCGCGGCCTAGCTTGCTGGAAGAGGACGCTAGGAAGGGCCATGGTGGCGTGACGAGCTGATGCTGGGGAAGAGGAAGGGGGAGGACGGAAGGGCTGAGGAGGAAGTCAAGAGGGGAGGGGATCAGCCGACGATCGAGCGCTGGATCTGCGGCCTACATGCATTGCCGCTGCAGCCAGGAGGCTGAGCCATTGAGCATCGAGGAGGAGGGGGCGAGGAGGGGAGTGGACCTAGCGCAGTGGTGTAGTGGTATTTAATGTTTTTCCTAATTGTCACAAGTAATCTTTACTGTTTACTTTTGTGGATGAAATGACGACTTGATGTTGTATTGCATAGATAATTAGAGAGTAATCTAGATTCTAGACTTTCTAGTTGTATTTTTTTTGTAGTGATGAATTTTACTGTTTGTTCGTAGATTTACAATAATAGAGAAATGAATGTTGCATAAGTATTTTCCAAGAAATTCAAGTAGTGCTCCCTCCACCGGTGAGGGAATATTTTTGGCAATGAATAATATCAAAAGCAAATTTGCATCAAGGTAGAGGATGAATGGCTCAAATTTAGAAGAATTGATGATGATAGAATCATAAGACGCTTCTAATGCATGAAATCTCATAAATAAATTTGCCTCACGATTCAAGTTAGCGCCTCATTGGTATGTTTAGTTTTTTTTTATGCTGTGGGCACACTCGAGCTCAATCGGGCGTGGTTCAACCATCTACGGAGTGAGGGAAACACGGGAAAGGGGTGGTTTTAGATCGAGTGTGGCTCAGGGAGGCTGTCCACGGAGAGGGGTGGCGGGCGAAGGGAGGGTGCACGATGCGGGGCCAGTAGGCGAATGCTCATTCAAAATTGAGTTGGGTCTTGTGAATGCGATGTGTTGGTGGTGCTGCTGCCGAGTTTAATTGGATTTTCATTGACTGGGGAGGGAGATCGGGTTTTCGGCTCACCGGACAAGGGGAAGGTGGCGGCGGTGCTAGGGGAGGGGAGAGTTCGATTGCTTGCTCGGGGAGGAAGATGAGAGTGGTGCGAGGGGGCCTACAGCTGCAGTTGGCGTTTAATAGACGGGGGAGGTAGAGGGAGCTTGGGGTGGGTGCGGAGCCGTTGGTGCTCGGAGGGAGGGGATAGGGAGCTGCGCTAGCAAGGGATGGGCGTCCATGGCGGTTGGAGCGCGGTTCCTGCATGAGTTGGTGGGGGAAGAGACGGCTTGTAGCACGACGGTAATAGGCGGCGTTGCATGCCGGTCGGAGGGGGGTGCCGCACGGAGGAGTGCCGCAGGGACTGTTGGGCATGAGGGAGAGGCGAAGGCAATTGGGGGTGGTGACGAGGGAGTGCGGGGCCACCTCGGACAGGCGCTAACGCAGGCGAGAGCGTCGGGGGAGCCGCGGCATGGGCGCAGCCGAGAGTCATGGGCGGAGCGACAACGCGTAGGGGGAAGGAGAAAGCGGCTTCGACCAGGCGCCAGAGGGAGGGGGAAAGCGGGAAGTCCAGGGGAGGTGATTTGGGGAGGGTTTAAGGGTGGATTAGGGGAAAGCAAACAGCAATTAACGACAAGAATCAAGCTTTTGAATTTTCAGGTTGTTTCATATTCATCCATGTTATGGGCTGATTTTGGCGAGTGTAGCTGGGGTAGGAATTGGCGAAATAGCAATAGATTGGTAGGGAGGCAGCAAGAAGACAGAGGAAGGAGCCTTCGGCCAGGGAGAAGGTAGAGACGTGAGGGAGATAGATAGTTTCTTAACTATCTGCTTGATTTATTAGGAGATACAGAGTCCCCTTATAAAGAGATAGCCTAACAATGTTTAGCTAATAATCCTGAAGAGATCAAATCCTAACCCACCATACCTGAAGGGATATCAAACCTTAACATACCATATCTCTAAGAGCTAACTTGATAATCAAGTAAACTAACAGGCTAAGCTTCCCACGGTTCCAATGAACCTGGTGCGCATGGCTCATGGCCATGACATCCATCTCCAACTGCACATTCTGGTTCAAAACCCATGGAATTTGGGAAGATGCCTATAGATCTGTTGTGCTCATTTTGCTCTTCTTTTCCTTTATCTTGACTCTTTCTAGCACTTGCTATTTCTTGTAAATTATCTCTATCTTAACTACTGTCTACTACAAATGGAGTTCTTGTAAAGAAGAGACCTTACACAAATTCTCTAGAGATGTTAACAAATATTTATAAGGACACAATCAAACAACAATATATCTTCAGAAGCATATCAGAAATCCTAAACAAATATATATATACCTTCAACACGTGCATTTATGCGCATGAGTCAAGACCTCATGTTGCCAATGTACTTCGTGTGATACATCCTTCCTGCATCAAAACAATGTCTGATTAACTTTATTTGAATACTTGCAAAAGGTAGCTTTAAAGACATTTAAACTGTATCTGAAAGTTGATTCCTGTTCATATTGTTTACTGCCATCAACAAGGTTATCATAATATGCAGCTAGGAACTAACCTGATTTAGCCTTTTAGGTAGGACTACCAACTATGCAGCCTTGTTTAGCAGATGCAACATAATGGTAGTTAGCAAACCACACTTGTCAGTTGTCAGAGTTTGTCAACTACCAGTGCATTGATCAAGTCCATACAGAGATACAATCAAGCCAATCTCAAACTATCCAGCAGCTTCACTATTCTCAGCTCTGCAGGATCATACAGCACACCACCCACTGCCTTCTCCCACCCACTTGACTCCAAAGCGTTCACCCTTGCCAATCGGCACAACACCGACTCCAGCAACACTGGATCTCCTTCCCTTTCAATCCCCTCAACAAACCTCCTCACACCATCCTTGCTTGGTGCAAACCCCTTGAACACCATCTCATCCAAAACCTTCTCCACCTCATGAAACTCCCCAGCATCACACATCCCATCAAACAACATCCTATATGTCACAACATCGGGAGGGCACCCCCTTCTTGGCATATCCTCAACCAGCTCACTTGCATCCCGCCACAGCCCCAGCTTGCACAACCCAGCAACCAGTGTATTGTAACTTATCGCATCCGCCTTGCATCCACTCTTCTGCATGTCATCAAGCACCACAAATGCAGCATCAGAGTCCCTCTCATCCTCGCAGAAACCCGCAATCATCGCATTGTACACCACTCTATCAGCCAGAATTCCCCTTCCCTTCATCTCCTCCAGCAAGCCAACAACCTCCCCTTTCCGCCCTGCCCGGAACAATGCCCTTACCAGCGTTGCATACACAGCCGAATCCAGTCCAAGTTCTGGATTCCCCGCCATCTCCTCCTTGAGCCTCACCGCAGCGTCAACCTTTCCTCTCTCACAGAGCGCCTTCAACAGACTCGCATACACATGAGCATTTGGCATGACATTGTACCACCTAGCCATCGTCTCCTTCACCTGAAATGCCTCCTCGAGCCGACCACAGTCACATAGCGCGGCGACGATGGTGCCAAACGTGACGACAGTAGGGGGGATCCCCGGTGCAGCATTTCGTCGAGCAGGTCGCGCGCGTGCTCGACGGAACCAGACGCGGCCGCTGCTCGCATAAGGATGTTGTAGGTGCACGCGTCCGGGGGAATGGCGGCGTCGCGGCAGATGGAGAGGAGGTCGCGGAGGGGCGTGCGGCAGGCGAGGAGGGCGTGGAGGAGCGCGTTCAGGGCGCGGGCGGTGCGGGGCGCGGGGAAGGCGGGGTGCGAGAAGGCGCGGCGGGCGGCGGCGGGGAGGCGGGCACGGCCGTAGGAGGTGATGACGCGGCAGAGGAGCTGCTCCCGGGGGCGGAGGGAGGACGCGGGGAGCTGGGAGAGAAGGGACTCCATGGCGGGGAAGAAGCGCGCGGCGGCGAGCTTGGAGATGATGAGGTCGTAGCAGCGGAGGGAGTAGCGGAACGGGCTGGCTCCCGTCGGCGGACTGAGGAATAGGCGGAGGGCCGCGGCGGGGTCCGGCTCGCGGCGGAGGGCGGCGGCGAGGTGGTACGACGAGAACTTGTTGCCAGGCATGGCGGGCTTCGGAGGTGCGGCGTCGCGACGTGGAACAAGTTTTGAAGGGCGAGTTACTTTTGTAGCTACCGCTATTGGGCTGTTTGGATGTAGGCGGGCCATGTCGAGCCCAAATACTCGGCGTAGAACCGTTTGTTCTTGCTGGTGATACTGTTCTTCTCGTTTAAGTGGAGCCCTCTTCTATCTTTAATTTGTTTGAGCATTTGCTTAAGTTTAGCTTGTGCTATAATCAGTTGCTACTTTCGAAAGAACCGAAGAAGATTAGAAGCTGGGAATGCTCCATATTCTTGCAAAAACTAAACTGATACGGTGAAATTCGTGTATTCCAAACATGCCTCGAAGGTTACGCGAAAGGAAGTTGATCCGTTCGTAAGCTGTGCTGCACAATCCCTGAAACTTCTCTCCTGTCCAGCCATATCCAGGCACCGCTCTCAAATACCGTCTTGCATGTCGAGAGGAAGCAAAGAAAAATCAGCATCCTTATCTTTCATCAACGAATAACAGTTACAGTTGAAAGCCATCTTGAGGATTGAACAGTCAGAGGTGTTCTCGTTGCCGTAACCTCATTCGATATTTGGCCATATGCATGCAAGCCCTTAGCATCTGGAGCTGAAAATGGCATGTACAACCAAACACGCCAATTCATGCACAGCAAACCTCTGTGAGTAGCAGGGCTCACCGTCTTTCCATTAAACAAGACATTGACCATTGAGCAACATAACATTTATGGGTAGTTATATCATATATCGAGATGCATTCCATGTGGTATTTGTCTAGTCCTTTCGGAGACATTCTTTACTGTCACTTGAAATCTCGCTGCTCTTAATTCAGACGATTGATTGATTGAGTCGGATGAGTTTGTTTGGTTCATAAGAATGTAAGATGGTTTCCATCATTGCAGTTAGAACCTAGAACTGCCTTATTTAAGTAAGTCATCATGTAAGGATTACTTGGCCCTGTTTAGTAACCTGTGCTAGCTATGGGGACAAGGGTGAAAGGAGTGAACTGTAAGAAAAGTAGGGATTAGTATTGTCCTAACTCCAATCATCACATGTTGGTTTTAACCTTTCAGGATGGGGATGCAATGTTTTTGTGTACTTGCAGGTGTTGCTTCCAAGTGATGTCATGTCACTTGGGGCAGGCCTTCGCGACCAAATCATGTCCGCAAAATGATCCACTTCACGCTAGTTAGCTAAGTGTGAGCCTAAGCATCCTTATCTCCCCAATAAAAGTAAAGAGAAAAATTCAAAGGATCATAAAAGAAGAATCAAAGACTGATGACAATCATAATGGGGAATTAATCTAATCTACGAATACAAAAATAAAACTATGAGCCCATACCAATATACCATACACCCTCCAAGTAATACAAGAGGTAAGCCGATTTTTTAATATTACAACGTAAATGCACACAGTGCGCACGCACCACCGTGCACACACCATACATGTAAGTGCACTTACTAGCACACACCTAAAATTACCAAAGGCCTATTTAGTAGAGTTTTAGATTTTGATTTTTCAGCTTCTACTTCTGATTCGTAAAGAATCCATTCCTCTGAAAATCTAGAGCTTGCCAAGAGAAACGTTTGGCTGGAGATTGACTCCAAAAATCTTGAAAGAGAGGATTGGAGGCAAAAAAGACTATCCTACTCCTAGTTTTTATCACTTTAAGAAATCTTACCCATTTCTATTTATACACAAATTTGTGAAACTTTTCTACAAATTTCTCAAGATCAAGAGTATTTGAATGTGATGCATACAAATACAAATCATGTACAAGAAGAAATTAACACCACATGGTATAAATCATTCTATCATATACTATTATGGGAACATTCTAAAATTATTAGAATATTACCACATACATGTTCATGTAATAGCTTAATTATTTGGTCAGATCTACAAATTACAGATAAAATTATGGAGGACAAGGGGGAGGGCAGCCGACAAGCTCTAACCTTATGGCCACAGACAAGGTCGTCGTTGGTCATTGATGTTCGAGTGTTGAGGTCGTAGGCGCAGGACACGCAGGATGATAGGATCTAGGACCAGCGGTGCAGACTGGATCTGAGGCGGTGATGAGGGTCGTGAGGTAATCCCAGGGTGATACGCTCTGATACCAAGATGATACGAGGTCGCCTGATCTTCTCGACGTAGGATGGATATTTGCGGGAGTCTTGATGAATCGTGGCGATCCTCCAATGTCAGTGCAAGAGATGAACACTATTTAATCCGCCAAAACACACTTGCATTGATTTTGCCGACCACCAAGCGAAGATCTATTATGCACCCAATTCCCAACGAAAAGGCTGGCTGAACGATCTTGAATGAAGAAACTATCTAATTCCTCATGAAACTCAAGCACGAACAATAGTATATTATTCTCAAAGGTGGTCTGAACCCTAAAGCTGCCAATGCATGGCTTATATAGTCACTTGGGACGTCCATAGGATCCCCAAACCGAATAACTCAACCCTATATGGTTTTATATACGAACTTTCACAAAAAAGGAAACTAGATTTTACAGCTATCATATTGTTTCAGTTATAACTTTTGATTCGTGATGAATTTGAAGGTGGAACTAGATCCATTTGCGTATTCCTTGAAATTATCTTTCCAACGAGTACAAGAACACTTGAATCGGACTTCGTTTGTGAAAGTTATGGCCTTTTTAGCAACTGCTTGTCAGGCTGTCCCGAACCAAATACGAATTGAATTCTGAGTTGAATCCGAGTTTGAATCCAGTTGGGCTTGTGGGAGGTACAAATTGGGCTTGAAAATCTTATCCAAAAGTTGTAGTTTAAGTCCTTGAGTTCCTCCATTTTGCTCTCCCATTGCTTAGGCTTTTCTCTTGTGTGGTCCTTCCGCATGGGTTTTATTCCTTCATGTCTTTGGCACCTAATGTGGTTATTCTCTTCCTTTTGCCTCTCCATTGCTTTATCATTAATAAACCTAAAAATGCACCATGTAATAACATGAGGTAATATTCCATCCTTATGAATAACAATATTATATTTAGTTTGGAATGAGTTCACCTTGCCATATTTCATGTGACCCAATAATTCTTTCCAGTTGAATAAAATATTTAATTGAAAAGTATAAGACACGTGCGTATCCGCATCATCCCCTCCTTCTTCAAGAAAAGCCGTCCCTGGCTTTTGATAGTCTGAAATTGTACTAAACAAAGAATACAACGTGTATACATGGTATATATATATTTGTCGTCAACACTTCTTCAATTTATCTCATCATGAACTTCAGAAAGTGTTATAAACGAAAAGAACAACACATATGCATGGTATATGTAAGAGTCAATTGCTGTGGTATTCTCATTATTTTGTACAAACCGATTAATATAGCATTGACCAAAAGATCTATGTATTGCAATATTGTTTGTCACATCATTCTCCCTCCCATAAAAGAAAGTCGTCCTCGACTTTTCTAAGGACATGGCTATATCATTAATGGATAAAATCAGATTTAGTTGTTCAGATATGGGAAAGAAAATTTTAAACTCTGATTATTTTTGCATAATTGTACATCAAAGATCGAATAAGTAGACTTATAAAATCTTCCTATACAGTAAGTGCTATTGTTGAAATTCATCCCATTGTGATCATGACATGGCATAAAAGATTGTTTATCCATAATATGCGATTTCAATTCAGCAAGCTTATCACAAGTAATGCAAATTCTGTGAACATAAAATTTATCATCTACACTATAATCTCCAATCAAATTGAATTTATATGTGTAGGTATGTGTACTAACTAGTGATTTTGAATATAAAATTTCAGCAACATTATCAATCACACTAGATAGCTCTCTAGAATCATCGAACATGATATAGCATAAATATTCATTAGAAGATATTCTAGTAAGAACTTTCTTATGAGTAATCAATTCCATATTATGTAAATTGAGTAAAGAAATTTTAGAATATGGAATTGTTGGTTGATTATATGAGTTCTCACAATTACTCACCTTTGCACATTTAAATTCAGGACCAATAGTGTTACCTTTGTCGTCCTACTCAGATGATGTAGGCGTTGGGAGTTTAAAATTATTAGAATGTACCCACGGCGTAGCAAGCACTTCGTCCTTTCCTGTGGTTATCTCCTTCTCATTTGGATTCAAAGATACAGATTGTTGAACGTTCAATTCTTCGTCTTTAATGTCATCCTGCACAATATGATAAACAACACTAGAAGTAGATATTAATATGTTAGTTTCATAATCAACTTCTCTTTGTCTATCTCTCTTTTCTTTCAATGTGTTTCACACACTTTCAATTGGGATGCTCTTAACCTCACATATGGTGGAATCACACAACTCACTCTTTTTATCTCTATCATTGAATTTGGTTATATGGCTCTCATCTTCACATGGGTTGTGGTGTATCTCGGGAGCTATATGTAGTTTTGGAATACTATATGTCTCCTTGACCAAATGAAAAGTCTCATGCTCAGTCATCTTCTCATGTATCACACTAGTAGAGGCAGTAGAATTGAAGTATGAACAGGGAGAAAATTGTGGTGTATGTCTCTCCATAAGTCTCTTCTCCTTTTGAATAGCATAATTCACAAGATCTTGCACACTACCAAAATATTTATGTTGAAGTGTAGTGACGATCTTAGAATTCAATTCTCTTTTGAAGTATGTATTCTTTTGTAGTTCACTGGTGACACCAGCCCGACGTAATGCATCTTGTAGCTCAAAATAATATTTTTGCACAATATTACTCTCTTATGTGATACTCTCCAAATAGCGAAGCAATCCCTGTGCATAATAGGATTGCACAAATTCTCTCCTCATGAGTGCCTTCAAATCTGATCAAGATTTAACGAATTCATTTCTAAATCGTTGATGCCACCAACTATAACCATAATCTTTAAATTCTCTAGTGGTACACATCACCTCTTGGTCTTTGAAAAGCTTTTGAAATCTAAATACTTTCTCCATTCGCTATTTTCACTCAAGATACTCCTCTAGATCTTCACTGCCATAGAAAGGATTAAAGCTATCTTTGACTTGTTGTAGATGAAGTACCCGCACAATATCATTCACGATGTTCGAGCGTAATACTTTCATTTGATGATTGAATTCAATGCGCATATCTTGCGCAGAATTGTTAATCTCCGCCTTGAGTTACACTTTCAAGGTGGAAGAAGTGACGGCAAGCTCATTGCGTAAAGTCCCACGCAAAGGTTGGAATTGAAAACGACTCGTCGGGGTATACTGCTCTCCCATATTATTGTCTCCACCTGTCATGGTTAGTTATACGAAGAATGCACAAATACCACAACATATATACGATATGTGGAGTTCACTCTATCTCACTTTTTCTTCACTAAGTAAAGTTCTTACCTTTTCGAAGTGAATTGAGGCAAAAAGAAACTTACACTTGGTGGTGGTTACATGTCGGGACCCGGAACAACAACTCCAAGTCTCTCTGTGTAAATCGCACTATCCTAGGAAAAGCTAGTGCACACAGGGTTAACAGTAATGTATATCATGCAAAAATCACCACCGAATATTATTAAACGACAAAATACGGCCTTAAGGCCAAGTCTTACAATATAGGGGCATAAGGCCAACAAGAGAAATAAAACAGCGAAAAACAGTAAAAGTAGCATAACAGCCCATCCAGCCTCCCACAGGTGAATAACTGTAAGACGCGTCCTATTCGCTGAGGTAGTCCTCACCGTCGTAGTCGCCCTCGAAGTCTGGCAACAGATTTAGCAAGGTGAGTACAAGAATACTCTCAAGGTAAGCACATAAAGTACTTACGCAAGTTACACCAGGAGATATAACAGAATTGATGCATGCATAATGGATTTCAAAGGAAGGCTTAATATGGTAAATGTGCGGAAAGCAATACTTGAATTTGAATACAATAATGTAAGTACGAAAAGCTGAACTTTAATACAGTATATGAACATTAATTTTAACAAGTAATATCGTTAGCGTAGGCTCCGACCCACACTAACCTATCCACGGGAATCCTACCCGGACCAAAACCAAACCATCATTTGTTTGCTCAAAAACCAGGTTTTATAAAATCCAAGTCTAATCTGTAAAAACTTTACTCAGCATGTCCATGACCGTGGACACGGCTATCCAGGATAGATTTTAACTCTACAGAGGTGTACAACTTTACCCACAAGACATTCCCTCTCACTTGAGCCACACGATAAACACACTGCCTTAGGTGTGCGGCGGAGAGTTCATGACAAGGCTGTTCCAATGATCCATAGCCAAAATAATCACGCCGCCACTAAAGTTTCACCACAACTCGAATCCACGAATTGGAGCCCCCTTTGGTGCCATGTGAGACTTTCCACAGCCTACGCCGCGCTCACATTCAGCCTATAGCGAGACTATATTTGGAACTTCACAAATTACTTAGCCAGGTCCGTCCCATACCGGACTTTGTAGTAGTACGAAGTGACTTTGTAAAATGAATCACAGAAACGGTCCTTCAGTTGATTTAGGCCCATCCACATTCCCCCGTGCACGACAATCAACCAGGTGTCACCAAACATGAGGCATGCCGGCACCCACCACCTAACCATTAGCCTAAGTCCAAATCAAGAGTTTCTATTTTCATTTTTAAATAATTTTCGTAAACCATCATTGACTCACCGAAGTCAAGAACTAATTTTAAATCGTCATTTCATGCGAAAGAAATGATTCCACCTAAAATCATACTAGGCCAGGCTAAGCATTTCTATAAAATTTTCTAGTTAATACTATGGTACTAACTAGTTTTCAGCTAGGGTGACAAGATATACGAATTCGAGATTCAAAATTGGCTATAGTCAAAGGATCATGGGTGTAACTATGTTTAAAATCGAATTTGAACTAAATTTGAATAAAGATACGTATGCATATACAGTAAAACAACATAAATAAATTTGAAATACTGGGGTCAACATGGTCAAAGGTGTAACTTGCCTTGATCGAAGTCCTGCTGGGAATCGTCGAACTCAAAGTCTCCGGAATCGTCGAAATCTATTATAAAGATCCAATTCAAAGAAAAATTCAAAAACAAAATTCAAATAATTTCAAAATTTCAAAATTATGCCAGAAATGGATAGATCATGATTTTAGAAAATTTTAGAAATTTGAATGGGTCAATTCGGAGTTAAAATGCAAAAGTTATAGCCTTCCAAAGTTTAAATACAAAATAAAAAAATACCCAATTTCTATAATTATTTTTAAACCGAAAAAGCATTTATGACGTCAGCAGGAATTATTTTTCTAAAGGAAAGTCTGGAATATGATGTCAGCAAGGGAATTAGATTTTTGGCCGAATTATTTTTAAACGAAAAAAATCGGGTTTATGACGTCAGCTGACGTCAGCCCTGGATTTTGAGTGGCTGATAGGTGGGCCCGGGTGGTGAGGTGGCGCGCGTGGTGTGTCAGCGCACACGTGGCGCGGGCGGGAGCGGGTGGTGCTGGCGTGACCTTCGATTATCACTAACTCATAAATTCAAACGGTTCAGAAAATCGTCTGTGATGACGTTTTTGAACCGTCTGTGATACGGTTTTCTATAGTAGTGACAGGCGTCGCGCTTAATACTAACGGATTCTATAGAACTATCTATGATAAAGCGTTCAATATGACCTTCTCTATAGTAGTATCACATGTCAAAAAATACAAAGAGTTTAATTTCGACCTATGAATGACAAGAATATTCCGATCTCAAAAGGATCCCAAAGAGCTATGAACATTCTTGTCGATCAGCAATAAGGAAGTGTACAGGTTGAGTACAATATAAAGCTGGGAATATATGCAATTGTTTGGATCTATCACCTCGGCGCTAGCTATACATTCGAGTTGCCATCACATGCAAGCCATGCAGGTCGATCGATAAGCATGGGCGGACTGGAAAAAGTGAAGAAAAAATTAATCCCACATGCATTCACAATTTGATTTATCTATCTTTCCAGAGGTCTCGTATGTGTTAACAACAAATAATATAGTAAACATATATTGGCATTTTCAATGGTCCTAGCTAAGTACTATCTATAAGGATTTCACATCATCTATAAAGTACACACTAAAAGCTAGCATTCCAAAGAACTATCTATAAGGGTAGCTATTTGATGTTTACATACACACACAGTCATTTATAGATGCTGCCTCGTTTTGCATTATAGACTAGAGACGAAATAGTAGCTAGTTATTTGTGTTTTGTATACTCTCTTTCCTCCACATATAATATATACTGATATGTACATATAAATAACCAATGAATCAGCACCATTAAAGATGCCCTAAGACGTTAGATTTGAACGGGCAAACCGCCGCAATAGTATCGACAGCATGGGTTCAACGAATTTCGTGCAAATAAAATGGTAGTGATGCTAGGTACAGCCGTACAGGCAAACCGCCGCAATAGAGGTATCGAGAGTTGTTGGTTCACACAATCAGCTTCAAGTCATCGGTCTACACGTGCTACGTACAGTAGCCTCAGCATGACACGATAACCCACGTCATGGCCAAGGCTTTTTTTTGGTTTTCCAATTAATTTTTAACTTTAACTATTATTAATTAATACTATTTATTAGACTACCAATCACAATTAAAAACTCAAAAACACATCTGTTGCAAACTACCAAGAACGGCCCTAGATGCATTAACCGGAGCTGCAGACTGTAGATGAACAGTAGTAGACTATTAGTGCACGCGGTGCTTGTGAGCACTAAGCAAAACGCATCTGTTCCACTAGGGTATTTTTTGTCGATCTGCATCAATTCCTTTTTTTTCTAATCGATTATACATCACGCCGTGCGATCTGCTAGCTTTTGCAATGCCCAGCTTGGCATCATGCCATGCATGGGCTGCTCAGAATGCAGAAAACACAATCTGACATTCTGACGAGGCATGAGGGGGGAGAGAAAATTTTCTCGTGGATCCCTGCCTGCCATCGCACGTGATCTCTGGTCGTACGTGCTCTGCACAGGGAGAGAGAGAGAGGGAGAGAGGCGCCAAGAAAGGAAGAGAAAGATGTGGGTCCCACTCTGAGGAATAACAGTCCCAATGAGTCATAGTTCAGGGCATCTTTTTCTGTACGGGCTGGTAATTTTCTATGCGCGTCTCACTCCACGCCCAGCATCTTGAGAATGAAAAGCTTTCAGAATAGCGATAGTTACAGGTTAAAATTTTATTGTAGTTAATTTTTTTATTGTAGTTGAGTTGATTTATTAAGTATAATTAAATTAAAAAATAGAAAAAATATGTTAGTCCATCATGACAATGCAAAGAAATATAGGAAAAAATACAAAAAAACCTAAAATATCTAAAAAAATCAAAAAGATAGATTACTGAATCATGTGAGCACCGTTGCTGACGCTTGATTTTTTTTAAGTAAAACATGTTTAATTCAATTTGTGCAAATATATATTTATATATTTTTTTACTAGAATAACCCTCTAACGTATTCGTCATACTAATAGAGGCATCAACATTCAGCCGTGCAACAATAGAGGACGACATGAAGCCACTTCGGCCAAGCATGCGACTCAGGCGCAACGCTCCAGTCGCGCCACGGTCACGCGACCAACGGCTATATAAAGCCAAAAATCGGTCGAAATCCTCACTTTAATTTGAAAAAAGGAGAAAGAGGGAGAGGAGGAGGTTCTGCCCGTCTGCCTTCGTGTGCACGCTTCTTTTGCGTATAGTTCTCGTTGCTCTTGTAATTTGTTAGTTATTTCGATGAAAACATGGTAGGCTAACAATAACGAACATAGATTAGTGGTAGAACTAGAGTTGCTAGTTGTAGATCCACAAATTTTAGTGGTAATGTCATGTGTAGTTTATTAGAAACCATAGTTTTTGAGTGATGTAGTTTATGAACGATCGGTTAGCCTTATTTGCAGATCAACTAGTGCAAGACCTAGGGATGTTAGGTTTATATGTACATGAGTTTTGCATTGGATTTTAGGCCATTTGTATGTTGTAGTCAAAATTATATTTGAACATTTCTAGTTGTGCTGTAGGAGATGTAGATGGAACAGAGAGCATTTCGATGTGTATGGCACGGTTTATTCGTGCGGGGTATAGTTTAATTTAGTTTTTATGAGGCTTGACGTAGGAGGTGTAATTTCTATAATTTCATTGTGTTTTGAATATTTTAGATCATATGATAGGTATGTCAACTCAACATGCTTTCAGACTATATTATGGGCATGATAAAGTTTGGGAGGGGTCGTATGGGGTTGATTTCAGCAATTTCCCATAGATCGCACTATTTCACATAGACCCAGACAATCTTAAAATCGAGGAGGTGTTGTTGTTGCTGACTTATAGCTTCTCATTAGACCCGGTGGTGTTTGGTGTTACTGTGAAATGCTTGTGTAGTCGTTCTATGGAAATCATCTGTTGGGAGTTGAGGCCCCTCAAGCAAACAAAGTCATGGATGTCCTACTTGGTGGAAATGTGTGCTGTTAGTCTAGGCCTATTTCAAGGATAGTTCAAGTATAATTAGCGGTGACTGTGAAGTGGGTGAGAGTAATACAAGTGTGCATGTGGAAGTTAGGGATGTTTGGAGAGAGTAACGGTGGTGGAGATGTAGTTGAGACCGAAGATAACCATGTTCAATCTACCTGATATGCGAATGAAGGGGAGGATATTGAATTCATAGTAGATGACTTGGAGCAGGAAGACCAGAGGACCAGGGCTGAAGAACAAGCGTTAGAAGAGGATGAGGATATGGACAACAGTTTGGATGATGAAGATGCCCCCAATGCACCAGTTCTTAATTATTGGAACAAATACGATGCTAAGGACTTAATTGTGAATGATGATCACGATTCCCCATAGGAGTACCAGGAGAATGAGGTGCATGTCCATGCCATGTGTCCAAACAAGCTAGCACTGCAGGATGTTGTCAAACTATGGCATTATCAACGCAGATGGGTTATCAAATCTAATTAACAGCAGTACACTATGAAGTGTGAGCAGCCTGGGCATCCTTGGCGTGTTCACACATACTAGCCGAAGCATAAAATGCACTGATTGTGTCAAAGGTGGAGGCTCACTTATGTATTTTGAGCAACGTGCTGGCAAAGCACTAGAACCTTACTTCCTTTTTCATTGTAGATCTCATGAATAAGGAGATTGTGGAGAAGAATGATATGGAAGAAAAACATATCATGTTAGCCATAAAGAAGAAGTACAAGCACAAGATCAATTATGCGAAGGCGTGGAGGGTGAAGCAAAAAGCAATGGAGAAAAGGTTAGATACATTTGAGTTTGCCTACAACAATCTTTCTAGTGTATTGGATGTGCTATCGGAGAGAAACCTCAGGACGTACATTGCTATCAAAGAATAGACATTAGTTAGACTGTGGGGTTACATGGTAATGCGATGGGCTTTTCTTGCATTTGGTGCCTACATTTATGCCTTTCTGTAGTGCTGACCATTGATGTGTGTGGACAAAACTTTCTTGATAGGGAAGTATAGGGAGAAGATCCTAACGACAATTGGAGTGGACAGCAACAATCAGATCCTACCTTTGAGCTTTGGCTATTGCATCTGTGAAGAGCGAGAATTTCGATAGTTAGTTGTGGTTCTTCAAGCATGTTAAAATCGGAGTGGTTAGTGAATGTTCCGATGTTTGCATCATTCATGATCGACATGCTGGGTTAATGAATACTATCAAGACTCTCTAGGAAGATGAAAATGAGCCTTTTCCTTGGCATGACAATCAAAACCATTGGTGCATGTGCCACTTGGGTGCCAACTTCTACAAGCAGTTCAAAGATGACAAAGTTGATGAAGTTGTTCAAGAGGTTGTGCAAACAAAACCAATAGAGGAAGGTCGATGCAATTTGGGAGACACTATACGAGTTGCACAAAAGCACGTCGATAAGAGGAATAAGCAACCTGCTACAAGCAACGACCATGTACTGGAATGATTGGAGCCATTGCTAGAGATGGATCTACCTGAATTGACAAGGATTGCAAGGAGTATCAAATGTTTCTTGCATTAGATTGTGGCTGAGTTGATAGAGAAGTGGACCTTGCTTCAAGACATAAACAGCATAATGATAACCAACATGGCCGAGGTATACAGCTGGGTACTGAAGGGCCTTCGTGACATATCCCTAGTGACCATCGTGGAGGATGTGTTGTATGCTGCAATCAAGTATTTTATGGATAGGCACCGTGCTTCTGCACTACATGCCAACAATCTAGTGATGCCCTACTGTACCACGATGATGAAATACATGGAGGGTAGGTGCGAGAAGACGCGTTAGCATGCAATGTTTTTTATGGGAACTAAACAAGACGCGTTAGCATGCAATGTTTTTTATGGGAACTAAACAACTTTGGTTTGACATGCTACTGAGGGACAAAGCTGGCTTTGGAACTACCTGTGTTGTGATCATGCACAATGTCAATCTTGGAGATCAGAACAATACATGTGAGTGCACAAGCAACAAGCTAGAGCTTCTCCACAGGACATGCTCTCATGTGTTGGTTGCATATGGGTTCATCAAGATAGACCCTATAGGGTTTGTATCAGAGTACTTCATGAAGGACAAAGTGCTTAAGACCAGGAGCGGGGAGATGCATGAATTTTGTGTTGTTTAGAACTTCACACACTTTGACATTGACACTGGGATATGGGTTTTTGACTTGGAATTGCTCAAGGGTTGGAAATGACCAACATAGACTCATCGTATCTAAAATGACATAGACAAATCTGAAGCCGGATGCCCAATCAAGAGGTGCATCCTCTATAGGGAGTAAGATCACAGGAAGAATAAATGCACGAAGCAAAATGAGCCTCATGAAGGTTAGAGTGGCTAGCTCGTGGTCATGGAGGATGACAAGACATGTGGTCATGGAGGATGACAAGTTACTAAGAATGAGCCTGGGGTTACCATCTGAATATGTATACTTGTAGTCTATTTTAGTTTGTTCCTATATTTTGTATCATTGTGTTAAGCATTGGTACTATGTTTGTTTTAAACTAATTTCCTTGTGCTCATACGTAATGAAATGTGTTGTAAATCCGAGATGTACACTAAGAAATGTGCACCTATGGTACCCACCCTAGGTATATGGCACCATCACTTTTGGTTTTGCCACGTTAGGATTGTCAAATGCAGCTAGGTAACCACTATCTATTTTTCACATGCAAGTGGGAAGATGACCACAATGAAGGGATCTTGGCATATGGTCTCATCCGCTGTGGACCTCTCGTGAGATGACTTATTCGTGGATTTTAGAGCACACTTAGACGTGCTTGAAGGGTCACGGCTATTTAGTGTGCTGGCCCCCATGCAGCCCACACACCTTGTGGATCCGTTGACACATCTCTTCTTGCTACACCACTTGAGTCAACAATCATCATATTGTCTGACCGATTGACCGATTGACCATGGCGTGGCCGCATGTTAGTCTTCTATTGATATTTTTCATTCTACCTCTCTCAAATAGAACTACCTTGTTCATCTATGACAACAAGGAAGAAGATGCATATGGGAATGGTGGTCGACTAAAGAGGACATGGATCTTATCATGTATGGGCCTGCGGCTATTGCTAGAATGAAGGAGCATGAGCATGAATGGAAGAAGAGTAAAAAGGAAGAATATATGGAGAGTATGCGAAAGAATATATGGAGAATATGTGGAAGATATGCGAACAATACCTTGAAGATTAGAGGAAAGCCCGTAGGGGGAGTAGTACATATGCCCACAAGCCTGATTTGATCTCCATCCGTCAAGTATTTTTCTTTCCAAAAGGCATGTTTGTATTGTATTTGTAGTTCAGGTTGGTAGTTCGTGTATGTTGCCATTTGTAACGTAGGAATAGCGAGGCAAACATATGCACCTAACCAAATCCCATGTGCCATGTAATTCACACATTCTTTATGAAGTATTATGTCAGGCTTGAAATTTTATCCTCATTGCTATATTCTTACTTAAACCGAGGCTTATGAAATATTTGTCCAATTGATCATATAATAAAAACATACATAATTTTGGTGCACACATACAGTTTTCATCGAGTTACGATTTTGGTGCACACATACAGTTTTCATCGAGTTACGATTATTCAACTTTCCATTGTGCATACATTCTGTCTAACTAATCCAACTAAATAATATGTCCGAACTATGAAAACCTTCCGAATAAAATGAAAAAAGCAATCACCTACTATTAACCGCAAAAGAAAGATATGTCTATATGGCACTCTGGGCATCAAAGTGTTCAAGAAATGAAGTTAGTGTCAGTGTGAGAGCTTTTCAAATGGTTGATATAAGGTTATTTCTGAATTTTTTATGAAACATTTATTTTATAAAATTAATAAAATAATGTACTATTTGAAAGAAGGGATGGCAGCCTTTAGTCACTAGTTGGGCACACGATTGGGCCCAATCATTTGACCAGCGCACGACTGGGCCTCAATCCTGTGGCCAGCGCGTGACTGGGCCTAAGTCACAGGCTCACCTGAGTCACTAGGTCTTAGTCGCTTAGTGCGCCTACGACCGAGGTTATTCCTATAAAAAATTAGATGGTTTATTTGCGTAAATTAAAGTAAAAATTGGTTTATTTAAAAAAATTTGCTTCCACTTGAGATCTCTCGTGAGCCAATAATTTACTCTGAATACCCTAGGGAAAAACGTTAGTATGCTAATAGGGCGACTAAGGCTCCCGTTTGGTACGAATAAACTCTTCCTATTTTTGTGAGAATTAAACTATTCCAAACAAAATTTCTGCGTTCCACACAATGCCTAAAATTCATTTGGATCCTAGAAATTTATACCAGTTTCGTACATACGCCACAATGAGTGAAATTGGATGATTCCTTTCCTTTGGAATTGGTACGAGAATCTCGCATTCTAATGAGCCTAGATCTCGCTAATGATATAGGAGTTTAGGCCCCGCTCATAATGGCTGTGAGTGGTGGCATTCGGAGATCGCGCGGCTTCTCGATCACTGTAGTGATTTTGTCGTTTTCTTTTTTTTCTTTTTGGTTTTTGTATTTTATTTTTTCCGTATTCTTTTGAATTGTTCATGATAAGTTAACATGGAGCTTTTATTTTTTAAATATTTTTTTAATTTAAGTATGCCTAATAAGCCAACTCAGTTACAGTAAAAAAATCAACCAACTACAATAAAATTTCATCCAGTAAAAATTATTGCTATTCCGAACATCTTACAATATTCTTACAATATTCGAACACCTTACAATATTCGATGTCAGGCGGTCTGCCAGAAATAACTTGACGCCTTGGATGCCAGTTCAAAAAAAAAAAGCACATATATCGATCATGCAATGCGTCCTCGTCTCATATATCATCATCCAGTAGTACTACGCCCACTCGTTTCCTTGTCACTGTCGCTGTCATCTTGTTCTAGTTTTCAGTAATATGCTGTCATCATTCGAAGTTTTGAACAGAAGTTCCTTACATTGCCAGTTTAGATTCTAGCTAGTACAAGAGATATGGTGCCATGGAAAACACCTGGTTTGCTGCATGCATGCGACGGTGGATACAACTTGGAGATCCAAACATGAAAGGGAACTATGGTCCTGCTCTTTGTGGTTTATAAAAGTCGTTTTTAATTTTTACTATAGTAATTAACTTTTAAACAGAGTATTTTTTTAAAATAGGATCTACAAATTAATTGTAGTACATATTAAAAATTTAATATTTGTACCATCAAAAATCGCAAGCGAGTATCTCTCTTTCCGTAATCTCTATCGCAAACAGCCAAAAAGCCATCAGCCACAGCCAAAAACCATCAACCGCAGCCAAAAAGAACAGGCCCTATAGCTTTGTGTTTCACAACAGTTTGGCGGTTATTCCATTCAAATTTTTTTTGACGGGTATTCCTCCTTTTGAGCTGGATTAATAAGAGGAAAAGAGAAATAACCACAGACATTATATATGTAAGAAGAAACATCTATGCACAACCACCTACTTGAGCCACTGAATTAACTTACTCGGACTTGTTTGATGTGGCTATGGTTTATGGTTTTTGTTAAAATTTTTGAATTTTAGCTGTTACGACAAAGATTACGGAGAGAGATGTACTCGCTTGCGATTTTAGATGGTACAGATGTTGAGTTTTTAATGTATACTACAATTAACTTGTAGACTCTGTTTTGAAAAAATACTTCGTTTAAAAATTAGGTATTATAGAAAAACTAAAAATGGCTTCAAATTCCTCCATTTGGCGTTTGCCTATCAACGACACATTACTAGCAGGATATTGTGAACGTTTTGTTTGTACACGTAGCAGCTAATTAAGGAAACAAAATCTGAATAGAGGGAGCATCTAAATATGCTGCTGTTATAATTTCGCTGTTAGCTAGATGATAATACCAAGTTTTTATTACGAGATGAGGACATAGATAGGAGCTCGAAACATCATTCTGGACCTTCACCAGATGAGCATGGCATATGACTGCAATTAATCTAAATAAGTCAATCATTGTATATGTCCATGCACATATATGACATATGGATATGAATTTCATATTGCGAAATATCAGGTGAAATGTCAACTTAGTGAAAATTTGCATTTTCACCAAACCCAGAAGTTTGTACAAATTATAAAAAAATTACTAGGTGTAGTGGATGATATGTTCTATATCTCTGCAAAATTCAAGATCAAAAGTTTGGAAGATAGCAAAAAGACAAGGAAAAATTAGGTACATACCATTATAAAGTGATCACATTAGAAATATACCATTATAAAGTTTTAACTTAGAATTATACCACTCCAGAGTGTCTATGTTTTGAAATATACCATTATAACCACTTTTATGTGTTTTCTATCAAATACACAACCCGTATTTATGTATATATTTTTATACTTCCTAAAATACCTTTGCTCCTCCCGATTAGATCTGAATCAAGCGCACGCCCATACGCCCACGTACCGATCCCGCATCTGCCCGCTGCGTACGATGACGAACGACACGTCCAATCCACGTACGACGTACGACGATGAACGGCGACGGGTGCTGCATTGAGCAAATATAGGTAAAAGTAACTAGGAGCGGTATCTTGAAACAAAATAACGTGCATACCTGCATGGCACTCGATTTTTCCGTTGTACCTTCCCCCGGTCTCCACAAATCGTCAACCTCGATAGCTCTGGCGCATGGTCGCGGCACGTACGCAATCGTCTTCCCCTGCTCTTCCTTGCCACTACCAGCCAGTGCCAAGGGACAGCGCGGAAGGTACCTGTGAGTCTGTGACCGAGAGAAGAAAATGGTTGGCGGTAGACTGGTGGTGGTGTGCTTTCCGTTCACATGGCCGTGGCTGGCCTGTGTCGTGATCGTTGCGGCCTTGGAAAGCACCGTCTCGACGAACGGCGGAGGAATATGGCGGCGGAGTAGGGCTATGGGTAATGGAGCGGCGGTCTTCGAGAAGTCGAGACGGCGCTTCACTGATGCCATCGAGCGGCCGCGAGTTGCGACCACGAGTGGCTGGCAGCACACGGCGCATAGCGGCGTGGATTGGACGCGCCGTTCGTCGTCGTACGCGGCGGGCAGATGCGGGATCAGTAGGTGGGCGTATGGGTATGCGTTTGATTCAGATCTAATCAGGAGGAGCAAGAGTATTTTAGAAAGTACGAAAATACATGTATAAATATGAACTGTGTATTTGATAGAAAATACATGAAAGTGGTTATAATGGCATATTTCAAAACATAGATACTTTGGAGTGGTATGATTATAAACCAAAACTTTATAATGGTATATTTCTAATGTGATCACTTTATAATGACATGTACCTAATTTTTCCAAAAGACAAATACTTAGCCAAAGCAGCGAAAACATTATCTCAGCAAGTATTGGTATTTTTCTCGCAAGCATGACTAAGTTTGACCTTGAAATTTTGCAGAGATATAAAACATAACCTCTCCTATATCTTATAATTTTTTTGAGATTTTTTGAAAACTTCTAAGTTTGATTTTCATAGAATTTTCACCAGATAGGTCGACATGTTATATAGCATAAAACTTACAGAGGCACCTGGCATGCAGTAAAATTTATGAAAAAATAATTTTTAATGCACGTGGATTTTGTTGTCTTGAGACCATCTGAAGTGAAACACCTTAAAAATTCAAAATTTTGATTTGTTTCTTGGATTTTACTTGAAATTCCTTTTCCTTCCCAACTTGGCATCACTCCTTGGAAATCCTTCTTTGGTCCCCACCTCTCCCATTCGTTGGTGCCTTCTGAAAAGCCGCCTCTCCACCACTTCTCTGTTCCCTGCCTCCACGCAGCCACACGTCGCCACTCAAAATTGCGGACGCATTCTCCCTCGCCGTTCACACCTGGCCTACCAATCCTTGGCGTCGTGGTCCCACCCCTCAGTCACCCACCTCACTGCCAACCTCACCCCTCTCCCTCGCTCTGCGCACCACTTGACTAAGCTCTCTCTCCCGCCGTGTTTCTTAGCCGTCTTTGTCCAACACGCACACTCGCCATACCAAATGTTGTCACCCCTTGCCTAACCCAACAGAAATCGTAGAGCTTCCAGCTCCACCTCGCCTGCACGTTCTTATCCCCTGGCAGAGCTCCCGCCTTCTCCTTCTTCCACGAGCCGGCAACCCCCGAAGTGAGCCACTGCTCCCACCACCTTATTTCGCTCCTTAAAGCCAAAGTGCATTCATAGATAGAGGTGCACCACTCCCAATCTCACCTTAGAATCAACCAACCGAGCTCTCTCTCACCGTAGCTCCGTCGCCATCCCCCCTAAGCCCGGTGAGCCCTAAACGCCATCTCCTCCATCCCTCAATAAAAATTCGATTGCTTTTGGCCAGAGCATCCTCAAAGCACTACAAACATTTAGCCGAAGTCAATTTTATGTGAGCAAGTCCCAATCGATCTGGCGCCATGAGCCACCACCGGTTGAAGCACCTCCCCTGTGGACAACCCATCTGAGCATTCCCTAACTCAAACCACCACTGCTACCACAGACCATATACTCCGTAGATGGTTAAATTACACCCCACCTTTGTTGGGAACTTGCCAGAGTGGCTCCAAGCCACAGTGAAGCCCGTAATCTTCTCTTCTACCACCGACCACCACCACTTATGTTCACACATCCCAAACCCCAAAAATGGATCCACTACCTCAAGCTTTGCCCGCCCGCACCACTTGCAGCCGCCAAAGGTCATCGTCGATGTCGCTAAGCAGTGGCGCTTGCGCCTCTATTTTTCCACTACCAAAAGTGGTCGGAGGTTGAAGACAACCTCCAGGGGCGATGTGGCCTGCCCACGGCCATTTACACATGACGGATCGGTGGCTGAGATCGACGTGCGCTGTAGCCGGGCTGAGGAGGCCGCACGTGAAGCTGGGACGAATGACCAACCCACCTGGCTGTTTAAAATATTTTGCGCACGTGCCACACTGTACAAATGGGCCGGCTTGCTACTGTAGCTACTGTAGCCGCCACTGTTCATCCGAGCTCAAAATTACAAAATACTCTCATTTGAGCCATTTCGACACCCTGAACCCATTTCCGGCATCCATTCCACCTATCAGACTCCAATAAAATCCAAACTAACTCCTTTTGGTTTTTATTGCATTTTATTTTTGTTTATTTTATTTATTTACCTAGCTTGATTAGATTCAAGAATGGGCTCATGTTATTTTATGTGTTTGCGCTAGTTCCTGAGTACTTCGAGGAAACAGTGCAAGGACCTGATCAAGGCATTGAAGTTTTTGAGACAATTGAATTTATCAATCAGTAAAGCAAGTTACAAGTTTTTGTTCATACTAAATCCCCGAAAATTTAAACTATTTAATTATAGTATTTGCATCACTATTATTTGTGCAATGTTATGTAATTAAAATAAATGTTTAGAATGACGTGATAAATTAGTTATGTCCTATCACTGAAAAATACCATGTTTTAATTTGAGATCATATTCACCTTGACAACCTTAGTAATATTTAATTATTGTATAAATAATTATAGATAGATTCATTTAAAATTTTGTACTACTAAGTGACTTGGCGGTTAGCCTGTAGAGTTATTTAAATGATTCTAGTGTAAGGAGAAATTGTAGAAAGCCACTAGATAGTTGAAGTTCACAACCTTACCCTAGGGTGGAGGCTTGAGCAAAGGGGTGGTAGTGCTGTCGAGCACTGGGGATCTAAATGTGGTTAGTAGTCTCAGGTGAAAAGTAAGGACTAGAAATTTATGCTGAGTAAAGGACACACTGATCACTCAATCACAAGTATTGGCCTGGCAATTCTAGTCTAGTAACTGCTGAATTCGATTGAATATCTATAGGTGGTGTGTTATGGTAAAGATATAACCATACTTAACAACGGTAGGTCCTCACAAAATCTGAGCAATTGTGTTTTGCATTAATCCGTGGATACTCGATTTTGTGTGGTGCATAACCTATTGGGTAGAGACTATATAAAAAATTGAGCAGTGAAAACCCTTATTTTTTCAACTCAGTCGTATGCTAACTGAAGCATGCCTATCGCGTGACAGTGAGAGCTTAAGAAATATTGTGGGTAAAGCTTAGCAATTCTACATTAGTGAAATAAATGGTATTTAAATACGCTATGCTCTTGGTTAATGGAGCTATGTTTATTTGGTGATTCCCTCAACAAGGCATAAGTAGATTTCTTAATATTTTAATTGATATAATTCAAGAAAGTGATTGTTGAAAACCCATTTACTCTTAAGAAATAGTAGTTTTATTATTTCATGTTTGAAAGTGTTTACAAATAAAATTGCATCCACATATATTAATAACTCCAGTATATTCCCATCCATTGACAATCTGGGTAAATAGTTAAGTAGGATTTACTCTCGTGACTTATTGGGTACGGTAGTACTCATTACTTGATAAATAACAAATAGAAGAGCAGTGGAACTGCGATGAACAAAAGCTATTGATGAGGAGTCTGAAGAGCCGTTCTATGTTAATGATCCGTGGTTCTAGGTTTTAGCCTCACTCGAGCTTGTCTGTGGTGTTTTTGTTGTATTGTAAGTTAACTTTGGACTTGTCGTCCGCTACGTTCAAAACTGGACTGTTAAGCTTTATCATTGTAATAAAGTTTGGATCTTATTATAAGTATGTGTTGTACTGATGCTCATTCTCATACGGTACTCTACAACTAAACAGTCCTAGGACAATTGTGGAGATTGCTAGCACCTTCAAAAATAGGGGTGTTACAAGAAGTCACTATCTAACATATCATGACAAAGTTGAAATGATTTTACATTAAGAGCGTAGGACAAGCTGGGAATTTGAATTGGATCTGGACATGTGCATATGTGATGGGCACAAGGTATTCAACTCCATTCCTAGGTGGATACACACACACATGTGTATGTATGTATGTATGTATGTATGTATGTATGTATGTATGTATGTATGTATGTATATATGTATGTATGTATGTATGTATGTATGTATGTATGTATATGTGTGTGTGTAATTTCTCTCTGCGATGTTACTTCATTTTTAATGGAATAGCCCATCATTCAGGTGAGAAAAGACACTGCCATGCATGCACGACAAAACTGTCTGAAAATCTTGATTTTAAAACTAATTTATTTATTAGGAGTAGACCATAAATATTTGTAGCAGAGTTTACAAGTGATACCATTTTCACATCAAAATTAGATAGGTATCCATGGTAGAGTTTGAAGTTCATTTTATAAATGCAAGCTAGGCTTCATGCATACCCTTTTTAGAGAACCTGTAGGTGGGCACAATAAGGAACGTTTATTTATAGAGAAGTTTGTAGAGAGAAACACTTGCATGAGATTTTGGCTGATATAAATGAGTTATTACAGTATACAACAATTAACTAGTAAACCCCGCCTTAAAAGGATACTCCGTTTGAAAGTTAGATACTGTAGAAAATCTATTTACTGTAGAAAAGCGGTTTATAGAAGCCAAAGCGAATAGGGTGGTCGATCAGATCCAACATGTTTTTTACTACTTTCAAAGACAACTAATTACCCACATAATTAATAAATTCGAGGAGTTAGAAATGGAACTCACAACGCCATTTTGCATGCTGCATGCCTTCATCAATGAGGGTATGTACAATAGTTTGTCTTTAAGGTTGTCTCTAAAACTTTCACTTTATCTAAAGACAGTATTAAAGACAACCTCTCTAACAGTAAATCATTTCTCTAACTATTTTACACTATTTTCACCATAACTTCCTGTCTCACACCTTTTTATTATTTGCGTTGGTTTGTAAGCTCAAGTCGTCTCTTGCATAAAAGATAGCATATTATCTTTCCTCACCTCCTTTTTCTTCTATATAAAATTTTACTTATTTAATATAGCTAAAAGATAATTAAGATAACACTATTAGAGATACCTAGACACACCTCTGACTGTATGCTTTTAGTATTTAATAGACCCAACAAGGGGCAGGGCGGGAGCACCCTCTACCATCGGCTAGATCTTGGGTAGTAGCACCGGTATCTAACAGCCATTAGAAAGAGAGCGAGATCTGAAGGTTGGAAACGACCAGTGTGCTGTGAGCACCCGTTCATTTCAATTCGGGATCCGCCATTGCATGCCAACGAGAAACTAGCTAGCATGCACAATTCGGATTCCACGACTAAACTACAGGTTCCCATAGGAGATGTCGGCTACTTTACAAGTTTAGAAGTTGGAACACCGGAGGAAAATTAACCGAAAGAGCTCCCCGGGAATGGGGCAAACAGTTGTACTTAATTTCCTACCGGGTGCTTTGTATGGTAGACCCAGCCTAGCTTTAACAAAATTCCAAAGCTAACAATTGCTATCAACAATGTTCCGTTTGGTAGGTGCTGTTCATGTACGAAAGCCAAAGAGCCTCCTGTCTTTGCTCATCGTATACTAGATTTTTATTGTTCTCTTTTTATATGTTCTGGAGCTGATGGGGTTGGAAAAAGAATTAGCGGTGTATAATTTTACAAGTGATCTTTTCATGAATTGGCAACTAAAAATCTCAACAAAAGAAAAAGGCTTATGTACGGAAGTTTGAACCGCAATATATATATATATATATATATATATATATATATATATATATATATATAAATTTTACAAGATGATAAAGGAGTATTTTAAATTTATTTAGGTGGTATATTAGAGGTGGGTGTAATTACACCTGGGTGTAAAAAGTATTTTTCCTATATATATATTATTGAGCATACCAGGACAAACAATACGAGTGTTTACGGGCATTGGAATTGGCTTTTACTGATGACATTTGACTGAAAATAAATAGTAGTAATTGAAAAACTATTTTTTAGAAGGAGAGGACCAGCGGTGGAAAAAATGAGGAAGATATGCATACGCGTAACAGAAGAGAGAGATGTGGGGTGTGCGATGCAGCTATGAGCCTCCGTCTTATCTCTAGAGCGAGACGGTAGCGAAAGGAGTGAGAAGCCATTTCAAGAAACCAAGTGTTCTTATTGATTTTTAATTTTTTTTAAATAGAAATCAATACGGATAGGGTCTTAGCTGTTCAATAAGGTACCGTTTGGAACGTGGAAAGAACTTATTTTTGCCAAATTCATTCACCAAATTGATGCATGTACATATTTACCATAGCTACCCCTTCAAAACCATCGTCGTACTCTGCTTTGAATGTACCTACTGAGATGGTCGTATATAGCTCTCATGTACCTATCAGAAAAGGTGACGCGTAATCCTCCACAAAGCAAAACCTAGCCATGTCTCCCACCTACAATGGCTAAATATTCTCCCATGTTCCTCCTATATAGTAGGAACAAACTAGTGCAACGCTGTTTCCCAACTAGTAGTCCCTTTGATTTCATGAGTTATCATCATATCTACTACTACCACGCCGTACATACGACTGAAGAAAGTTCGGCGATAGCTTTTATTTTTTTGTAGTGTTAAACTGATGAATGATGCTATCTGGCTGCTCGCCAAACTGATATGCGATTGATTTGTGTCTTTTGACTAAAGCTATGCATGGCTTGAGTCTGACTAACCGCATGGTTTAATTGGCTTTGTCTTTTAGCTTTTTTTAGTTTAAGGTTTTTGAATCATGGCTAGAGCAGTATATAAAAAAAATAATATATACGATTTTGATCAGTATAACTAAACTCGGTACATCATCTAATACAATCTATCTATAGACTTCGTCTTAAAAATACATACCATTTAAAAACTAATTACTATAACAGTAAATAATAAGTTAATACCAAAACCAAAAAGAACCTAGCCATATACGGAGGTTGGTTGCTAAAATTTGGTAATGCGTGGACCTGGTTTTTTTAGCTTTTCAGTGATTTTTTTATTTCTTTTAGCGATCACTATTAATTAGATTAATAAGTCATAGTCTAAAAGAATATACCATGTAATTGGATGCTATGGATTTAGTAAAGTATGTTTTTGGGCAATTCTCAGCACATTAATCTTTTCGGACAATCCTCAGCAAATTCGTCGGCAACTTAAAGGGGCGCTCATTTTAGCGATAGTTTCTGATTTTTGGCTGAAATTTCACTGTAACTGACTTTTTTTACTGTAGCTGATTTGGCTTTTTGGGCACAATTAATTTAAAAAAAATGTAAAAATAGAAAAAACATGTTAACCCATTAGGGACAATACAAAGGAACACGGAGAAAAAATACAAAAAAATCTAAAATATCTAAATAATTCAAAAAAAATGAAATACTGAATAGTGAAAAAAAAATAGAAGCTAAAAGTAGAAACAAAAAAAAAATCGAAACGAGCGAACCTAAATTTTGCAACGGAACTAACTAGATGGACAGAAACCAAATAAACCCTCAGTTAAACGAAGATCCTTACGTAAGTGGAAACCATCGTGTCTCAGGATAATCTTACACCTTATTCTAAATTACTTTTGGGATGCTAAATTAACTCGTTACGTAAATAATTATAGAATATTTGATCTTAATTTACAATGAACATTTTACCCAATCTACACGATTTTTTTCAAGATTTAAGTACTTGTTGCCTATTATCTGTACTTTTGCCATGCCATTTTCCCAAAACAAAATTGCAACTGGGACATATCAGGGGCGGATCCAGCTATGTAGCTGTACTGTCACAGGATAGCAACGACTTTCGACTAGACCCTTGTACCCCTCTCTAATTCTGTATTGATGATAGCAGTCCGGCCTGCCATGTGACCTCAATGTCCTTCTGAACTTTGAATGCAACATTTTATTTGGACCATTCCATGCTCGATCAAAAGCCTATACCTACCATGTGACATCATTGACGTGAAATCCTGGATCCGCCCTAGGACATATAATACACCCTAGCATTTCCTACATGATGTTTAAAACTGAAAAATTGCTTCAAAAATGCCAAAATGTGCCCATCCAATCCACCAAACCGGGAATCCGAATCCAATGTTCTGTAAAATGAAAAATAAAGCCTAAACCCAGAAAAATGAACAAAAGAGAACAATCATGCCGGTGTGCAACCTTTCCTAAACAAAACCATCATAAAATTAAGAACGAACCCCCCCCCCCGGCCACCGTACCCGAGACCACTTGAATAAGCACGGTGCAGTACGTGACAGCATCGTTAATTATTCTATGAATTAATCCATCGCAGTATCATAAGTGCATACTGCATACCACCCCCACTAATTATTCTATTAATTAATATATTCCATCCCATTCCCCCTCTGTTCTCTGTTCGCTGCTCTTCCCTTCCCTTCTCTCCGCAGGGGAGCCAAGAAGCTGTGGTGGTAGCTAGCTAGTGAGGAGTGGGAGTGAGAGCGCAAGGTGGTATCAATGGAGACGTCAATGGCGGCCTTGCCGCTTCAGCAGAAGGCTGGGGGCCTCGCGCGGAGGCTGGCGAGGCTCCTCCGCCGCAAGCGTGCTCCAGCGGGGGCGGCGGCGGGGGTGGCGCACTCTGTGGCCGGTGATGAGTACGACGAGTCGCTGGACAGCTCCATCAACTCGCTCAGCAAGCTCAAGCTGTCCGGGAACCTGGCTGCGGCTTACTCCCTCGACGCGTTCTTCAAGAATGCGGCGGACAAGAAGGGAGCGCCGCAGCTGTCTCCGGCGCCGACGGCGGACCCCGCGGCTCATGCGTTCGTCGCGAGCCTCTTCGCCGGGGTGTCCGCCGTGAAGGCTGCGTACGCGCAGCTGCAGCTCGCGCAGCACCCCTAAGACGCCGAGGCGATACAGTCGGCGGACGCCGCGCTGGTCGCGGAGCTCACCAAGCTCTCCGACCACAAGCGGCGGTACGTCAGGGACCCCGTCGGCGCGGCCAAAGACGCGGCGGCGGGGCCCGCAGTCCTCGCAGCGCACGCCGAGGAGCAGCGCCACCTCCTCCGGACCTACGAGATCACGGCACGCAAGCTGGAGACGGAGCAACGTGCGCGGGACGTCGACGCGGAGCGCGCTAGGGGCGAGCTCGCTGACGAGCTCTGCGCCGCGCGCGCCCTGGAGGAGCTCGTCCACCCGGGGCACACTCTCGCCGCGCTCGACAACCTCCACCTCTCCGGCCTCAATCCCACCCACTTCCTCACCGCGCTGCGTCACACCGTCAAGTCCATCCTCTCCTTCGCCAGGTCAATGCTCGACGCAATGCGGCTGGCCGGGTGGGATCCCGCCGCGGCGGCCGCCGCTGTGCACCCGGGCATCCCGTTGCGCCACCCCGGCGACGCCAAGTTGTCGCTCGAGTCCTACGTCGCGCTGAGAATGTTCACCAACTTCCACCGGAGAGACTTCAGCTTAAGCTCCTTGCAGGACCGGGGCTTCTACGACCGGCGCCGCTTCTTCGAGGAGTTCGCGGAACTCAAGACGGCGCCGGCCGCCGCGTTCCTCGATGCACAGAGCTCGCGATGGAGCGCGCTCGGCAAGTTCTTGCGGGACAGGTACTTGTCGCTGGTTCACGAGCGGATGGAGGCGGCGTTCTTCGGGAGGCCGGCGCAGCGCGGCGTCGTTAGCGCCGGGGCGGCGTTCCCGGAGACCACGTGGTTCGCCGAGTTCGCCGAGATGGCGCGCCGCGTCTGGCTGCTGCATTGCCTGTTCTTCGCGTTCGACGGCGGCGCGTCCATCTTCCAGGCGCGCGCCGGGGCGCGGTTCTCGGAGGTGTACATGGAGAGCGTCAGCGACGCGGACGGCGAGGACGGCGGCAAGACAGCGTTGGCGCCGGCCGGGGACCGCGTCGTCGGGTTCACCGTCGTGCCGGGGTTCAAAGTCGGCCGCACGGTGATCAAATGCCGAGTATACATCTCGCGCCCGGCGCGGCAGCCGTGACGACGGACACAAACGCATTGCATTTCCGGGCGTTCTCGGACACGTATGGCGGAAGCCCATTTCCGGCGGCCGGACGGACTGGGGGTTTAAGGGTGGCAGGAATGTATATGGGTATGTTGCTACTTACGTATATGTATCTATGTATCTACCAAGGGATGTACCGATGTAGCAATATGAAGCATAATATATAAGTTTCATTTTTGGTTATGATGGAATGTTTTTGGAACATCAATTGGTGCTTGGATTGCGTGGTCCAATTCACCGCCTTTTTCGCATGTTCATGAACTGATCTAGATCAGAAATGTCTCTGTACATTCCACTTGATCTTGGGCAAAAAGGCTGAAAAAGAGATCGGCACAAATGCGTGGCGTACATTCAGGGAGAAATGGGGAGCTCATCTGCAAATGAACCCCATATAGGCATGCAGAATGGATCTGAAGTGAAG
The DNA here is from genome assembly GCA_036346265.1 of Melocanna baccifera. Classification (NCBI taxonomy): domain Eukaryota; kingdom Viridiplantae; phylum Streptophyta; class Magnoliopsida; order Poales; family Poaceae; genus Melocanna; species Melocanna baccifera. Next base: position 5,440,011 of record CM070688.1, on the reverse strand, counting down.
CTGGGAGAACAAATCTGTATGCTCTATATAACAAGATTTGGTTGGTGTAGCTCAGTGATTGCCCACTCGTGGTGAAAGATGGTGTGGCGTGTGCTCGGTGCTACGTGATCTGGTACGTCCGATCGTGCCTTGGAGGCTTGGACGTTCAGTGGTGGGCTCAGGATTTCTAAGACAGGGTGTTTGGAGTTCTCCAATTGCATTACGATGAATAGGCAATTAGCACACGAATCAGTCAATGGCAAGGTGAGAGTTGATTGGCCGCATAGTGTTGCCGAGCGCCACCGCCAAAATTGCCAATCGGGAGCACAAGCTGGAGCTGAAGCTCTTCCGTAGCGGCTCCGTGCCGCCTGCAGTTGAAGTGTAACACCTTACAAACCACATTATCTTAGAATACTACTAAATTACACCACGACTAACCAAAATACAAGGAAAATCCAACAACATCTTCCCAAAATAATAAAACTACACAGAAGCATAACAATACAACAAGTGATAGAAGATATTTAGAAGGTATAACCGCTAAGATCATAAACAAGTAAACCCAACCACAGTCTAGCATTATTAAATAATAGTGCTCAACAATGAGAAGATAGAAAACGACTAAAGACTCCTCTAAATTATTATAGCAAAATTCATGAAGTGATATGTAATAGTGTCGTGCCGCTCTACCCTTCCCATGCATGCTCAAGGATCACCTGGAAGGGGGGAAAACAAGAGAGATAATATCTTAGCAAGCAAACTATTTAACAAGTTAATTAAACTATAGTTGATTAAACATCAATAATTAATTTCTCAATGGCCATATTCATATTCACAACCACAATTACTACTTACCACAATAAAGCATTAACATATCATTCTCGTTAGCCTTAATATTTCCCACAACCACAGCTGCCATCAACAATTACCACAAGAGAAATACCTCATGTCACAACCGCAACTACAACTATACCACAAGGGAATGAACCCCACTCCACAACCACAACCACAACCTCATACCACAGATGACTCTTATAAGCCAATTCCACATAAGATCTCAGAAGATCATCAAATCCCATACCGCAAGTGACTCTCATGAGTCAATTCCATATAAGATCTAAGGAATTATATATATATGAAAATAATTCATCTATGACAAATTGCATATGTATACAAATGATCCATCCACAAGGAAATACATATGTTTACATATGATTCACTACACCCTTACCTAACAAGGTAAGAGTGTGCATCGTAATACGGCAATGTACGATACTGTACCGGTACGGTCGTGGCTAGATGCGGCGACATCCACGATGCAAATGACATGTTATGATATGCATGATATGACCATACTTAATTCATAAAGAATATAACCACATATACCACAATTGATTTATAAAGAATATTACCACATAGACCACAACTGATTCATAAAGAATATAACCACATATACCACAATTGATTCATAAAGAATATTACCACATAGACCACAACTAATTCATAAAGAATATAACCACATAGACCAGAATATATAATGGAGCATGTAGTACAGCAAGGCATCTTGATTTAAAAGGAATTAATAGACAATCAATCAATAATTAAGGTGGAGGTAGTAAATTAACAAGTTAAACTGTAGTAACTGTCGCTATGTTTACTTACCTTTACAGAAGGGACAGAAACCATAAGCACGGTTAGGAGCAAAACACCTATTCACAGGTCACCACTCAGTACAAATCCATAATTTACCATTCACAATAGAAAGGTAAAGCGTCACTACGCCCGAAACCCGACACCCTCTCAAACTGTCGTTCCCGAGCTCAGCCCACTGCAGCAGCGCTACTTGCCTTTTTCGTATATTTTAATCTACTAGTCAAACCACAGGAAATAATAACATTTTTGAAATCTACAGAACGAAATCTACAACTTTTACAAAGACACCATAATTTTATTCTGTTGTTAAAGGGACATAAATCACCATAGAAACCAGAGGACAGAACCTATAACGGAGTTCTGACCAGCGAGCTTCTACCGTTCACCACCCACTGTACACTAATATAACAATTATGAAAATTTACCAAAAGTTAGATTACATAATTATCTACAACTTTTGTTATTATGAGGTAATTCATCAAAATCGTTAGAACTTCTGAATCTGCCCACAATCAGAAACTAAATTTTGAATTCTTCCCTGCTACACAACAGAGTTTCAACCTCTATAGCGCCCAAACCCCATGGAAACAAATTCTGCAAAAAATATAGGAACTAGATCTCCGCGTCCTCTACAACTTTCATGTGAATTGGTTCTACAGAAAAAAATTGTCTTCTGTCCTTAATCCGCAAAGCCCCACCACTGCCTGAACCCTAAAGATCAGACAGAACAGTAACGCGATAAAACTCATAACTCCTAAACCGTTCATCGAAATGACATGAATGACAACTCTACGGAAATATAATGAAGTCCTCTACAAATATCTAGATGGTGAAATCCCCAGATTTTGCATACAAGGTCCTCTAAATTGTAGAAACCCGCAGACAACGCAGACCACCCGATTAACCAAAATCTAGCCGATAAATTGCTAAGAACAAAAGGGATAGAAAATTGTTGTTACCCTTGGAGATCAAGAAAAAACCTCTAAACACTAGCACCAAAGCAATCTACTCCCTTTCTTCTCCTCCTTCATCCTCTTCCTCTTCCTCCTTCTCTTCCCTGTCCTTCTCCTCGTCCTCTTCTCCTTCACTTTCCCAGCAATGGTAGTAGTGGAGGGGTGGCGCAATGGAGGGGAAAAAGAGCAGGGAGGGGCGGCTAGAGGGTTGGGGGGTGTGGCGGCCAAGGGAGGGGAGGGGGCGGCTAGGGTTAGAGAGGAGGGTGGGCTGCTTGGGCCCATTGTGGAAGGTGGAAAGCCTAGCTTCCCTCTCTAGACAGCCCACCAACTTTTTTCCTTTTCTTTTTAATTAATTTCGTAGCCCCAAACCTGCCAGTCACTATTCCCCAGAAGAAAAAGAAAGTTCGCGAATCCGATAAAACTTCCGTAAACTTCCATAAAAATTGCGAATCGGGAGCATAAGCTGGAGCTGAAGCTCTTTCGCAGTGGCTTTGTGCCACCCGCAGTTGATGGTTCTGTGGGCACACTCCATGGCGTTAGTGTCAATATGTTCATGGAAGACGACCTCTTGGCCGACCTGGCCTACCACTCCTACTACTACAATGCAAACCACTTGTGCCTCCATCTTCTCTCCACACATCGGCCTCCGCAAGAACCATCTGATATCAGATTGATTCTGATCTTCTGTTTGATGATAATTCAATTGGTAGCGAATGACGTTGACAATGAGGCTATTTGACCGAAACACGATTAAGCTATCCAACAATTGCTATACCACGCTCTTGTCGTTATCAACCTCACCAAGAACGACAGTTAACCTAATTACGAAGATCAATTTCTACAAGCAATCAAAAAACAAGCAAGAATTCAAGTTATAAGCAAAATAAAAATTGCTCGATATATAAGTCACCAAGAATAGTTGAGATTCTGTAATATGCATCTGTTGGTCTAATCAACAGAAGAGACAACATGGAGTTTGCACACAAGGATGCTAAACTGATCTAAACAAAATCTAACCCTACAGGCTATGAATATAAGGCTTATATAGCCCTTTAGGACATCCATAAGGTCCCCAAACCGAGTACAACTTAATTCTATATTTATTAGACTCAAACTCACACAAAAAAGAAACCTTGATTTTTGCACCGTCACATTATTTTGGATATTGCGGCACAACCAGAGGGTTTCTCAACCTAGGGCCATACCCATTGAATGGGCCTTGGAATAAGCTTTGAAACAAGCCGAAGAACACATGAATCGGACTCCGTTTGTGAAAGTTATGACCTTTTAATTACTGTCCTATTGGGCTGTCCCGAACCGAATCCGAATTGAGTTCTGAGTTGATTTGAGTTTGATTTTGGTTAGGATTGAAGAAATTCCGAATTGGGCTTGGAAGCCTCATCCAAAACTTGGGTTTTAAGTTCTTGGACCTTTCCTCTTTTGCTCTCCTACCGTATGAGCTTTCTTTCCTCCTCGATCAGCTATACGAGCTGCTTGGTTTTCTCCTTTCTAACCGCGTGGGTTTTGAGCATCTTGTTCTTCATAGGCATGGCAGCAAATATGGTTACCCTCCTCCTTGTGCTTCTCCATTGCTTTGGATCTGGCCTCTCTCTCCTCCCTCTCGGTTCTAAAGTCTACCATTTGTCAAACCCGAGAATGCACAAAGTGATATCATGAGGTGGTATTCCACCCTTATGAATAACCATATTAAGCATAGTTAGGAATGAATTCACCTTAATGTTAAGCTTTTTTTTCATGTTGTTCTAGTTCTTCTAGCAAGCTCATGTTGTTTTGAAGTACTTGATGAAATACAAGGAACAATGTGGCCAAGGATGTCCTCATCATCCTCCTCTTTTCACGAAAAGCTGTTCTCGGCTTTCGATAATATAAAAATATACTAAACAAAGAGAACATCGTATATGCATGGTATATGTATCTATCATCCACACTTATCCTGTTTAGCACATCATGAACATCTGAAGGTGTAGTAAACAAAGAGAACAACACATATGCGTGGTATATGTATGAATCAATTATGGTGTCATTCTCATTATTTTGTACAAACCATTTAGTAGTACAACAACAGCTATAAGATGTATACATTGCAATATTATCATTGACATTATTCTCCCTCCTATAAAAACAAATCGTCATTGACTTTTCTAAGCACACAGACAAGATATCAAAGGGTAGAACCTGATCAAGTTGTTCAAATATGGGGGAGAAATTTTTAGTGCATTCCATGCCTCAACTACGCTACTCTAATTACTTGTACATGATTGTGCATCAAAAGTTGAATAATTAGGCTTATGAAATCTTTTTAAATAGTAAAGACCATTGTTGAAACTATCTCATTGTGATCATGACATGGCACAAAAAATTGTATATCCAAAACATGCAATTTCAGTTCAACAAGCTTGTCATATGTAATGTATATTCGATAAATATATAATTTGCCATCTACACCATAATCTCTAATTAAATTGAACTTATATGTCTAGACATATGTACTAACTAGTGATTTTAAATATGAAATTTCAGCAAGGTTTTTGATCATACTAGATAGCTCTCTAAGATCATCGAACATGATATAGTATAAACAACCACCGGGAGATATTCTAGTAAGAACTTTCTTATGAGTAATCAATTCTACAGTATGTAAATTGAGCAAAGAAATTTTAGAACATAGAATTTCTAATTAAATACATGATTTCTCACAATTACTCACCCTTTCACATTTAAATTTAGCACCATGGTTGTGACTTTTGTTGACCTCCTCAGTTGATGTAGCTATTGTAAGTGTCAAATCTTTGTGATGAAATAACAGGGCAATAAGCATTTCATCCCCAACCATGGTTATCTCATCTTTTGCTTTCAATAGTACCAGTTATTAAACATTCAACTCTTTGTTTTTAATGTTAACTTCTCTTTTTTCTTTTGATGTATCTCTGTCACACTCAATTTAAATGCTCTCAATCTCACATATGGTGGAATTACATAACTCTTTTCTTCAGCATGGTCTTAACTTCCTGTAAGTTGTTAGCATAGAAAAAGGCACAAACATAAGTTTGTTCTCATGTTTCCTATCATCAAGCATTCTCATTTTTTCTTTAAGCTGACTTTCAACCTTACAAGAAAGTATGAACAAATGAGAGAGAATTATATTATTTATAAACAAGAAGATCCACTTAAGAATCTATTCTCTGTAGTTTTAGCATGTTCTTATAAACCACAACGCAATAAATGAGTTTTCAAGTTCATGATAGTATTTCCTTACAGTTCTACTACCTTATTATAAATGTTGTAATCTATTTAATTCATCCCATGAATAATATGAAGGAACAAATCTAGATCTCATGACTCGTTTCATGTCTACAATATTCTCTCTACTAAATTGATGCAAAATCAATAAATTCACTAGTAGTAACCCTAATTTTTTTATTTTTAGGAAAATCATAGCATGTCAATTTCTGATCACTGCCAGTTCCTAATCAAGATATACATCAGGATCATATTTACCAGCAAATGGAGGTATTGTAAACTTAATGTTTGTTAATACATCATCACGTATGTCTCACTGAACTCTACCCATACGTCGTCGATTGTGGTGGAGTCGACGATGATCACGATCATTGGAGCCCTCAAGTTACATATCAAGGTGCTCAACACAGGTGTTGATCATGGTAAGGGTGTCGTTGATATGATCCAATACATTGTATAGCATTGTATAGGGGTGGCAGATACAAGATAATTTAGTAAAATGCAATATGGAATTGAAAAGCACAATGATTGACCCAAATATGAAAACTGGAGATTTCTATCCACTATATAGTACGTTGGTATTTTGTCCGTACTTTTTTTTTATCATGTGCCTCTCTTTCAATGATTCTTTTTTTCCTGATGGTATTTTCTCATTCTGAATACCAACTAAAAAATTCGTACAAAAAATTACAACTACTAACTATTACCGATTCAAACAAGAAATTTAGGTTAAATTACACTGCAGATATCTCTTATCTGCCTTATGGGTATGAAAAAGAAATCTAAAACTAAAATATCACTGGACAATCTGTGCTCTGATATCACTTGATGTAGGATTGGTCCTGTTCTTCCGGTGATGACAATTGGATTGGTAGAGAATGACATTGACGATAAGGCTACCAACAGATACACGATCAAACTATCCAACAATCGCTACACCATGCTCTTGTCATTATCAACCGCACTAGGTACGACAGTTGACCTGATCACAAAGATCAATTTCTACAAGTAATCAAAAAATAAGCAAGAATTCAAGTAAAGACCAATATGAAAATTGCTAGATATATAAGTCGCACAAGGATAGTTGAGGTTCTGTAACATGAATCTGTTGGTCTAATCGACACAAGAGACAACATTGAGTTTGCACACAAGGGGGCTAAACTGATCTAAACAAAATCTAACCCTAAAGGCTACGAATACAAGGCTTATATATCCCTTTGCGACGTCCACAAGGTCCCTAAACCGAGTACAACTCAACCCGACATTGTATTAGACTCAAACTCACACAAAAAGGAAACCTTGATTTTTTGCACTGCCACATTGTTTTGGATATCGCGGTGCGACCAAAAGGTTTCTCAAGCTGGGACCTTACCCACTAGATGGGCATTGGAGTAAGCTTTTAAACAAGCCAATAGCACATGAATCGGGCTCCGTTTGTGAAAATTACAACCTTTTTTATTACGGGCTGTTGGGCTGTCCCAAACTGAATCCAAATTGAGTTCTGAGTTAATTCCAAGCATGATTTTGGTTGGGCTTGAAGAAATTCGAACTGGGCTTAGAAACCTCGCCCAAAACTTGGGCTTTAAGTTCTTGGACCTCTCCTCTTTTGCTCTCTATAACATCCTGTTTTTTAGAGTTTTCTTGAAACTTTTAAAATAAAATTCACCATTTGGATTTTTTAGAATTAATTAAAAATTAAATTATTACATTAAACTTTAATTATTGTTGAAAGTATTTTATTTATGTTCCTTATGCTTCAAGGATTTTTCATAAATTTTCTAGAATTTTTTAGGGTTTATTTGCTATTTTCTAGATCTTAATTGAATTAATCCTAAATTTTGAAAGTTGAAATATCCTAAAATTCCCTAAAAGGCCTTTGGGTCGAAATGCATTTTCTTCTGCCTAGTCGGCCCGGCTAGCCGATCTGCTTCTTCTCGGCTGGTCTACCTTAGCATGCCCCGTTCTTGACGTGTGTTAGCCAATGCACGGTCGCCCGCACACATTTGAGCCGCCCGTGTGCCAGCCGTTCGATTCCCTCCAGGCGCCACATGTCACATATCGAGACCCCTTTGCACTATTTTGTCGGCTTCATTTCGGACTCGTCGTTGCCCGTGTCCCACTCAGACTCGAAGGCCCTGTCGCCTGTGGAGACCTCGGCGTCTGTGTGTGAATACCCAGCTGGCACCCTCATTTTCTTTGTCCTAAGCCCTCACCGTGTGTTGTCGATCTCATCTTATGCCACTATCGTTCGTACCAACCTCACCGCCGAGTTTGTCATTGAATCGTGTGCCATCGTGTCGGTCTTCATCTCCGGTCGGTCTTCATCTCTGGTCGCTCCGCCATGCCTGCCGTCTCCGACCGTCCATCCCTCGCCGCCGATAAGTCATCGTCGTCCGTCACTTGCTGGCTAGCCGCTTGTGCCACTTGCTACCTCGTGACCCACGCCGCCCCTTCTCTAGTCGAGCTGATAGCTCGTGTCGCGTGCACCGCCAACGTCATGGACGATGTCAGCACGCACCACTCTCAACCGTTATTTCGCCTTCTTCGTGGACCCGGCTCATTGTGTGTTGTCTCTCTGACATTCTGGGCCCACCCATCAATGCGCACTGTTCCATGAACCATGGACTGAGCCAAGTCAACAGCCGAGTTAGCAAGCCACAAAAACAAACATGCTAGCCCTAATCTGATGTGTCGACCATGTGACATGCCACGTCAGCCAATCAAGCCGTGTGTTTGTTCCATATTACCATACCATGTGTCAGCCATGTCACCCTGCCACCTCGGCCCTAGGTGCCACCTGCTATGCCACGTGTCATGCCACAACGATGATGTGTCATAAATCCTATTTTTCTTTAGAAAATAATTTGACTGAAAAATAGGTGTTGATGTCATAATTAGGAATTTCCTTTAGAAAAATAATTCTAGTAAATCTAATTTTCCTTTTTTTCTTTAGATTTAAATATTTTGAGAGCCCGTTCTTCTCTGTCCTAACTTCATTGACTCGATTTTTTCTAAATTTATCTAAAATTGAGATCTATTTTTGGTTCTAGTTTAGAAATTTTTGAAGTTTATTTGAATTTTTTACATTATTATATTCTTTGAGTATACCCCTTATCAATAAGGGAGAAATCATACAGGGTAGTCGTATGTCGTTCTACTACCACTCCTAAGTCATAAGTTCTTCTATGACCACTCAATCGTAAGCTATTCTACAACCACCACATAGTTATAAGCTATCCTGCGACCACTCTGTGGTCGTGCACTCTCCTGCGACTGACCCTATCTCTGTGGTCGTTCATTTGATAAGGTGGTTAAAACATGCACTTATTCTCTGAAATAACTGCACATAACCTCTCTTTGACAACAACCACCACAAGATGAACGATATACCATGTCTCTCTGACAATAACTCCCACCGGACGGTTATCACTTAAAGTGTTAAGGCATCTCCTAGCTTGGGACAACTATCGACGTTCTATAAACTATGTAAAGGTGGGCATTAGAGAGAAATGGGGATCAATGCTGGATAGAACAGAAGTAGTGCAAAGAATTTTACATTACTTTCCCAGTTGTAATCAGTTTTTGTCAATGTTTTAATATTGATCTTACGTATGATTTCTTGGATTTGGGGGAAAGTACTCAAGACACTAGTATGACCATGCAGAGTAAGACACGGAAATTTTATACAAGTTCGGGTCTTTTCTGGGAGAATAACAACCCTACGTCTTATGCTATTGTTGCTGAGGAAAGGTTTACAAGCGTGGACAGTGCAAGAAATTACACACTGCTTACAGAATTGATTGCTCCCTCCTAAGACTTGTCTCCCCCTCAGACTCGCCCCTCTCATCCCAAGATTTGTCCCTTATATTGGCGATGAATCGACGGTGGTTGCTTCTTGCCAAAAGACGTCTTGACACTTCAAGAGTTAATAGTTATTGTCAAAGAGACATGGGTAGCAGTTTGCCGTAGGACGGTTGTTATCAGAGAAACATAGATAAGATCGTGTGCGGTTATAGAATATAAATGCACGTTCTAACTGCCTTGTTAGGCTAACCCACCGTGTGAGTAAGTTAGTCGTAAATAGGAGAACGAGTAGGCTATCGTAATAGGACTTACGACTAGGTAGTCGTAGCAAAACTTACGACTAGGTAGTTGTAGCATGTCCTACAATTATTCTTCGAATACCCCTTAACGATGAGGGAAAAATTTCATAGAATATGATGATGTAATAAATAGAGGATTATTATATCTTGTTATCTAGCCCCTCAACTCCAAATGAAAATAACTTATTTATGCAAGTGGAGTCGTAGATGATCGAAAGCATTGTCTTTTCGACTCTTGACCAGGAGTGTGCTTGGATAGAAAGGTAATTTCGTTTGAGTTGTAAAGATGGGCTTCAAAAGGATTCTTAATTACCTTTCATAACTCTATCGGCCCATTCGTTTCCCGAGAAAACCACTCAACTTCCAAGGCAGGTAGCTAATGCTTGTATAAAAAGGCAAGTTTTGGGCGACCTTTCAGCTTCACTTTCCTCCATCACTTCCATCCTTCTTGCATTTTCTGATGAGCAAGTCATCTTACTCCTTCAACCTTTTTCTAGATCCAAATCATCCAGTCAGAAAAATGGCAAAACTCTCATCCAACTAGGCGGTGTCGGAGATGGATACGCCCAAGCTAAAGGCCTTGGAAGAGGCTGAGAAGATCCCACCACAAAAATTCATGAGGTGGATGAGGCGCCGGACAGCACTAGTCATCGGAGGATATTGGACAAATCTCGGTGTTCTAGGTCTTTTGTGAGTGCAGCCTTCATCTTCTTGCTAATCCCTTTCTCATGGCGGTACTCGAGTACTTCGGAGTTGAGTTGGTGAACCTGGTTCCCAACTCAATTACCATATTAAGCGTATTTGTGTACCTCTGTGAGCGTATTTGGGGATCCCCACAGATTTGGAGTTTTTCGGTATTATCATGGGATGAGCCATCAAACTACTATTGCTAGAAGCTACATATTGAAACTTTATGTCGGAAAGTCGGAGGCATACATTCAGATGTTCACCTGATTATCAGGGCCAGGGTGGAAGAAGAGGTGGTTCTACTGGGAGACCACCAGTGTAGACAGTGTTTCCTTTGTGGAGAAGGCTACAGAGAAGATTCCATCCTATAATTTAGTCCCAAAGGATACTACCATGATTGCTCTCTACATCTCAGTTATCAAGGAGCTGAGAGATAAGGGATTTATGGGATGGTATGTAGTGAAGGACTACACCACCCATCGCATCAGTCCTCTGAAGAAGCGAGCTCATCCCATGTGGATGTGCTCGGGTGTAGCTGATGCTACCAGAGAATATGAAAACGGTATGTGCAGTAGTACTCATAGTGATAGATTTAAATTCTAAGTACTATATACTAACTTTTCGGTTTAAATGAATTAGATCTTGACTTAGATGAGATTATCTCCCAAGTCAGGAATATTTATGAGAAGGCCCCATCACTGGAAACAGAGACTTCTCGTATCTTGGTAGATGTGTCCATTGAAGAAATAGAAGAACACCTAAAGGTAATCAAAATATTGATTTTGCTCTTTTCGACTATATAGTCGCAGTAGAACTTATGACTAGGTAGTTATAGTAGAACTTACGACTAAATAGTTGTAACATAATTTATGACTAAATAGTCATAGGAAAACTTACGACTAAATATTATTCTTTCTTCAGATTGTAAGCATGAATAACGGTCAAGATGACCAAGGTGTCGAATTGATGGTTATCAGGGAAATGGCAGAGAAACCAGAGCTCCTATTGCCGAGGGGCATCAGCTAGCTAGAGCTGCTGACAAGGGGAAAGCCAACTTGAGTGTCGCTATTTCCCCTACCACTCTTCCCCTCGTTGCTCAGACTGGCCCAATCCAAAGTTCATTGCAGACATAAGTGCTGCATCTGAGATTGGGGTAGCTATATTCGTGCAACCGTTTCCCAAAATTAAGGTACCCTTTTACTATAATACCGAAACCCATTCAGTGTGTGCTTCTCGAGGTTTTATCAAGCAACTCAATAAAGAATACTAGAGGGATTTCATATCTTCTGTGAAGAAAATTGCTGTAACAGTAGTACCTATGATCGAGGAGGGGTCAACTCTTTAGGTAGTCAAATCTGGTTTCGATTATCAGAAGAGCCAAGAGGAGCAAGGAGTAAAAAATCTAGCTCATGATCCTCGACCAGGCGTGGCCGAGAGTATCCCCATCCGACCAGAGATGGTCGAAGAGAGGAAGTCAAAGAAACTGTTCTTCGAAAAGGTTTCTTCTAAGTTCAAAATCAAGGGAGCGAAAACAATGTACGTATAGACATGCACATCATTTTTTTACTTTCATCTTTTATTAAAAGCTTTCTTATTTTTTTGTCGTGCAGCTCGACATCTCCATCAAACAAAGATGATACTGTAGGAGAGTCTCTCATGACTTTGCCTGCAGTCATAGAAGAGATGGAAATAGTGGTCGAACAAACGACCACCCCAATGATGGTAACCGACATTAGCGTTGAAGCACTTGCGACCATGGAGGTGGTCGTTGAAACAGAGAAGGGAGAAATTTCCAAGTGATGCACTGAGAGGCTCGCTGGAGATGTTCATCCTCAATCTCAAGAAGGTAGTATCTAGGAAGAAAATGAGCTTCTCAACTTCTTCTCGTCTATCTTTAATCCTCCTTTTGTAGTGAGGTATTTGTTTGATCGACCTCAAGCCTCATACCCAAACGACCTGCGCAACAAAGGGCAAATTTTTGACGATGAACATCTTGAAAAGGTGCAGTAGAGAAGGGTCGATGAACTCGACTAGCTATAAGACTCCACGAGCATTCTTGCAAACTTTGCTTGTAAGGAGATGAATGTAAGTATCTAATACTTAGACATTCGTATATAATATTTTCTGGTTTCTCACTGCTTTGTCGAATATAGAGAGTGTTGGAGAACATGACGACTGTAGCTGAGTACCATAGGCAGCTCACTCTCCTACGGCAAGAGAATGCCAAGCTTTCTAATGACGCAAAAGCATGGTAAGTTGATGTTTCTTACAATCAAATTTTGTTTTGATTGCTCGATCAATCTTCTCATTTTGCTACCAACCCTTCTTGGTCTAGGAGCGATGCAAAATTTTTAGCGGCTGAGCTTGAGAACGAAAAACTCAAGACGCAGAAGCTCAAGAAGGAGGTTGCTGACGTTAAGATAGGCCTAACACAGGCCAACTCCAAGGGTGAAGTTTTGGGAGAAACAATAAACAGTAAGTCCTAAACTCAAGACTATTTATCTTCTTGACTTCTCCCTTGTTTTCTCTAATTTCCTTCCTTTGACAGAAAAAGAAACCAAAATAAAAAGTCTCCATGTTGAGGTCGAAGAAAAGACCAAGTTGATCGGAGCTCTTTCTAGAATAAATAAGGAGAAGGAAAAAAAGATGAAAACCAAGCTTAAAAGCCTTGATGCACGACTTTCAGGTAATATATGCTACATCTTCAACTAAGTTGTCATAGAAGAACTTACGACTAGCTAGTCATAGGAAAACTTTATTTTCAACTAACTTTCGAAGACTAATGCCGTGATATGTCACACGACTTGACCATCGCTATTCTGTTTGTAGGAGCTATAGCCGAAATAAAACAACTCTTTGAAATCTCCACTCATATTGAAGAGGAGACGAAGTTGGTGAAGACAATTCTACACAACAACATTAAACTCTTCAATAATTTACTCGACAAGTTTGGTTCTAAGAAGATGGATCTTTCCAAAGATACCATAACCACTTGCACGAGTACAATTGGAGTACAAGTGAAGACTTTGGAGAAGTTCTTAACTACTCTAAAGGGCTAACAAGTTGAGTCGATCCGAGAAGTGGTTAGAAGTGTTGTAAGCTACGCTTTGGCAAAACTCAAAGCACGTGACCCAAATCAAACATTTCAATTAATCGAGCTAGACTTCAACTGCTCAGGCACAAGAGCAGCTTGGCTGATCGAAGAAGCCGAACCTTTTGCTCAAAAGGTTGTAGATGAAATGCAACTCAACTCTCCTCCGAATAGTCATGCAAACGAAAAGTTTTGTATAAAACTTGCCTTTGATGAATAAAAAATCTCTTCCTTTTTCTTTGATGGGTGAGAAGTCTCTTCTTTTTCCTACAACTCATCTTCCTTTGTACTCGTAAAACAAAAGAGCGAAGAAAAGGAAAAACAAACCTACAACTAAGAAATGAAGTTATATAAATAACTCTATCATAGCCCCCCACTATTTACTTAGTTTATAAGAATAAACTAAGCGAATAGTATTGAGAAGAGTATATCATCTGTCTACCATTGTCGAATTCAATTGTCATGCTCTGGTAGCAAAAGTTGGGAATGAGTCAACGTTAGGGAGTTCCTTCTAGTATGCAGGACCACTGCAGGGAGGAAAGTCTCTGACTTGGTAGTCGTTACTGCACTTCGATCAGGTTAATCAAATTCAAGCGACAAATGATAGCGAGATAATCACTCAAGATATTTCTTTTATTTTCGTTCGATATGTTCGTAGATAACTCAATTGTTTTGTGTTGGTAGAAAGAGTTTGGAACAATGTGACACTAGGAAGCTCCTTCTAGTAGGCAGGACCATATGCAGAAAGGAGAGACTTCGACTAGTGTTGTCTCCTTATCTAACCAAGTGAAACCAATTGAAAATGCTAGAAGTGGTCGATCGGATACAAAAGAAAAAGTTTACTGTACAAACGTAAAGGCATTGGGAATCCGAAACCTTTGTTGCAAAGAATGAGAATGTTCAAATGTTAAACTTATGCAATTGGTCAATATTCGAAGAGTTTAAATGAACAAGCCTTCATACTCACCACGTTATTCGTAGCTAGAAACAGTAATTAAATGGCATCCTTTAAGGTCTCTTCCGAAGGAGATTTCAGGACCACTCCAGCCCTCAAGCCACTTAACGTAAGTGATCCATCGAAGTACATGTCCACAGGTCATGGGAATCATATTGTTGAGGATCCTGAACAAGTTTAGGATTTATCTATTTAGTGACAAAGTCTGCCAAGATCTGGGATTTAATCGGCATTGAACTCCCCAAGTTCCACCGACCATTTTGCCATACGTCCCACTATTTTTCTACCTTGGAGGATCACTCCTAAGGGAAACTCAGATAGCACAATAATTTGTGTGCCTAAAAATAATACCTTAGTTTCCTCAAAGACATGAGGAGGGTATATAATAGCTTTTGGACCTATAGGTAGGCCCATGTAACACTTCACTTACATAATATATAGGTCACTGGATATTGTCACATTCTGCAATGAGTACAACACTTACTGTCTGTGGCATGATGAAAAGATATACGAGTAGCATTTTGCTTGATATCAGAGAAACCAGTATAGGAGCACTCGTAAAATATCTCTTGATACCCTCGAAGGCATCATTAGCCTCCTTCAACAACTCAAAACCTTCATGTTTCTGAGAAGCTTAAATAAAGGAAGTCCTTTCTTACCCAGGCGTGCGATAAAACCACTGAGAGTCGCCATGCAGCCTGTGAGTTTTTGAGCTTCTTTCTTCATCATCGGATGGCACATTTGCTCGATGGTCTTGATTTTCTTGGGATTTGCTTCGATACCCCTTGCCGAAACAAGAAATCTAAGCAACTTACCTGAAGAAACTTTGAACATATATTTCTCGGGATTAAGTTTCAAGAAGGATTTCCTGAGGTTATCGAAAGTCTCCTGCAAGTCTGAAATCTGATTAAGTCATTTGACGCTCTTAACAACTACATCGTCAACATAGGCCTCTAGATTACATCCCATTTGATGTATAAAAGTCAGTTGCATCAAACACTGAAAAGTTGGATCAACATTTTTTAGATCGAATAGCATTTTGACATAACAAAATATTCCAAATAGCATGATAAATGTGGTCTTCTCTTCATTTTATAGTGACATACTAATCTGATGATAATCATAGTATGTATTTAGAAAACTTAACATTTCAGAATCAGCAGTAGAGTCAACTAACTGATTGATGCAAGGATTGGGTTGGGGAGGATCGATAGGCCCAATGGTCAAGGACCAAATTATCACAAATGGTTTGAACCACAAACTATTTGTGAAACATAATTACCATAGATGATTTGAATCACAAACCATTTGTGAAACATAATTATCATAGACGGTTTGACCTACAAACTGTCTGTGATACATAAATATCAAAGACAATATATATATCAATGCAATGTGAACAGCTAGTTTCAAAATATGAAATAACAAAGTTCTATATAGCTTATATATATATATATATATATATATATGCTTTTTTTTTGAATAGTTTTGATATGATCTACAACTTTGCAGTTGAGGTGAACCCTAAATTCTGAAGAGAAGATCAAAAATTTTGGTAAAACAAAAACTAAAATCTTACGACACAAATTTAAGGCTAAAGATGGCCGATTTTGGGAGTCTTAAAGGTTGACTGGCATAAATGGGTCATATTCTTTTTGGATTGGGCTCGTCATTAGCTTTCTAATGAGTGCAAGAACGATAAAAACAGAGACCGTATATAAAAGTTATGCCCGTTTTAGTAAAGATGTCTTGGAATAGAATCCTACTCAGACTCAGGCTAGAGATTATAAAATGTTAGGGGATTGCGAGGCAGAAAACATAGCACAGACAGTTTTTAATATAAACTATCTGTGATAACTTTATTATCATAGATGGTTTGTATTTCAAACCATCTGTGATATTTAGCAATATCCCAAACGGTTCTTGGTAAGAACTATCTGTGATAGTTCATAGACAGTGCTCACTATGAACCGACTGTGATATTATCTCTTCACAGATAAGTTTTAGCACTGGCACCAACACAGATGGTCTCTAAACTCAAACTGCATGTGATTGCATCTAATATAAGCCTTTTTGTAGTAGTGGACATAACTACAAAGTAGTTATTGTTAGAGAGGTAGGGCTAAAGCATTGTGCTATTTGGGCCAGATAGAATTTGTGTCTTATCCATTGCATGGAAGGAACCCCTTGGAAATGGCTCTAGGTACCAGTTCATGAATAGTCCGAGTGGTTCGCAGGATGGCTAGAGTGTACAATGAGCCTCCGACTATGGTACTCAAGGAACAACTATAGGAAGATTACAACCACACTGGTCTTTTAGGGCTTTAATTAAGTATTAAAGCCATATTTTAAGAACTTATTCTATCCTCATCAACTAGCCCCCGAACTTTAAGTGAATTTATAATTTGAATCTGATTGAATTTCAATTTGGAAACTGCTCTTTCAATGGTAAGAGTAAAGAAGCAGTTTTCATTTACTCAACGTTGAGAAACTAACTAGAAAACTAAAAGGTTTTTGCATCCGTTGGGCTTTAGATTCAATAACTACTGTTTGTAGTTTGAAAAACCCTTATAAAAACCATGGCATGGTACCTGTTGGCTTTGCGCTTCTCAAAAAACCTTTCATATTTAAGTTCTTTTGTCTCTTTGCATTTGCGCTTATAACCTCAAATCCATCCAATCTTCGATTCTCCACCACTATAGCCAAAAATGATGGATCTGATTATCGATTGGCTAGTGTTTGTGCTAGGGCTAAAGAAACTAAAGGCCATGGAAGAGGAGGGGTTACTCCATGACAAAGATTTTGATTCCATGGAGGTCAGCGATCGGGGAACTTTTTAAGTGGAAGTAATGGTGAAATCCCAACCGTTTGGGCATACATTGAGTATGGATTCAAGCTACCGATGCGACCTTTTTTGCTGGTGGTCCTGGAATTCTATAGGATCGAATTGGTTAATCTAGCCTCCAATTCGATCGCTTGCTTAGCATCTTCATCCACCTCTACGAAGCATATTTGGGGATTCCAGTGAATTTAGAGCTCCTAAAATACTTCTACAAGATGATGGGAAGATCGAGGAAATCAACGAAGACACCCACGGGTTGCTCTCTACGGCTCCACGAAGACACCCGCCGCCCGCGTCTGCGCCCGCTCCCGCCTCGCGCCCGCCGCCGCGACCCTTCATAAAGCGCGCTGCCATGCATCGGCAATCCGCGCTCCCCACCATCCGATCTCAGCCGCACGATCGGATCCGAACTGGCGACCCCGATGTGCCCACGTGTCACCTCCTGAGCCATTAGATCCAGCCGCCGCTGCCACGCCCGAGGCCATCCACGTCAGCCTACCCACGTGGTAAGTCACGTCAGCCCTAGGCCACATGTCGTGCCACGTCAGCCGCCACGTCAGCCAAAACCGTCCTCGGGAGCCACGTCAGTGCCATGTCAGCATGCCACGTGTCAGCCCTAGATCGTGCCACATCAGCCCTAGCGCACTGTTCCGTGAACCCAGTCCACCGTGAACTCTCTCTTCCGTACACTCGGTCCACAGCACAGTAGCTGTTCCGATTTTTCCCGAATTTCCTTTAGATTCAATTTTCCGAGAGCCCGTTCTGCTCCGTCCTAGCTCCGATTAACCCCGTTCTTTTTTCTAAATTCATCTAAAATCAAGTTCTAGCTTTTGGTTCTAGTTTCAAGGTTTTTGGAGTTCATTTGCTTATTATTTTATGTATTTTTCTTATTTTGGTCGTTTTCTCTCTTGTTAGATTCTGATTCCAAAGGAGCAGGAGCTATACCCGAAGACCAAGAGTACCTCACTGAGCATAACCAAGGCAAGTCATGTCCTTTGATAATGTTGAACCCAGGTTGCAATCTAATATTTAATTTTTTTGTTTTAAATTATATTGCATTACTACTTTATTATAAAGTCTTGTACTTAGTAGTTATTGCCTTAATTGAATTCATCCCTCCTTGATAATTTTGAATACTGTGATACCATTGTCACCATAGGTTGGGAAACATACCAGTGATGATATGTTATTTGTCACATGGGTTGTACGATTAGATGCTTAGCCTCGCTTAATTTACGATTGGGTTTATCATCACATGTGAATTATTAATTTGACTTAATAAGATATAGAACTGTGGTTGGTGCCACGTTTGTTAAAATTTGGGCCATGGCATTGGTGTGTCATTGGCGTGGTTATACAAAATTGATTTTCACTTGGGCGAGTAATCGTGCAGTAAAGGGGGAAGTGTTGGTGCACTTCGAGGGATGTGGAAGTCTTGCTCGGGTATTGTTAAGGACTTAACTTTGTGCACCATTGATATGAGCTTTACCGTGCAAATCACATGTCTAGTATTGGATGGACCTGGCTAATTAATTTGGGATGTTTTAATTTCAATCTCGCCATTGTGATGAACATAGTTGCTGATTTCCATGAGGCGTAAGGGGGGTGTGATGCGAAACCCTAGCGGGCGGGATTGGGTTGGAACTGAACTTTGTAAAGGCCTTGTTGTGATTTCCTTAGCGCGATGCTAATCACATCGTATGGGTACAGTTGTGCAACCTCTGCAGAGTGTAAAACTATTCGAATAGCCGCATCCTCGGTCACGGACAATGCTCGGTGATTTCACACGAGATATAGTTATTTATGAAAACTTGTGGATTGTGGTTAGACAGTGAATGGTTAGACAGTGAATGCCGCGTCCTCGGTCACGGACAATGCTCGGTGATTTCACGAATTAGGCTTCGTTCTCCACTTGATAGCCTGTGGACTTGTCGATTGGCCACTACGCTTTATTTTGAATTTCCGCTGCTAGTTTTTGTTAAGCCCTTCGGGTATTTCATTGTAAGCTTGAGCATAAGGTCGTACTTTTGAGATTTATTGATATTTGAGTTTTTCCTTTATTTTAGCGTATATATGGTTGTGATTACCTCTATGTTTGACTGTGTGTACTAGCGTGGTCCTGGGACTAGTGTAGTATACACAGAGAGTCCGGATTTGCATATTCGGGTCTCCACACTAGCACATGGTGGAGGTTGTTGCTTTGGTTGGGTAATTGACCAAGCGAACACTAGCCCTGGAGGAAGAACCCTCCACTGAGAAGCTGACAAATGATAATGATCTTCTTTTTTCATTACACATTAGTCATGGAAATTTTTGTACTTATCCTTTCTCATATATCTATAGGTCGGGGAGCACCATTAAGGTGCTCGAAGAAACTCTCAAGAAGGAGAGCGAGCTATTCTAGTCTACATTGACCAAGAATGAGCAACTCCTCAAGACTTTTGAGGAAAAAAACTGCAATTGAGAAGTAGGTATCTTCTTATCATTTCTGCTATCACTCTCTTGACTTTATTTTTTCTCACTTCTTTCCTTTTCATGGTCAACAGAATTAGAAGTCTATGAAGCAGAGGCCAAAGTGAAGGGTGTTGTCATCCTCAAGCTCGAGGAGATGCTCAAGATTAAGCTAGAATGTGAGGCTACACTTTATGACCATGGTACCTTCGCATGGCTTGTTGGTTGACTATGGATTGTATTAAGGCTATGTTTCATCATTCCTCAAGGAAATTGATATCATCGATTCATCATTCTACTTGATCATTATCATTATAATAATCTATACGAGTAGAGCTAATCTTTAATTCAGGAGGAAGCATGGCTTCTACACTACAAACTAAAAGAAGGGTGTTTCACTGGTCCGAATAGCCTATAATACAGAGGAGGAAGTATGGCTTCTACACTATAAACTAAAAAGAAGGGTGTTTCACTGGTCTGAATAGCCCATAATACAGAAAGAAGTTCTTAAACCCAAGCTCTTGACTATTGTATTAACTGGTCAAATGCCTGACATTTGATTCCTTGTATCATTATACCATTGGCTCTTTCGACCTCCTAGTTACTCTATGGGTGAGACACTGAGGTGTAACATACATTGATACCTAGAATCTCACAGAATTCCTAGAAATTGCCACTCAAAAAATGGATATCGTTGTATGTAATTATATGACAAGGAATACCAAATCGTGTAATTATATTTTTTATGATAAACTTCTTGGTGGCTTCAATTGTTATTTTAACAACTGGTTCAAATTCTATCCATTTTGTAAATGTATCAATCATTACAAAAATGAATTCAAAGCCCGTGGGTGCCCTTGGGAAAGGTCTCGAATGTCTAGACCCTAAGTTATGAAAGGTCAAGAATTAAGGAATACGCGTGAGCTACGAGGCGAGAAAACAAAACTTTTCTACCGCGCACCCAAGAACATCATGCTAAGGAAGGATCATGGATCGTTACCACTTAGGCAGCGCATGTGCGAAGAAGAATTGAAACCGATCCAATCACGCGCGTCGAGGTAGTAGTGGAAGTAGCCGATCGTCCGACGGATCGTCTCCTCCACGCACGCCGATCAACACTGCAACGGCGGCGCCTCCACCGGTATCCACACGTCCGGGTGGAGCGCGATCGCGAGTGTACTAGCACTCGTGGCGGCTAGGGTTTGGCTCGGGAGGTGGCGGCTAGGTTTTGCTAGATGTTAACAGGGCGAATCCCTCCCCTCGCCTCCATATATATAGACCTCCTCACGTGGGCCTCGTGGACCGAGGCTCAATAGGAGTCTATTCGGATCTCTATCCGAATTGAGCCCATATCCGAATCATATTCGAATTAGTGTTCCAACCCGTTAAGCGTGCGACCACAGCAGGTTCACGTATACTTGGTCATGACCGGAAAGCGCCTTTAGGTTACCATATTAATAGCGGCCTCTAGTAAGACATATTAACCCCCAAAGTATATGTAAAGATCATATCGGTGAACTGTAATGTTCTCTCATGTACGAATCCCTTTGCCTCACGATATAGATTGAGCTCAAGGCGAGACTGTGTCATCCTCTTAATAGCTCAATCACTCTCTCGATTCCGTGATGGATTATAAACTTATGATTGACTCCTCAATCACCTTGGCATGGCCATGCACTTTCATAATCCATTACATCGAGGCCCAGAGATATCTCTCCCATAAGGAGGGCAAATTCTATCTTGATCATTCACATCCCACTACATGTTTCATGGCAAACCCGAAGACTACTTTTATGACTACCCGATTCTGAGTAGTGTTTAGTAGTCCCAAAATAAGCTACTACTCATGTTGGGAACCATGATGATCTCAAGTCTAAGGATTCTACATAAACACTACTTGAGACTAGCGATGACACATGGAATCTCTGCGGTGTCTCATGGCGAGTTTACCCAACATATGTTCACTAACACATGTCCATATTATTGATTTGGTATCACCATACCATGATCCATGAGACATGATCATCAATCAATACATATCTGATCTTTGTCTTTGAATCATATTTGTTCCTCATATGATATCGATCGGGGATCATTTAGAAATAGCAACATTTTAGTATTTAAGAGTCTCATGAATAAGTCACATACTCATTGATCAATAATGATGATGTCTATTCCAAGGAACAAAGTAATGTATCATAAACATAGTATGTGATATATACAACATCTCCATGTTGCCTCTAGGGCATATCACTAACAAAGAAAGTGGTATTGTTCACAAAACCTGTGCAAGTTGATGTGCTTGTTGACTATGAAACTGGCAATGTACATACTTGGACAGAACTTCTTTAGCATCACGGAGGCGGTTGGCCAGTAGTACTCTTGTTAGAAGGTTTTACCGACCAGAGTTCTGTAGGAATGATGTGCTCCACAGGCTCCTCCATGTATGTCAGATAGTAATTTTGAACCATCCTTCTGAGATATACATCTCGTTAATACTATGTGAGTTTCTCATTTGTAGAGGGTAAATTCAATCAGAGTATATGATTTGGCTTTTTGAGCTGTACGATTAGCCTCTACATCATCTTTAGGAGGTGTGTCATGCTGAAGATATTCATATATTGATGTCATCTAATCATTTTTGGGGTCGATCTAAGTGACCTCCATTGGAGTGTCTTTGGAACGCTCAACTACCAAAGGTTTTGTCAAGTTGCTCAAGAAATACTCCAAATAGGACGGGTGATCTTGAGGAAGCCATCTATGCCAACTAGTTTGCCAAAAAGTTTTCCTTTCTAGAAATGTGTTGGACCTCAAAACCAAACAAATGCCTTTTGATTTTACTTACTTCTGCTAGATAAGATGACATCACGGTAAATGAGCATTGATTCTCTTTCCTGACTTGATTCGCTACTAGTTAAGAATCGCCTTTCACTAGTAGTCTGTGAATCCAAGTGCTTTGGCTATTTGGAGGCCTACTAGTAAATCTTTGTATTCTACTACATTATTTGTAGCAGAAAATTTTAACTGGATGGTATATTTTATTTTTTTTCTATAGGAAAGACCAAGACTACCCTAGCCCCTAAGCCCTTATCATCAAGGAACCGTCAAAGTACATAGTCCACTCCTCATGGTGTTCATACTCGAGCCCTTGGGTGGGTTCAGGGTGTGTCTACTCGATAATGGATTGTGCTAAAACTTGGGACTTGATTGCTCTTTGTATAAGGAAATGGAGATTGAACTCCCTAAGTTTGACCACCTATTTTGCTATACATCCTGATGATTCTCTATTTTGGAGAACTTGACCTAGAGGATATCTAGTTTGTATGAATACTTTGTGGGCTTGAAAGTAACACCTTAGTTTTGTTGAAGTTATAAGGAGGGCATACAACAACTTTTGTATTTCTGGATATCATACTTCTGGTCCATGTAAGACTTTACTTTTATAATATATTGGTCAATGGATATTATCACGCTCAACAATCAGTATGACACTTACTGCTTGTGGCGTTGCAGCTAGATAGAAGAGCAAAGTTTCTCTTAGTCTTGGAGAGATTGAGACTGAGGCACTCGTAAGGTACCATTTAACATCTTCAAAGGCATCATTTGCTTCCTTAGTCCATTCGAAACTTTCATATTTCTAAAGAAGTTTAGAGAAAGGCAATCATTTTCCCTCTACCATGCTATGAAATGACTTAGCACTACCATACAACTGGTTTGTTTTGGACTTCCTTCTTTGTGATCAGAATACGCATCTGCTCGATGGCCACTATTTTATCTGGATTTGTCTCGATTCCTATAGCCGAACCTAGAAAACTAAGAAGATTTCCAAAGAAAACTCTAAACACATATTTCTCTAGATTCAATTTAAGGTTATGCCTTCTTAAGTTAGTGAAAATTTCTTGGAGATCAAAGATATGATATCCGATGTTTATACTTTTTGTGAGGAAGTCATCAACATAGGCCTCTAAGTTACAACCAATCTATGGACTAAAGGTTTTTTTTTTGCATTAAGCATTGAAAAGTAGCACCAGTGTTTTTGAGACCAAATGACATTTTTACATGATAAAAAGTACTGTATGGTGTAATGAAGGAAGGTTTCTCTTCATCTTCTTTACTAATAGTAATTTGGTGGTACCTTGAATATGCAGCTATAAAGTTTAATAACTCACACCTGAAAGTAGAGTCAATAAGCTAATCGATACGTGGTAGGGAAAGTCATTCTTAAGATAAGCTTTATTAAGATTGATGAAATTGATACATATTCATCATTTCTCATTATTTTTCCTAACTATTATAGGATTTGGTGAGCCAC
Source organism: Melocanna baccifera (assembly GCA_036346265.1). Lineage (NCBI taxonomy): Eukaryota > Viridiplantae > Streptophyta > Magnoliopsida > Poales > Poaceae > Melocanna > Melocanna baccifera. The sequence goes on along the minus strand of CM070688.1, from coordinate 5,415,724 downwards.
TCTAGGTGGTTAACCTCATAAATAAATCCAGTCTAGAGAAGCTTGTCGATATCCTATTGGATTGCCTCCTTCCAGTCGGTGCAAATCACTTTAGCTTTTGCTTGACCGATTTCTTGTCAGGCCGAAGCATTAGCCTGTATCGATCACCTCCCTGGGGACATTGGGCATGTCACATGCCTGACATGTAAATACATTCGAGTTTACTCAAAGGAAGGAGATGAGTGACTATTCCTATTTGGGGTTGAGTCCTATCCAACCAATATCTTTTGGAAGGTGGCACTAGCATTTTCGAGTCAAAATGACACTTTGACATTTTTTAGAGAATTATCCTTATCAAATGGAACTTCCTTGACCTGGTCAAAGGGTTTTGAGGGCACCTTTAGTCTTGAGTGCTTGGCCTGCACAAAAGGTGGGTTGACATTTCTGGTTGAAAGTTCATTGACTAGTTCTATAGATTTATGATCGCATGCATAAGTCATCTTCCTATCCCCTCAAATTGTTATGACCACTTTTGTCCTAGCATCTTAAGACTCTAGTAACCATCATGCGTGGTACCAGGAATTTGGCCAATGCTAGTCAACCAAGGATCCCGTTGTATGTGGTCTCAATATGTACCACATGGAACGAGATTCTTTCTATTTAGAAGTTATTTGGGCTTCCGAGTATAATTGGTAGGGAAACTTGCCCTATCAGTTTGGTACTAGATCCTGGGACTATGCCATGAAAGGCATACTTCATGGGCTTTACTTTCGACATGAGAACTTGCATTTCTTCTAAATCTTTCGTAAACAGAATGTTGGGAGAATTGCCACCATCTACCAAAACTCGATTAACTTTGTAATTATTTTGGTAGGTTTTATGATAATAGGGAACTTACCTCATCGAGTTAAAGGAATGGGGCAATATTCTCGGCTGAAGGGGATGATTATATCTAACCACCTAGATGGCTTGGCTACGATCGGTGTTTTGGTGAGGTTCACTTTCTGCTCCATAGTTTTTAGATGGAGTCCAGACTTCTAGTAGGAGGACCCACCAAAGATCATATCAGTGGTGTGTTGTGGTTCCTGATAGTCCATCTTTTCATTGCCATCTTTGTCTTTCTTGGAGCTTGGTTCTTCGATCTCCTGAATGGAAGGGAAATGACCTTACTCAAGCAATAATATTTCAACTTCTTCTAGGCATGGTACCTACGCAGACCATGCCCCATTGCTTGATGAAGTGAACACCACCTTTTTGTTCTTATCAGATTCATCGGTCAGAGTTTTTGCCTTATCTCGACCGAAATAATCCTTCTTGCCCTTATTATACTTCTCAAAAATTGCAAAAACCTCTTTAGCATTGGGTTTATGGTTCCTCTTACCTTTGGGAGACTTCTTGGGCATCTTCTTTTTTTCTCTAGGCCAAGTTGAGGAATCTTCTCTATGTAGTCAATGGCCTTGTTTCATTCAACCACTTTGCTAACGGCTGCATACTTGTTGGCTATGTCGAACAGTTCTATGATTGTCCTTAAAGGGTTTATCACAATGTCCTCTGTAAATTGTTAGTTCCTTAACCCAGTTTTGAAAGCCTGGATGATAGAGGAATCTGCAATCTCTGGAATAGAATTATGAACCTAAATGAACCTCTTGATATACTATCATAGAGTCTCATTGGGTTCTTATTGAATTTGGTGGAGATCATCTTCTTTTTAGGGCAGTTGTACGTCCCTTGGAAGTTTGTGATCAGCAGGTTACAAAGCTGCTCCCAGGTATAATTGATCTGACCTGTTGGTTGAGCAACCAAGATCGGGCATACTCCTCGAGAACGGTGGGCAAGTAGTTTGCATTACATTATCATTGCCTCCAACGGCTCTGATGGTAGCGGTGTAAATTTAGATAAATTCTAAAGGATTTGGATTTCCATTGAATTTCTCAAGATTTGCTGGTTGAAATATGTCCATCTAGTGAATTGCTTGAAGGCCTGCTAAAACAACTTGACAACTTGTGATCAAGTCATGGCGCCTTCTTTAGAAAAGGTCGGATTGTAGTCTATTGGATACCAATTCCTTCGGTAGTCATACTGGGGAACTGGTGCTCCAATCTGATCGTGGACACTGACATGGTGTCTCTGACCAGATGTTTGGTTTAGGTGATATCGTAGATCACTCGATCCATATGTTCTTCCCTCATGACGATGGGGAGGAGTGACTTTATTGTCAAAGAGCCTTCTCCCCTCATGGCTTCCATGTCGAAATCTTTTAGGGGGTGTTCCTCCAATTGTTGGATTGTTACCGGCCTGACCACATTAGCTTCTAATAAGGGAGGAGTGCTCGGATGAAGTTAGAGTATGACTTTGCAAGTACCTTTGCTCCCTGTATGTCTCCGTGTACCACATGGTCTACTGGAGGATTTCTAACATTTGACCTACAATCTGAGCATATCTCAAGGTCTCTACCAAGTCTCTGCCAAAGTATGATCCTAGTTATTTAAAATATCATGGTTTCATTGCACGTTCTGTATAATTATCGAGGGCCTCGGAGGATTTATATCGACAGAAGGGGGTACGATTACTTGAGTTTCTCTTCGAGCATTGTTCTTGTCCCGTTCAACCCGACAAGGGTGGTAGGGTAGAAACAAGTGGATTAGTCAATTGATGTCCACTAGTACTATTATCTCTGTCCCCTCGGGGTGATGTAGAAGTGTTTGCACCATTCAAATTGCTAGGTTTTGGGGGATCCTATCATGAAGAATCATGCACGACATCTAGATTGGTACCACCAATTGCGTGAATTTCATGCCTCCAGTAGGAATCTTCTGACAAACTTCCATCAAAAGTAAGAGGAACGCTTTCCACCGCTTTGACAAGTAGCTTTGACAATAGAGAACGGTTGGAGACCACCATCTCTGGAAGGCTTTGTGGTGGACTCGATCTAATCTAATGCATTGCCAATCAAATGCTAAGTGTTATCATCTTCACCCGGCTTTCTCCCATAGGTAACTTCATCGACATCGCGACTAGATGTTGGTCGACTCTTGAAATACATAGGAGCCATTTGCGAATACTGGTCGAGCATGATTGCATTGAGAGTACCCTAACCCTTAGATTGTGGTGTCGTGCTTTTGTTGTTGTGATTGTCAATCGGGAATATCAGGGTTCTAGAGGCACTTGGGCATTATGACATGGTTAGAATGATTGATCCTCCGGGAGTGGTAATGATGGGAGCGGTAAGTCTTCTTCCATGAGGTTGATCTTGCTTGTCTCAGTGAGCGGCGAGCTTAGAATGGAAAAGGACAATGAGGAGGCATCATGTTCCATGGTGGTGATGCATGTGTCAATGTCGAGGTTGGCAAAGTCTGCTAAGTCAAACCAGTTCTCCTCACCCCAAGTTCCTGCCATGATCGCATGAGTGATACCCACGGAAACAAGGAAGGACGATGATTGCTAAATGAAGCAAACTTGAAGGATCAACGCCTTCTTCCCCATGGACGGTGCTAGCTATCATGATCTAGTCGTCGATCTTACAAAATAATATGAGAATAATGGCTGAATTCCTTACAAGTGAATAGGGATGCTCTTGCTCTTTATTACTATGAATTGGTTATAGGATGCCCTTATGAAGGCCTGAAACTAGCCTTAGACTCTATGTTCTTTCTACTGGAAGAATATGTGTTGCCCTATCTTCTTGACTCTTTTGATTGTCGAATTGCTCTGAATGGAATTGTCTTGTGTGTTCCTGAATCAAATTCCCTTTGTTCTTTTGTCTTCTCTTATCAACCCTTAAATACCATTAAAGGGACATCAGTTATCTGCTGGGAAGATGTCTCATCGAACTAGTGTGTCCGATCGAAAAGGTAGCTATTGTCAGGGAAAGGACACCTGATTGTCAGTTGATGTCAGTGGGAGAAGAATGTGCAACATAATTGCAATGCCGTTAATGTCAGAGAGACAAGGTTGAAGCATCATGTTATTTGGGTTGGATAGAACACGTGTCATATCCATTGCATGGAAGGGACCCCCTCAAGACGAGCCTAGCTACTAGTTCACAAATCGTCTGAGTGGTTCGCTGGTTGGATAGAGCATACAGTGAGCCTTCAACCAAGGTACTCGGGGATCAACTATAGGAAGATTACGACCACGGGGGCCTTTTAAGGCCTTAATTAAGTATTAAAGATATATTTTAAGGATTTATTCAATCCTCATCAACGACGTACTTCGACTTAGAGCCGTCTACTTTGATCATCTACATATACCAAGAACATGAGAACACATCAATCGGAAGATAATTCTAGCTTACAGATATCATAGATTACCTTGAACCTCTCGATTCTGTTCCCTAGAGAGGTAATCGCCAAAGATCAAAGGGACTCCTTTCTAGTCGGGTTCCCGATCGCAGATCACCCTCACCCTTTGCCTTATCTCAGAAGGGGATAAGGCTATAAAATAAAAAAGGAGAACTACAAGTTAGAAAAAAAGCACTATTAAACAAAAGGTTTTTAACCAGTCAAAATCCTTGATGCTCACCTTCCGAGGAGTCCCTGGTCAAATCTTTTGCACTTTCATACCATAGCATGATATGACCATGTGATTTTAAGGGAGTAATTCAGAACATGGTGAAGTCTCTCACCATGTGCCACGAAAATCAATCCCGTATCTTTCAAATTCATGATGGCATCGACCAGTCGTTGTATCCTTCACCTTCACTCCGGAATTCCTAGATACGCTTCACACAGATACATGAAAATGCTAAGTATAGTGATTGAATTGGGAGCTAAATTCACCAGCTCAATCCTTTGAGCACCTCCGATAGGAAGGGGTGCACCGAGCCTGAATCCACATTCTATACATCCGAAACACAAGAATCTCGCCATATCTACCATCCAAAAATTCCTCTCCCATCACTGACTTCCATGGTATTAAGACTTGGTCAGGAATCAATCCCGCATTCTCTAATGCCGTCAATCTCTTCAATCCTAGCTCAGACCTTGGCCATTCAGATATGAATCCATGCATTTTTTTTATGGATGGCTTAGATTAAGGGAAATCGGGGAATGAAGAACCATGATCGAATGCCTCTAAGGTGGAGAAAACAGAAGAAAGCTGAGGAATTCAAAAGGTTTTCTAGAGAGCATGAAATTCAATAGATACCACTTTGGTTTATAAAAACTTTTCCCACAACCAAAATTAGTGGTTATAGGAACTGTGCCTAGAGGATATAAAACTTTTGGTTCTACTTCCCCTTCCAGTTGGCTTTTTCAACTTTAAGTGAAAAACTCCTCTTTCTTGACTATCGTCAAAAAAGGGATTCTAAATCATGAATTCACCTAAAGTTTGGGGCTAGTTGATTGAATAATCTATTAAATACAGGTTTAATACATAATTAAGACTCTAAGCTATCATGGTCATAGATTATTTGAAACAATATTGCCTGAGTACCCCTGGTTGGAGGACTACTGTTAATTTACCTGACCAACCACTACCGGAGATCCTATAATACGATTACTAGGCTTAACTTCATGAAGCCTCCCATGCGGTGAAATAGAACACGATGTGCTTCTATCCCCAATAACCACACGACGATTTGGCCCTGTGCCTTTGACGGTAACAACCTCATGGTTATCTCTATGGTTCTCTCCCACCGACAATAACCAATCGACAGCTATTGTTAGGTTTCTCTCTCTAACAGCAACCGATTACTCGATCAGATGTGAGGATCGGCAAGGCGTCTGCTCGCATGGACAACCGACGCTCCTTCGGCACTATTTAAACCTTATGGGAGAAGGCTAAAGGAGGATCTCTCGATTGAGCAATAGACAACGAAGGTGACGAATAGCCAAGTCAGGGTTAATACCACCCCATTTGTAATCGCTCATCAATAGCAGGCTATAATCCTAATATAGCAATAAAGATAGTTCATGTTCTTCTCTTTAATCCTTCTATGAGGCTCGGTTTTCCATATATTTCATAAGATCAGCGATTTGATCATGGACAATGCTATTGAATAACTGTATGATTCACAGTATCCCACTTATTGTGAGGCTGACATATAGAGCTTGGTCGCACATATCAGTAAGACATCAGTAATATACAATGAACATACGAAGTTATTCAGTGGCATATAATAAATTTCGAATAATAAACTTGATATGAAATTTCATATAATCATAAACGACGTTGAGGAGATTGAACTGTATGTAGTCCTCATAATGACATTAGTTTGGTACGGTACCTCAAAATGATGCGGCGGTGTTCGTGCGTGCGTGCCGGTGGCCTACAACAACCCTCGTGCTGCGTCTGCTTTTGAGGCAAAATCATGCCTCGTCATGTCCAGCCATACATTGCTTTCCTCCATTGCTACTTCCAGTTCCCATTTGGTCATCGCCGTTGGTTGCGTTTTAGCTCTCAAAGTACGTGGGTTAGCACAATAAACTATGGCATGTAGGCAGCTTGCTCATCCTTTTCGCCCTCTGTTTGGTACTGAAAGCAGGAGAAAAGCTGGCCTGACGGCATCTTTTGCTTGATCAATGCTGGTACATTTTTGACTACGATTCCCTTGATCTTTTTTTTTGCCAGCGAGTGAGAGCAGGAGAGGCCATTATTGATGTATTTGCTTAAAGTCTTCTTTCGCTGCTGATTCGTTACACACAAATGTGCAGTTAACTATGCTCTTTTTTTTGTTTGCATATACTGAACATGATGCTATAGTTTTCATAACTTGTTATTCATTGCAGCTTCGACAAATATCAGTACAATGCAACAATCGCAAACTGTCCCGTACTCTTATAGCAAAATGCACATAGTTGTTTGCTTCTCTCTTTTTACTTACTTTAGCCTGATTTAATGTCATGTAAAAAACGAAATACACACACACACACACACATCTTTTTGAGGGCATGCAATTTGTTGTGGTTGTTTTTGTCTGCATTTTCTTGTGTTGATCTTTGATGTCGAAACCAGCAAAGGAGTTGCACTACTTGGCTGTAAAAGAAAGACAAGAGTTGGAAACAGTTCATCCCAACCTCTCCGTGGTGTCTTTATTCCACATCTTTCAACCCTCCCTTTTGAGTTCATTCCTTTATCTTTTTCATGAGGGACATCCCCACTGTTCTTGTACTCCTTTTTGTTGCTGGAGGAGGCCCATCGTCTGATGTGATGATGAAGTGGGCCTTAAAAGGCCTCTCTTCGTATATTAACCGTTCCTTTTTTTTCCCTTATGATACTACTTACAATATCTCTACTATTTAACAATACGAGTTGGTGGAGGTCTTTTCTCTCCTCTCCTCTCTGTAGTCGTTCGATATAACCACGAGATATAATCTAAACCATCTATCTTGCACGCAGCGGGACAATCCACGCTCCTGCTGGTAAAAACCGTCTCGATCGCCACCCCCACCGTACTCAATTGTTTCCTCTGTCGAGCAAACGTACAAAAAAGAACAGGTGGTGGTGGGCGCAGGATCCGTGGTGGAGATGCTTGACAAAGGCATAGGGTAGCTGATATCCAGTGAAGAAGCCTAAGAAGGTGCTTCAGCTTCGTTCGTGTGGAGCAATGACCCATTCTCGCTATTCTCCAGGAGGTTGGCTAGGGCGCCCTGGTGGAGTTTAGTGAGGCGGAGCCCAATGAGAAGCAGCGATTGGAGAAATCGAATGCAAAGGCGTTATCAAGGAGGAGGAGGTTAGAACTAGCCTTCGAAATGAACTTCTTAGTTGTCTTCTTGTTCTCCTCTCTCTATGGCGGCGCCTGACCTGGAATATGGGCACCAGTTATGGAATATCTTTACTTTTTAAAAAGGAGTTGGTAGTTGGTACGGTATTTCCCACATCTTTCTCATAAAAAAAGATCTGCAGACTGACATGTGGCCCCTCCCACCCCACCTCACGAAACCGTGCGCTGCCTCCTCTCACCGAATCTTGCTCCCACCTTCTCCCCCTGTCTCCCCACGTTCTCCGCGTCTCCCCCCATTCTCCGCGCCGCCTCCTCCCCTCCCTCTTCCGCCGCTCCGCCCTTGCCTACTCCTCCCCATCCCACGCTGCCGCCGCCTCCTCCTCCCCTGACTTCTCCGCTCGTCGCGCCTCCCCTCTCGTCCCCGCACCGCCTCCTACTCCTCACCTCGCGCAACATCCTCCCTCCTCGCGCCGCCTCCCCAATCCCCGCGACACCGTCTCCCCCTCTCCGTCCGCCGCCTCCTCTCCACTCCGCCGCCTCCTCCCCCCACCCCACCCCGCATCGCCGCCTCCTCCCCTCCTCCCCACCCCGCGCCGCCGCCTCCTCCTCCGCTCCGCCGCCACCTACTCCTCCCCCTACCTCGCGCCGCCGCCGCCTCCTCCTCCCCCCCAGGCGCCTCCTCCCCTACTCCCCCAACCCCCCACGCCGCCGCCTCCCCCTTTCTATACCCCGCACCGCCGCCTCCTACTCCCCCCACCCCTCGCCGCCGCATCCTCCCGAGGTCTTGAAGGCTGTGGCTAGGGAGATCATCCTCTACGTGTGTGACCTCATGGAGATTAGCCATGGGCAGCGACTGCTCGGTGTGGTCCTGAACCACTGCGATCATGGGCTCTAGGACTCCATAATCACCGCATGCACACAAGACAAGAAGTGGTTTTCTAGGATTTGTGTTGAGAGGCATGTGCATAATCATTACATTTCTTGATGTTTCTTTTCTTTTCTTTTCTTAGTTTGTTGCAAAGATCTAATAATGAGGTTGATTTGATATGTTTCAGGTTATAAGCTGTGGTGAGGATGATTAGGTCTTGCAGATCCTGCAAATCGTTCCAGCTTCTAAGATATGCCATTATGCCATGGATGGCACCATCGATGATGCAGGGCCTCATGATGGATTTGAATAGACTCAAGGTGGTGCAGGCCCTCGTACAGTGTGTTCCTCCAAACATTGCCGAGGTATATTGTTTTTCTTCCTCCAGCCTGCCACCAATTATCTATTTGGTTCCTTATTTTCTGGTTTGTTAGGAATTCTGTGAAATAGAATCCTATTAGTGTAGTTTGTGTAAGAATTTAGGATGCAATTGATGATAAGTGGCAGTTTGCAAGAATGATGATAATCTATAAGGATTGCATGAATTTTCAATGCTTATATATATTGTTGAAATATTTTTTATGCAAGGAAATAACGACATGTTGTTCCCCTTTTAAAGTTGACATATTCTTGACTGCATGATGGCAATGATATGTGCTCTGTTGGTTTTGCAGCCACTACCTGAAACTGTTACCCTTGTGGAGGATATTGTAGTAGAATATGTCACTGCCTAGTAAGCTTGTCTTGCATTTCTTCCTTTTGTATTTTTGGTTCTAAGAGGGTACACCCTGTTCATATATAACAAAATTATGTGGATGAAAAGAAGGTTTTGATTGAAGCTTTGTTAAGTCTATGCCCATGTTTTGAATATTTCTAAATTTTGAAATGGTTATTCCTGTTTTTGCATTCTCGCACGAATAGTTCTTCTGTGATCTCCAAAATACTAAATTGCGCAAATTAGGCCCTCAATCCACTAAATTGCTTTATACAGACTAACTGAGGAGAGGCCAGGCTGGTGTAGTCATCCCTATCTGCCACCATGTTGTTGTTGTCGTCAAGTCCGCCGTGATAACAACATGGTGCTGACTACTAATGCTTACTCATTATCAGACTACCTGTGTTGGTCTTTATGTTATTTTATTGTCTCTAGGAATTATGTAGGAAGTGTGTTTCTTTGATGCCAACTCTAGAGTAAGCTTATTTTACTTTTGTCTTTTGTGCTCCATATTTTAGGTACCATATGTTGAAGGTCTTACTGTTAGCAGGGGCGGAGCTAGGCCTCAGGCCGCTAAGGCAATGGCCCGAGGTCCAGCTGAGAAAATCCTTACTATTTTACTATAACTATCAACAGTGAAGGCCTTAGCATCTTTCCTTCTAGTGGGCTAGGCTTGAGGCTGGGCCTCGAGCTGGCTACGCCCCCAACTGTTAGAGTGGTTTCTTTAGCTACCAAAGTACTGCAAGTCCAACCACATTTTCGGAATTTTTTAAACAAGAAAAATATCCTAGTTACAAATCAAAGGTGATTGGATGATACTTTATTTGACCAATGTTTTTGTTATAATATCCAAGTAAATAATAATTTCAGCTATTTAGTAGACAATGAGGGTTACCTTACCGCCTTTTATTTTTATACAGGCCATTCTTTGTTTCAAAAGAATGAAGGGGTGGATGTTTATCTATTCACCATGTATGTACAAGAGTATGGTTCAGGTTTCTATTACCAAATCAAAGGCATGTTTATCTTGCATGTATCAATTCTGTCAAGTACTTCAGACCTGAAATCAAATCTATAAGTGGGAAAGCTCGCTGTACCTTTGTGTATCATGAAATTTTGGTATGAGAAATGCAAATAATCATCAAACACTTGATCTTGATTTTCCTATTGAGTTCGTGTTTCTAGAGTTTGATTTTGCATCCAGTTTGTTCTTTTCCTAGATTGGATATTTGGATTACTACAAGAAACGAGGATTTGTAAGCTACTCGATACGGGCTTGCCCATCTACAAAGTGTGATGATTATGTTTTATATTGTCATCCTACAACACAAAAAGATTACCAGGTTTGACAAGCTTCAGAGCTGGTTTGTCTTCGTAACATGATATTTATGATTTAAACCTAGTTAACTATTTGTGGGCCTTTATTTGGCTATCTTGTGAACCTTTTTAGGTACCAGAACTTCATCAAGAAGGCTATTAAGTAGGGTGTAGCTGTGGAGCGTAATACACTCTTTGACTTTTTCATTCAACCCACCAATCACCAATGAATGCAAGGCCAATATCTCAGCAGCATGCTTGCCATATTGTGAGAATGATTTCTGGCCTGGGGAAGCCGAGACTCCTTGAGAAGAAAGATAACACCTCACAGAAGAAAGAGAAACAACTAGGAAGGCTCTTACGGGTTGCCAAACATGACGACAGCAAAGGAAACCTTGAGGATATTTTACTCGTTCACAGGGTTAGTTTATTTCAATAATGATTTTTGTCCCTTTTTTAGTATTTTGTAGACACTTGACACCTTATTTTTCATTGTTGGCAGCTTAGAGAAAGATTGCACACCATGAAAGACGACTTTATTACGCTTTGTCTTTAGTAGTTTTGCCAGCATTGTCATCAACCTATTTTATCTGGTAAAAGTTAGGTTTGCATCAGCTGCAAACACTTTCATCTATGTGACCAGTAAGCATTTCTTCTTATCGCTTTTATTTTATTTTACACGATAGGGGTGGATGTTTTTTTCTTTTGGAATGCTTTCAGTGGATTAGTTTTATGGTTCCATTGCAACGCACATGTACACTTCTACTCTTTGGCTATGCATTGTTTACTTGAATTGCGGTTTTCATAATTAGATGGTTTTTAATTTTGCATTCAATGTTTGCATGAAGAAACTAGCTTCTGTGGTACTCTCTCCGTCCAGATTTATAAGGCGTATTTCTTCTTATCACAAAGACTAAGGAGATAGTGATAATGGCTAGATTACCCTCTAATTATTATCTCTAAGCATTATATTCAATGTATGCATGTAGAGAATAGCAAATAAAGTTGTGTATTTATTAAGAGTATAAAAGAAATATTACACTAATTTTGTATTAGAATATGAAATATGTTCTATATTTATGAATAAGACTATTCAAAAAAATATGTCCTATAAACTTGAACGGAGAGAGCAATCGAAATAAAGGACAGCAGTTTGTAGCTATGCGCCTATGTCTTCATCTAGCAGTCTAATTGATATATATCCATCTCATGTGCAACTGCTTTCTTCAAGTACGCTATTTGTGGAAGAGGACATCGGCCTGATTCTTCAATGTTGCTATAAGTTGGATCGACAATGCTGTCTTCGTGTTGGATCGGCGATGAGGTGATTGCAACAAAGAGGCAGATCACATTGTCCAAATGTAACTATTTGATTTTGTATGGTCAGCAATGGATGCCCTTATTTACTCATTACTCCATTGATAATTTCAGACTTTGTGAAGCAAATTCCTTCAACATTCACAATGTTATTCATTATATTTTGCTGAATAGATTTGGTTTATGGACGAGCTTTGCCATATGTTGTCAAAGTTTGATAATATGAGTAGCTGGCAACAATGCTTGTATTAGTTTTTTTTTGTATTTGTATCCATCATATTTCGTAGTGATATTATTTTCCTTACCAAAATTTTTTTGCTAGTGCATTGCAATCAAATGCCACACTGTACATTATATTAAAAGTTATGCTTAATTATGCAAGCATATAATTTCTATCCCATCTTTGATAGTATTTTGTGCTATATGTTTTGCCTAGATGACAAATGGACACACGCTTGATGTTATTTCGTGCAAATTAAGTTTGTATCCCTATTGCAACGTAGGGGTACTTTTCTGGTTTCCTAAAAAAGATAATACTTACAATGAAAAAAAGATAAAAATAGCCCTTTGTCGGTAGAAAGAACTTGATGATTGGGGCATCAGGTCAAAACTCAAAATCATCAGGGATGAAATTAGTACATGGCTGCCACTAGATGACCGGGCACTGACTCGCGTTGCCAAATTCGTGTGAAGAGGTTTGCTACAGCAACTCCAACGCTGCTCCAATTGATCTCGGTGCCAAGAAGAAACAGAAGCAGGATGAAAGGAAGTCCAAATATTGGGATTTTTTTTTTAATATCTGCCGTCGGAAACTCCAAATATCGCGTTCGCATCCCAGGAAACACCGCACAAAAGCTTGGAAGTGTGTCCTGTTTTACCATTTCTCGTGTCCTTTTTCGGCCTTCGCTCGCTGCAAGCGTCGCATGGATCGACTGGCGCAGCCGTGCAGTGCAGCACTGGCACCGACCGCCCCAATCCAAAGCACGCATGCGGCCTTTGAATCTGCGTCCACGCGCGATGCAGAGGATATGACGGTACATGGATCGATTGGGGTGCGGTCGTCGGAAGATAAACCGGAAGCAATGGCCGGCTCGCCGCCGACGGGCCGTGCGCGCGCGCGTATGGTCGTGGGTAGCAAGCGGGACAGGTTTGCCGGGCAGATGCGTGTTCTGCCGTGGCATCCTTGCGTGAACGCGCATGATTTTGGAGTGGTGTTTTGGGAAGGGAGCGTCTCCACGGTGAATGTTCACGGGACACAGAGATCGACGGATGAACACCGGCCGGCGGACGCCGATTGCAAGAGCAGAACCCACGCCAGGCAACCGCCGTCCGCTGTAGCCCTCGTCGGTGGCAGATCCCGGACGAAAATATGTAAGGTCACAAAAATACGTGGATTAGTGCTGTAAACGTATATTTTGAAAATATTTGGACTTCTAGAAGCATCAAACATACCACTAATTAGGGCACACTAGTCACGTCCACGAGACAAATTCATTAACACCCCGTTTGGCTCCACAGAATTCAATTAGATTCATTCAAATGGATCCAATTTCTAATTGTACTAGAATTTGAATTAGTTTCTGGCTAATCTCAATTCCAATTTTTCTGTTTGGTACCGCTTGGAATCGAAAACTTCTCCATGCTCATGAGCACAAGCTTGTCTCTGTCCTCCGCGAAATCCCAACGACGGCATTCAAGATTCCCTTCTCTTGCAGCTGCTCCTCGTCGGCAAGCTGTTCCTCTGCTCCTTTCTTCAGCAGTCCCCTGGCTGACACCGACCGGCATCGCATGAGCAGTAGCGAGTTCGGCAGCGGCATCAACGACGACGCATTCGAGCGGTCGTCCATCTCTTTGCTCTGCTGCTCTCTTCTTGGTCGTGCTTGCAAGGAGCTCGTTTTCCTCAAGACCAATGTATCAGCGGCACCAATATGCGCTCCTCTCTATCTCAAATCTATCTTCGACCTGACGCGGCCGTGAGCCCGTGACCGAGCTGCCCGCCTGGGCTGCGTATCGGTATGGGCTCGGCTGAGGCCACACTATTTTTTTAATATGTCTAATTTATCCTCTGAACTTTAAAATACATATAATCTCCCTCATAAATTATAAAACCGCTTAAATAACCACATCAACTATACAAAACTGTTCAAATAACCACCGACACAGCTTAAACCACCTGACGCGGACAGATTTCGTAACAGGTGGCTCGTGACATGGATATCTGCCAAAATAATTACATTCCTTTCCCCGACCTTCTTCTTCACTCCACCTGCCCTCTTCACAACCTCACCACGGCACCACCATTCTCGCCAGCGGTGTCACGTGCTGCCAAATCTTCTAGCAAGCTACGACTTCATGGTTTTCACTGAGGCGAAACACATGATGGTCGCCAGAGAAGTCTGTAACGCCTCCATCTTCAGGGGCGCGTACGGACACGACCTTCCGTACGAACCACGTATAGTTCAGTACGGAATGTCGCGCAAGAGTGAACCATCGTATGCTTACAACAAAAATCCAGCATTTATTACAAGATAGGGGTTGTCAACCCAGTTTTAGTGGCAGCGGGGCGTGCAAGCCCAAAATATATTACATAACAAAAGGCCAACTCCCCAGGAAGACTCGAGCGCGGCAAGGACCTAAAGCCAGGGGTCTTCGTCGAAGAAGGGCTCCTCCGGGGCTTCCTCTACGGGGGAACTCACATCCGCGTCTTGATCTTCTGAATTTTGTTCGGCAAGCCGTGAGCTAACTAGCTCAGCAAATCACAAGGAACATCTAACTTAACTATATGAACGAATTATCAACGGAAGGGAATATACTGGTTGTATTATCTTATGTGGATGCAGTTTTATTTCATAAACAGTTTTAAAACACATGAAAAGACAATTACTTCTTAAGATTAGGGTTTTCATGAAGAGTTAATTAATCCACTAGTCCAGTTAAAACATTTGTAAACACTACTTAAGCTTAGCAACTGGGATCACTCAAGTGACACAGCTCCGTTAACCGGGAGCGCGGTGTATTCGAATACCATTTAGATGACTCTGCAGAGCTGCCCAACTTTACCCACACGCAACCTTAACCTCATGATCGAGTTAAGGAACCGAGCACGTTCACGCTCAACCCTAGGCCAGGTCCGCAACCTGACTCTCTCGGAGCAGTACACTGCTTGAGTTGAGCAGGTACTAAACCAGGGTTGACACGTCAACACCTGTGGTCGAGCGGTTACTATGTCATTTGCTTGGCATAAGGGTCTAGTCCTTATATTTTCACGTGGTCCGCAACCACCAACTACCAGTAAAGCAGTAAGCGGGGACCGCCTCGCGGTGTCCCACAACGCCTTTACCCTACACTGTACACTAGCACGCCCATTCTAGGCACGGTGTCCCATACCACCCTACCCTAGCCTGGGTTTCAATAATCTACCGGCCCGCAGCCATATCCTTATTAGTGTAATTAAATTTCAGGAAATGATAGTAACCTACATGTGATACTAATACATTTAATTTAAATCTAGGGTTAACAAAGGCAGGGCTACAAATTAGTCATGGCATTTAGCGGTAGTAGGACATATCTAAGGTTAACATGTCATTCTAAACATTTGATTGTACGTAAACTAGCATTTTACAATTACCAATAATGAAAATAGCATAATCATATAATCAAATAAATATGGGGTACAATATGTTCAAAGGATTGCGACTTGCCGTTAATTTGGATGATCTCTGCAAACTCGAACGAAGTAGCTCCGGAATCCTGTGCTTGCACTTGAACTTCTGGAATCCCCGACACTAGCGTAAACACACAAGAAAACAGAAACTAATCAAAAATAAATAAAAGAAAACATTTTATTTAAGAAAAGAAAGCTTTAAAACTCATAAAGGAATTTTTATAATTTTTCGGGAATAACTGGAGGATGGAGGCCAAAAATAGGTTAAGGATATTAAATCGAGCAAAATGGTATAATTTGGTGATTTTTGGGATTTTCTCGAATTTTATAGAATTTATTTGGATTTTTCTGGTTTCTGGAAAATGATAAATGCCCGGAAAATCAAATGAACAAGAATGGGCGGCCTTCGCCACAAGTATGCCCGGGAGGAAAAATCAGCCCACGCGGCCGAACGGCCCGCACGGCCCGCACGCGCGCTGCGCGCGCGGAGGTGGGCGAGGGCGCGCCCGCGCGCGCGCGCCACGGGGCTCGGATGCCCGACACGTGGCGCCGCGGACGGCGCGGCGCGGGCGGGCGGGGAGAAAAGTGTCGCGAGGGCGAGGGGGTCCTTCTCTCGCGCGCGCGGGCGCGCGCGTGAGGAAGAGAGGGCACGGGCATGGGCCACCGCGCACGGGCGCTGGGAGGTCTCCACGGCCCGCCGGCGGGCTCGGGAGGAGGAGCGCGCTCGGCCCGGGAGGAAGAAGACGGTGGCGGCGCCGCGCGGCCGGGAAAGATCCACGCCGGGGTCAACCCACGAGCGCAAATGCCTGTAAGTTGGGGATTGGGGAAGGGAGGTGAGGGGGGGCTCGGGCTGCAATGAATCGGGTTATGGTGGGGTGGAGGGAGAGATCGGGGGAGCTTACCGGCTCGAGGAAGGGGGTGGCGCGGCGTTGGCCGGGGCTCCGATCGGGTTTTTATAGAGGGGCGAGGCGGGGAGCTGTGGGGGGGGGGCCGTGCGGCCATTGATGGCGCGCGATGGGAGGGGACGGGGTGGCTTCTCCGCGAAGGGAGGGTGGCCATGCGGGCGGTGCTACGGAGCTGCAGGAGTTGGCGGGGGAGGGAGACGGCTCGGCGCGGTGGTGACGCAAGCGCACGCAGGCGGTCCGAAAGGAGGCACCAAAGGGGGGGGCGCTGCGTCCGCTGGGTGGAGGGCGAGCACGGGGACGGTGACGCAAGGGTGCGGGGCCACTGGCAGGGCTGACGCGGGCGCGAGGTGACGGGCAGGACCACGGCGCCGCGAGAAGGGGACGAGGACGTCCGGCCGTCCCAGGCGACGCGACAGAGCAAGAAGGGGAGAAGGCGGGAGGGAGGGAGGCGCCTTCGGGCGAGAGAGGCGGGGCCAAAAGGAGGGGGGTTAGAGAGGGATTAGGGGGGGATTAGGAGCAAAAACGAAGATCACTCGTGAATCAAAAATTCATTTTGATTTGAAAATTTTCTGGTTGTTTCAACCTACCCCCCTTAAAAGAATCTCGACCCCGAGATTAACTTGGTCCAGGGAGCAGGTTGGGGAAATCTCGCTGCAAGTCTGACTCTCTTTCCCACGTGGACTCCTCTGCTGTGTGATTCTTCCACTGGACTCTGCAGAACCTGACATTTTTGTTTCTGAGCTGTCTTTCTGATGTCTCGAGTATCTGTAAGGGTTCTTCAGGATAGGTCCAATCGTCTTGCAGTTCAATATCTGACAATGGAACTTCATCTGTAGGTTGTCGTAGACATTTTCGAAGTTGCGATATGTGGAATACATTATGTATTCTAGATAAGTTGGGCGGGAGCTGCACTTGATAAGCTACCTCCCCAACTCTTCCGATTATTTGGAATGGTCTCACATATCTCGGAGCTAACTTCCCTTTTACTTGAAACCTCTTGACTATCTTAAAGGGGGTGACCTTGATATACACAAAGTCTCCAACCTCAAAGCTCAGATCCTTTCTACGGTGGTCTGCATAGCTCTTCTGTCGGTCTTGGGCAATCTTGAGTCTATCTCGAATGATCTGGACATGTGCTTCAGCATCTTGGGCAATTTGAGGGCCAATAAGCTGTCGTTCCCCTGCCTCTGACCAATTTAAGGGTGTCCTGCATTTTCTACCATACAGTGCTTCGAATGGGGCCATTTTAATACTGGCTTGATAGCTATTGTTATATGAAAACTGAGCAAAGGGTAGACAAGTGTTCCATGCTGCTCCATATACAATCGCACAAGCTCTTAACATATCCTCCAGAATCTGGTTTGTTCTTTCAGTCTGTCCATCGGTCTGTGGGTGGTAGGCTGAACTGAAATTCAGATCGGTACCCATGGCTTCATGTAGCTTCTCCCAAAATTTGGATGTGAACTGTGCTCCTCTGTCTGATACAATTTTCTTAGGAACTCCATGAAGTGTCACGATCCTTGTCAAATATAATTCAGCAAGTTTGTCTTTCCCATAGGTTTGCTTAATCGGAAGAAAATGAGCCACCTTGGTTAATCTATCAACGATAACCCGAGATAGCGCCATATCCTTCACGAGTCTGGGTAGTCCAGTTGATGAAGTCCATACCAATGCTATCCCATTTCCACTGAATAGGCAAGGGTTGCAATAGTCCTGCGGGTTTCGATGGTCTATCTTGATTTGCTGACAAACATCACACTTGGCTACATACTCTGCCACTTCTTTCTTCATTTGATTCCACCAATACTTCTTCTTCAAGTCCTGGTACATCTTGGTACCTCCTGGATGAATTGAGAATTGGGATGAATGAGCTTCTGATAATATCAAATCTCTTAATTCCTTCTTGTTGGGTATGCAATAGCGCCCACTAAAAGTAACAATTCCATGTTCGCTCATTGCATAACTGCTAAACTCTCTTCTTGTATTTTCTTTTAAGCTCGCATTTCCTCATCTTCATCCTGTGCTGCTTTGATCTGATCCGTTAGTAGGGGTTGGATTTCTAGGGCTGCCATACTGCCTTGTTCTGTGATTACCAGATTTAATCGTAGTATGTCCTTCTGTAATTCTGGCGAATGCTCTGTCAAACTGGTTTTGCTGTGTCGGGCCTTCCGACTAAGGGCATCGGCAACTACATTTGCCTTGCCTGGATGGTACTGGAGTTCTATATCATAGTCTTTAATTAACTCTAGCCATCTTCGTTGCCTCATATTTAACTCCGGCTGGGTAAATAGATATTTCAAACTTTTGTGGTCAGAGAATATCTCACAATGGTTTCCTAGCAGGTAGTGTCTCCAAATTTTGAGTGCATGCACTACCGCTGCCAATTCCAAGTCATGTGTTGGATAATTCTCTTCATGTGGTTTTAGCTGTCTTGAGGCATAAGCCACAACCTTACTGTCTTGCATAAGCACACATCCCAAACCCTGCTTAGAAGCATCACAATAAATTTGGAATTCCTTCTCTGGGTTGGGTAGGATCAAGACTGGTGTCGTTGTTAACTTGGTCTTCAACCGCTGAAAGCTTTCTTCACAAGCACCTGTCCATATGAAAGGCTTATCCTTCTTTAGTAGCTGAGTGAGTGGACGAGATATGCTTGAGAATCCTTCTATGAATCGGCGGTAATAACCCGCTAATCCAAGAAAACTTCTCACTTCTGTCACTGTCTTGGGTTGCTTCCATTCCATGACTGCGGTGATCTTTTCTGGATCCACCTTAACTCCATCTGCTGATATAATATGACCCAAGAAAGCAACTTCTCTTAGCCAAAAACTGCATTTATCAAACTTAGCATATAGTTGATGCTCTCTCAATCTTGTCAATACCCTGTGCAGGTGTTGCTTATGGTCTTCCTCATTTTTGGAATAAATTAAGATGTCATCTATGAAGATTATTACAAATCGGTCCAAATGGTCCATAAGCACCAGATTCATAAGATTCATGAAATATGTTGGCGTATTAGTTAGACCAAAGGGCACGACTGTAAACTCATACAATCCATATCTGGTGATGAAGGCTGTCTTCTCTCGATCTTGCTCACGGATCTTGAGCTGATGATATCCTGAGCGCAGATCGATTTTGGAGAACACCTTGGCTCCTTTGAGCTGATCAAACAAATCATCAATCCTCGGGAGTGGATATTTGTTCTTGATGGTGACAGCATTTAATCCTCTGTAATCCACACACATCCTCAGTTCTCCACTCTTCTTCTTCACAAACAGAGCTGGTGCCGACCAAGGTGAAACACTTGGTCGGATAAACTCTTTTTCTTGTAGTTCATCTAACTGCCTCTTAAGTTCCTTTAACTCACTGGCTGACATCCTATATTGGTGTTTAGCAATTGGCTTGGTGCCGGAACTAATTCTATAGCAAGTTCTACTTGCCGCCGTGGGTCTTTCTCGCGTTCTTCGGGAACACATCCGGTACTCTTGCACCACGGCACTTGGTCCGTGTCTTTGTTAGTGCGTTGAGTACGTTTCTTTGTATTCTTTATTAGCTCTCGGTCCGTTTTACCACCACTTCCGACCTTGAGGGCTAATCAATGTAATCGCTTTGACTTCACAATCCACTTTTCCTTTATTCAGCTAGCAGTTCATGCCTGAATGGCATCTAGTCCTTTCATATCTAGTTACTGAGATCCGCTTTAAACTCTACCCCTTGAATTTTGATACTAAGTCCACCACACCCTTTGTGGGACTCCATCCTAACCCTGTGGGTTTCAATCACATAGGGTTTTGGCAAGGAAAGAAGGTAACTTATTTCTTGAAGCAAAACTCTTGGAAATAAATGAATGTGTTGCACAGTGGTCAAATAAAATTAGTGCGGGTATGGAATTGATTGGGAACATACCCGCTATGATGTCACCGCTCTCGCTGCATCCTCCGCGTCACATGGTTCACCCCGCTAAGAAAGTAGTTTTGTGCGGCCTCGACCTTTGCCTGCCGAGGTGTAATTTCTTGTGCTCGCTTTGGTGACCGAGGTCCCACCGCTTTATTTGCGTAAAACCTCCCTTTGAAGAGCCGAGCTGGTCTCGTGATTTTGCTTCTCCTCGCTGACCTTGGACTCGTAGCTTTGCCGCATCGGATGGCAGATTCCTCCGGGGACATTGATCTCTGTAGTGTCCAACTTCTCCACAATGAAAACAAGCATTTGTCTTTCGCGGACAGTTGCTGGCGAGGTGGTTGCCACCACAAGTGGGGCACTTTATGGCTAGGGGCAAGGGTGCTGCATAGTGCTGCGACTGGTTGGACTGCGTTTTTGGTAGGATCACATACTGGCGCTGAGTTTGGGGTCGGGATGAGGATGACCCTGAGGTGCGTCCTCGCTGAGCACCAGGTGAGGACGATTGTGATTTGCGCATTGCCTTGCGCTTCTTGTAGTCCTCCATCTCTCCTCTGGCTTCTTCCGAGTTGATAAGACTGTCCACCATTTCGGGGAGATCCTTGAACTTCAAAGCTGAAATGTGAAATTTCAGCGACTGTTGTAATCCTGCCCGAAACTTTTTCATCTTCTTCTCTTCCTTGTCGACGTCTTCTGGAGCAAATCTAGAAAGATGATTGAATTGGTGTAGGTACTCCATGATCGTACTTCCACCTTGCTTAAGCGCTAGAAATTCTCGGCGCTTGGCTTCCATGACTCCATTGGGTATGTGGGCCTTGCGGAAGTCCTTCGTGAATTCTTCCCAAGTAATTTCTCCGTCTCGTCAGAGGCGTTGGAAGTTTATCCACCATGTTGCCGCAGACCCGCAACCGTGGGACGATACAAAACCTTCTCTTTATCTTCACATTGTCTCGCTCGAAGCTTGCGCTCTACATCTAGCGACCAATCCTCTGCTGCTAGAGGGTCTGCTGACGTAGAGTAGGTTGGAGGGCGGGTTTTTTGAAAGTCTGTCCATCGGGTGGTAATTGGGGTACCATCCCGATTGGCGTTGCCTCCACCTGAGAAACCTGGGGATCTGGCTGCAATTTGCTCGAGCAGCTGTGTATGCCGATCCAACATCTGCGCCATATTCTGTTCAGCTTGGTATCTGTTGTGTTCCATCATGGCGAGTACACTGGCAAGTGTTGTCTGATCTGTGGCAGGTGCACCCTGCCCGCCGGTCTGTCCGCTCTGCTGGCCTGATTGCATCTTGGAAGTCTGCCAATTGGAAACTTGAAGTTAGCCTTGCAGCGGTTTTGGGTGAACAAGAGTAGATAAGTAAGATATTGAATTTTTCAAGGCAAGTATAGGACGAAATAAGATAAGAGCAAGAGCGAAGGGGACAGGCGAAAATTTGAAGGTAGAAGGAGTACTGATAATTAAGCAAACAACATAAAGGATAATTAACATATTTTTACAATAAACAAGTGGTACACAGACCACTTAGGGTTTATGTTACAACTTGCATTACAATACCAAAAGTACTACTATTACACTGGGTCAGTCTAAGCTAGCGGATTCCTGCCAGACGACTACTCCTCCATGGCATCCGGGGCTGGCAAGGCGAGAGGAGCTGCAGGGCGAAACCGGGCGCGGTACTCTCCCGCAGTCATCCTACGCCTCGGCTGGATCGCCTGAGGCGCACGAGGAGGAGACGCGGGTGACTCTCCACGATCGAGCCGCCCGCTTCGATCGCCTCGGCGAACCAGGCGGTGCGAAGCCGCCGCACCACCCGCCGAGCCTCCATCACCGCAATCAAGGGTCCCGACTCCTTCACGCACGCCATACCGATACTCCGCTGAGCCACAATGCCGGCGACTCCTCGCAAGCGGGGTCGTCACCTCTCGAATCGAGGACGGCGATGGATCCGCCCCATGAAGCGATCTCGGATCGGTCGAAGGGTGACTCGCCGGCTCAGTCGTAGTAGTCGCGAGGTAGATTACGCCTTTTGGCTGCATCCCGGATCGCGTCATCTCGATCGATCCTCCGGTGACGAACTTCCTTTCGATATCGGGCGGATAGGCGGGGTGTCGTGGTCACCCATGCCTTCCACTCAGACGCTTCCCTTCAAGAAGCAACCAACAGCGTGGAAGATCGGCCGGTGATATCCTTCTCCTCCGAGGTACTGCTGAATCTCCCAAAGCTTAGAGGGCCACCCCTCCAAGCGCTCGGCGAGCGAAAACACGAAGCGAACCATCTGCCGAGAGACGAAAATTTTGAAGTTAGGCAAGTAAGGCAGTAAACATTTTGCATAAACAAAATTTAAGCAGAAGTAAAACTTAAGATAGGTAAGGTAGCAATAAGAGAGGACAAGACAGCAGTAATACTTATATTTTTCAAAAACTCCTTTTTTTTTAAAGTTTAAATTAGGTTTTGCGATTAAATTGCTTCCTAGTCTGCCTTAGGTCTTAACCTACGGTCAAGGTGCCTGCTCTGATACCACTTCTTGTAACGCCCCCGTCTTCAGGGGCGCGTACGGACACGACCTTCCGTACGAACCACGTATAGTTCAGTACGGAATGTCGCGCAAGAGTGAACCATCGCATGCTTACAACAAAAATCCAGCATTTATTACAAGATAGGGGTTGTCAACCCAGTTTTAGTGGCAGCGGGGCGTGCAAGCCTAAAATATATTACATAACAAAAGACCAACTCCCCAGGAAGACTCGAGCGCGGCAAGGACCTAAAGCCAGGGGTCTTCGTCGAAGAAGGGCTCCTCCGGGGCTTCCTCTACGGGGGAACTCACATCCGCGTCTTGATCTTCTGAATTTTGTTCGGCAAGCCGTGAGCTAACTAGCTCAGCAAATCACAAGGAACATCTAACTTAACTATATGCACGAATTATCAACGGAAGGGAATATACTGGTTGTATTATCTTATGTGGATGCAGTTTTATTTCATAAACAGTTTTAAAGCACATGAAAAGACAATTACTTCTTAAGATTAGGGTTTTCACGAAGAGTTAATTAATCCACTAGTCCAGTTAAAACATTTGTAAACACTACTTAAGCTTAGCAACCGGATCACCTAAGTGACACAACTCAGCTAACCGGAGCGGTGTATTCGAATACCATTTAGATGACTCGCAGAGCTGCCCAACTTTACCCACACGCAACCTTAACCTCATGACCGAGTTAAGGAACCAGCACGTTCATTGCTCAACCCTAGGCCAGTCCGCAACCCGACTCTCTGAGCAAAGACACCGCTTGAGTTGAGCAGTATTAAACCGTGGTTGACACGCCAACACCGTGGTCGAGCGGTTACTATGTCATTTGCTTGGCATAAGGGTCTAGTCCTTATATTTTCACGTGGTCCGCAACCACCAACTACCAGTAAAGCAGTAAGCGGGGACCGCCTCGCGGTGTCCCACAACGTCTTTACCCTACACTGTACACTAGTACGTCCATTCTAGGGCACGGTGTCCCATACCACCCTACCCTAGCCTGGGTTTCAATAATCTACCGGCCCGCGGCCACATCCTTATTAGTGTAATTAAATTTCAGGAAATGATAGTAACCTACATGTGATACTAATACATTTAATTTAAATCTAGGGTTAACAAAGGCAGAGCTACAAATTAGTCATGGCATTTAGCGGTAGTAGGACATATCTAAGGTTAACATGTCATTCTAAACATTTGATTGTACGTAAACTAGCATTTTACAATTACCAATAATGAAAATAGCATAATCATATAATCAAATAAATATGGGGTACAATATGTTCAAAGGATTGCGACTTGCCGTTAATTTGGATGATCTCTGCAAACTCGAACGAAGTAGCTCCGGAATCCTGTGCTTGCACTTGAACTTCTGGAATCCCCGACACTAGCGTAAACACACAAGAAAACAGAAACTAATCAAAAATAAATAAAAGAAAACATTTTATTTAAGAAAAAGAAAGCTTTAAAACTCATAAAGGAATTTTTATAATTTTTCTGGGAATAATCTGGAGGGATGGAGGCCAAAAATAGGTTAAGGATATTAAACTGAGCAAAATGGTATAATTTGGTGATTTTTGGGATTTTCTGGAATTTTATAGAATTTATTTGGATTTTTCTGGTTTCTGGAAAATGATAAATGCCCGGGAAAATCAAATGAACAGTAATGGGCCGGCCTTCGGCTACAGTGCGGCCCGGGGAGGAAAAATCAGCCCGCGCGGCCGAACGGCCCGCACGGCCTCGCACGTGCGCTTCGCGCGGGGAGGTGGGCCGAGGGGCGCGGCCCACGCGCGCGCGCGGCCACGGGGCTCGGATGCCCGACACGTGGCGCCAGCGGACGGCGGCGATGCGGGGCGGGCGGGGGAGAAAAGGGTCGCGAGGGCGAGGGGGGGTCCTTCTCTCTCGCGGTCGCGGCGGCGGCGGCGTGAGGGAAGAGGGGCACGGGCACGGGCACGGGCATGGGCCACCGCGCTACGGCCGCGGGGAGGTCTCCACGGCCCGGCCGGCGGGCTCCGGGGAGGGAGGAGCGCGGCCTCGGCTCCGGGGAGGAAGAAGACGGTGGCGGCGGCTGCGGCGGCCGGGGAAAGATCCACGCCGCGGGGTCAACCGGCGAGCGCAAATGCCCAGGTAAGTTGGGGATTGGGGAAGGGAGGTGAGGGGGGGGGGGCTCGGGCTGCAATGAATCGGGTTATGGTGGGGTGGAGGGAGAGATCGGGGGGGGAGCTTACCGGCTCGAGGAAGGGGGGGGTGGCGCGGCGTTGGCCGGGGCTCCGATCGGGTTTTTATAGAGGGGCGAGGCGGGTGGCGGGGGGGCCGTGCGGCCATTGATGGCGCGCGATGGGAGGGGACGGGGTGGCTTCTCCGCGAAGGGAGGGTGGCCATGCGGGCGGTGCTACGGAGCTGCAGGAGTTGGCGGGGGAGGGAGACGGCTCGGGCGCGAGTGGTGACGCAAGCCGGTGCACGGCGGTCCGAAAGGAGGCACCAAAGGGGGGCGGCGCTGCGTCCGCTGGGTGGAGGGCGAGCACGGGGACGGTGACGCAAGGGTGCGGGGCCACTGGCAGGGCTGAGGCGACACGGGCGCGAGGTGACGGGCAGGACCACGGCGCCGCGAGAAGGGACGAGGACGTCCGGCCGTCCCAGGCGACGCGACAGAGCAAGAAGGGGAGAAGGCGGGAGGGAGGGAGGCGCCTTCGGGCGAGAGAGGCGGGGCCAAAAGGAGGGGGGGTTAGAGAGGGATTAGGGGGGATTAGGAGCAAAAACGAAGATCACTCGTGAATCAAAAATTCATTTTGATTTGAAAATTTTCTGGTTGTTTCAAAGTCATCCCCGAAAGTTGGAGGAATGGAGGATGGAAGGGAAAGACATTCGATGGGCTGCAACATTTCTGGGACATTGGTGTCACTTGGAAGCCATCCGAAGCAATAGATTTGGGGAGCTGCTACCGTGCGCCGCCGCCAGATGCGCGCCGATGTCGCCGCTACCTACACGCTGTCCCATCTATTAGTGAAAATCACCGGAACACTCACGCGATCATGAGGATATCAACACACTTATTCAAGATGGAGGAACACAGAACAAGACAATGGTTTTTGGTGCTCTACTTCTACTTTGTTTCATGGTCGGAGCTTCTTTCACATAGACCTGGAGTGAAATTTCCCAATTCATTGATGGATTTGAAGATTTTTGTGAAAAACTTGCTATTTTCAGTAGCTTCAATCTATTTTTGTTTCATTTGGTCATTTTTAGTCTTTTGTTTTCTTCTTATGACCATTTTGAGTTTTATTTATAAAATTTCATCTCTAAATTCTAAAACCACCTTCTATTTGTATTTTAAGAAATTGTCAATAGGTTCGTCAAGAGGGAGATTGAAGTACCATATGAGAAGGTCCAAAATTATTGTACAATGAACTGTCATTTGAGAGTGGAAATTTAAGTTTCCAAATTTGTCGGATTTTCTAGGTGATCAATAGACCTAGCGGTTTGACCAGCTAGAGGTGGCAGTCAGATCGCCCATTGCCAGCGGTCAGACCACCCCCTGGTGGTTCGACTGGCTATCGTCAACGGTCAGATCGGTCAAGGTAGGCGGTCTAACCGGCATATCTATTTCTAGTTCAGCTGATGGAGTGTTTGGGAATTTTGGTTATGGAGTGTTTTGGTTTGACCTAAGTTAGTACATATATATTGCATGAGGCATGTTATATCTAACGTGGGCAAGTTGTAAAGAACTTGTTTTTGAAAATGATTTCTTTGTCTTTGGATATGCAGGATCGCTTAAAATCAACCATGGTCAATGGAAATGATTAGAGCTACACTTATGAAGGAGCTGAGGCCTAGAACGATAAAAAATACTGGGTGAGATGGCTGAGCTCATGCATGTCATGAGAAAGGTAGGAAATGTTGAAGGGAAGTTCGAATAACGGGTTACACCATGTGGCTTGGTCGGTCCAAATGAGGTGTGATTTGGTGGAACTAGAATGGGAGAGACTTATCGATGTGTGGAAAACCAATGATGCATCTACACATAGTAAGCATGGCAATTACTTGCAAATGGAAGGTGAAGACTAGGTCAAAAAAGGGTTTTTTTAGTAAGTTGATCAAAATATCAAAAACTAACTTGGATTAAAACCATGGCACTTGAGCTGCATTTGAAAGAGTAGTTTAGATCAAAGAGAAGTTCAAAAGATTAAGTTGGATAAAGGGTAAGGACTAGGCGGATTTGGGTTTATGTGTTTTGAAAACGTGCATAAGTGTAGTGTGTGAGTAAAACCCATATTGCATTGAGTTAACGGGTTTTTCCTATTTGTGCTAAGTAGATAGTATCCATTAGAGTTAGATAGGTGCTAGATGTCTATCTATTTAATGGTTTAGGATGGAGACTTGCTAGTTAACCATCCACAACCATCCTACTCTTGCTATTGAAGTCAAGTGTTCTAGGGTTAAGGTTAGAGAAGTTGAGTGTTATGGTATACTCTCTTATCCTTTAGGTGGAGTGGCTGTAAAATATTCATCCTCAAGTAGCAATATATTAGTTTTGTTTATCTCCCATGGATCTCTCTTGTTTTGGTTGATTTACTTTAAATTTGGTTAGTTTTGATCTTCTCTCTCCCCTTCTTCATCTTACTAGATATCAAGGATGAGTTAGTAATGGAAATTTTATATGGAAATCTATTCTCATCTATCCATATATTAGGTTTGGCAAGTTTTTAAAGTTGTCTAGTTTTTGCTCTTTTGGCCTTTCTGAGTGATTTTTTGATCCAACTATTTTTGTCTCAATTTCTTTAG
Organism: Melocanna baccifera; assembly: GCA_036346265.1. NCBI lineage: Eukaryota > Viridiplantae > Streptophyta > Magnoliopsida > Poales > Poaceae > Melocanna > Melocanna baccifera. The sequence continues at coordinate 5,388,099 of CM070688.1, read as the reverse complement.
TGTTCTTGATTGCTGTGATATATGAAAACACATATAGAGCTATCTTGGCCATCATCCACCCACGAACAAGTTATATTCACTATTTTTAGTATTTGTCCGATTTTGTTGTAACCTTCCTTCAAATTAAAAAAGATTATAACTTTGATAATTATTTTCTTGATAGTTGGTTGGAATAGCTTCGTAACATCTTAGAGAAGGTGCATGTTAAGTTTCATATTATTTCAATCTACGGATCAAAACTTTCATAGATTTTCTATTTTGAAATAGTATTATTTTTACTATTCCTATTATGAAATTGTTGTAGCAGTTTGATCGGCTAGTGTTCATCAGTCGATTGAGTATTGTTTATCCGATTTGACCTCTAGGCAAGTCGAGGGTTGTTTTGCTTCATTTCACTTGGCTTTTTCATGTGGTAATTAGTCTATGATCTTCATAGCTTCTCATAGCTATTGGAGTAAAGATCGACGAATACTTGGGAGAAATTTTGAAGGCACCATTTACCCTCTCTTTTCATACCGATTTTACAAGTGGTATCAGAGCCCATTAGCTCTTCTCATAGTTCTTAACTGGTCTTAGGATTCATAGCATCAGACAAATATTCAACCAAGCCACCTATTTTCAATAGAATCGAATTCTCTTATTGAAAGGCTCGCATGCAATCATATATTAAGGCTCAAGGGCATGTAATTTGGATTAAAGTCAAGAATACTTATGCGGTATCGCTTGATAACCAGGTAACACTAGGTGTATAGGCAAACAACAAGACTCACAATTTTTTGATTTAAGGACTTAGTCAATCTGAGTTTGAGTGACTTGCTCATTTGAGATCTGCTCATGACATTTGAAAGACCCACGCTAACTACCATGATTGCTTTATTGTAATCAAGAAAGTGCGATAAAACCAATTAAAGAAATAGTACTAAAAGATCAAGCAAAAGGCTGGTCAATCTTTGAATGAGTTGTGTGGAAGGTTTAACAAGATTCTTTATGATCTTCATATTGTTGGTTTGACCTTTTCTAATTCCAAGAATACACGATAGATGTTGGGTGGAATGAAGATCACTTCTATCAATGACAATACTATCATAAGTGAGCTTATCATGAATAACCTCTACTCAAGGTTCAAGATGTATGAGATTGACTTCATCTCGTGTCTCTTTAAGATAGAGTCAGTGACTCTTGTAGTTGACTCTTCTTGGAGTAGCTCTTTAAGTTTCTTATATTTCGGCTCTTCTAGATTTTTATTGTTCGCCTTGCACTCTTTGAGTGATAAATTCTTTGAGTAGAGTATGTAGAGGCTTTTTGAAGATAACTTAGCTCTCCTATCTACAAAATTCATGAGAGCATACAATAAGGTGAGGAACAAAAGAAGGGGTAGCCCTGTCACTTACTTTGAGTATAGTAAGTTGAACCACATTAGGGACAAAGGCAGTACCTTGAGGTTGGTGAGAAATTCATATCCTTGCACTTCCAGAAACTCTCTGGAACAACGAAGCAAACCTCCATCTGCAATGCACACTTGCGCCAGTTTCAAGGACCTGTGAGCCCCCGTCAGCCTGCTCACAAAAGTTTCACTCACAAAGCTATGGGAGCTGCCTGAGTCTATCAAGATAAGTGCCTCCTGCCCTTGACCACCCGCGGATAGAATTTGCAAATCTGACAGTGTGAGGCGCCTCATTATCGGAACTATCGGATACTGACTGCGTCTTTAGAGATGGCCAACAACTTCTAAAAAGCCCTTTCACGAGTCCGATTCGGATGTTCTTGTACTCGTTGGAAAGCTTATTTCAAGACCTACCAATAAATAAGGCCTCATCTTCAAATACATCACGAAGCATCTGCTATGATCAAAATAATATGACGATTTGTAAAATCTTCTGAGTTCTGATGGCATAGAGCCTTGCAATGTAATCCTTACATATGTAATATATATGATTTTGTTTTCGAGCCCTAAATATTCATCTTGTAGCGTGACCGAAAATATCCGTATTCATATCCGGCATTATTCGTGTTTGAGCGATAAAAAATATAGAAAAGATCTGGAATCCACCACATAGTAGCTCTTCCACCACATGTATTTGAACAGTAGGGCCACATTTGTGCTCTCGACTCCACTTTTCCCCACAGGTGTGGCATAGTCCACACTCCACAAGCTCAACGGTAGGCTCATAGTCCACAAGCTGAGGGCCGCATCGCGGCTTCAGCTCCTCTTCGGTCCTCTGATCGGCCCCCACCACTGGCAACTCCTTGCCTGGTGGCAGAGGCAGGGGCAGCGCCGCACGCGGGAATGTCCAGGCACCGGAATTGGAATCTGGTCTACGGACATCTCTCCTTAGCGCCTCGAGCACCTCCACTTGCTAACAAGCCTGCGAAACGGCAGTACCCAAATCCGGAGGTCGATGCAACACGATAGCAGAGCTCGATTCCGGGCAAGTCCACTGAGCGGACCGTCAGCACCGGATGGTGCACAATTCGTTTGATCTGATTGCGTAGCTCGCCCATCTCGAATCGCAGCTCCTGCGTCGCCTTCTCCACCACCGGCTTCCACTGTTGCAGCTCGAGCACGACGGGCTTGATTTCCTCCACAAATCGGGAAATCGCACCCCTTGCTCTTGTAGCTCCTTGATCGAGTCCCCTTGAGCCGCAATCGCCTCACTCTGGGCCTTGATTAGCTCTGAAATTTGGTCCATCTCCTCCGCCCGCGTTTGGGTTCTCGTGCGATATCGCGGCGGATCCAGGTCTTTGAGACTACTCTGATACCAGATTGTTATGTTCCCCTTAGAATCTCACTAATCCACCCAGGTTTTAGTGTCTATTACAAGTTTCAATCAGAAGAAAAGGGGGGATTGGAAGGGAGAAGACGCAGACAGAAGAACAGATGGGGAAGGTTGCAGGGTAGGTGTTCTGTTACAACTCGATGCCCTTCTTCCAAGCCTTCCCAGTGCAAGAATTCTTTCCTTGGCTTCTAACTGGGCCGATGCCAGGTCATAGGATCTATTCCTCTCTGAGGTATCTACGGTTGGGCCGCCTCTCCCTCGTGCGGGCCCGTCTGCCCTCTTCTCTCTGTGCCGGATCCTCCACAGTAACCGGTGCCGTGACGTACATATATGGCACTCGTGGGTTTTTCGATGACAGGCGAAGGTTTGGGGATGGAGTGCAAATCACTGTACCAAATAGGGCGCTGCTCTGAGGCTGAGCTAGCAAAGGGGAAGAGGCCGTCTCTGTGTGCTGCACCAAAGCAGCGCTGCCGCGATGTGAACTGATCATCAATGGAGCCTACAGACCAGCTACAATTCCGAACTGGCTCAAAAGTATGTAGGCTCTATGCGTCAGTGTATAGACTTATCTCTCTCTATCGGTTCACCGATCGATGGATCTCCCATGGCGTTTGCTTCTGGGAGCCCGGGACAGACCAAAGCTTCTATCGTTTTCCGGCTCTGTTCGAGCGAGCCTTAAGCCTGGGACTGACTAGCAGATAGAAACCGAAAGTGTGATATGGAAACAAACTAGCCGTGACGGCAAAAAATAAAAACAAAAAAAATCTAGCCTCGCCGAGCGAGGTCAGCCGTTTGGATTCTGAATATTTAATTTTCTGAATTTTCATTACCATCGATATATAGGCCTTGTTATGATTCTAATAGGAATTTCATGAAAAACCTAGTATGCAATAAGAGTGAACGTTTTCTTTCCTAAAAAAAAAATAAGACGATTATGATATGGGAAGCCCGATTTTCATAACATAGGATCAAGGGCCTGATGAATCGATGACGTTAACTACTGTCTCGATACAGTAATCTGAGATAAAATAATTCATCTAACCACATGCTTCGATCCTCGCCTACTCAGGCACATAAAAGTAGACGTGTTCTTCACACAAAAAATAAGAAAATCACAAGAACAACGGTAATATTCAGATTCAAACTCCCTATTCTATCAGGGATGTTGTAGTACAAGCTATAGAATCAAGAGTAAAAGCTTTAATCTAAATAAGTAATCCCTTCACAATGAAGAGATTTATGGCCATTATATAGCTAACTCAATGGAATGGAAAGAAAACAACAGACGCTTTATAGTCGGATACATACCGAAACAAATCAAGCTAAAAAAATATACCTAATTATTCTTCCCAAAGTAGCCCATCATGGTCTCGGTCACATCACGTGGTGGCACCAAATCCTACAACTGCTGTGTCCCTTCCTGATTGCACGGTCGGCGCACCAATGAGCCATCTTGACATTCCCTGCCTAAGATAATATTCCCAGCCCGTTGAGCGATGTGCCTCGTAGTAGTTGACGCCAGCTCCCTTGGTTCCGCGAGCGACATTGGTTTCTTTTTTTTCTTTAACAAGTGGTACCTGTGCGCGCTCGGCTCGCCGCAGGCCCATGCAGCGACGTGGCGCACGCAGGCACGTCTTCTTGCGCGCTCGGCCGTACTCCTAGATAATTCAATTCAAAAACAATTAAAATACTAATATTAGACAATAATCAGTTCTCATATAAATTAAAACCAAGTTCAATTAGAAGTGAGTGCACCTGTTAATTAATTTTTTTAGTACGACTCAATAATTTTTTAATTAAATAATATATTTAACTAAAAAACATAAAGCATATGTATCCGCATCAAAGTATAGATTATTTCCTTAAAAAAAGAGAGCACCAAGGCATGGATGCCCGGCCTGTACAATTGCCAGACCTGACCAGTACACAAGTGGTTTTTTCTATGTAAGAAAAAAAACTAATAACCCATGTTTATAGTTGGATTTTTTTCTATCTATTTTTATTGATTACAACAAGTTATATGTTTGAATATAGTTATCTCTTTCTAAAGTCTCTAAATCAAATACTTTAATGACGAGACGAACTTAATTATGACCTTTCGTGTATTGAGTGGTTTAAACTAGTGTAAAATTTGCAAAACTACACATATGGTGGCTAAACTATCAAAACCTACGCTTTTATGATTTTATTTCACAAAACTACACTCATTATATCAGATTTGATCGAAGAACTACGTTGTCATCTCACCCGTTGCCTAGCATGTTGGGCACAACAGTCAGTCACACACGCCTCCCTCTCCGTTTCTCCCTACTGAACAGGCACTCCACACTAAGACGTGCTAGGATGCGTGCCTAAACTCCCATGCGGGCCCCATTCGTCAAAGACTGAGAGGAGGGAGGTGGTTCTCATCATCATTTCATACAGAGGAGATGATGCGGCCATGGGAGGGCTCGGGCGAGCTCAACACCGGTGTGGTGGTCAGGAAGGGCAAACACATATATGGAGTCCTGGGCGAGCACATGCAAGGGATATGAGGCTGACATGTGGGCTCTACTCGTCAAGCAACGCTGGGGGTGACGAACTGCAGTTCTTTAATCAAATTTGACATGAAGAGATTAGTTTTGTGAAATAAAATCTTAAATGTTTGATTTTTATAGTGTTGCAGTAACATACCAGAGTAGACGTCGAGGGACCGGTCCAACCGGGGTCATCAACTCAAGACCTTTCCCTGGAAAGGGAAAGGAGAGAGGACTTCGGCCTTAACTACCACTTGATGCTAAACAAGCGTGCTCAACTGGTATGGATGAAATGTAGACATAGGGAGGATTTGTCGTGCAAGTCGCGGACGGTCATTTCCAAGGTGGATGAAATTTATTCTGATGTCCACACTCTAGGGTACAATTAGCCAATAGTTTATTTTCTGTTACTGCAAATAGAGCTTCCATGTTAACCCTCCTTTCTAGCAGATAGCGAAATGCAACTTTGTCTGCTAGATCGATCCTCCTATGAACACCATGTTGCGATGTACGTGGATACATTATGAGACCGAATCTTAGAGTTGGATACGTGGATTGACAATCTCAATGCGGATAACGATGACATCCGCTAACAGATGCAACACGAGTGGGGCAACAAGGAGGTTGTCAACATAGGAAGTTCCTATGATCCCATATGCTGCTGTGTGAACCTTAGCTACATATGTGTATGGCACTACAATGACAGCCAACCACGTCTAAGGTGCCCCCTTTGCAACACTCTATGTGGGTAGTACGATACACCTTCTACCAGTAGCCACGCATGGAGAAGCTTGTACCACGGTACTCTTCCCTGTTATTTGCGGTTATGTTCAATCAACTAAAGTATGTAACTGAATGGTGTACATGTCGTTATCACTGCACAAGGTTGTCTCATTTGGTCTTGTCATTGTGTAAGGCTGCCAAATAAAGTTAAAGTTTGCAAATGAAGTTACAACCTGATAGAACTTGTACTGTTAGTATCGGTACACACACAAGAAGAAACGGTGTTGTACTTCATGGACTCACACTACAAATGAATTTAAAGTTTGCAAATAAAATTACAACCTAGTAGCATTTGTACTGTTAGTACCAGTACACACACAAGAAAAAATGGTGATGCACTTCATGAACTGACACTACAAATGAAGTTAAATTTAGAAATAAAGTAACAACATGATAGCATTTATAATTGTAATACCAGTACGCACACAACAACAAGGCGATGTCACTTCATGTTGGTATTCCTACTTGTCGGTAGACGCCTCGTAATGTCTTGCAGTGTGGCCTTCTTGGCCATAATGGCCGCAACATCTACTCACAGATTTAGCGTCCCCTTCGTCCATATCGTTCCTAATGCAACGACTCTGCTAACGGCTCTTCTCATCCATCAATAGGTCAAGATCAGAAATTTAAACCATCTGTGCAATATTCGATGTGGCAAAGTTGCTCACAACCTTGAAGCCTCTTAGCTCACCGCACCACTCCTGCAGCACCCTCTCCTTTATGAAGTACTCCGACATGTAGTTCGATGGGTCCATGTTGATAATCCCACATGCAGCGAAGAGCATGGCTTATGAACTAACTTTGGCTTATTACATGTGCAGCCAGATTCATTCACATGATCTCCAAGGCATACCTCATGGGTAACAAGAGAGCGAGCAATTCCAAATCTGGCTCTGTCCCAAAGAAGCATGTCAAAACGATGTTCTACATTATCCATCACGTAGATGTGCGGCTGACCCTTCTCAATCTTGGCCTGCATGTATGTTGTGATCTTCAAGCAGTACGGTGTGTATGGGTTGGCTGCATGAAGTGCTATATTTGTATGCCTTTCCCTAAAATATTCGATTGTACCTTGCAGAACACCTTTGACGATGGCGATGAGGGGCTAAGAACGAACACTCCTAAGAACCCAGTTGTACACCATTGTAAAGTTAGTGGTCATTATGCCATACTTCGCACTGTCCGTGTCGTGTAACAAGGATCACTTGTCCAAAGGCTCAGCCTTAATTCAATGGGAGAAGCATTTGATATTCCTCGAGGTCCTCCACGTCACATCAGAAGGGTCAAGCTCTGGCAATGGTGTGAAGCGTTCGAGTTGCGCCGCCCCAGGAATGGCCGGCCACTTGTTCCTCTTAGCAACATGTTTCTTGGTGTGCTCCTCCAACATCTCCCATAGTGCATCGAATTTATGCTGCTGGTTTGCATGGCTAGCCTTTTGAATAACTTTATCAATGGTTGCTGTGAGAACTACTTGAAGAAGTTGCCCCTAGATGGCAAATGCATCATTCGTTCCTCATGTCTGGCTAAGGGAACAACTTCTCTATGTCTTACTGAAGTTTTCTTATGGCCTTCATCGTCTCGAGGTGGTGATAATCGATTATACAGATATTAGAACGTGCCTCAACTACTTCCACCTTCACATATCAAAAGAACCACAATCAACTGTCGAAATTCTTACTTTCGATGAATGTGATGGCTAAGGGTAGAATCTGCTTATTGTCATCAATGCCAACTGATGTTAGGATCTACCCCTTGTATTTCCTTATTAGAAATGTCCTGTCAACTGAGATCACTGATAATAAGTACCTAAAAGTGTTGATGTAGGCACCGAACACTAAGAAGGCCCTCTGCAAACCAGGTAACCAAGTGGTCTTCTAGATGGCTTATCCTTCATAGCAATGTGTGTGCCTAGGTTCCTATCCTACATCACCTCAAACATTTGAGAAAGGTTGTCTTTTGCTTTTCAAAGCCTTCTACTTCGCACACCATGTCTTGATATAGCTAATCTTGTATTTGAATTTTTGCTCAATAGCCATTATGATGTGCTTGGCCTCTAAATTCTTCTTCTTCACTATCTCATTGTACATGAGATTAACTATGAAGGTGGACGTCAAGTTGCGATGCTTTAGCAAAATACTACTGAGTACGCAGGAGTACAGCTCCTCGTTCGAGACAATCTAGTGAGTCTCCATGGATAGTCAACATGCTCGTAGACCATGATGTATTGCCTCAGGCTAGATTTTAGGACCTGAAACATCCTGATGTGGATCCAACTAGTAAACTAGCTGAATCACGTTGTTTTAGCCCTGATCATTCACGATACACCTTGTTGGTCATCCTCCTTGTTCTAGGGTTCTTGTGTACACAAAAACAACATACACCTCTGAGATAAACCTTCTCCCATGCACACCACAGTACGTGAATAAAGGTAGAGAAACCGAGATTTCAGTAAGCCAAATCAAACACCACAATTGGATTCAACACACCAAGAGCAATTCCATAATGGAAATCTCAAGAACACACCGACAATGACTGCCAAACCAAGGCGATTTTCTGGTGTCTATACTCCTCAAATTACATCATAGATAGCCTATATTACAATGGGGCTAAGGCTCTAGACTTATATTGGCACCAAGGGTGCGGCCAACTTGAACATAACACGAATACAAAAAACCTACGCCAATACAAACTAAAAAGAAAATACCTAAAATACAGCTGTCAGATTATATGTAAATTTGCGCCATAACCAAGAGGTTTCTGAGGCTAGCACCTCATGAATTGTATGGGGAATCAAATTAGCTTTCAAATAAGTCCAAGACACCCAAATTGAACTCTATTTGTGAAAGTTAAGGGTATTTTAAAGTTGGTCTTGCTGGCTATCCCGAACCGAATTCAAACCTTCATATATTTTCTTTTCTTGTTTAAGGGACTTCCAAATCTGTTTAGAATCTAAAAAGGAATCATTCTCAACCTTTGAAAAATCATGGTGTGGTCGGATATTACACACACATGCATTGCAATACTCAGACTCTTTATATTTGGTAACTCTCGCGTGCCTCTCCAAACAGTCCATGCAGCATCCAATGATTTTACCATAACTTTATGTAGGAAACTCCAAATTAAGCACCATTTGATCTGTTGGAAAGTAGACTTCATTATATTTCTAAATATATATTTTATGCACACTAGAAACCTCATAATTAGTGTTGAAAGCTTCTTGAACATTGTGCATAGAACTGCAAATACTAAAACTTAATTGATGTTGTGTCTACCTCTTGAGCCAAATAAGCTTTCTCTTTCTCTCTTCACCATGATTAGGCCCACACAATATACACATAACTCCATCTAACTCAAGGTTCTGAACTAGGGTTTTCTCCCTGCGGCTGGCATGGTTCTTCTCCTTGTCTTCTTCATGCGTCGTAGTGACTACATTCATTCTTCTTTCGCCGTCCTCACTTCCCTCCCACTTGGCTTCATCTTGTTAGCTCAAAACAGCACTGACCAAAGTAGTAGTGCTGCTTGATGCCACATCATCCCCTCCCTCCTTCAAGCGAAACCATCCTCAGTTTTGAGGTATTCTTCAAAGTTTTCTTCTTTCCTACAACGAGCTGAATTTTATATTTAATTGCATCGTCCGCCATCGGCTTTAGTACATGTCATTTGCCTCCATGCTTGAATGTATACGTGTTGACTCCCCCAGCATGCGTGACATCATGATCATATTGACATGGCCTCCCCAACAGTAACCCACATGCATCCATTGGAATGACGTCGCAATCCACTTTGTCAACATAGTCACCAACAAACGAACATGCACCTTGTGAGTTATCTTTGGCCTTTGTGTAGCCATTCCACGTGGTGTGGTTGAGGACAGGGTTATGATTATCGGTTTAAAAATTTTACCGGAGGGGGCCGGCAAGACCGATTTTCCCGATTTTTGATTTTTTTCGGTGAAATTTGGGCCAAAAAATTTAAATAAAATTTGAAATACAAATGTGTATCGGTCGAAATTTGTAGAAAAATCGGGCAAAAAAACGGCCGAAAAGTTAAACACAGGGAAGCGCCCTCGCGGCGCCGCCATCCGCGCGGGATTTGTTGCTGGCCTACGCCGACCTGCTGCAGCGGGGGGACCTCGCCGCCGCGCACCGAACAGCGGAGATCCTCCTCTCCGAGGCATCCTCGAGCGGGGACGCGGCCGACCGCCTCGCGTAGTTGCGTAGTCTCCGCGCGGTCGGGCCCGTCGGGGGTGTACCTGACGTTCAACCAGATCACATCGTTCCTGCGATTCGCGCACCTGATGGTGAACTAAGCCGTCGACCTCGACGCCACGCACGGCGTGTAGTGGCCGCCACTCCTCTAGGCCATCTCCGGCCGCGCTGACTCGGAGCTGGGCCCGCCCGAGATCCGCATCACCGGCGCCGGAGTGGACCACGACACGCTCCTCCGCATTGGTAACTGCCTCCGCGCCTTCGCCCGATCCATTCACCTCCCCTTCCACTTCACCCCGCTCCTCCTCTCCTGTGTCACCACGCCCAAGGCGGTGAGGCGGCCGGCGGCGAGCAAGAAGACCCCCGCGAGTGGATCCGAGCGTGACGAGCGGAGGGGAGCCAATCCGTTGTCTCCTCCGGCCCCGCCGCCTCGATGGCGCCGTCGAGGCCGACATGGAGGAGGAGGAGGAAGACGATGAGTGGATCCGAGCGGGGCGAGCGGAGGGGAGCTAATCCGAGCGGATCCAAGCGGGGCGAGCGGAGGGGATCGCCACGCTAGAGGGAGCAAGCCGGCCGCCATGGAGAACAGAGCGAGCTCGTGCGAGTGCGATCTACGATGCGATGCGACCGTCACCTAGGTCAGGCCACTCGACCGACCCAGCGGGCCAGTTCGGGCCGGACGTTCGGGTGAAATGGGCCGAAATATTTGAGCCCGATTTATCTACCAATCGGACCTCGCTGGTAAACCCGAAAATCGGCGAAAATCGGAGAAAATCGGCCGGTAAAAAAAACCCTGGTTGAGGATGCCTCCACTTGGACAACGCCAAAGTGTATATCAAATTTTTGTTAATCATATTGGGGTAATTCCCTTCATCTATGATCAATTTGTATGTTTTATCTTTGATCTTACATTCCGTTTGGAAAACACTCCACCACTGTCCTTTCTTTACTATTGGGGTGTTGTCACAGTTCACCTTGTGAGCCATTAAACTTGGACCATTCATAGAATCACAATATACATATTTTCGTAGAGAATCATTGGATTGTTCTTCATACTCCGTTTCTGATTTTGCACTTTCTTCGCTCCCTGACATGTACTATCCTTCATTAGTGAAAAGCATCTTCCTTATATTTGGACAGTCCCTCATCCTATGCCCCTGGCCCTTGCACTTGAAGCACTCAATTTCTCTAGCATGAGCATTGGAAGGCAAACTAGAATCAGTTTTAGTTGTTTCTTTACCTCCATTGTTTATTACCTTTGAAAGTGCTCTGCTTGAACGATTTGATGTTACCACTTTGGAATGTGGGCCAACATCACACTTTTCTGTGATGAACATCTCCATGAGCTTGTTTGAGTATTGGCACACCCATCCTTAACTTGTTTACGCTTCAATTGTTGTTCGGCACATTCGACTTGATGCACCAAGTCTTGAATGTTGTAGTAATGAACCATCTCTACCTTATCTTGAACATCCTCATTCAACCCATTAAAGAAATGTGCTATAGTGGCCTCATCATGCTCCTCTGACCCTGTACGGATCATTAACATCTCCATCTCTTTATAATATTCATCAACATTAGAATTATCTTGGCGTAATTGTTGTGGCTGATTGTACAAAGTTCTAGCGTAGTGTGCTGGAACAAAACGTTATCTCAAGATATTTTTCAATTGTACAAAAATTTTAATGCGCATCTCCCACTCCAAGTACTCTTCCGATTCAGTTTTAACATTGAATGACGAAATAGAAATTTTTACCCACCTGATGCCATCATCCATGACAAAACATTGAGCAAAGCCAACACCATCACGCATGCCTCCACCACGAGCAGCACCTCTGTCATGCACGCTTCTACCACGGTTAGCACCATGGTAGATTTGAGCATGGCATGGTTGTGGAGCAGAGCCCACTGCACCATTAAAACTCTCATTTTGGTCATCATCTTCATATTGTGCACGACGTTTGGGGTATTGAGGACCCCTGTTCAGCATGTTGAAATTGTGGTAGCCGATTGCATATAATCTCTGTCAACGCATCAATTCGCACCCCCAAATCATCAACCTTGCCTTCAAACTTCCGATGACAACTCAAGAAGTAGTCACGAGTCACTTCAAGCCCAATTCACACCACGAGCAGCAAAGATGTCGTATATTAGGGCACCTCCCCAATTGGCTCAGCGTGAGTATGAACCGCCTCACCATCTTCAGTCTTCATAGAATCCATCATTAAGAAAAAATTCAGCAACCTTGTACCGTGATCAACCACGCTCTGATACCAACTAATGTGGATCCAACTAGCAAACTAGCTGAACCACGCTGTTTTGGTCCCGATATTTCATGATACACCTTGCTGGTCGTCCTCCTTGTTCTGGGGTTCTTGTGTACCCAAGAACAGCATACACCTCCGAGATAAACTTTCTCCCATGCACACCATAGTACGTGAACAAAGGTAGAGAAACCAAAGTTTTAGCGAGCCAAATCGAACATCACAATTGGATTCAACACACTAAGAGCAATTCCTTGATGGAAATATCAAGAACACGCCAATAATGGCCGCCAAATCAGGGCGATTTTTTGGTGTCTACATTCCTCAAATCACATTATAGATAGCCTACCTTACAGTGGGGTTAAGGCCCTGGCTTTATATTGGCACCAAGGATGTGGCCAACTTGAACATAACACAAATGCAAAAAACCTACACCAATACGAACTAAAAAGGAAATATCTAAAATATAGTCGTTAGTTTATGTGTAAATTTGCACTGTGACCAGGAGGTTTTCAAGACTGGCACCTCATGAATTGTATGCGGCTTCAAATTATATTTTCAATGAGTCCGAGAACACCCAAACCAGACTCTGTTTGTGAAAGTTACGTGCGTTTTAAGGTTGATCTTGCTGGTTGTCCCGAACCAAATCCGAACCGACTTCAAATCTTCATATCTTTACTTTTCTTGTTTAAGGGGCTTCCAAATCTATTTAGAACATAAAAAAGAATCCTTCTCAATCTTTGAAAAGCCATGGTATGGTCGGATATTACGTACACATGCATTGCAATACTCAGACTCTTTATATTTAGTAACTCTCGTGCGTCTCCCCAAACAGCCCGTGCAACATCCAATAAATTTTCCATAACATTGTGTAGGAAGCTCTAAATCAAGCACCGTTTGATCTGTTGGAAAGTAGACTTCATTTTCTTTTCAAATATATGTTTTGTGTGCACTATAAACTTCAGAATTGGCATTGAAAGCTTTTTGAATATTGTGCATAGAATTGTAAGCACTAAAACTTAATTGATGTTGTGTCTTCCTCTTGAGCCAAATGAGCTTTCTCTTTCTCTCTTCACCATGATTAGACCCACACAATATATGCATAACTCCATCCAACTCAAGGTTTCAAACTAGGGTGTTCTCCCTACGGCTAGCATGGTTCTTCTCCTTGTCTTCTTCATGCATCGTAGTGATTATATTCTTTCTTCTTTCGCTGTCCTCACTTCCCTCCCCCTTGGCTTCATCTTGTTGTCTCAAAACAGTACTAATCAAAGTAGTAGTGCTACTTGGTGCCACATCATATCCACTGCATGGACAAGGCCCATAGGTTAATAGTATCCTGCAATGATCCCTTGTTAGCAAACATTGCATCAAGCCAAATCTCCGTAGCATGGTACTGCCACAGTGATTCATGCTTATCATTCACAGAAATATCCTTAGCATCCACCCTATTCTATGCCTGCGGCATAGGACTTTTGCCCTCATCGGAAGAGTCATGTCATCCTCTTCTAAAACTTCCTCTTTGGCCCAAGCCTTCTAGTCATCAATCTCTATCTGACATGCTATGCTGTTGACATACGCCCCTATGTCTGCCTGTCTAGTGGGCTCAGCTTGTGTCGTGTGATATTCATGATCTACCTTAGAAACATCTACATCCGCTTGTCGGGTAGTCTCAGCATGCGGTGTGCGATATTCTAGTTCTATCGATAAAACATCACCCACCGCGTCCTCTTGATGAACCGCTTGTTGTGCACCCGAGCTGCTTCCACCAGACCTCCTATGACTTCCTTCAGACATGGTTGCATAAGTAGCATGTACTCATAACCACATCACTAGCAGCTTTCCATACAACCCTTCCACGCAACCATGCACACCAGTCTGCTCAACTCCCACCAAATGTCCATGGTAGACCGACTCCAAAGCTCAGGTAGGACGACACTTCATACCTCGGGGTCCAAGGAGAAACTACATGTGAGCCAGTACAGGACATTTTCGATTCGAGAATTCTCTACGTCTGGGGATACCATACTGTCTTGCGAAAAACTGGTAAGGTCAGCACCATATTAACCTTCACGATGGTACCAATATAATAATGCAATTTCAATGTTGTTGGTTTCAACACGACTGATTTCTCACTTCAAATATTACCATTTCTCAACATGCATTCACTAAATACATGCAAACCAAATACATATCTACATGTTGCCGATATTCGGATGGGAACAATAATAGATGAGGCTATTACCTTTACACGAAGACTTTTTCTTCTTATCAACGAGCTCCTTCGTCTTCTTCTTTAACCTTACGAGCTCCTTTCCTCTTCTTCTCTCCTTCTCCCGAATTTCTCTCCTCTCCTTCACTCCCTCTTCTGATTTCCTCTCCTCTTCTTCACTCTCTCTCCCGAGCTCCTCTACTTCGCCATATCTCCTTCTCTCCCTTTTTTCACCTCTCAAGCTCCTCTCATTCTTCTTGC
This sequence comes from Melocanna baccifera, assembly GCA_036346265.1. NCBI lineage: Eukaryota > Viridiplantae > Streptophyta > Magnoliopsida > Poales > Poaceae > Melocanna > Melocanna baccifera. The sequence continues at coordinate 5,373,078 of CM070688.1, read as the reverse complement.
GAGAGAAATGATGAGAGAGCCCGTGAGGATGTTGGATCAAAGAGAAAAGGATGGGTTGACAACAAGTAGTTGCCGTGTTAGACGACTTACTCATGTCGCTCAACAATTAGACGACTAGAGGCAGTAGTCGCCACACAGTTAGGCAACACAGGCAAATTGCCTAACCATTGGGTGACTTATGCCCAACCATGCCACGACAGATAGCCATTTCTGCAAAATAAGAAAAACGCAGGTATAATACCGTTATTCTAAATTAAAAATTGATTATTTTAAAAAAAGTCTACCTTTTTGCATTCGTCACCTCTGCCACATTTAGCCTTAAATTTGGCCGACATTATATACTGATAGCCCATTTCGTATTGATTGCGATTAGCCATTTAACTAATTTAAGGTAGCGTTCGGAATAGCGATGGCTTTTGCTGAAATTTTACTGTAGCCGGCTGAAATTTTACTGTAGCTGAGTTGGCTTATTGGGCATAATTAAATCTAAAAAAAATGTAAAAATAAAAACGGCACACTAATCTAGAGCGGACGATGCAAAGGAATACAGAAAAAAAATAAAACACAAAAATACTAAAAACACAAAAAAAAGTTGAATAAGGACAAAAGTGCTACAGTGCCACCCATCGCTGCTATAGTAAAAAAATCGCTAAACAGTGAAAAAATAGCGAACTTAAGTGGGGCCTAAGCAACATGAGGCAATAGCGTGTAAGCATTAATTATTTGTTAGTAATTTTTCTTTTGTTATTTTGGGATGTTGCTAACCGTCGGAGGTGGGGCTTAATTTCTGCTTTATCGTGCCGTGCTTTCGTAGATGATTATTAAAAGGTGTCATTTCAAATAATTCCATTGCTTGACAATGGAGACCACGCTTGTCCTGTAAAACTTTTAGGTTACATCTTTGTGAACCGGGACATGTCTGACATGTGCATGGCATCCAAAGCAATCCTTGGCATGCACCACAAACCAGCTCTCCACTAGTATTTTGTTTTCAGATCAAACTCCACTAAATATAATGCTGGATAAAAAGGTGATGAGAAATCAATTACTGTCTCAGTTGATGTAATGCATGCACTTGATTTTTTTTCCTCTCATTTTTTTTGTGTAACTAGGTCGGTTATGACAACAGAACCTTTTGTCTTTCAAATAAGAAAGTACACATCAAATTAACAAAGCACCAATGTTTAAATGGAGTGCGTCTAATACTAGCAAAAGAATCCCTTCACATAGGAAAGAAAATGAACTTGGACTAGTGCATATATATGTAGTTTATTACGGTACAGGTGTTCCAAAAAAATAATCTTGTATGAGCTCATCTTTGCCGGCGCCAAATGGACATCATCTTTGATTAATCAACAAAGCTCACAAAACAGTCTATAAAACGATTCACCAAAACAACAAAAATAAATAAATAAAACTTAGCACAACCACTGAACTTTACACGTAATGTTGTTGAATTTATCTTATGGGCTTACAAAGCCTCCAAACTTGATTTAGTACAAATTTTAACTAAAACATAAGGCTTCAAATTATAGGGGGCGCTCAGATTGGTGATGATTTATGATATTTTTCACTGTAGCTGGCATATTTTTTAGGTGGCTTTTCTGGCATAATTAAATTTAAAATTTTAAAAATAAAAAAATAGGTTAGCCAATCACGGACAATGCAAAGGAATACAGGAAAAAAAGAACCAGCAAAAAAGCCCCAAAAAACCAAAAAATCAGAAAAAGACAAAATTAAGGAATAATAAATTAAAAACAGAAGTTAGAAGCCATCGCCAAAATGAGCGGGGCCACAATCCTCTATCCAATCATGTCCTAAGTAGAAGCGGAGAGACACTATCTCGGTTCATCTCTAAAGTCGCCCATATGGATTTCTGTTGGTCTTCATCATAAGTATTTATATAGGGCTTGCAATTTTGTGATACGTAGATTGATTTAATAGCTACCTTGTTAATGTTATGGAGGTAACTAGGCAATAGTAAAGCAATAGGCTTCATACAATTTCAGCAAGTTTCATAAAAACATTTGAAAAGGTTCCATATTTCAGTGAGTTTAGCACTTTTCTAGAAGGTTCTAGAAGATTCCAATAAAGTTCCAAAGCCAAGTTGACAAGTTTTAGATTTTGGAACTAAACTTTCAACAAATTTTAGCCGAAGAGTTTTAAGAAGTTTCAACAAATTTCAACCAAAAATTCAAAAAGTTTCAATAGGTTTCAATCAAAGTTTCAATAAGTTTCATATGAAAAACAAACAAAGAGCCAAAAATCTCTAACATGCTTGCTAGTGGCCACTGCCCCTCCCTCCCCCTACCACTTACCGTGCACCACCGCCATGGTTAGCATGACCTCCGCCACCCTTTCAGAGCACAGTAGGTCAGGAACCATTGCCTCCTCTCCTTGCCCGCCTAACAAGTGAAGCCAAAGCTCGAAGTCGCCCATGATGCACACAATGGCGACATGAAGCGAGGAGGAGACATGGGTGGAATCAGAGTTAGACAGCTCCGTGACCTAGATGAGGAGGTAGGCGAGGTCGTCGGATCTGGTGGATCCTTTTACTGATGATGAGGAAGAAGACTGGATCCGATGGATCCCATCGTTGGTGCCCTCCTCCCACCACACTGGCTCTACTGTGCTAGTAACTACCATCCTCCACCTGCTGCACTGCCTCCACAGTGCCGATCACTGCCACCGTGAAGGTTTATGGTCACATGGGGATTGAGGAGATGGAGAGGTGAGATTGAGGAGATGACCTAAAGCATTTGATGGCATGACCGGGAGGGAGTGTTGGATCCAATTGGATGGCTCTGTCCTATACCATTGGAATGGTATAGGGTCGTATGGTATCTCTAATTTTATTAATAACTTTTCTTGAAAATTAGAGTGATTTCGAGAGGGGGATTAGGGTGCACCAAAGACGACAGATGCATTGATATCTCCACGTGTCGGGTGTGAAACAAATTTACAACTGATACTCCTTCATAAAGAGCATGGGTATGTAGATAAATAGTTGTAACCATTATTACAGAAAATCGTATTACAGACGGTTCAAAAATATCATCATAGATGGTTTTCTGAACCATCTGAATTTATGGGTCAGTGATAATGGAAGGTTATCACAGACGGTTTTGAACCGTCTGTGGTGTAAATATCACAGATGGTTTTTAACTACAAACCGTCTGTGATAGAGATAATCACAGACGGTTTGTAAGTAAAAATCGTCTGTGATAGATGATAATCACAAACGATTTTTCACGACAAACCGTCTGTGATATATCAATATCACAGATAGTTTGTAAGTATTGCTTGTGCAGTCTGACAAGTTCGTTGATTATAGACTGTTCCTTTCGTGAGACCTCGATTCCGGAGTGATAAGAGCAATAAAAAATCATTTTTCATTGTGGAACTCGCTTTTTGAGTTTAAGACGTTACCACCAAAAAGTATGCGCACTCTTCTCGAATTTCTAAAAGGTCGGCCTGTTTCAATGCAGTTGACGGGATGGACGCAGTCTGTCGATAGGAATATCAATGTGCGTATATATATAACCTGATAAGTATGAAGTAATTATGGGAAGATTGAGAAACCTTAGAATTGGTGATCCTCGAGAAATCGATGAGTAGTTTCATATGGTGGCAAACGTAGAATCCACACATGTTGCCCGGCGGCTGCTAGTGGCACTGCAAAAAATGGAATGTCTTAATTCAATAGGCATTACTAACAACTGTTGCATAGGATTAATTAATGTGTAATAGCGAATACCTTAAATTTTTGAACATGTGTCAGGCTTTGGCCCCTTGCGCCGAGACAGCTGCCATTGTAACGTACATCATGAATGCCCTACGTGATTCGAAAAAGTTGACCTTAGTCATTCGGTAGGAAAGAAAGAATACAATATAGGTATGTATGAAGAAAATGTACTTACCGTTCGATTACTTGGCCGACAACTATGTAGCCCGTTTTATTCTTACTTAGGGAATAAAGGTATATTGCCTTGTTCCATTTCGGTACAATTACTATTAAAATGCAATGAAACTCCTGATTGTATGGCATAAGTACATATTCCTTATCGCGGTAAGCCACCAGTGCTACTGCAATATACCTCTCAATGAAGGGTGTATCCTCGTTGATGATATGCATGGTGACCAAGTGTGGGTCCAAGAAACTAACTGATGATTTGGATGATCTAGATTTAATCACCATGTGTCTATATATATACACACGAAAGCAACAAATTATATATGACATTTATCGGTATGACATGAACAGAGACTGTGATTGTACACACTTACAGCGTCTAGCATCGAACAAGAACGTTGAGCGTGTAAAGATCAAATAAATCCTCAAAGGTTACCGCAAAGACACAATCTTGAATATTGTGCTGTAAATGATCCGGCCTAAATTTGACAATGAGACCTGAGCGACGTTCTCCCTCTAGCTTATTGGATTGCTCCATATACCATGTGTGTAATTGCAGGCAACTAATTGGTAGGGTTTGGAGGCGCGTTACCAGGTCGACCAACGGCTTGCCAAGCACGAATTTGCAGGCCAATGGCAGGTACATGATATCATCATCGATCTTATTTGCTTTTGCCCTTGCTGCCTTGGCTGTCCTTGCTGCCTCGGCTGTAGGTCAACTGTAAAGGTATCACCGGTGGAAGTTGCTGCACCGAGAATAGCACCTGTGGATATGACACCAGTGCAGGTAGTGGTGGTGAAGATAGGCTTTGTGGAGATGACACCAGTGCATGTAGGTCTGGTTCGGATTGCCCTTGTGGACCTGCCACCGGTGAACAAGCCTCCAAGCATATGTCGCTTTTGGGTCACTAGATGAAGGTTCCAATGGCTTGCCCTAGAGTCACGAGCTCGTCGTTGGGGGGCTTCGGTAGCTGGACGACCTCGAAATTGGCATGCACACCATCCACATTCACTTTTTCGAAGCCTGGATCTAAATGTGCACGGTGCACCAAGGACCTGGGACCGGACGGATATGCCTGGCTCCAAGCAGCGCACAAGGCAATGGAGGCATATCTCATTTGGAGCTTGCACTTCGTAGCCACCTGGATGTCGTCCACATGAAATCTGCCCTCGCTTTTCATCGTAGGATTGGACTCGCAGCTACTTCGACGATTGGGGAGGCTGGCTAGCACAGGAGCGGCGGCGATGGCCTACTGATTTTCTTCTGTAAATCTTCGCACCTCATCTCTGACGTAATCAGCAAGCTCCTCTCTAAGAGATACCTTGATATCCTCTCGTAACCGTGCGTCACGCTCGGCTTTGCTTCTCTTCCTACTCCGATACAATTCGAAGTTATCTGAGAAACCTTGTTTCCAAGGAACATAAAGCCCAAGGCCTCTCGTACGACCCGAGTGCTCCTTGTTTTCTAGTGCTACGGAGAGTATATCTTTCTCTCTAGTTTACTGGAATAATCCCTATGAAGATTCAACACTCAGTGTATTCGGCAAGAGCCCGACATATCATTTCACTTCCTACGAAGTTATGGAGTAATTATAAGCTACGTAGTTCGATATCTTACCAAATAGTGGGACACTTCTTGGTCTGCAGGGTTTCAAAAGGAGATGTCCCCTGACGACGTGGTAGATGACCTTGCTCTAATCCAATTTCGAGCGCGCTCATCCGGGATCGTGCCAAATGGTGTGGCGGTGTCCCGCATGATTGCTTGTTCATCCTGCTGCCTCCACTGCGGGATTTTACCCGCATACTCAGCTGTGCCGAGTCTGTGGGGGTGTGTGTTTTTTGCTTGGAGGGCTTTGTGAGCCGCACTTGTGCTTTTGAAAGCTTTGATCGTCTTCGTCACCTTAAACTCTTCCCATTGTGGTTCCAAGAATGGGTACTTATCAAACGGCATTAGATCCTTCTCCACATACTGTTTAACGAGCACGCTCTTGAAGTTCTTCCATACTTTGCACGCCACTAGCAAGGTATGTCATTGCATAGAGTCGTGGTGTTCTTCTGGGATCTTGAACGATGCAAAAATCTCTGTCAGCAGCTCACGTTTCGAGTCTCACTCATGCTCTTTCATGAATCGAATGTGATCTCAATTCGTTCTCGTGCAACTATTCTGACCTTTCTTCGAAATGCGCCCGCTGCTTGGCGAGGAAGGAGAGGGGTGCCAGATCCATTGACCTCTGTGATGGTAAATCGACCCTTAGGCTTTTTCGATAGTCATCTTCCTTTGCGTGTTGATTTTGGAGCGGACACATCCGCCGATGATGTTTAAGAATGCGTGGATGATATGTTGACCTTCTCATATATAAAATTAAGCACAATGTAGCATATATATATATCAATATGAAAAGTATATATATTCATACGTATATAACATATAAAGAGACTAGGGAAGTGAATAATGATACTACTTATCAGGGAGTACTAGCATCGCATAGTGTTTGCAGAGTGAGCAGTACTCCTAGTCTTATTAGGAGTACTGCTCACTCTGAAACTAGGAGTACTGCTCACTCTGCAAACACTATGTAATGTTAGCACTTCCTGATAAGTACTATCATTGGATGACTGTGTGGACGCAGTGAGGTGTGGGCCTAAACAAAGTTATATGAAGCAAATGACACAAACCAGTGTATCAAGTTGATTGAACCGGATACACTGGAGAATTTTTGGACGACTGTGTGGACGGCATATATACAAAGTTTTGAACTAAGATTGAGGACCCGAGATAGTAGCTATAGCTAGAGATGGACATATCTAACTATAGCTGACATCTCGGATCCTCAATCTTAGTTCAGAATTCAATCTCGTCTTCTTCTTCGACCTAGGTTTTAGATCAAAAACCTATGACTATTGGTGGACTTGTTTATGCAAGAATATATATATATATATATATATATATATATATATATATATATATATATATATATATATATATATATATATATATATATATAAACTTTTTTGAGGAGGAATTATAGAGTTCGCTTCTCGACATCTTGTTTGGTAAATTATACATGGGTATGCACAATATATACTAACTTATACAAACTTAAGGCATGAAAGGCTAACTATAGTTAAGAGACAAACTATACATATAGACCAACTATCAATTAAGACTAGCAAAAAGCTCAAGTATTAATTGATATTTAGTGCTCTTAGGAGTAGTGTTACTCAAGTATACATATACATATTTATGTTCATTAGCAACATATATATACATATACATATACATAACATAACAGTAAGATTTAACAATAATAAGATTTATGAAACAACAACAATATATGTATACATATATTCAAGTATACATGTATGTTAGCAACATATATATCCATATACATATACATTCCCAGGGCTCTACTAAGTAAAAGCATTATTTTCAAGTGCCTATTCTTTCGTAGATATACAACATTACTTACAGATCGATGGCCATTACTTAGATATACAATATTACTTACAACAATAACACAAATGGACATCTCAACTACATCTAAATAACCGAAATTGAAGATGGACTCACCAAGGGGATTCTAGCGATGTTAGAGGAGCTCGAGCATGGACGGAGGCGGCCAACGGGCTTGAGCGTCGACGGAGGCGAACGGCGACGGGCTCGGGGGGACGGAGGCCGCTGGCGACGGGCTTGGGGGACGACGATGGGCTCAGGGGATGGAGGCGGCCGGCGACAGGCTCGAGGGACGGCGACGAGCTCAGGGGACGGCGGCAGCGACGGGCTCGACTGGGAGAGCGACTAAGTCTTTGTTCTTGGTTGGTATTGCTAGTAACTGCAGTGTACGTGCAAAACCCTAGCTGGGGAATATATATAAAGGCTTATTACAGATGGTTCTATGTAAGAACCATCTGTGATATCAATATCACAGACAGTTCTCTATTTAGAACCGTTTGTGATAATAATCACAGACAGTTCTAAACTTAGAACCATCTGTAATAAGCCTTTGCCCCCTGGCTATAGTTATTAATGTAACTACACCAACCAGCATTCAATAAGACCTCATAGAGTGTATTTCTTTACAACAGCTCAATGCGCATAGAGATACATTTGTATAACTCATTCTCAAAATTCACCTATATATCACACATTTTCACATAAACATAAATGTAAATTCACAAATACATCACACACATGCATTGTTGTATACATAAATGCCAATTCACATATACATCACATACATGCATTGTTATATACATAAATGCAAATGCCCACATATATGTCACACATTCTCATTACATTTGTTTATTTCCTTTAAAAATTAGATCTTTTGATGATCAATGCATACGTAACTAGTTTCATCACGTTGTTCGTCGTCGACCCTTATGCCATTTTCAAAAGGAGGTAACTCGTCAAATTGATTGTATTCTTTCTCATCCACTACATTATCTACTCCCACAATTCTCCTTTTTCCATGAAGAACTACATGTCATTTCTTATTTGCCGGGTCGGTTACATAGAAAACTTGAACAATTTGGTTGGCGAGTATGAATGGTTCGTCTTTGTACCCGACACGTTGGAAGTCCACGATAGTGACACCGTACTTGTCAACCTTCACCTGTGGGAGATGCACCCAATGGTAACGAAATAAGGGGATCTTGAAAACCATGTAGTTGAGCTCCCAAATCTCTTCTATGAACTCATAGTACGAGTTTCTCAACCCATCGGTATTAAATGTATCTATGCGGACACCGCTGTTCTGGTTAATGCTCTTTACACCCTGAGCCTATGTATAGAATGTGTATCTATTTATATCATATCCTTGCCATGTCAAACTGTAAATATTGGCCCTTTTTTCAACCATGTCAGCATCTCACTTGATGAGCTCCTAGCGATTTGCTCCTTCAACCATTGGTTGAACCGATTGTTGTGTTGTCTCATGATCCAAACATCCGGCCGCTCCGGATTCTGTTGCCGAAGCACATCCTTGTGCTGGTCAACATAAGGGGCCACTTCAGTCATGTGTTGCAAGAATGTGAAATAGGCTTGAGCATATGCGTTCATATCTGGAGTGATTGCTTTCCCGTCCATATCTAGAGTGATTGCTTTCCTTTCGATAGTTCCGATACCCTTGAGCCTCCCCTCATGATGAGATTGAGGCACAACTATCGGTTGAATCTGAGCCATATAATCGACACAAAACTCAATGACCTCTTCGCTTGCATAACCTTCGACGATGCTACCCTCCGGTCGAGATCGATTCCGTACATAGGACTTCAGAATTCCCATGAACCTCTCAAACGGGTACATACTACGTAGGAATACGGGTCCACATATTTTTATCCTACACACAATATGAACAATGAGATGGACCATGATATCGAAAAATGAAGGAGAAAAATACATCTTAAGATGACATAGAGTCATCACCACCTCGTCCTGCATAGCATCTAGTCCTTCGAGATCGATGACCTTCTGAGCAATTGTGTTAAAGAAATAACATAGCCTCATGATTGTCTCTCGGACTTTGATTGGCAAAATATTTCTAATTGCAATAAGGAGCATCTGTGTCATCAGCACATGACAATCATGAGACTTCATGCCATTTAACTTCAAATCTTGCATCGAAACAAGTTTCTTCACGTTGCCGGAGTAACCAGCCAGAACTTTGACACCATGCAAGTACTGGCACAGTTCTGTTTTCGCGGCCTTGGACAAAGTGTAACACGCAGGGGGAAGATACGTTCATCCATTATCTGTTTCTGTTGGTGCTAACTCAGGCCTGATGTCCATATCAGCTAAGTCAAGCCGTGCGTTAACGCCGTCCTTTATTTTATCATGAATGTTTAGTAAGAGACTAATCAAGCTGTCACATATATTCTTCTCTACGTGCATGACATCGATGCAGTGTCGAACATCTAGGTACTCCCAATAAGGTAAGTCCCAAAATATTGATCTCTTCTTCCAGATGTTCTTCTCATGAGCCCTCAATTTACGTCCCTTTCCGAGGACAACATCTAAATCTTTAACCATATTATAAACCTCTTTTCGGCTTAAATGCCTTGGAACTGAACTGTCCTTCTTCTCTCCGTCAAATTGTTTCTTCATCTTGCGGTATGGGTGAGCCCTCCGAAGGAACTGACGGTGACGCATGTACACTGTTTTGCATGAGTGTTTCAGCCACACACTGCCGGTACCATCTAAGCAGTGAGTACAAGCTTTGGCACCTTTTGTACTCTGGTCCGACAGGTTAGCAAGGGCAGGATAATCATTTATAGTGCAGAGCAATAAGGAGCGCAAAGTGAAATTCTCTCGTTTGTATGCATCCCATACCTCTACCTCTTCATTCCATAGTACTTTTAGATCTTTCACCAACGATGCTAGGTTCACATCAATATCATTCCAGGTTACTTGTGCCCTTGGATAAGTATTGACAGCAAAATATACTTTCTCTTCATACACAACCAATGAGGAAGGTTATAGATGCACAGAGTCACGAGCCAAGTGTTATGTCGGCTGCTCATGCTATGAAAGGATTCATTCCATCTGTACTTAATTCAAACCATATATTCCTCGGTTCTGCACCGAAATCTGCAAAACTCCTATCGATATTTCTCTACTGGCTGGAATCAGCAAGGTGTCTCAGCATTCCATCCTTCTTACGCTCCTTCGAGTGCCAATGCAGCAGTTTTGCCTCATTTGGATTGGTAAAAATCGCTTCAAACGGAGAATTATAGGAAGATATCTTGCCACCTTTGCAGGAGGTCCTTTCTTCACCTCTGTTCCCTCGCCATCATCATCTGATTGATTGTTACATTTGTATCAGGATGCGTTGCACACCGGACAGACATGCATGTTTGTATACTCTTTACGGTAAATGATACAGTCGTTCGAACATGCATGTATTCTTTCTATTTCCATTCTCAATGGACAAAGAACATTCTTAGCTTTATACGTGATTTTAGGCAACTCATTTCCCTCCGAAACATGTCCGCTAAAAGTCCTAGCAGTGCCGTGAAACTCTTGTCGAATCAACCGCTGCTTGCCTTTAATTTCAACAGTTCAAGTACAGTTGACAACTTCGTGTACTTTAAACTGCAGCACGTGAACAAAGGTTTCTCTGAGTCCTTCATCAAGCCTTGAAATTTAATATACTCTCTCTTATCATAGTTCTCTTCTACATCACGAAACATCTGATCCAAATTGTCATCGTGCAGCCTATCCGAATCCGAACTACAATCATCATCCGGCGGCATATCATTGACTTCCCGGCGATGTCATCCGGCGGCATATCATTGACTTCACCGACGATGTCATCCGGCGGTATATCATTGACTTCGCCATGACTGGTCCAACACGTATATCCCCTTTTGAAACCCCTCCGAATCAAGTGCGCTTTAATCTACTCTCGATTCTTAAATATTTTTAAATTCTCGCAGTCAGTGTATGGATAATACATATATTCCACACCTTTATTCAACATATCCTCGTCGGCAGCTCTTGTAAAAGCAGACACGTCATTAATGTACTCTTAACTCACACGGTTTGCGGTATACATTCAGCTTTGGTCCTATATATATTATGCACATATATAACAACTTAATTAGTATTAAAATTAATTTAATTAATTATTACTACATATATACCACATGCATTGAGGCTAGCTAAATCTAAATTAGCTACATCTTCAAAATATATATGTATAACAGTCACCAAAAGTTAGCTAGCTAGATCTAAATTTTGATGCAACGAAAAATAAATTTCATTATTAACCATATCTAAGGCAACCAAGAACTTGATGAATCTTCAAAGCTCTCCTGTCAAATATGCCTCCTTCCACCAAATAAAATAGCCTAAAAGCATTGCCGCCTCCAGCTGAAGCACCAGCTAGATCTGGATTGAAATGAAGATAGATGCGGTCTGAGCGGTGCAATAAATACATAGCAGGATTATCATAGACGGTTATTAATTAAAAACCGTCTGTGATAGTCTAGTATCACAGACGGTTATTAACTAAAAATCGTCTGTAATAATCTGGAATTATCACAGACGATTTTTAACTAAAAATTGTTGGTGATATTTAGTATCACAGACGGTTCATTGGTATGAACCGTCTGTGATACTCCTTCAGCAATACAGACGGTTTCCAAATTAAAACCGTTTGTGATAGTGTACATTACAGACGGTTTTGTGAACTGTCTGTGATTTGACGTCTAGTATTAGGCTTTCTGTAGTAGTGAACAGGAGTTCTAAGAATGATCAAGTTTAGCCATGCAAACAATGTTATCAAATTTAATTTTGTAGGGTTGGTGCTTACAGCTACGTTAGATCGATATGCATGTCTTAGCCATGCAAACAATATTATAAATTCAGCTCTTCTAGTTCATAAAACCCTTTCCACACTTTTAATTGGTGAGGACACATCATTTGATGGATCAAGGGAATTTCAGTAAAATGAATTATAATCTTTTATAGTCAGAGTAACACGTTATTTCATGTCAGATTGAACCGAATGTGACATTTAGGAACAATATAGCTAACCAGCTGCCTTTAGTATTGGGGTCGATGGTGCATAAATTAGGTCGCTGCATCTGTGTGAACATGTGTTGGATAGAAAACTGACACTTTAGTTTGACCACCATTGAAAACAATTTTTTGTTAGGCCAGTTATAAGTTGATGACTGCATGATAGGACGAGCCAAAACGTCCATATCTTCATCGCGGCGCCGCCTCCACTAGCCGATGGCCTATACATTCCCAATATGTTTTTGTTTTTTTACAAGACTGCATACTCCCAATGTGTAGCACGCAATTGCACATGACCGGAGCTAACAAAGTGAAACCGGCAAGATCGAGTAAGCAAATTAATTGATAGTTAGCACATGATCGTAAACCGATATGCCTGTGCTACTACGTTCCTAGTGTTCTCCCAAAGTAGCCGGCCAACCAAGCTTGTTTTTAGTCTGTTTGTTAGATCACTACAGGTTCGGCAGAGGCGTCATCACATTGTTAGCGCTAGGCCATGCATTCGATATGAAAATAACGGATTAAGAGCAATTAATGCACGCAACAACGGATTACGTAATAAGTAGGCAGCGAGCAAGTTGATGCAAGTTCAATTAAGTAACCTGCTTAAAAATTGGGGAATATTTCTTGGAGCCACATGGACTTTTCAACGCTGCAATCCCATCAGGTGGTTACTTCACACTCAATTTCATAAGCGACCCTCAAGGAAAAAATATGGTTATTAAACATTCCAACCACATCAAAATCAAATATAGTCACTATAGATGATTTGTTAGACTAAAGGTAATTTTATTTACCCAGCTTTAAGAAAGCCAAGGAACAGAGCACAACAAAGTCTTAGCTGGGGACTAAGATCGTAAAAAAACTCGAGACTCGCGAGCTACTCAAATTCGGCTCGTTTTAGGCTCGATTCGAGCTTGGCTCGAGCTTTAAAAGAGCCGAACTCGAGTTTGATCTCGAGCTCGCGAGTTTCATCGAACCGAGCTCGAATAGTTCGTAAGTCTCGATTTGAACTTAAATAGTTATACATATTAACTCTTACCAAGTTTAGCTAAGCCGAACTCAGAGCTCGAGCTTTTTTATTGTTAAAAATTAGTGCATATTTGAATTATTTTGACCGTTATCGAGCTTAATCGAATTTTCTTATTGTTGAAAATTAGTGTATAATAAATTATCTTAATTATCATCGAGCTTTAACGAGCTGAGCTCAAGTCTACTCGAACTTTGGCCGAGCTGAGCTCGAGCCTAGGTTTAAGCTCGGATCTCAACTTGAGTTCGATTAGTTTCTATCGAGCTCAAACTTAGAAGGTCAGGCTCGCTCGAACTTAACTCGTTTGGAGCCCTAATGGGGATACCAGCTTTACAAAGGCAGGTTCCAAACTCACAGCGAAAGCTACACGCGGGGAGCAGACACCTATCTAAACCCCAACACAGCAACAAAACGAAAACACAGTGCACAGTTTTGGCCAAAAAAAAAACTGTACTTACTACATATACATATATATACACTTGTGTACAAATCTTCTTCATTCATCATCACGACCATTTTTTCATTATAGATCATTCATTTATTCATCATCATATATATATGTACTTAATACATATACATATATACTGGTGTACAAATCTTCTTCAAAATAAGATACAAAATCAATTTAGCACAACAGAAGAAAGAATTGCGTCCATCTCCATCCGTACACATTCCTTGATCACTATGTATATGCGTATAGCCGTATACCTCATATATCAAGGTAGCTAGCTTGCAATGCATTGATCTACGAGACATGTATAAGATCTATACGCGCTCAGAAGGAGATGAGCTAATGATGGCCGACGCCAGGGCTCGGCACCGACCCCTGCACCTGGTTGGTACGACTACTGTCGGCGGCGGCGGTCTCCGGCTTGCCGGTCAGTGCAGGCGGCATCGGCGGCGCCGTGAATACTTGTAGCAAATCCTGAGAGGACGAGGACGATGGAGTAGCGCTCGTCTTCTCGGCATGCGCTTGTGGATGATCATTTGGCATCATCCTAGCCTGCACAAGAGACTGTGATGATGCCAACAGAAGAAAGGAAAGGATCACAATAGCGTGTGAGGAAGCCATGGAAAGGTACGTTGCAAGAGATGGCAAGTTGCAAAGAGAACTGTGAGTACTCGTGGGAGAGGAATGGAATGGTTTTGTGTGTGTGCGCGCGCAATGAGAACGTGAACAACTTGGGCATGTATTTATAGGTGAGCAGAGGGAGGTGGCCATCGAGTGTGTGTGTGCGCGCGCGCGAGGCGTGGCGGTGACAAGTTCGTGGCGTAGTCAACTTAGTGGAGCACATCACGATCACATTCTCTCTCGCGTCAGAGGCCATAAAGCTCTCCTGCCAGTGTGCTGTTTGGAGCACTAAACGTAGTTACCTTTTCATGTCTTTAGTTTTGGTTCAAAGATTTTGATGGGAATATCGCTGGCGTAGGCTATGAGAATGCGCCGCGTGGAAGCTTGTGCGTCCTAGCAAACCCTGCCATTGCCGCGTAAGCATGCACAACCAGGGGTTACATTTTCAGGCTGATATTCCCGAAATTCATTGATTTTTGGTTTTTTGGGTCCATTCCAAAAGAAGTCTATTCTTACCAAAAGATTCGACCCACATCTAAAAATTTTGGCCCATGGCCTACCTCTCCAGTAGTCCAGTCCTTCCACATAAAGCAAGCAATGGCATCAGGGAAAGCCCCAATCAGGGCGGGCAGCGGCGAGTGAAGTTGACAGCAGGCGACGGCAAGTGATGCGGAAGGTGGGAGGGGGAGGTGGCGGGAGCAACATGGGTGGCAAGAGGGGGAGGCAGCGTTAGCGGTGGGCAGCTGAGAGTGGCGCAGGCAGTGGGAGGGGAAGGCAGCACCGGCTAGTTCTGACTAAAATTGTAAGTATTTCTTGACTTTTTTTCAATTTAAATGATATGTTTGAATATTTCGACCGAAATCTTCCAAAAAATATTTGAAATCTTCAAAATTTTCAAATTTTGATTTTTCGAAGGGGTCCAAAAAATTTTCTAAACCAAAAATGTAATCCCTGTGCACAACCACGAAAAAATCTATCGCCGAAATTTTGCTGGTAATCGATGGTTATTAGCCTTACTGATAGGTGTCAGTAAAATTTTAAATCGGTCAAAAAATTTAGAGTCACCTAAAATTCATCTAAAAATTCAAAAAAATAAATTCAATTCAATACAAAAAGTTTGCCCAAAAAATCCAAAAATCAGGTAACCACCGATAACCAGTTCTATTACTGCCCTTAGATAAAATTTTCAAACCAATATATTTTTCCTCGTACACAACTCATGTTTCTTCAAGTATTTTTGGAGTCTAAGGGTCTGTTCTTTTTTGCTGCGGTTTATGGTTTTTTGTTGAAATTTTTGAATTTTAACTATTTGTGACAGAGATTATGAAGAGAGAGATACTCGCTTGTGATTTTAGATGGTACAGATGTTAGACTTTTAACATGTACTATAATTAACTTGTAGACTCCATCTTAAAAAAATACTCCGTTTGAAAGTTAGGTACTATAATAAAAGCCAAAAGCCATTTTGAGAAGTTGAAAAGAACAGACTCTAACATATGTTCTTGATGAACGGCCCTCTTTTTTCAGTTACACAAGAAAACAGATAAAATACGTACATAAGTGATACTTGATGTTAGCCCCAAAGGCTAAAAAGGCTCTCAATCTGATAGACCCTAATTATCAATATTTAATTATTCATTTGATTTTCTACTTAGAGCCTTGTTCGTGCGGTCTGTACACAGAGGCAGAGACAGTGATGCATGGGGTGCATTTGCACCCCCAAAATTTGTGCACAAAAATCTACTATATACCCTTCTTAATACATAGAAATACTTACTAACAAGAATCAAAATTTTTGGCAGCCCAACCCCACCCAACAGACTAGGAGAGAAGTCAAGCCCAAGACCCCAAGTGAGCATCTAGCGGCCCATGTAGCCATCCCTAATTCTCCATCCTGAGACCTGAGTTAAAGTCATCTTCTCAACCGCCGCAAGAGACTAGAGGCTAGGAGTGTCAAGTGTGTGTGCCCTAGAGACCATCGTCTCCTAAGGCCTGAGCTCTACGCCTCTGCCACGCCGCGCCCGTACGACCACCAGCTCTGTGCAACACCAGCTCCTGAGCTCCACGCCTCCGTCATGCGCGTGGCGACTGACTCCTCTACTCTAGGATCTAGGCTCTGACTTGGTTTTAGGGGCCACGGCATCAGCGTGATGGCCGGTGTCCACATGTCGTCACCTCCACCCCTCTTGTTGGCTTGTTCTTACTCTAGTACTCCTCGTCTCCTCAGCGCATCATGGCACTGTAGATCATTAGATCCCGAATTTCTCTACTCTACTCTCTAGTCCCTCTAGTTGTTTTTCTTTTAGTTTAGGTTGCAAGCGTAGATTTGTTCTCTAGTGATATAATATTGAGATGTTTACTTATTTAGTTGTTTTGAGCAGTTAAATTAGCCTTCATTTATTTTGATTACATAACCTGAGCTGATTTAAGCTACTTGCTCTGATTGGTCTTGCTGTGATGCTAGTTTGGTCAACTTAATTCATTTCTAATGTTGTTACAATTACAGATAACTAGAAATTCTAATGTTCTTTCCTTTGGTATGAGTAAAAGAAAGGGAATAGTAATTTTTATTGCAATATTATTATTACAGAGAACTAAAATATGAAGGGAATAGTAATTTTCTTTTATTCGGCGTGAAGGAACACCATATCAAGTTATAATTTTCTAAAAATATTTTGTGATATTGGTTGTAGTGTGAACACGTAATTTGTTATATTTGAACTTGTGTTAGAACAGATGTGCTTTAAGTTCATACTCCTATCATCAAAATTCTGACTTTGCCACTGTCTATACACGGCCAGCAATGACTTGAGAGGAGGACGCACGGCGAGGAGGCAACTGTTGGAAATGTAGGCAATATTTTGATTCCAAGTTTTACTAGGAGACAAATACAATAAACTAGTGATGAAAAACACATAACTAACAACAGACTACTCATTGTACTTCAAAAAAGAAAACAGAAAGATATTGCAGTATCAAAGTCGATCGAACGTATGAACGACTTACTGTTGGGCTTGATGAAGAACAGTAAGCAGCGCAGGCTCGATGCAGTGCAGAACGTAGATGACACAGTGCAGTGAGCGATCGCGCAGATGTGCGCTGTCTAAAAACCTTATTGTCATCTCCGTGCAAATCTTCACGGCAACAATGGCTCGAAGATAACCGTCCCCCTTAAATTTGGGATTGTTTCTTGGAGCTACATTGAGTTTTCACCGCAGCAATCCAATCTGGTGGTTACTTGACACTCATTGCCAAGGGATCCTCGTGGGAAAAAATTGGTGAAACGTTCCAGCCACATCAAAATCAAACCCAACAGCCAGGGCATTAATCGATATGAAAATTCATTCATATAACTTCGTGTTAAAATATCGGTCAAAAGAAGATACAAATCAAGTTAGGACAATAGAGGAAGTAATTGCATCTATCCATCCGTACCTTTCTTCATCACTATATATATATATATATATATATATATAGAAAAAATAATTTTTACACCCGGGTGTAATTACACCCACCTTTAATATACCACCTAAACAAACTTGAAATACTCATTTATCACTTTAGGTATACTCATATACTAAATATAAGATACTCTAATATGAATCACATGAAAAAATTATAAGGGAGTTCATAATTTTTAGCATATTTTATAAAAACCTTCATATACGTACATAAAAAGGAGTATCTCTAAAAAAATTTACAAACCACATCTGAAAAATTATTCATACCACCTAGATGATCTTAAATACTCGTATACTATACGTACATACTCTTCGTTACGCAAGATACTCCATATGTTATGAAATACGATATAGAATGTAATTACACTTGGGTGTAGAAAAAAGACTTTATATATATATATATATATATATATATATATATATATATATATTGTTAAAAATTGACCCATGATTTGTGGCCCATTTTCTTAAATTCCAAAGCATGTGAGGTTTAGTACCATATTGCTTAGGCAAAGTGGGGGAGACCAATTTATAAGGTGGAGTCCATGCCACTCCTTGAGTTATGGAAGTGGATGATGGCTTTGGCTAAACACACACGCGCGCGTCGCGCTGGCAGATTCGCGTATTTTCGCGTGAAAATCTCGTGACTTGTGACTTGCGACGCGCGATCGCGTCGTGGACGTGGCCGCCACTTGGCGATCATGTCCACCTTATTTTTCTTGAACCTCGCATCATCTCTCCTTTTAAACTGGTCATGAGGCGCAATTACCATTATTTGGTTTTGAATTTTATCGATTACGTGAATAATTGATCGATTACGATGAATAATTAAGCGATTATCGTGAATTATTTTCGTTCAATGAGGGCGATTACTAGAGAGTAATTTGCACGCCTATAAAAGACTTGAGACGCCCAGCTCAAAAAGACGCGAACTTTTCATTTTCATCTCCTATTGTCCGTTATATTGTGCTACTCGAACTACGCCGCCTTTCTTCCTGCGTGCACTGGAAGGAGGGTGAGCGGTATCTCCGAGCCATTCTTTGTCGTGAAGACCGCTGCGGGGGCAGCAATAAGGTTTCTCGCAAGGCGCACATCTGCGCGACCGCTCTGCTCTGCTTCATCTACGCCCCGCATCGTCAAGCCTACGCTGCATCAAGTTCGCGCCGCTTCCTAATCTTCATCAAGCCCAACAATGAAGTCGCTCGTGTGTTAAATCGACTTTGATACAATATTATTCTTGCGTATATTCAAGTATGATGAGTAGCCTACTGTTACTAATTAGTTGTGCATCAATAGTATATTGCTTTTGTCTCCTACTAAAACTTGGAATTAAAATATTGCCTACTTTTTCAACAATCCAGAAACCTTATTGTGGAATTTGTTGCAATACAGAAATGGTTGGCGCTTCTGATGCGATGAAACCTGAGAGGTTTTGTGGTTAGAATTTTCGTAGATGGCAGACTAGAGTCAAGTTTTGGCTCATGTCTTTGGGGCTGTGGTGGGTTGTCCACCCGCAGTATCCATTTACGATTGAGCAGTACATGCAATTTGATAGTGCAAACAACATCGCTCTTGGTTTGCATCTTGACTGCTCGGGCGGATCGGCTCACGATGTGTATATGGACTATAAGTCCGCCACGAGTTGTGGAATGCACTAGAGCACAAATATGCAGAGGCAGAGGGTGGTCGTTGGCTCTACATGTGTGAGCAATTTTTCGACTTTAGCATGGATGAGGCTAAGTCTATAGTTGGACAAGCTCATGACCTCCGGCTACTAGTCGGTGAAATTGCGCACTTGGGTGTGTGTTACCTCCTAAGTTTGTAGTGCGGGCATTGTTGCTAAACTCCTCCTTCTTGGCGGGATTTTGCCACTAGCTTTGAAACACAAGTGGGAAGAGATTTGTTGAGAATCTCATTCTTGCTCTCGATGTGGAGGAAAAGCAAGAGCAAAAGATGCACCAAGCACTTACGGCCAAAATAATGCAAACTTCATTGAGAAAAGATCGTAGCAAAGAAGTACAAATCCAACAAACCGAACAAGACAACTAGCTTTAAGAAGAGGAAAAGCGAGAAAAGAGATTTGAAGGACATCACCGCTTTGTGTGCGGAAAAGATGGTCATATTGCGAAGGATTGTCGCCGAAAAATCGAGATGGTGAACAGCCAAAGAAGAAGGCTGTTAACGTGATCATAGGCGAGGCCTCAACTTCAGGAGGGTATGGTAATCCACCTGTTGTTTTTTCAGCATGTCAATCCACTGATTGGTGGGTGGATACTGGTGCTAATGTTCACGTATGTTCTGATATTTCCTTGTTTTCTTCTTACCTGTAGCGTGGGCTTCCTCCGTCCTAATGGGAAACGGCTCGCATGCTTCTGTTCTTGGTGTTGGCACGGTGGATCTGAAGCTTTCTTCAGGGAAGATTGTCCACTTAAAGAACGTGCAGCATGCTCCTACAATAAACAAGAACCTCATTAGTGGTTCTCTTCTATGTAGGGATGGCTATAAGCTAGTTTTTGAGTCGAATAAAATTGTATTGTCTAAGTTCAGAAATTTTGTTAGTAAAGGCTATGAGAGCGGAGGCTTGTTCCGCCTAAGTACTTTAGAGTATTATTATAATCTGAATGTTGCAACAAATTTAAATAAATGTGAGGCAAATATTTGGCATTCCCGTTTCTGTCATATTGGTTTTGATAGTATTGTGAGAATGTCCAAATTAGATCTAATTCCAAAATGTGAAATTATCTAAGGATCAAAATGCCAGTCATGTGTGCAAGCAAAACAGCCTCGAAAACCTTTTAAGGGATTAGAGGATGAAAAGAATCTGGCACCATTAGATCTTATTCATTCAGATTTGTGTGAAATGAATGGACTATTGACAAAAGGAGGCAAAAGATATTTTCTAACTTTTATTGATGATGCAACACGCTACTACTATGTGTATTTGCTAAAAACTAAGAATGAAGCTTTAAACTACTTTAAAACTTATAAGGCTGTGGTTGAGAACCAACTAGAAAAGAAAATAAAAAGATTGAGATCTGATCGTGGAGGAGAGTATATCTCTCATGAGTTCTCCCAATTCTGTTCTGAGCATGGAATAATCCATGAGTTCACACCACCATACTCACCCCAATCAAATGGGATAGCTGAGAGGAAAAATCGGACACTAACGGACTTGGTCAATGCCATGTTAGAGAGTTCCGGTATGCCTAAGGCATGGTGGAGGAAGCTATATTGACAAAGAACAACTCGTCCTAAATAAAGTAATCACTAAAAGGAGTGAAATTACTCCATATGAGGGATGGAAGGAGAAAACCTAATGTTAATTTTTCGTGAACTTGAGGGTGTTTGGCAAAAGTCAATATACCATTGCGTAAAAGAGAAAACTTGGACCAAAAACAGTCGATTGTATTTTTCTAGGATATGCTCAAAATAGCACGGCCTATAGATTTTTAGTAGTTAAATCAGAAACTCCTGAGATTATTGTTAATACAATAATGGAGTCTAGAGATGCTTCATTTTTTGAGAATATCTTTCCTATGAGAACAGTAGGCAGTACTTCAACACGGACTGAGAATGTTCACATCGATAATATCGAAAATGAGAACAATCAAACTTCTGAACTTTCCACCATTTCTGAACCATTTTATGATATCCCTGAGGAGGACAACAATTTAGTCGCAGAAGCTCCTCGAAGAAGCAAGAGACAAAGGGTTGAGAAAACCTTTGGTGATGACTTTATTGTATACCTCGTGGATGATGTGCCAAAGACTCTTTTGAAAGCTTATGCATCTTCTGATGTTGAGTATTGGAAAGAGGCGATCAGAGTGAGATGGATTCAATCATGGCTAATGAGACTTGGGAGATCACCAATCTTCCTATTGGGTGCAAACCTGTAGGATGTAAGTGGGTTTTTAAAAAGAAACTGAGGCCCGATGGTACTATTGAGAAGTACAAAGCAAGACTTGTAGCTAAGGGTTACACCGTAAAGAGGAGAAGATTTCTTTGATACCTATTCTCCTGTCGCCAGATTAACCACCATCAGAGTACTCCTCGCGTTAGCATGTTCCTATGGTCTGTATGTTCATCAAATGGACGTAAAGACAGCTTTCCTTAATGGAGAGTTGGAGGAAGAAATTTATATGGATCAACCGGATGGTTTTGTGATATCTGGACAGGAAAATAAGGTATGCAGATTATTAAAATCCTTGTATGGTTTAAAGCAAGCACCCAAACAATAGCACGAAAAGTTTGATAAGACTTTGACAACCGCTGGCTTTATTGTGAATGAAGCTGATAAATGTGTATATTACCGTTATGGTGGGGGTCAAGGAGTGATCTTGTGTTTGTATGTGGATGACATACTTATATTTGGAACTAACACTGCCGTAATTGACAAGGTCAAATCTTTTCTATCCCGTTATTTTGATATGAAAGATTTAGGAGAGGCAGATGTTATTTTGAATATTAAATTGATTAAGAATGAGAATGGGATTACTTTGAGCCAATCTCATTATGCTGAGAAAATATTGAGCCGTTTCGGCTTTGAAAATTGTAAAGTTTCTCCAACACCCTATGATGCGAGTATTAAGCTTCGAAAGAATCAAGGGTTAGGAAAAGATCAATTGAAATATTCACAAATTATTGGGTCACTCATGTATTTAGCTGGTGCCACAAGACCTGACATTTCATTTGCTGTGAGCAAATTAAGTCGGTTTACTTCTAACCCAGGAGATGATCACTGGGAGGCACTTGAAAGAGTGTTGCGCTACTTGAGGGGCACAACATCTTATGGAATACATTATACTGGATACCCTTCTGTATTAGAAGGGTATAGTGACTTCAATTGGATCTCTGATGCTGATGAGATCAAAACTACAAGTGGTTATGTGTTTACTTTAGCTGGTGCTGCAGTTTCATGGAGGTCTTGTAAACAGACTATATTGACGAGGTCAACCATGGAAGCGGAACTTGTAGCACTTGACACAGCCACTGTTGAGGCTGAATGGCTAAGAGAGCTTCTGATGGACTTACCATTGGTTGAGAAACCAATACCGACAATCCTGATGTACTGTGATAATCAAATTGTGTTGGCCAAAGTCACAAATACAAAGGATAATATGAAGTCCTCTAGACATGTGAAGCGTAGGCTTAAATCTGTCAGAAAGTTGAGAAACTCCGGAGTGATTGCTGTGAACTATATTAACACTGAGAAAAATCTGGCAGACCCTTTCACAAAGGGATTAGCACGAAAAGCAATTTCCGTTGCTTCTATGGACATGGGAATGAGGCCCATTTAAGTTACATCGCAATGGTAACTCATACCTTCTTGATCGGAGATCCCGTGACTTAGGTAATGAGAAAAACAAGTTGATGTTGTAAAAAGAGAGTATATATTGATTGTACCTATGTCCTAATAAATAAAATACTCTTAACTATATGGAAGGTTGGCATAAAGCCTTAATGTATTCTGTTGTCCAAATGAGGAAAAGGTATTAGCCTGCAGGATACCTAGAAAGAATACACCTACTTGAGCTTAACTGTTTGGTCGCAGTTCACGAGAAAAGGGCATTCTCTAGAAAACTCATGAGCAGATAAGGGAGCATGACCATATAACGCTCCGTTTAAGCGTGGTTCATTGGCAGCCTAGTACTAGTTGAGATTTCAAGTGAAATCTAATCACAAAAAGCTGTGAATTCAAGGTATAGTCCATTCATTAGCTGTGAGAAGATGAATCTTGTTATTCTAGGTGTAAGTTCAACCCGTACGGGACTTACACTAAAAGACTAGTATATATAAACGATGTCAAAGACAATATCTTTGATATCCTTTTACTTCTTGCTTTGGAATTGGTGGGGGATTGTTAAAAATTGGCCCATGATTTGTGGCTCATTTTCTTAAATTCCAAAGCATGTGAGCTTTAGTACCATATTGCTTAGGCAAAGTGGGGGAGACCAATTTATAAGGTGGAGTCCATGCCACTCCTTTAGTTATGGAAGTGGATGGTGGCTTTGGCTAAACACACACACGCGCACGCGCGTATTCGCGTATTTTCGCGTGAAAATCGCGTGACTTGTGACTTGCGACGCGCGACCGCGTCGTGACGTGGCCGCCACTTGGCAGACCATGTCCACCTTATTTTTGCTGAACCTCGCATCATCTCTCTCCTTTTAAACTGGTCATGAGACTGCTTAATTACCATTATTTGGTTTTGAATTTTATCAATTACCAGTGAATAATTGATCAGTTACCAGTGAATAATTGATCGATTACGGTGAATAATTAGCGATTACAGTGAATTATTTTCGCTCAATGAGGGCGTTACTAGAGAGTAATTTGCGTCTATAAAAGACTTGGAGACGTCCAAGCTCAAAAAGACGCGAACTTTTCATTTTCATCTCCTATTGTGCTGTTATACTGTGCTACTCGAACTACGCCGGCCTTTCTTCCCTGCGTGCACCTGGAAGGAGGGTGAGCAGTATCTCCGAGCCATTCTTTGTCGTGAAGACCTGCACGGGGCAGCAATAAGGTTTCGGCAGCGCACATCGCGCGACCGCTCTGCTCGCTTCATCTACGCCCCGCATCGTCAAGCCTACGCTGCATCAAGTCTGCGCTGCTTCCTAATCTTCATCAAGCCCAACAGTAAGTTGTTCGTGTGTTCGTACGACTTTGATACAATGTTATTCTTGCGTATATTCTGAAGTATGATGAGTAGCCTACTGTTACTAATTAGTTGTGCATCAATAGTATATTGCTTTTGTCTCCTACTAAAACTTGGAATTAAAATATTGCCTACTTTTTCAACATATATATACACACACACACACGTACGTACGGGGTATGCTTCGGAACACATCTTTTAAGAAGGCTTACAAATCTTAAAACAAATCAATTAATATTAGGTGATGCTAAATATGTATAACCTAAAAAACAAATTAAATAGAAGATTTTTCCCTACCTAATATTGAAGTATATCTACATTTAATCTTCAATCTGATTTATTGTTTTTACAGGTTGGTACAGATTTACTATTACCTAAATATTAGCTACTTTACTTTAAGATTCGTAAACTTTTATAAAAGATATGCACGGAAGCAACCCCACAACGCATACATGTAGAAGAAGATGAGCTAATGGCCGACGCCGGGGCTGGGTACCGACCCCTCGACCTGGATAATTCGCCTACCCTCGGAGGCGGCGGTCTCCGGCTTGCCGGTCAGTGCAGGCGGCATCGGCGGCGCCATGAATACTTGTAACAAATCTTGAGAGAATGAGGATGATGGAGTAGTACTAGTGCTAGCAACAGGGTTAACCCTGCTCTTCTTGGCAAAGCACTTGTGGATGATCACTTGGCATCAACCTAGCTTTCACAAGAGACTGTGATGATGCCAACCTCTGCAGCACGGACACGGATACGTCGACACGACACGACACCGACACGGGAATTCGCCATTTTCCCAAAAATACCGACACGGCGACACGGCTATATATATTAAAATAATAAATAAATTACATATATATATGTATTATTTTCTATATTTCCTTATGATCGTCAAACTGAAATTATGTAAACATGTAATTTGTAAAATGTATACTAGAAGAATATGTACCTCATCAGTCATCAATTGTTTTGTTAATCATGACGATAAATGTTGATGTGAATACCATTTGCAGAAATAAGAATTCCAATGTTCCATTAACTCGGGAAAAAGTAACATGATTAGATAAGCAAGACTACAAAGATAACTTGTATATTTGATTCTTGAATGAACAAAACAATAAACTAATAGAGCAACAACAATTGATAATTGATAATGAAAAGCAATAAATAATAATAAGTTCAACATCCAACATACAACAAATGGCAAGTTTGGCAACTAGCCAACATACAACAAATGGCAAGTTTGGCAACTAGCCAACATACAACATAAGAGTGGTGCAACTTAAGGTGCATCACAAACTCGAATTCTAGTAGCAAGGTTAAATAGCTAATTAAAAGACTCTTAGACTTCAACTTCGTCCTCATATTCTTCTTGGGTCATCGTAGTAGGCTCATCTTCAAACAACACACCCTGCAACTCTGGTTCTTCAAGAGAGAGCTGAGCAACCTCTAGAATACCAACACCAGCTTAAAGATTCAAGCCGTCTCCTCCCACATCCCACATTCTAGTTGTCCTGTTTTATATGCTTCATTCTTCTTGATAGAAGTCTCAAATTGTTATGTACAAATACCAAATCTTCAAGACGCTCAGAGTTAATTTGTTTCTTTTCATGTTGTTGATGAAGCTGTATGTGCTCAGCTTTCTTTCACAACAAGAAGATGAGGCGGTTGGTTAACCAATTTGAGAGCTAAACTTTGTAGCACAGAACGGATTGTCCATGATTTACCCACCAATTCATTGGATCAAGGATCCATCTATCATAAATAGAATTAAAATCATTAAATTCTCCAGAACAAGTGGAAAATCTTGCATATTCTTCTTTCACTTTCTTGAGATCTTCAAGACCAGGGAAGAACTTTTTGAAACACTTCATTCTCATTTGTGAAATCTCAAGATCCTGTGTGGGGGTACACGACCAACAACACCTTGTTGGTTGATCCACCTGTCGCTATAATATCTACAAACAAAAATGGATTATTGGATTATAAGTTTATAACTGTGTGAAATCTAAATAGTTAAACTAAAATGTTAGCAAAAGCAAAGGAAGATTTATAGTTACCTTGGATTAAGTGAATGTGCCAAACAATGGAGTGTAGTGTTGCCTTTTGCCCAACGGTCAACCAATATGCTTTGAACAACCGAATAAAAGGTGGACTCCTCATTTTCTTCCTTACCTTCATACCTATATATCACTTTCTTCACGTTTTTAATCATTGTATCCCACATCTCATAAATTAGATGAAGGCATGGTGTGTCGGTGTCCGCCACACGTATCATTTCATAGATTGGCTCAGTGAATTCAACAATATAGTTGACCTTGTCCCACCACACTTCATTGAGTACTAAGTCTTTAATGTTTTGTGCCATCCCTCTATTGTCATCTCTATATGTTTCCCATTTGTCACTAATCACCATATTTTGGAGTGCCCTCTTAATCATACAAAACCGCTTCAACATAACTACAACTGAGGCAAACCTCGTTTCAGCAATAGCAAGCAACTTCAATTTGCTAAACTCATTGAACATTGATAGCCTCATGCCATGGTTCATTATAAAATTCTTGATCATATTAGCATCTGCAGCAATGTCAGTTATCCAATGGCACTCATCAAAGACTACTTCTTCCTCATCAGTTCTTGGCATTTTAGCAGCACAAATACTCTTGAGAGCAAGATTGAGCGTATGAACAACACAAGGAGTCCAAAAAATATGAGTGTACTTCTGTTGAACAATCAAACCTGCACCTTTGCAATTTGTAGCATTGTCCGTGATGACTTGGACAACACTTCTTGCACCCACTTCTTCAATAATAGCAATCAACTTCTCAGAAATATACTCCTTTGTCTTTACCTCGCCTTCTGCATTGATAGCTCGCAAGAACATCGGTGCACCCTCAGAAATAGCGATAAAGTTAATGAGAGGTCTCCTCTGTGCATCTGATCATCCATCTGAACAAATGGTGACACCCTTTTCAGGCCACGTGCTCCGTGTATGCTCCAATAAGGTCTCAATGTGCGTCCTTTCTTGTTGAAGAAGTGTAGTCCTCAACTTGTTGTACCCAGGTGGAACATAACCAGAAAGGCTATTGTTTGCAGCAAAGCTATAAGATTGTTGAAAATATGGATTTCTTGCTAGATTGAAAGACAATCCTGTAAATTTCACATAACCACAATTAGTTGAATGCAAATGGTAAGTTGGATCAAAATCGAAACAATGATTATAAGTTCATTGCATACCTCCAGAATAAAACATCCTTGCAATTTGTGCATCCATTTGATTGCGTAAATCCTTGGCCCAAGCTTTCTCTAATGCTGAAGTAGGTCCCCTTCGCTTCTTACTTCCTAACATAGCCGAGTCCATGCTTGATGAAGAAACACTAGCACTAGCAACACTACCAACAGTTGATGGTGTCAAGGGCACATTTCTTGGCCTTGTTTTTGCTTGTTCATCATCAGCTCTTGCAACTTCACTTTTAAGCTGAGCAAGAATAGGAACTGTCACCTTAGGACATATCTTGCATCCACCGTTAGTAATTTTCAACAAGTGCGCTTTGACTTTAGAGTAGCTACTAGTACCAACATATTTGCAATACTTGCATCTCCATTTCACATTTCCTCCCCCTTGACCACCCCTGTCTAGAACATCAACATGATTCCACAATGGAAGCTTCAACCTACTGCAGCTAGTATTTTCATCCTCTCTAGCACTAGAATTAGCGGCTTCCATTTTTCTAGAACAATGAAACAAACAATCAATCACATAACAACAAGTCAACAACAATCAATGAATCAACCAATCATCAATTTACATTTTTGCAATTGCAATCATCACAGTCGGCACTCGGTACTCGGCACCAATCATCCCCCTTACTGACTTACACTACTAATGCAAAGTAAATCACAGTCGGCACTCGGCAAATACCTCGGTGCCAGCTCTCGGCAGGAGACAGCAGAGGGGAAGCACGGTGAAGCACGGTGAAGCAGCGGCGCATGGTGGAGATCTGAAGCCAGTGAAGCACGGAGAGGAGGGTGTCTTCCAGGTCACGGGGACGGCGAAGATCTTGCAGGCTTGCAGCTGGCTCCACACAGCCGGCAAGGGAGGAGACGGTGGCTAGAGGAGGCGCCGGCGAGCTGCGGGAGAGCGGCGGCGAAGATCTTGGAGGAGCGGGCCGGCGATGCGGGAGAGCGCCGGCGAAGATCTTGGAGGCGCGGGCCGGCGATGGGGGGGGGGAGCGCCGGCGATGGGGAGGAGCGGCAGCGTTCCCAGCAGGGAGATGGGGAGGAGCGGGCGCGATGGGAGGAGCGGCGCGCCCGCGATGGGGAGGATCGTGGAGTGGCGCCGTGGCGGGTGGGAATGGGTCGGGATCGGGGGCAGGCGTGGCCGCGTGGGTTAGGGTTGCGACCGTGCTCCTGGGCCGACTGTTCTCCTGGGCTGGTGTCTCGTGGGCCGCCGTGTCCGGGTCGTGTCGGACGCGTGTATTTACCGTGTTCGACACGTGTCCGAAATTTTTGCGATTAAAATTAATTGAAAATTCGGCCGATACGTCGGGGACACGTGTCCGCGCCGTGTCCGTGTCGTATCCGTGTCGGACACGGTGTCGGACACGGATACGGCGGTTTTGACACGTGTCGGTGCTACAGAGATGCCAACAGAAGTACGGAAACAAGGATCAGAATGGTCGGTGAGGAAGCCATGGCAATTAATTAAGGGGCGTTCGTTTTAGTGATAGTTTCTGACTTTTGGTTGAAATTTTACTGTAACTGGCTTTTTTTTACTGTAACTGATTTGATTTTTTGGATATAATTAATTTTTAAAAAATATAAAAATAGATAAAACATGTTAACCCATTAGGGACAATACAAAGCAACACGGGAAAAAAAGAAAATACAAAAAAAGCCTAAAATATCTAAAAAATCAGAAAAAGACGAAATACTGAATAGTGAAAAAAAGTAAAAATTATAAACTGAAGCTGAAAAAAAAGCTAAAATGAGCAGGACAGAGAGAGAGAGAGAGCTGTGATGGCAATTAAGGCTGCAATAGAGCTGCGATTACTTGTGAGATGTATTTGTAGAATGCGTCTATGCAATGAGAACTTGAGCAAGTTAAGCGTGTATTTATAGGTAAGGTGAGGTCAGGAGAGGAAGGTGTCAAGAGGTTATGTATGCGTACTGTCTGAGGTGTACGTGACTGTGTGACAAGTTTGTGGCCTAGTCAAATTAGGGGGACACAGCACTATCCCTCGCGACTCTGCAAAGGCATAGATGGTGATCATTATATTATCTACTAACTTAATTACAATAAAAAAAATTAACTACAATAAAAATCGTCAAAAACCATCGCTAAAATGATCACCACCGTAAAGTCTCATGCCGCAACACATAATGTTTGCGTACTCTCACTATCTCACTAGTCAAATTGCCGGCTTAGGCCACAAAAAACATGCCGCGTGGAAGCTTCGTGCGCCCTAGCAAACTCAGTTATTGCCGCGTATGCATGCAACTCATGGTTCCTCGGCAACATATTCTATAATCTCAAACTTAAAAAATACTCATAGTGTGGTGTATCCTAACGAAAAAGTTATAAAAGTTTTTAAAACATTTCTATATATATTTCCAAATTTACTTTAATTATGCATAAAATTTTAAATTCAGATTCATTATATGTTAAAGGTAACAAAAAAAAAAAAATCTGACAAATGTTAAGAGTTTAAATTTATCAGAATTTTCTCTTTTTTGCTGCTCTTAACATAAAATGAATTTAAACTTAGAATTTTATACATATGGGGAGTAAAACCATTGAATACAAGTATAAATTTTCTGAAAAAAATTTGTAACTTCTCTAGTTAGGATACAACCCAAGTTTAAATGTATAAGATATATTACCTGCTACCTCTACTTTTTGCACAACCGTAGCCTCATGCTTAGGAATTCTAACATATGTTCATTCATAACATGTTTCTACTTTTAGAGAGAGCGCTAGAAAATAGATAGATAATTACTACAAGGAGGGGGAAAGTGGATCCCAATTTGATGGACATTAGTTATAGTACTAATGTTTTGATCTTTCAAAATCACTCATCTACAAGAATTTTTTTAAAATAATATATTTTTATTCTAAATTACAGAAATATACCCACAGAAAACTTTTTACAGAAAGAGCCTCCAGTCGTCCAACCGTTGGGTGACTGGATATTGTCTTCGAACAATCACGCGACACGCAATCGGTGGACTATTGTGCGACATAATTACAGTCGTCTAACAGTATGGCGACTGGGATCTGTCGTCCAACCGTTAGGCAACTAGAGATCCAATCACCCAACCCTTGGGCCATTATGCCCGCTATATAGTCGCTGCGCGGCCAACCTCCCTGGCCACACAACGCATTCGAAGGAGAAAAGAAGGGGGAAAGAAAGAAGAAGAGAAGAGATAGGAGAGGAGAGGGAAGGGAAGGGAAGGAGAGGGAGAGGAAGAAGGGAAGATTTGGTACTTTTGCGAGGTAAAATATTTTCTTTATTTTTAGTTAATATTTTTGCATGAAGTAAATAGTTTGTTTAGTATAAAATTAGGATCCGTAGAAAATTTGATATGAAGTAAATAATCATAGAAAATATAGTCAATATAGTTATAGAGCATTAGCATTCTTAGAAAATTTTAGATGTTGAAATTTTAGTCAATATTATAGTTGTAGAAAAATTAGTTAATATTATAGTTATAGGAAATTTAGTCAATATAGTTATAGAAAAATTGTATCTGTAGAAAATTATAGTTTTCAAAAATTAGCGTAATACAAAATTATAGTTGTATAAAATTAGCATACATAGAAAATTATAGTTGTATGAAATTTAGTCGATATTTTGTACAAAAATAGCATTTGTATAAAATTATAGTTGCTAGAAAATTTAGTAAATATTTGTATATGCAGTAAATAGTTTGCTTTGTGCAAGATATTATTAGATAACATTTATGATTAATTAGGAATAAATGTAATGTCATTAGTACATTGAAGTGGTATATTGGCATTTAAATAAGTTTATCATGTAAATTATCGAAACCCATTAGGAATTATTTACAGTAGGAGAGAGTTCGAGCAGCGAGAGAAGAGCGACATCAGCGCACATAGGAACAGATAGGAAGTTGATGCGTATTGGGACGGAGGAAAAGGGTGTCAGTGCGAATGAGAAGGGGTTAACCCTGCTCTTCTTGGCAAGCATTTGTGGATGATCACTTGGCATCATCCTAGCTTTCACAAGAGATTGTGATGATGCCAACAGAAGTATGGAAACAAGGATCAGAATGCTGGGTGAGGAAGCCATGGCAATTAATTAAGGCTGCGAGAGAGAGAGAGAGAGAGAGCTGTGATGGCAATTAAGGCTGCAATAGAGCTGCGATTACTTGTGAGAGAAATGTGTTTGTAGAATGCGTCTATGCATGAGAACCTGAGCAAGCTAAGCGTGTATTTATAGGTGAGGTGAGGTCAGGAGAAGAAGGTGTCAAGAGGTTATGTATGCGTACTGCCTGAGGCGTACGTGGCTGTGTGACAAGTTTGTGGCCTAGTCAAATTAGTGGGACACAGCACTATCCCTCGCGACTCTGCTATTGTAAGAGCTTTTGAGTCAAGTGTTGAGAGAGAAATTATTGATTGATTGATCTGTGTATTTCTCAGTACATGATTGTTACAATATATAGATGATGTAGAGGCGGCAGTTGCCTGCGACAAACCGGCGTCCGTACGGATCGTCGCGTCCGTACGGACACGACCATTGGGCACAATTTGTCTGTAACACATTTCTGGAATGTGGAAGTTGGTAATGACTTAGTAAATAAGTCTGCGAGATTATCACAATACTTAGTTTGCAGAATAGTTATTTCCCCACTCTCTTGCAATTTATGTGGGTAAAATAGTTTAGGTGCAATATGTTTTGTGATATTGCTCTTTATGTAACCCGTTTGCATTTGAACAACGCAAGCAGCATTATCTTCGTAGATAATGGTGGGTGATGCGATAGCACCTATACCATATGATTGTTGTATGTAGTTAATCATTCTGCGAAGCCATACACATTCACGTGATGCTTCATATAATGCAATTATTTCAGAATGATTAGTGAATGTAGCCACTAGAGTCTGTTTCGAAGACTTCTAAGATATGGCTGTTCCACTATGTAAAAACACAAAGCCTATTTGAGATCTGGCATTATGGGGATCTGATAAATAGCCAGCATCTGTATATCCTATTAAATCCATACGTTTGTTCTTTTGGAAGAATGGACCGACATGTTTAGTGCCTTGAAGATATCTAAAGATATTCTTCACTCTAACCCAATGTCTTTTGGTTGGAGCAGCGCTATATCTAGCAAGTAGATTTACTGCAAATGCAATATCTGACCGGGTGCAATTTGCAAGATACATAAGCGCTCCGATGGCACTGAGATATAGAACCTCAGGTCCCAATAGCTCTTCATTGTCATCTCGGGGTCTAAATGGATCTTTGTCACTGTCTAGATATCGAACAACCATGGGGGTTTTCGATGGATATGCTTTGTCCATATTGAATTTCTCCAATATTTTATGGACATAGGCTGATTGATGCACTAGTATGCCTGTATGAAGGTGCTCAAGTTGTATACCTAAGCAAAATTTGGTTTTACCCAAATCCTTCATTTCAAATTCCGTCGTCAGATGATTACGTGCTTCATCTATATCTTGTGTATTACCAATGATATTGAGATCATCAACATACACAGATATAATGCAAAATCCTGTTGAAGATCTTTTGATGAACACACATGGGCAATCATCATTGTTGGAGTATCTCTTTTTGGTTAGGAACTCACTTAGTCGGTTGTACCACATTCTACCCGACTGTTTCAAGCCGTATAGAGACTTGTTCAATTTTACACAATACATATTGCAATTTGCGCTTGGATTCGGAATTGAAATTCCATCAGGAACTTTCATGTATATGTCCGAATCAAGTGACCCATAAAGATATGCAAATCACTACATCCATCAAGCGCAAAGATAGATGATTTTGTACGCCAATGATATTAAATATCGGAATGTTATTCCACTTATTACTGGAGAATAAGTTTCATTGAAATCAATGCCAGGTCTCTGCGTGAACCCTTGTGCTACAAGCCTTGCTTTGTATCTCACCACCTCATTATTTTCATTCCGTTTGCGGATGAAAACCCATTTGAAACCGACAGGGAATATATTGGGAGGTGTATGTATCACATTGGTGAATACATTTCTTTTCTTGAGCGAGGCTAACTCCTCTTGAATTGCATCCTTCCATTGAGTCCAGTCCGAGCGCTGTTTGCACTCTGCCATGGTCTTGGGATCTGGATCATTTTGAAGATTGTTTGCAATTGTTGTGGAGAAATAAATATCGACAATTTTAGTCTTACGATCATATGATTCTCCAGAATCAATATAGTTAGTGGAAATTTCTTGGACCCCTGGTGACTCAATGTGATTTCCCAAAATATTTGAGTCGGGGTATTCCGATGTCCCAAGATCAGTATTTGAGTGCACTGTTGATCTGGGTTCAAGGATCCTTTGGTGTCTATCAACTTGAGGTTGATTTGCATTTACATTCTTTTGATTCCTTTGTCGCTTGTTAGAAGCTGTATCCGCCATTTATGCCGTACTTCTCCCCCTCTTATTTTGAACTTGGAGTTGAGTGGTATTTTGTGGTACCTCCACTCTTGCAGGCACATTTCTGGCAAGATGATAGGATTTTGTGACACCCTTATAATCAGTAAATGCATCTGGCAGATTATTTGCAATGTTTTATAAATGAATGAGTTTCTGAACTTGAAGTTCAGTCTCTCTGGTACGTGGATCTGAGGCGGGAATGCCTTGAACATTCCAATCAATTTCCTGGCATTTAGTTTGGTACTTGTTGTCTCCCCCTAATGCTGGGAAATGTTCCTCATTGAATATGCAATCAGCAAACCGGGCCGTAAACAGGTCCCCAGTTAGGGGCTCGAGGTATTTTATAATCGACGAAGATTTATACCCAACATAGATCCCAAGTTTCCTATGCGGTCCCATTGAGGTACGGTGCGGTGGTGAGATCGGTACGTATGTAGCGCAACCAAACTTTCGCAAATGGGAAATATCTGGTGGATTTTCATGTACTAATTGTAGCGGGGAAGTGCTATGATATCCAGTTGGACGCAATTGGATTAAGTCAGCAGCATGTAAAACTGCATGACCCCAACATAATGTTGGTAAGTTGCAATTCTGTAACAATGGTCTTGCGATGAGCTTGATTCTCTTGATGAGAGATTCGGCTAAACCATTTTGTGTATGAACATATGGAACAGAGTGTTGAACTTGTATCCCAAGAGCCATACAATAGTCATTGAATGCATGGGATGAAAATTCAGCAGCATTGTCCATTCGAATTGATTGAATTCGATATTCAGGGTAATGTGCTCGTAATTGGATAATTTGATCAATTAACTTAGCAAAATGCATGGTTTCGTATGGATAAAAGACACACATGTGACCATCTAGTAGATGCGTCAATGAGAACCATGAAATACCTGAATGGTCCACACAATAGTTGTATAGGACCACATATATCTCCTTGAATGCGTTCAAGAAATTTAAGTGGTTCAGCTCTGATTTTAAGATAAGAGGGTCTTAAAATCAATTTCCCGGTGGCACAAGAAGTACACATAAAATCTGAGGATTCCAGAAATTTTGTTTTGAGGTATGTATGACTAATAGAATTGCTAATAATTTTCCTCATCATTTCAATGCCTAGATGGCCAAGGCGATCATGCCATGTTTGGAATGTGTTAGTGTGTTGGAAAATTACTTTGTTCGCAATATGTTGAATCGGTTTGATGTATGTATAGTACAATCCGGAGGTTAAAGATGGAATTTTTTCTAGTACTTGTTTGCCATATCCGTTGTTTTTGGTGAGGATGAGATATTCCTCTTTGTTGTCATTTTGGGTTTCAACATGGAAACCATTCTGACGGATATCTTTATAACTGAGTAGGGTATGTGTTGAATCGGGATACAAGAGTGCATCCTCAATTTCTATCTGTATACCCATAGGGAGAGTGATGGAGGCACGACCAGAGCCTACTATCATTGCATCGCGTCCAGCGATGGTTAAAATATTTCCTTTCCTCCTAGTGAGAGTTAGAAAATATTTGGTGTCCCTAAGTATAGAGTTTGTGGTGCCGCTGTCCACAAGGCATAATTCCTCCTCCATTTGATTGACTCCAAAAATCTATATACACAAAAGAAGAATTTAATGAAATTCTCATGGTGGTATATATAGAATACATCTAAACTTAGTTACAATACCGAATATGTTCGATATATGATTGTAGCATGCAAGCTTACAATATAGATAACAACATTATTTATATTATAACACTGTAGTACTTAGAAGCTATGGCAATGGGAGTCTAAACAAGATCTCCAAACATGTCTTGAAAAGTAAATTCTTCAAGTGTGTCCTCGGTGCTCATGAGATCATCCTTCTTTGGAGAAGTACATGTGTCCTTGAGTTCTTGAATGAACTGTTGAGAGCATCCAGCTTCATTGTTGTTGCATAGGAGATTGAAGTGCGCTTCAAATCTCTTCTCTTGAGCATGTTTGCCTTGAACTGAAGACTGGAGGTAGAGGTTCACAAGGTGCTTCGGGGTGCGGCATTTCTTGGTAGGATGGTTGTAGCAACCACATTTTTGACAAACTTTAGTTTTGTCAATTTGCTTACCAAAATTGCCTTTACCCTTCTTGAATCCACCACGCTTTTGCTTCATATTGCGTTTGTTTTTACCATTGAAGTTTTTTGAGTGGTCTTTTGAACCACAGAACTTAATGTTATTCTGATTAGCATGAACTTCAGGAAGTGGAGCAGCCCCAATGGGACGTTGCTGATGGTTCTTTAAAAGAAGTTCAGCATGCTTCTCGGCCTGAAGTATTGTATGCATAAGATCAGAATAAGTTTGGTAATTTGCAGCACGCCATTACTGCTGTAGGACCCTATCAGATGGGAGCATGGTAGAGAGAGTTCTCTATTTTATCCGCATCTGTTGGTTCCTTTTCACAAAACCGCAATTTGGAGCAAATAGCATGAAGGGCATGGTTATAGGCTCCAACAGTTTTGAAGTCTTGGAGTCTAAGATGTGCCCATTCATGATTAACCTCAGGTAAAGTAACAGCTTTCAGCTGTTCATATCTATTTTTGAGGGCTAACCATAAAGTGAGTGGATTCTCCTCATATAGATATTCAGCCTTCAAATCTGGATGTATATGATTCTGTATGATGCTCAAAATGGAATATTTTACAATATCCGGTGGGATTTGATCAGCTGGAGGATGAATATTACCATTTGCATCCCACGTGTGGTGAGGTTGATATTTAGGTCCATAGCACATGTAGGGTAGTTGCTACCATCGGGAGCGAGGGGCTCAAATTCTTTGGTAGCCATTTAAAGCCTATATGAAAAGTACGTCATAAAATAATTAATTTACATGAGGTAAACTAATATGTATGGCAATGTTGTAATAAATTGCAAAATATGTGGAAAACAATATGAGTATTGTAATCCGAATGAATATTTATACCTAAATTAAATATAACATGTGGTTATATTTATAATACCGTGTAATTACAATATTGGTGGTGAACACCAAATTATTGTATGGCATAGCGTACAAAGAAATGTAGCAATGTGCCATAAATTGTAATCATGGTATTTGTTGTAGGTATGCATTCACAATATGTTGCAAAAGGTAACAAATATTTAAGTACAATGGTACTTAAAAATGGGAATTGTAGTGTGAATTTGCAAAATGTAAATATGATTGCAATTCATAAGATTATATGTAAAAGTTATATAAATGTGCTTGAACATTTATTGGAGCAATTATATAATTTTCAGGTCCTGTTGGGACTGAAATGCAAATTTATATGAATACTAACTGACGAGTACAAATATAAATATGCACATGGACTATACTGCAAAAGAAAAATACAATTTGCATGGAATGGTGGGGAGGGGGGAATTGCAAAATTAAGAAAACTTGGGCCAGGGCCCGTGCGGACTTTAGGCCCATGGGGGGAAGTGGGTGTAAATGGGCCAAAAGCCCATCTATATGCAGCACTATAAAAGCAAATGGGGAGGGTTAGGTTTCCTAACCCCAAACCCTAGCCGCCGCCACCACCGGCTGGCCGGCCGGGCGCCGCCGCCGGTCGGGCCCCGTGCGCGCGCCGGGCGACGCCTCGCGGCCATCGCGCTGCCGGGCGACGCGCGCCAGTACCGCGCTGCCGCCTACCAGGCCACGCGCCGCCTCGGGCCACCACGCGCGCGTGCGGGGATCGCCGCGCGCGGCTGCGCGCTTGCTGCCGTGGCGCCGCTTTTGGCCGGGCCGCGTGTTGCGTGCGCCGCGCGCCGCGCTTGCGCCGGTGCCGCCGCCTTGCGCTCGGGTGCCACCGCCGCCTCTGCGCGTGTGCTGCGCGCCGAGGGGCTGCGCTGGGTCTGGCGGCAGGTGGGCCACGCCGCCGGGGGCTGCGCTGGGACCGCGCTGGCGTGAGGGGCTGCGCGCCAAGGGCTGCGCTGGGGCCGCTGGCTGATCGGAGGCGCGCCGGCAACGTATGTCGTGCCGCCCGCGGTGCTCTGCCGCCGCCGGCGCGCCGGTCGCCGAGGGCCGTGCTTGTGGCGTGTGCCGCGCTGCATCCGGGCGCTGCCGCGTGCGCTCCTGCCGCCGGCCGTGCCGGCCGGGCGCCGTGGGCCGTGCATGTGCCAAGTGCTGCGTGCCGCGCTGCGTCCGGGCACTGCCGCGTGCGCTCCTCCGCGCCGTGCTATTGCCGCCAGGGGGCAACAAAAAAACAAGAATGTCCAGAAATGTTTGTTTGTTATTCTCGCGATTACCTTGTCTGTGTTCTGTGTTTTGTGTGCTGATAACGTATTGTAAGAGCTTTTGAGCCAAGTGTTGAGAGAGAAATTATTGATTGATTGATCTGTGTATTTCTCAGTACATGATTGTTACAATATATAGATGATGTAGAAGCGGCAGTTGCCTGCGATAAACCGGCATCCGTACGGATCGTCGCATCCGTACGGACACGACCATTGGGCACAATTTATCTGTAACATCTGCAAAGGCATAAAGTTCTCCTGCCTAGCTAGTGAAGGGTACAATATGGGGCACTATATATATTTGCTCTTCGCGTGTTTAGTTTTGGTCCAATTAAGATTTGTGTGCGAATATACATTGCCGGCTTAGGCCACAAAAACATGCCGCGTGGAAGCTTCGTGCGCCCTAGCAAACTCTGTTATTGCCGCGTATGCATGCAACTCATGGTTCCTCGGCAACACATTCTACACACTCAAGTTTAAAAAAATACTTATTGTGCAGTGTATTCTAACTAAAAATTACAAAAAATTTTGAGAAAATTTCTATACATATTTCTAAACTTATTTCAACTATACATAAAAATTCAAATTCAGATTCATTATAGGCAACAAAAAAGAGAAAATTTTGACAATTGTTAAGAGTTCAAATTTATCAGAATTTTCTATTTTGCTGCTTATAATATAGAATAAATTTAAACTTAAAATTTTATATATATGCGGAGTAAACCATTGAATACATATATAAATTTTCTCAAATATTTTTATAACTTTTTAGTTGGGATACAACCCAAGTTTATTTAAGTGATAGGATATGTTGCCTGCTACCTGTACTTTTTGCACAACTGTAGCCTCATGCTTAGGAATTCTAACATATGTTCATTCAGAACATGTTTCTACTTTTAGAGAGAGCGCTAGAAAATAGGTAGATAATTAACACTAGGAGGGGAAACTGGATCTCAATTTGATGGACATTAGTTATACTAACTCATGTTTTGATCTTTCAAAATAACTCATCTACGAGAATTTTTCAAAATAATCTATTTTTATTCTAAATTACAGAAATATACCCCAAAAATATGGTCACGCGACACACATGCAGTCGGTAGACCATTAGATGACATAATTACAATTGCCTAACGGTGGGGCGACTAGTACCTATCGCCCAACTATTAGGCGACTGGAGATTCAACCCCCTTGGCTGCACAACGCATTTGAAGGAGAAAAGATGGCGAAAGAAAGAAGAAGAGAGGAGAAGAGCGGGGAGGGAAGGGAAGGGAAGGAGAGGGAGAGGGAGAGAAAGGAGAGGTGGTTCCAGTACTTCTATGAGGTAAAATATTTTGTTTATTTTAGTTAATATTTTCACATGAAGTAAATAGTTTGTTTAGTGTAAAATTAGAATCAATAGAAAATTTGATATGAAGTAAATAATCAACATAGTTATAGAACATTAACATTCTTAGAAAATTTAGTCATTATTATAATTATAAAAAATTTAGTCAATATTACAGTTGTAGAAAATTTAGTCAATATAATTGTAGAAAATTTGCATATGTAGAAAATATAGTTTTACAAAATTAGCGTACGTACAAAATTATAGTTGTATAAAATTAGCATGCGTAGAAAATCATAGTTATAGGAAATTTAGTTAATATTATGTACACAATTAGTATCCGTATAAAATTATAGTTGCAAAAAA
Source organism: Melocanna baccifera (assembly GCA_036346265.1). NCBI lineage: Eukaryota > Viridiplantae > Streptophyta > Magnoliopsida > Poales > Poaceae > Melocanna > Melocanna baccifera. The sequence goes on along the minus strand of CM070688.1, from coordinate 5,332,829 downwards.
TTTAGTAAATATTTGTACATGCAATAAATAGTTTGCTTTGTGAAAAACATTATTAGATAACATTTATGATTATTTAGAAATGAATTTAATATCGTTAGTATATTGAAAATGCACGCATATCGTTAGAAGTGATATATTGGCATTTAAATTAGTATGTCATGTAAATTGTCGAAACCCATTAGAAATTATTTACAGTAGGAGAGAGCTCAAAAGCGAGAGAAGAGCGACGTCAGTGCGTGTGGGAGTAGATAGGGAGTTGATGCGGAGGAAAGTGGTGTCGGTGCGAATGTGAAGAGGTTACGCTATGAGGGTAGTGTAGTAGTTTATGGTAGACAAACGGTCATAAAAATGTAAATTACAGAAGAACAGTAGTTTCATACTGTGCGATGTGATTTGACTAGTTGCAACATTAAAAATATTTGCAGGCAGACATCAGGAATGTCGATACCCACTACATTGAAAGTGCATTACGATGTCAGTACCGTTCATGAAGGTCCGAACGGTGTTGACTTGAGCAGTTTTGCGCAAGTAACTCTGGTACATCCGGATGGCGAGAATGTTCGAATCGCAGATGTGATGTACTGGCTCACCCGCAGCTTTTCCTTAGACTCTAAGGTTTGCAGCGTTGTCATACAAGAGCTTTGGAGCCGGTCTCCTACAGACATTAGATGGGAGTTGAGAACATTGATGTGCACTGTTGCATGAAAGGGGTTTGTACAAGCCTAACGGTGTCGTGGATATGAGTGTGTGCTGTTTGTGCAACTATGTCCAACAAAATTTGTACAAGACCATGCTGACAGTTATCATCCGAGTGGTACAAGTAGCTCGGGCGGCCAGCATGTTGGTGAAGTGGAAGACCCGGAGGCCAGTCTCACAGAGGTTGCAGAGGAAGTTGCTTGTGACGAGGCAATGGATAGGCTAATGCAGTATATGGAGTATATGGAGGAGAGGAAGAAGGGTCACGGCATGATGAGCCTACAAGATAGGCTAATGAATGAGAGTATAAGGAGTACATAGTGCATCAAATAGAGAGCAATGACCAGATGACTTAAGCTGAAGTGGAAGCTGTACAGGAGCACGACGAGGATAGTTCCGATGAGGATAAAGTTCCCATCCTGCAGGAATGGAACAGGTTTGATGTTGAGAGTGTTGCTGCGTATGATGAGCACGAATCACGTGGGAGTATCATGGCATAAAGGTTTGATTGCACTTAATATTTGCTGATAAGGCATCATTGCAGGATTCCATCAAGTTGTGGGCCCTATCCATGCAGTGGACTTTTCGGATCGTGAAATCTATCCAGGAGTAATACACCGTGAAGTGCGAGTAGGCCAGTTGTCCTTGGAGGGTGCACGCATATGGACCAAAGTATGAGACTCACTGGATTGTCATAAAAGTGGAGCCGCATTCCTGCATTCTCAGTAGTGTTTTACTGAGACATCGTAATCTAATATCTGTCTTTATAGCCAATTTGATGTATGGAGAGATAGTGGAGAAAAAGAACATCGAGGCTACACACATCATGGTAGCTATCAAGAAGAAATTCAAGTATAGGATTAGCTAAGTGAAGGCGTGATGTGCGAAGCCGAAGGCATGGCGTGCAAAGTAGAAGGCTATGGAAAAATGGTTCGGGTCTTTCGAGGTCGCGTACGACAACCTTCCTCGTATGCTTCAAGTGCTGCAGGACAATAACCCGGGCACATACACTGCTGTGAAGGATAAGCCATCTACAAGGCTATCAGTCTTTACGGTGTTACAGAGGACCTTCTTAGCCTTCGATGTGTGCATCGAGACATTCAGGTATATGCTTCTTATGATCTTAGTTAACAGGATCTTTTTGACTAGCAAATACAAGGGTCAGATCCTTACGGCTATTGGCGTTGATAGCAAAAAATTAAATTCTACCCCTGGCCATCGCATTCATGGAAAGTGATAATTACGACAGCTGGTTGTGGTTCCTTCGATATGTTAGGGTTAGAGTTGTCAGTGCTCGTCTTGGTGTGTGCGTAATCCACGATTGTCACGCCGGGATGGTGAAGGCCATAAGAAAACTTCAGGAAGACCCCGATGAGCTCTTTCCTTGGCCAGATATAAGGAACAGATGGTGCATTCATAACCTGAGGGTGAACTTCTTCAAGCAGTTCCCGAAGCAACCATTGATGAAGTTGTTCAAGAGGCTGGCTATGCAAAATCAGAAGCAAAAATTCGATGCGTTATGGGCGCTGTTGGACGAGCACAGCAGGAAGCACATCGATGAGAGAAACAAGGGACCGGCCATGCCTGGGGTGGCACAATCATAATGCTTCACAGCAGTGGCTGAGCCTAACGCAACTGGTCCGATGAGGAGCTCACGAAACAACAAGTGCTTCTCTCATTGGATCGAGGCCGAGCCATTGGAGAAGTGGTCCCTGCTGCACGACATGGACGGCGTGAGGTACAGCATAATAATAACTAACCTTGTCAAGATGTAAAATTGGGCTCTCCAGGGCCTTTGTTCTCAGCCCCTTGTCGTCATCGTGGAATATGTTCTGCACAGTACAATCAACTATTTCAAGGAGAGGTATGCAAATACCGCACTTCATGCAGCCAACCCACAAACATCGTATTACTCAAAGATTACAACATACGTGAAGGTGAAGAGAGAGAGAGAGAGGCCAGTTGCACACGGTGCACATGATGGGCAATAGAAAGCATCGTTTTGACTACCCCTCAGGGATAGAGCTAGATTTAGGATGGTTCATTCTCTTGTCACGCATGAGTTATGCCTTGGAGATCATGTAAATGAACCTAACTGCTCCTGCAACAAGCCGAAGCTATTACACAAGCCATGCTCTCATGTCCTTGCTAATGAGGGTTTTGGCTTGATCTTCCGATGAGAACGATAACTTTGATTGTTGATATGACGTTGATGATGAGGCTACTTGATTGGGACGACCAAGTCCGTCCTGTAATCGCTATACCACACCCTAATCGATATCTACCGTGCTCGAACACGGTTGACCTGACAACGAGGTTCAATTTCTACAAGCAATCGAAGAACAAGTAAGAACAAGATAAAGAACAATTTGAATATTGCAAATATGAATGAAGAACACAAAGAGTTGAGGCCTGCAATCGTAATTGTTGGTCTAGTCGACACAAGAACACACGTCGAAGTTTCACAGTGAAAAATTAATCTACACAAACCTGTGTAATATGGCAAATTGAGCCTCTATTTATATGGACACGTAGGCTCTTGCTTATGGAAAATTTTAATACATGGAAAGTAATCAAATCATATCTGCTTCTATCTCTGTTTCTAAAACTGAAATATTGTTTTGATGATTGGGATGTGCACGGAAGGATTTTTTTGGATGGGGCCAGATCTATTGAAAGAGGGCAAGATAAGCTTTCTATACTATACTCATACATTCTAAACGGATTCTTGATACGAATTCTATGAATATTTAAAGTCGGTCCTGTCAAGTGAATCAGCGTTAAATTGTTTTGGTAATTACGGTGCACACAGAAGGAATTTGGAGGTGGGGCCAAATCTCTTGGAAAGTGGACGAGTTATCATTTCCATCTTGTACTCGCACACCTCAAACGGAGTTTGCATGCAAAAGTTATGCACATTTGAAATCAGACCTATTAGGCTGAATCCGAAGTGATTTGGAGGCTAAATTGGATTCCAAAATGTGTTCTACTTGAATTCTTGCTTGAATTGATCCAAAAGTGACGTAGTGAGCTTGAGCAAGAGTTGGGGATGGCATTGACTCAGTCTTGATATACTAGTCGATTTTCCTTTAGGTGGACCCCAACCACGAGCACGTAGCGTTGATGCAATCCTCCTTCTATAGCTGCACAAATATATATTTTTATCTTTAGATGACATCATATTCTCATTTGAAATAAATTGTAATCGAAGAAATAAATTCATCTTTTATTTATTCTTGGAAGCTATGGTCGTATGCGTTTGTGGCATGGTCACATCACTTGCCGCATGCAAGACTGTGGGCATGGATCCTTCGAACTTCATGTCTGAGTACTTCTTCAAGGAGAGGGTGATGCAGGCGTGGTGTGGCGAGCTTAGGGGTTCAGAGTTGTGGGGAACTTCGCTACAAATGTTGACATGCTGAAGGGTAGTAAGTGTCGGCGGTAGAGCCATTGTATTACCAATGATATGGATGAAGCAAGCCAGAGCATTAGGTAGATGCTATGAGCTGCGGTTAGGAGGGTCACATAGCAAGATGATGCAAGGCACCCATTGATGAGTAGGCACACTGGCATGGTATCTCCTACCAGTTGTTGTAGTGCACAAAGTGGTCTGAAGATTGCAAATTATTGTACACTGTAATCTATACTTGGTTTGTTCACACATTTGATGTACATAGTATCGTAGTAACTGTACTGTATGTTGCATGTACCGTTTATACAACTGTTGTGGTATCCCCCTTTTTAGTACTGTTGTAAGTATTATCGTAGTAGTCTAGTATTGTTTCATTTATTTATTTACAAGTTATTTTTACTGCTACCTTATATTCCATGTTTTGTACCGTAAATACTAACTTGAACTCATTTTGCATGCATGACTCATGAACTTCGCAGATCGGACTGGTTGTACGACCTCCTAGCTGAGCGCGTCGACCAGGGGCATCACGCGTTGTGGCGTGTCCCACCTCTTGGGAGCGCAGAGGAGGTGACTAACTTGGGGGTGGTCCACACGCGCACACTCGAGTGGCTTGGAGACTAGACTCACGCCAGACAGCCAGGTTTGCACTCCGTCGGCGTTGTCTTATCGCCATATGTAGGTTGCGTACTAACCTTTATTTGCTTCGCAGGCTTAGCGATGCGGGACTACTACCTCTTACTCGGATGGTGTAGGCCACAGATGAGGACAGTCTGGCACCAGCTACGAGTGGGAACGACGGCCGTTGGATCGCTCCCTACTGACAGCTGTAGTGGACCGGTGGCGGTCAAAGACACACATATTTCACTTCCCATTCGGGGATATGACCCCTACGTTGCAAGACGTCTCGCTGCTTCTCGGCCTTCCTATCACAGGACATGCAGCCTTCCTGCAGAGGCCCCGACTGGGTGACACATGAACCTACTGGACAGGTTCCAGGGAGTCCTTCTGCCTGGGGCCACAGAGGGGTACTACATCTTTCCTCCAAGTCAAACGCACGACATGTCGTTGTGGTGACTCTTGCAGTTCTGGGTACATGTCTGATGCTCTTCCTATTCGATCCGTTGTGCTCTCCTTTTCACAGTACGATCTTAATAACTTTTTGCTTGTACTTAGATGGAGTAGATGGACCCAGGCGCAGACGAGCAGTCAGGTATCAGATCTAGTACCATAGGTGGGTACGTAGTCTCGCTTGCAATTAATTCCTTCGTATTATGGATCGTGCTATGTAATAGCTGGTGTTCCTTGCAGGTACAGGCATGCATATTTAGGTTACACAGGCGTATCTACCCTTCGTGGAGTAGTTCAACCAGCTCACAACTGACGATACACGCTGGGAGCACTACTCCCCTGAGGCACTAGAGAGTCACACTCCTAATGGGTTGTCCTCGCAATGTTGGCGCGGATGGGCTTTCTGGCCGACGCGGACGAAGCTCGTGTTCGACGTCTTCGTGGAGGACTACGCAGCGCATCATGTTATGTGCCAGTTTGGCCTACGACAAGTCATTCTAGTACCATTCGGGCTACTTGTGCCCGACAACGTCCACATGTGAATTTACACCACAGATGTCTCTCCTTTTTGCCATCTCGTTGCATGACTTCTAAGCAAATGTTACCTCCGCCAGGCACTCTAGGAAGGGAGTAAAACGTGGCATGGACTGGACAGCGAAGATGGAGCCGTGGACAGCCCAGTGGAGAGCACGCTGCAGGACTGCGTGGAGGAGGCCACCCCTACAACCATAGCACATATGACCAGTACCTCCCCTGGTACGCTCCTCAAACACATACCAGGCTAATCATGTCATCGACCCGCCCCCACCACACGTCACAGCACCGATCGACACGTACCCAGCCTACCTCGCATGGGACGTTCACCTCGTGGTATGTTACATCATATTTCTAAATATTTCTACATCTTTGATTCTGTCAATCCCACTAATAGGTTTCAAACTTTCATGTTTTCCTTGCGGGGGCGTCGGTGGTGCGATTTGGAGGGACTCTCATAGCATGGGGGACAGGATCGCCAGCGGTGTAGAGTTCACACGTGAGGAGCTAGTCTAGACTTTTTTTTGTCTTGTGCAGGCCTTGAGAGCATGTGTCGTCACCTTGTTGTCGTGCACTAGGCTCCTAGAGGTCGGCACACCGAAGCCTGGTGCACACTCCCTGCATCCCTTGGCGTCGTCCCGTCCGGCATCACACCACACGGGAGGTTCTACGTGGCCACATCTACCACATCCCAACGAGGCTGGAGGGTCGGCCGGGCACATCGGACACCACCTCGGCCTGACGAGGTCGGGAGGTCAGCTTGGGCACAGCCGTGTACACTGCCAGTGCACCAGTTCATGTGTCCTTTAGACTACTCTAGCTTCCCCACGCAAGGCGCGTATGACGTGTTGTACGTCCCTCTGGACGGCTTTGACCATGCCATGGCACTAGCAGAGGGTACGTTGTGCCTCCTTTTATTTTCTCCCATCCCTTTACTTGTCGAACTAACAATATTTTCACAACATGTCTTATGCCCCCACAGGGGTTTGGGGTCTCCTTAGGCTAGAAGGATACGGACCGGTACTTTACGGATTGCAGCGACTAGGCGATAGGCCCAGGACCTCGGCCTACACCCCCGGAGGTTGTCTCCGAGTCACAGCTGAGTGGTACACTAGTAGCCACATAGGAGGTACTATAGTCCACCCCTCTGGCTTTCTGTAACACCCTGATTTTCAGAAGAATTTAAAGTCTTTATTTTAAAAAATGAATTTTCAGGATTTTTCGGGAATTAGTAAAGCTTAATTTGAATTTTTAGAAATTAAAAAGGATTTAATATGATTAAAATAAATATTAACATAAGCTAAAAATATTTTATTCGAATCCTTATACCTTAAGGAATTTTCTGAAATTTTTGGTGAATTTTTAGGATTTATTTGCTATTTTCTAGAGCTCCTTTTTGGATTGTTTGAATTTCTAAAAAAGAAAATCAAAGAAAATCGGGTGAACAGTACCAGCCCAACCCAGTACTGTTCACCGGCCCAATTCGCCGTCTCCAATCTGAACCCTAGCCTCACGCCATCTCAGCGTTGGTGAACCTCGGTTCGCGTGCCTATTTAAAGCGTTGCCCCCGCCGCCCCTTAGAGCATCGCTGCCGTGTCCCTGCCATCGACGTGCGCCATCCCCGCCGACGACGTCGCACCGTTGTCGTCGTCGCTGGTGAGTCCCGCCGCCATCTTGAACCCCTTCGCCACTTGCCAGATCCCCGTCGTCCCCGCGTCGTGCTACCCCGGTTTTCGCACCTATGACCATTCGGCCACCGAAGAGATGCAACCCTTCGCCTTCATGAGCCAACCACCGAACGACGTGTGTCGTCGATCTTCAGACCGCTTGAACCGCCTATGCCTCCTCGGCGTTCGATCACAGATGGACCGTCCGATCTCTGCGATCATCCAGACAATCTGAACGTAACCATCTATTTCAAGTTGTCCGATCTCTCCCAACGGCCGAGCTGTGCCGCTCGGTTCGAGTCTGAATGTCTTCGCACCTCCGCCGCTATCCGATCGACGTTGGACCGTTCGATCCTCCTAATAGTCGGATAGTCCGATCGTTGCATCTTCGTGATCGTCCGATCGATGGCGGACCATCCGATCGAAGTAATCGTCGGACAGTCCGAACGTCACTGTCATCTGCGCAGCCACCCAATCGTCTTCATCCAGATCGTTGCCTCCATCTTTGAGTCAGCCATAGCTGAGTCATCGCCACCTCAGTAGCTACCTCAGCCCTAGTGCCACATCAGCTGCCACGTCAGCCATGCCACGTGTCAGCACCATAGCATGCCACGTCAGCAACCCCGCGCACTCTTTTGTGGACTGAGTCCACTGTGTACCCGTTCTTCTGTGCACCGAATCCACAACACAGTAAATTTTCCAAATTTTCAGTATTTTCTTTAGAATAAATGTTTCGATAGCCTGTTCTCCTCCGTCCTAGCTCCGATTGACCCTGTTGTTTTTTCTAAATTCATCAAAAATTGAGCTCTATCTGTTGGTTCTGGTTTTAAGGTTTTTGGAGTTCATTCGAATTTTATTTGATTTATTTTATTATTTTTGTCGCTTTCTCTCTCGTTAGATCCCGATTTTGGAGGAGCAGGAGTGACGCCAGAAGACCCCGAGTACCTCGCTGAGCATAACCAAGGCAAGTTATAACCTTTAATCATGTTGAACCTAGTTTGCAATCTATTATTTATCTACTTTGTTTTAAATTATTCTGCATCGCTATTTTTAATACAAGCTTTGTACTTGGTAGCTATCGACCCAAATTGAATTACCCCTCCTTGATAATTTGAATGACATGATACCATTGTCACCTTAGATTGACAAATTACATAGTGATGTTATGCTAAATGTTACGTGGGTTATACGACTACAATGCTTAGCCTTGCTTATTTTACAAAAGGGTTTATCATCGTATGTGAATACTTAATTTGACTTAATGAAATATGGAACTGTGGTTGGTGCCATAATTATTAAAATTTGTGCCATGACATTGGTGTGTCATTGGCGTGGTAATACAAACCTGATTTTGCACTTGGACGAGTGATTGTGCAGTAAAGGGGGAAGTGTGCATTCACTTCGTGAGATGTGGAAGACTCGCCTGAGTAACATTAAGGATTTGACTTTGTGCGCCATTGATCTGAGCTTTACCGTGCAAACCACATGTCTAGCATGGGATCGACCTAACTGATTAATTTGTGATATTTCAATTTCAATCTCGCCATTGTGATGAATATGGTTGCTGATTTTCGTGAGGTACAAGGGGGTGTGATGCGAAACTCTAGCGGGTGAGATTGAGTTGAGGTGGAGCATTGTAAAGGTCTTGTTGTGATTTCCTTAGTACGACGTTAATCACATCGTGTGGATACAATTGTGCAACCTCTGTAGAGTGTAAAACTATTCGAATAGCCGTGTCCTCGGTTATGGATAATGCTCGGTGATTTCACACGAGGGGTAGTGTTTTCATTAGAAACTTGTGGTTTGGTTGGAAAGTTAACAGGTAGTTCTCTGTTGGTTTAACTTGTAGATGGGAGGTTCACAAGTTGTTTAATCTCAATTCTGTTGATTATTTTTTTATTATTGTTTTCCATTAAGGTTCGCTTTCACTCAATTTACTGTATTTATTTTAAAATGTCATTTTATGCAAATTAACCTCTCAACCCTCCATTGGTAAGCCTTGCATATTATATTGCATTCACTTGTTACAAACGACTTGCTGAATACCAATATATACTCACAGCTTTATACCTATGTTGCTCAGTTAAGGAGGAGTATTACCAATAGGAGATACTAGAAGGGGAGTACTTCAGCGACTTCACGGATTATGACCTCACTCCTCAGTCGATTGCCTATGGGCATATCGAATGGCTACTACGCTTATTTTGTTCTTTCCACTGCTAGACTTTAAGCTCTTCGGGCTAGTGATATTATAAGTTTGGCCATAAGGTCGTACTTTGGATATTTATTGATATTTGAGTTTCCCTTTATTTTAGCGTGTATATGGTTGTTATGTCATCTATATTAACTGTGTGCACTAGTGTGATCCTGGACTAGTGCTAGAAATACACAGAGTGTCTGAATTTGCATATTCGGATCTCGACACTTTGGGACCTCATGTGCACAAGTCTCCTGAGCGTCTTACCTTGTCGAGACCCCAACACCCAGCGCTGAGGAAGACGGCCAAGCGGGGCCACATGGATGGGGACGCGGTGTTGGAGAGGGCGAGGGTGGCGATGGAGGGGCAGCTACAGGTGTTGTTGGGGGGTCTAGTGCTGGCTGTATTTTTGTTGTTCATGTAATATTTATATTTCTTACTGTGTGATGTTTGCAATACTACTATGTTCTTATTTATAATTATTTTTATGATGTCTGTTTGTTCGATTCATGTCGACGCCTCTAGTTCAATGCAAGAGACACAACACTGGAACAATCCACTCAATAAATGGAAACCGCAATGACGCATCAACTATTTGATTACATGTTTTGGGACATTGAACAAAACCACGAACAACAGGGGAGAGTTCTATGGTACAACCGACTCCACTTGGAGTGTTGTAGAGGGCGCGCCTCAGATGTGGCTGGTCTTGGTTGTTGTGGCACACACATATGTAGCTAGGGTTCAGCGCTGGCGTATGTCAGATCATATGAACTTTCTATGTTGACAATCTCTTCGTTGCCCCTCTCGCACTATATCTGCTGACGGAGGTCGTCATTCTCCTCTTTAAGACTTTCAATCCACGCCACCAGGTCAAAAATTTGCTCCTCCAACAACACCTGTAGCATTTATCAGATTTAGGAGTGAGCTTATCAGATTGTAAACGTTTTACATAAGCCTCACATCCCCAAATCTTAAGAAAAGACAAGCTAGGACGTTGTCCTGTCCACATCTCATATGGTGTCTTTTCTACTGATTTTGATGGAACCCTGTTTAGTGTGAGCGTGGATTTCAGAGCGTACCCCAAAGGACAACGGAAGATCACTTTGGCTCATCATGGAGCGCACCATATCTAATAAGGTGCGATTTCTCCGTTCAGATACCCCATTCCATTGAGGTGTTCCTGGCAGAGTCAATTGTAGAATAATTCCACAATCCTTTAGATGATTGCCAAACTCATGGCTCAAATACTCGCCTCCACGATCGGATCGTAGAAACTTGATTGTCTTGCCTAAATGATTTTGCACTTCATTTTGGAATTCTTTGAACTTTTCAAAGGATTAGGACTTATCTTCATCGGTAGATATACCCATATCTACTAAAGTCATCGATAAAAGTTATGAAATCACGAAAACCACCTCCGTTGTTAAGCTCATTGGTCCACATACATCGGTATATACGAGTGCCAATAAGTCATTTGCCCGTTCACCTTGACCGTGAAAGGTGCCTTTGTCATCTTGCCAAGTAAACAAGATTCGCATGTCTCTAATGATTCAAAATCAAATGAGTGCGAGAATACCATCTCTATGGAGCTTACGCATGCGTTTCTCATTTATGTGACCTAAGCGGCGATGCCAAATAAGCGTGGGATTCAAATCATTGGACGTTGCCTCTTTGCATTAATGTTATAGACCGGTGACCCTTCAAGAGTAAGAATGTATAACCCATTCACCAATGGAGTATGACAATAGAACATATCTTTGAAATAAAGAGAACAACCATTGTCCATAGATTTAAAGTCATAACCTTCTGCTTGCAAACATGAAGCAGAAATAATGTTCTTTGAAAGAGATGGAACACAATAACAATTATTCCATTCCAAAACTAATCCTGAAGGTAAAGACAATGGCATGGTACCAACAGCTACCGCATCAACTTTTGCTCCATTGCCAACGCGAAGATCCACTTCGCTCCTCCTCAAACTTCTACTTCTTATTAGCCCCTGCAACGATTTGCAAATGTGAGCAACCGATCCGGTATCAAATACCCAAGAATTAGTGGAAGAAGTAGCAAGATTGATTTCTATAACATTTATACCTGGAGTGGAAGTCATACTTCCATTCTTCTTCTCAAGATTCTCCAAATACTTTTGGCAGTTCCTTTTCCAATGTCCTGATTGCTTACAGTAGAAACAATCTGCATCAGGATGAGCAGCGCCCTTCTTGTCTTTCTTGGCCTTAGAACTGCTCGCGATCGCATCGGGAGCTAACTTTCTTTTGACCGTGCTTTTCTTGACATAGGGCTTGCCCTTGCCTTTGTGCATCATCATCACATGATTGCTGCTTTTCTTAATGCTTTCCTCGGCAGATTTTAGCATCCCATGCAACTCAGCCAGGGTCTTGTCCAGGTTGTTCATGTGAAAGTTCATTATGAATGGCTCAAAGCTCGGGTGGAGCGACTGGAAATCACATCAGTAGCCAACTCTTGGCTAAGGAGAAAACCAAGCTTTTCCAGACTCTCAATGTAGTCAATCATCTTAATCACATGAGGGCTGACGGGATTCCCTTCTGCAAGCCTGCACGCAAATAAGAACTTTGAAGTATTGAACCTCTCAGCCCTTGCTTGGTTCTCAAACATACCACGTAGCCCCACAATGATATTGTAGGCATCTGTGTTCTCATATTGCTTCTGAAGCTCAGAGGACATTGTGGCAAGCATGAGACAGCTTACATGAAGGCAATCATTCGTTTGCTTCTCATAAGCTCTCCGTGCAGCCACAGTAGCATTATTAGGTAAGTCTTCGGGGTAAGGAGACTCAAGGACATACTCCTTGCGCTCTTGCTTGAGAACAATTCTCAAGTTACGATACCAATCCAAAAAGTTTATTCCATTGAGTTTTTCTTTCTCAAGAACAGATCGCAAATTAAAAGTACTGGATGCGGCGTTAGCTGACATGATCTACAACATAAGAATATGCAAAGTTTAGCACTATATTTATGTTAATCTTTTATTAAACTATTTAACAAAAGACTCCCACTATGAGTTTTGCAACAAAAACTCCCTCTAAGTTACATAGTGGGTAAAGATCCTCATTTCACTAATTCCTAGTGAGATTTGGCATCACAGCTAGAAAACTAGTGACATGGGTAAGCAACACCTTGCTAATCACATCCCTATGTGACTCTACTTTGGGTGACATCAGTATGCCTTGGCCCCAATCTATGCCCCAAGGTCCAAAACTATTTTGATAACCTTGTTAAGTAAACCAAATGCTTCCGCATGTAGATGTCCGACATCTACCCCAAATGATGATGATAACCGATGGCACTCTACTTTGGTAGACCTACCATGCGGTGATCATTATCTTTTGGTGCAGCATATGGGAGGGCATTAACACCTAATTTTAAGAGGGATTCTATCCTACCAAAGCAACATATCACATATATCATTGCATAAGAATAAGATAGATAACATCATAGATAAACACATTTAACTATGAAGTAGTATGGCCCAAAAATGGTGATATCCATCTCCAAGTAGGTGCAGACGATCTCCATCCTCCACATCACTCCTTTAGGCCACCATGCTTAAAAACTTGTAACCTCAAAACTAGGCTACTACCTATATAGCTAGAAATTGAAAATTACAAAGATAGATTCAAGCATTAAGGTCGATACGCAGGTCGTTAAATACAATATATACAGCTAACAATAGCTAAAATAATCATGACACGCAGGCCATGAACGAATGTTACATGCATCACATACATCTCATACATTCAAATAAGCTATAGGGCCATACTATTCACATCATTCTCTGTAAAAACAAGTTAGACGTAGAATCGCATTCTACCTAACGATGTGAACCCAAGACGCTATACAAGGGGGGATACACACGGCGGTCCCGCTGGCCGGTCAGCGGGCGGGGGGTCGAAATTTACAGATCCAATCTATAAAATCGCTATGAAAATCTCATCGGGCCGATCAAATCAACCCAAATCCGAGCCATTCCAAATGTCTCAATTTTCATTAGATCAATCATATTGATCATCGCGATCGGTATACTTGAGGAGACCACAACACAAGACCTCGATCTGTTGGCTCGATCTCATCGATTGTGCGCAGATTAGCCCCGATGGTGATTCCAGCCGGTAGGGCAAGTCGTAGCGTACATCAAAGAAGGAGCATGAACTAATCTTTTTGGCCATATGATGCTATCAACTCATACCTATTTCAACCCCTTATTACCGATTGATCTCATCAACCCGTGCTACCACCGATTCAGATTCCAAACTAAGCAAGATGGCTCTGATACCACTAAAGGAATACGCGTAGGCTACGGAAGCAGAAAACAAAATTTTTCTACCGCGCACCCAAGAACATCATGCTAAGGAAGGATCATGGATCGTTACCACTTAGACGCGCAGCGTAGCGGAAGAAAAATTGGAAACCGATCCAATCACGCGCGTCGAGGTAGTAGTAGAAGTAGCCGATCGTCCCGAACAGATCGTATCCTCCACGCACGCCGATCAACACTGCAACGAGCAGCGCCTCCACCGGTATCCACACGTCCGGGGCTGGAGCGCCGATCGCGAGTGTACTAGCACTCGTGAGCAGCTAGGGTTTGGCTCGAGAGGTGGCGGCTAGGGTTTTGCTAGATGTTAACAAGGGCGAATCCCCTCAGCCCCTCGCCTCCATATATATAGACCTCCTCACGTGGGCCTTGCGGACCGAGGCCCATTAGGAGTCTATTCGGATCTTTATCCGAATTGAGCCCATATTCGAATCATATTCGAATCAGTGTTCCAACCCGTTAAGCGTGCGACCCTGTAGGTTCACGTATACTTGGTCGTGACCCGGAAACGTCTTTCCGGTCACCCTGTTAATAGCGGCCTCTAGTAAGATATATTAACCCCAAAGTATATGTAAAGATCATATCGGTTGAACCTGTAATGTTCTCTCATGTACGAATCCCTTTGCCTCACGATATAGATTGAGCTCAAGGCGAGACCTGTGTCATCCTCTTAATAGCTCAATCACTCTCTCGATTCTGTGATGGATTATAAACTTATGATTGACTCCTCAATCACCTTGGCATGGCCATGCACTTTCATAATCCATTACATCAAGGGGCCCAGAGATATCTCTCCCATAAGGAGGGGCAAATTCTATCTTGATCATTCACATCCCACTACATGTTTTATGGCAAACCCGAAGACTACTTTTATGACTACCCAGTTACGGAGTAGTGTTTAGTAGTCCCAAAATAAGTGTAACATCCCAAATTTTTGCTTTTATTTGGAAAGAATAATTTTAAACCAATTAATTCAAATTATTTGGATTTTTCAGAAATTAAAGTTTCTGTTTAAAACTAAAAATTAATACCAACATAGGTTGGAAATATTTTTCTTAAGTTTAAAACATCTCTAGGGATTTCTCTGAAGTTTTCTGGATTTTTCAAAATTTATTTGGTATTTTTCCGATTATTTTAAAGCCTCCTAGTCATTTATGAAAATCAAAAAGTAATTAAAATCCTGAAACTCTCCTGGAGTCGACAAGTGTCGCCCATCGGGCCGTTTCACGCCGCCGGATCTATTTCCAGCCGTCCGATCTCACTTAATGTTTCAATCCCGCCCTTCCCCATCGTCAGGTCGACACGTGGCGTACATCGAGCCATCCGCTTCCCCGCCCGATTCAATCGGCCGCGCCCGACCACTTACCGCCGCGCTTCTTTCTCCTCTCGTGTGACGCGTGGCACAATCGGCACCGTTCCCTGTTGCCGTGCTTAATCTCCGCCGCTCCTTCTCACTTAATGCACCAATCGGCTCAGATTCTCTCACGGTTGTCAGATTGAATCGTGATCGTCCCCGATCACTTACCCCTTCGCCCGACAACGGTGGTCCAGATCGCTCCTCTTTGCCACCCGTCGCGCATCCACCCGTCCTCCTCATTCTTTTCCGTTTTCTTTCTCTCGCCGACATACGGGGCCCGCTGTTAGACCCGTCGTCTCCGCCGGTTCTTCCTCCCCGCACCCGCCGCGCCGCCATTAGTGCCGGCGAAGCTTTCAATGCTTCGATTCCTTTCGCATTTACTTCCCGTGCCAATTGCGGATTAAGCCCCGCCTCCACTGCGTCCGTTTACGGCATAAAGACGCGCGTTACTCCTCTCTCGCCGTCGCATTCATTCCTCCGATTGTTTCAGCTCCGCGAACTTCGCGGCCGTTACAACCCTCCGGCCTATAAAACCCACACCCGAGGTCCTTCTACGCTGTCGCCCCTCCTCACCTCTCTAGCGAATCACCCGGCGCCGAGCCCTCCCTACGCCCGATTTCTTCCCGCGGCTTCAAATACTCGGCAAGCAATTCCGGCGCCTCGGACTTCCTCATTTCTCGAGCGCCTCCCGACATTGCTAGTGCCAAGGTGATTCCCGCGACCCTTCCCGGGCTGCTGCGCACCGAGCTCCTCGCGCCGTGAGGTCCCTCTCCGACCGCCGCCCCTCTCGCCGATCCTTCCTCCGGTCACCCTCGGCCTCGCGCAAGGTACGGTGAACTCCTGCGTCCTCCTCTTCACTTTGGTACCCTCGGCCAGCGCCGCGCTGCCGCGAGCGCCGGCGACCCTCGGTCCCGTGCGCCACCGCGCCGCCGCCCCCGTCGGCCGTTGGTGAGGTGGCGCAGCGTGGCCGCCGATTAGGCGCCACGCGGCGCCACCGGCGCCTCCTCGCCACTCGCGCGTGGCGCCACGTCGGCAAGCAGCCGTGGCGTGGCAGCCACGCGGCGACCACGCGTCAGCCACGTGGAAGCCACGTCAGCGCCACCCGCCTGCCACCTCATCTTTCCCTCGGGTCCATGGACTCGGTCCACCAGATCGGGCCCCACCTGTCAGCCTCTCCCCGAATAAATTAATCCTAGGGCTGACGTCATAATCTCAGTTTTCCTTTAGAAAGTTAATTCGGGAAAATTGCTTGCTGACGTCATAAATGATTTTCGGTTTAAAATTTAATCCAGAAAATAGTCTTTTTCTTTTATTTTGTATTTAAACTTTGGAAGGCTACAACTTTTGAATTTTAACTCCAAATTGACCCATTCAAATTTCTAAATTCATCTAAAATTCCAAACTTTCGTTTGGTATATTTATTTTTAATTTTTGGGTTTTTATTTTATTTTATTTATTTGGTTTTTCTCGTTTCTCGTGTAAAATCCGATTTGTCCGACGATTTTCAAGACCAGCTTCGGGAAGATTCCAACTCAATTCCAGAAGGCAAGTCTCCTTGACCATTTTGCTCCTACGTTTTATAAATAGTTTTTGCAAATTAATTTAAATTATTTACATGGCTATGTTTAGTAAATTGATAATTTTAATTCTAAAATTTAGATAAGCACCCAATTTGTTATGCCTCCTTTGGAAGTTACGTACCATGTACCCTTGTCAACTTAGGATAATATTTAGCTCAATAATGAGTTAGTATTACTTTTGTTGAATTTAAATTATTATCAAATGCTTAGTCTAGCTGATAAATAAAAAAAAACTCATATGAGAAAAATGGTTAATGAATGATTTGTGATTTAATGTTTTGTTTGAAAATTGGTAATATATGTTACCACTGTAAATTTAAAATAAAAATGAAGTTAAAGGTAAAATTTGACATGGGTGGATGGAATGTTTGGCTGGTGCGGTTTAGCACGAAAAATGGGTTTGTGAATGATCCACCCTAGTCGTCTAAGGACCGATTCTTGTGTTTGTCCAATCTGAGTAAAACAGTACAACCACAAGTTAAAATAGGTACAACCTAGCTAATTAACCTATAATGGTTTAGTTTTTGTGTCACTATTGGAAAATGGGTATCGTGGATTTCTTGATTACTCAAAGTGAGGGGCGTGGATTTCATGCACTCACATGGCGCAAGAGGGGCTTCGAATGTGGTGGATTTAACCCTTCAATGGTGAAACATCACAGTGATATAAAACTATACTAGAGTAGGTGAAAAGCTTTGTGATATTTTATCCGGGTCTTATGCCAAAGGAAGCATGTTGGTGTTAGGATAATATATCTCTTGTGGGTAAAGTTGTACACGCTCTGCAGAGTAATAAAACTATTCGAATAGCCGTGCCCACGGTCAAGGGCGGACAAGGAATGCATTCACATAGTAGAGATTTGACTTTGAATTTAAAAGAAAAGGTTTTGAAAAACTAGAGAGTGGATAGAACTCTCGTGATTTTGGTCAGTGGATGTAACTTGATTCCTGTGGTATTAAACTCCATTTTGAATCTTGGCAGAAATAGCCTAATTATCGGTGATGGTGGATGTAACCTTCACTAAGGTACTTATTAAAATTTAGATTATGAAAATTCAATGTTTAACAAAATGCTTTTAGTAATAGTATATAAATTTGAAATAAAATGCTGATTTGTGCAAAAGAGCCATATAGCCTTCCTTTGTTCAACCTTGCATCTAATGCATCTTTCCCAAGACTTATGGAGTACTTTATGCACTCACATACTACACTTCAAATAATTCTCGAGGAGGTTGAAGCTCGGGAAGGAGACTACGACTCTTTGTTCGCTTATGGCTGTGATGGATTCTTTCCGGAGGAATAGGTCTCGTTGCTCAAGTCAATTGCACGTGGCGATTGATGGGCCGTTTATCTGAATATTTTGCTTCATTTGTTACCTTTTGTGTAATAGGTTCTATGAACCATAGTTGTAAGGCCTTGGGCCAAGACTTATGTATTTCGTTATTATTGTAATAAAATGATGTTGGCAATGTATCATTTTGTCGATTATCTGTGTGTACTAGCGTTGATGCGGGACTAGTCTTGCAATACAGAGGGGTCCGGAGTTTCTACTCCAGGTCCCACGAATGGTATCGAGCCAACTTGATCAGAGGACGAGCCCTAGGATTTGGCAAACCTTAAGAATTTATGTTTAATAAAAGTTTATGTACGAAAACTTAAGTTCCTTTGCTTTTACTCTTCTTCTACTCAGTATCTTGTTCTTGTCTTCCTTTTCATTCTATAAAAATTTTACTGATCTCTCCTATTTTCAAATTTGTAGATGGCAGGTTCATCGTCGTTAGCTCCATGGGATCACCTTTCTCACGCTGAGAGCGAGGGGGCATTCGTGAGTCTTCTACGGCAGTTAATGCAGCATCTGAAGTATACACAGCAGCCCATCTTCAGAGGACGGAACACTAGAGTTATGACTATGGATTCATGGTCCATGGAGGTGTTTATTTACGCCCAAGACGGGAAGATTGACTCGGTGGAACGTCATATTGAGCATCCTCGGACCCACTGCTCGGATGCTATCCAAGATGCAGCTCAGATGGCGATTGCGAGTTGTGAAGGAGGCATAAGGAAGAAGCTGCGGCAGTCACCCTTCACTTCTTCCCGACTACGAGCGGGGCAGATTCACCCGAGCCTTTTCGATTGTGGTGGATGACCCTCATCTATCTCACCAAGTGCAGCT
The DNA here is from genome assembly GCA_036346265.1 of Melocanna baccifera. Lineage (NCBI taxonomy): Eukaryota > Viridiplantae > Streptophyta > Magnoliopsida > Poales > Poaceae > Melocanna > Melocanna baccifera. The sequence continues at coordinate 5,313,790 of CM070688.1, read as the reverse complement.
TACTCAGCGACTTCATCGACCTACGCCAGAGCACTACGGGAGATAGGACTTCTTCGGATGCTTCTTACTTCGAGCTACAACCACTCCGACACCCTTCGAGCACAGCTGCTTCAGAGTGAGTGCGCTCCACGGCGACGCGATTCGAGTAAAGATTGCTGCCGAGGCGCAGGTGGAGCGTCTCGAGCTGCCACCACTACACCGACCGCCAGCCCTGTTGCCGCACGGTCGGACCTTCAGACCCGCACGTGCTCAGCTGCGGAAGAGTGTGCGACTCCCCGGTCCACCACCCAGCATCGACATTGCAGATTCTAGCGAGAGGACGCCATCGCTCGTTCGGATCGCTGCGTCACCGAGTCGATCTCGGTCCCGTTCACGAACAACCACGCTACGTGTGGGCAGAGTCACTCCGCCGATTCAGAGGAGGACCCAGAGGAGGAACCCGAGGAGCGCATCATCGTGGAGGATGAGTAGATGCCAGTCCGCAGTATCCCTTCTTAGTTGTTTCTCGATAATAGAACGCTTATAATATTGTGATGTAATAAAATGGACTGTACCGAGCCTTGTGCACTTGTGGTACAGCCATTCTTAAAACTAATTTGAATTTCAAAGTTGCATTTTCTCAGCTGTTGCTTTGTTCTTGTGTGTTGGTTTGGGATGTTGTTAGTTACCCCTGTTTCTCATCTATGCTTTTCTCTTTTACCTTGTGTTCTCTTGGTGGAGCTTCAGATGGTAAATACAAGGAGCAATGTCAGCAATAGTCAAGGGCCCAATGACAACAATGCCCCAATTCCACCCCCACCAGCTCAAGCCCCGAACTTGGAGCAGATGATGGCCATGCAATTGCAGCTTCTTCAAGCATTAGCTCAGAACCAAGTTCAGCAAGTTCATCAAGCACCAGCTCAGCAACCCCAATCCAAGCTGGGGGAATTTATGAGGACTCGACCCCAACCTTCGCAGGATCTGTCGATCCGTTGGAAGCGAATGACTGGATAAAGGAAGTCGAAAGGAAATTGAATCTGACTCAATGCAATGAGAAGGAGAAAGTTCTTTATGCTGCCCATCAACTCAAAGGAATTGCTGCCAACTGGTGGGAAAACTTTTGCGCTGCACACCAAAATGCTCAGAATATTGTGTGGGCAGAGTTTGTGCGAGCCTTCCGAACCACTCATATACCTACGAGCATCATGGAAATGAAGAGGAAAGAATTTCACCAACTACAGTAGGGAAACCTTAGCGTTTCCGCATACTTGAGTAAGTTCATTCAGCTGTCAAGATATGCAACAGAGGATGTGGCAACTGATGAAGCAAAAATTTGGAGGTTTATGGGAGGATTGGATCCTAACCTCAAAGTGCAGTTAGTATCCAATGACTATCCCACTTTTCAGCATTTGGTGAACAAAGCCCTTGTGCAGGAAGATGCCCAGCGTCAGCTCTTCGAATCCAGAAAGAAGAAGTTTCAAGCTCAACGATCATGCGGCGCTCTCATCACCGTCCAACTCACGGCGGTTTAGCCGCCTCCTTTGCCCAACCAATCAATGACACCGATTTACGCACCCGTCCTTTACCTCAAGCACCTCGATCTGGAAATACAGCTCAACCTCAACAGAATAGGACTGCAGCTGCAGGAGTGCAATGCTTCAATTGCAAGAACATGGGGCATTATGCCAATAATTGTCCCCAGAAACGTCAAGCGATAACCCCGGTTCGCTTCAACCTTGATCCTACGGCAAGAGCTCCAACCGCTGGTCGGGGGCGTGGAAGCCCTCGGACTCCCAAGACTCCACGGACATTCAACAAAGGCGCATCAACCATGTCACCGCGAAAAGACAGGATACACGGGCGTGGTTACGGGTAAGTTTCTTGTTAATTCGGTTCCGCAATTACATTATTTGATTTCGAGCTTCACATTCCTTCGTAACAAAAGCGTTTGTGGAAAGAAATAATTGGAATGTTTGTTTGCTTAAGAACCTTATGTTAGTCCAATCACCTGGAAAAGAATTGAGGACTAATTTGGTTTGCCCTAGAGCAACTATAGATATAAGCGGAGTAAAGTTCCTAGCGAACCTTATTATAATAGACTCAAGGCATAGATATAATACTTGGGATGGATTGGTTGACCAAGTATAAAGGATGATAGATTGTGCCAATCGTGCCATTACTCTCACAAATTCTGATGGAATTCAAATTAGATATGAATCCAATACACCCTCAAACAAGGGAAGTTTATTGACCAGCTTAAAAGGGAGAAGTTTGGAGGATGTGTCCGTAGTAAGTGAATACGATGTATTCCCGAGGATTTACCAGAATGCCACGGACGAGAGATTGAATTTGTTATAAATCTGGTTCCTGGTACAGCACCAATAGCTAAGAGACCCTATCGGATGTCAGCTAATGATCTAGCGGAAGTTAAGAGGCAAATTCAAGAATTGCAAGAGAAAGGTTTCATTAGACCGAGTTCTTCACCTTGGGAGCCCGGTGCTTCGGTGAACAAGAAAGATGGTAGCGGCGTATGTGCGTAGATTATAGAGCCACGAATGAAGTAACAATCAAGAATAAATATCCCTTGCCTCGGATCGATGATCTGTTTGATCAGCTGAAAGGATCGAGTGTTTTCTCAAAAATTGATCTCCGATCAGGATATCACCAATTAAAGATTAGACCTGAAGATATACCAAAAAATAGCCTTCTCTACTCGATATGGATTATATGAGTATTTGGTGATGTCTTTCGGTTTGACAAATGCACCGGCATATTTTATGAATTTGATGAATAAAGTATTCATGGACTATTTAGATAAGTTCGTTGTAGTCTTTATAGATGACATTCTTATCTATTCCAAAACTGAGAAAGAACACGAAGGACATCTGAGGATAGTTTTACAAAGATTAAGAGAACATCAATTGTATGCCAAATTCAGCAAATGTGCATTTTGGTTAAAGGAAGTCGAGTTTTTGGGACATGTGATTTCCGCAGGAGGTGTATCGGTAGATCCAGGAAAAGTTAAGGATGTACTTAATTGGACTCAACCCAAGACAGTAACAGAAATCCGGAGTTTCCTGGGTTTAGCAGGTTACTACCGTCGTTTTATTGAAGGTTTTTCCAAGATTGCTAGACCTCTCACGCAGTTATTAAAGAAGGAAAAGAAATTTAAATGGAGTAAATCTTGTGAGGACAGTTTTCAGGAGTTAAAGAAGAGATTAACTTCTGCACCAGTTTTGCGGTTACCCGATATTAGGAAAGACTTTGAAGCTTATTGTGATGCATCGAGACAAGGTCTTGGTTGTGTATTAATGCAAGAAGGAAGGGTGGTAGCGTATGCATCAAGACAGTTAAGACCGCATGAAGAAAATTATCCCACTCATGATTTAGAGCTAGCTGCTGTTGTGCATGCTCTAAAGTTATGGAGGCATTACTTAATCGATGTCGGTGTGAAATATATCTGAGATCATAAAAGTTTAAAGTATATATTCACTCAACCTGACCTTAATCTGAGACAAAGAAGATGGCTGGAATTGATAAATGATTATGATGTGGGAATACATTATCATCCAGGAAAAGCTAACGTAGTAACCGATGCTTTGAGTCGGAAGAGTCATATTAACAATCTGTCAGCTCCAGATAAGCAGCTAACCCTCCATGAAGAATTTCAACGACTGAATTTGGAAATAGTTAATGAAGGTATTTTGTCTGCATTGAAGGTTCACCCTACTTTAGAAGATCAGATCAAGGTAGCCCAATGAGAGGATGAATATGTTAAAGAAATTAAAGAGAATATGAAGAAAGGTAAAGCGCCTGGATTTTCCGAAGATGAAGAGGGGATTCTTTGGTTTGGAAAGAGAATCCTAGTACCCGAGAAGAAGGAAATAAAAGATTTAATCTTAAAAGAAGCTCATGAAGCAGGATACTCAATTCATCCTGAAAGTACAAAAATGTATCAGGATCTAAAGAAAAGTTACTGGTGGACCAGTATGAAAAGGGAAATTGCAGAATATGTAGCCTTATGTGATATATGTCAGCGAGTTAAAGCAGAGCATCAAAGACCTGCTGCTGGTCTTTTGCAACCCTTGCAGATACCTGAATGGAAATGGGAGGAAATCGGAATGGACTTTATAACTGGGCTACCAAAGACCAAATCCGGCTATGATTCAATTTGGGTTATAGTGGACCGCTTAACAAAAGTTGCCCATTTCATACCAGTTAAGACCACTTATTCGGGAGATAAATTGGCAGAACTTTATATGTCAAGGATTGTGTGCTTGCATGAAATCTCAAAGAAGATTGTATCAGATAGAGGATCTCAATTTACCTCAAGATTTTGGCGGAAGCTTCATGAAGTTTTGGGAACCAATTTAAACTTCAGCACTGCCTATCATCCTCAAACCGATGGTCAGACAGAAAGGGTAAATCAAATTTTGGAAGATATGTTGAGAGCGTGTGCATTGGCCAAGAAAACCAGTTGGGACCAAAGTTTGCATTACGCAGAATTCTCCTACAATAACAGCTATCAGTCTAGTTTGAAGATGTCTCCATTCGAAGCTTTATATGGCAGAAAATGCAGGACACCTTTGTATTGGTCAGAGACAGGAGAAAGTCAAGTTTTTGGACCTGATATTTTGAAACTAGCAGAAGAGCAAGTTCGTTTAATTCGAGACAGGTTGAAAACGCATGAGACCGTGCAAAAGAGCTATGCAGATAATCGTCGCAGAATGTTAGAGTTTGCACCAGGAGATCATGTGTATCTGAAAGTATCGCCTCTAAAAGGAATGCGTCGATTCAGAGTTAGTGGCAAGCTTGCTCCAAGATATATTGGATCATTTCCAATTATAGCTAGAAGAGGTGAAGTTGCTTATCAGTTAAGGCTTCCGTCACAACTATCAGATGTGCATGATGTGTTTCATGTGTCACAAATGAAAAAGTGTTTACGAGTCCCAGAAGAGTTAATGCCTTTAGAGGAGGTGGATCTAAAAGAAGATTTGACATATTCAGAGTTTCCAGTCAAGATTTTAGAAGAAGCAGAACATCGTACCCGAAACAGGACCATCAAATTTTGCAAAGTGCAGTGGAACAATTGTCCGGAGTCGGAAGCAACTTGGGAGCGTGAAGAAGATCTCAGAACGGAGTTCCCTAGTCTCTTTTCCAGTCCTTTTGAATCTCGGGGTCGAGATTCTTTCTAAGGGGGGTAGGTTTGTAACATCCCAAATTTTTGCTTTTATTTGGAAAGAATAATTTTAAACCAATTAATTCAAATTATTTGGATTTTTCAGAAATTAAAGTTTCTGTTTAAAACTAAAAATTAATACCAACATAGGTTGGAAATATTTTTTTTAAGTTTAAAACATCTCCAGAGATTTCTCTGAATTTTTCAGGATTTTTCAAATTTTATTTGGTATTTTTTCGATTATTTTAAAGCCTCCTAGTCATTTCTGAAAATCAAAAAGTAATTAAAATCTTGAAACTCTCCTGGAGCCGACAAGTGTCGCCCATCGGGCCGTTTCACGCCGCCGGATCTATTTCCAACCGTTCGATCTCACTTACCGTTTCAATCCCGCCCTTCGCCATCGTCAGGTCGACACGTGGCGTACATCGAGCCATCCGCTTCCCCGCCCGATTCAATCCTAGCCACTTACCGCTTCGCCGCTTCTTTCTCCTCTCTGCGTGACGCGTGGCACAATCGGCACCGTTCCCTGTTGCCGTGCTTAATCTCCGTCGCTCCTTCTCACTTAATGTACCCACCGGCTCAGATTCTCTCACGGTTGTCGGATTGAATCGTGATCGTCCCCGATCACTTACCCCTTCGCCAGCAACCGGTGGTCCAGATCGCTCCTCTTTGCCACCCGTCGCGCATCCACCCGTCCTCCTCATTCTTTTCCGTTTTCTTTCTCTCGCCGACATGCGGGGCCATTGTCGAACCCGTCGTCTCCGCCGGTTCTTCCTTCCCGCACCCCGCCGCTGCCGCCATTAGTGCCGAAAACTGAAGCTTTCAATGCTTCAGTTCCTTTCCAGTTTACTTCCCCGTGCCAACTGCAGATTAAGCCCCCGCCTCCACCACGTCCGTTTCTGGCATAAAGACGCGCGTTACTCCTCTCCTCGCCGTCGCATTCATTCCCTCCGACCGTTTCAGCTCCGCGAACCCGCGCGGCGTTACAACCCTCCCGACCTATAAAACCCACACCCCGAGGTCCCTCTACCGCTGTTGCCCCTCCCTCACCTCTCTAGCGAATCACCCGAGCACCAGAGCCCTCCCTACGCCCGATTTCTTCCCCGCGGCGTCAAATACTCCGACAAGCAATTCCGGCCGCCTCAGGCTTCCTCATTTCTCGCCGCGCCTCCCGACATTCTGGTGCCAAGGCGATTCGGCGACCCCTTCCCCGAAGCTGCTGCGCCACCGGAGCTCCTCGCCGCCGTGAGGTCCCTCTCGAACCGCATCCTCCTCGCCGATCCTTCCTCCGGTCACCTCGGCCTCGCGCAAGGTACCAGTGAACTCCTGCGTCCTCCTCTTCACTTTGGTACCCTCGGCGGCCTGCGCCGCCGCGAGCGCGGCGACCCTCGGTCCCGGCGCCACCGCCGGCCGCCCGCCCCGTCAGCCGTTGGGCTGAGGTGGCAGCAGGCGTGGCCGCCAGTTGGGCGCCACGCCAGCGCCACCCGAGCGCCTCCCCGCCACCTCGCGCGTGAGCGGCCACGTCGGCAAACAACCGTGACGAGGCAGCCACGCGGCGACCACGCGTCAGCCACGTGGAAGCCACGTCAGCGCCACCCGCTCCCCGCGCACCCGCCTGCCACCTCATCTTTCCCTCGGGTCCATGGACTCGGTCCACCAGATCCGGGCCCCACCTGTCAACCTCTCCCCGAATAAATTAATCCTAGGGCTGACGTCATAATCTCAGTTTTCCTTTAGAAAGTTAATTCGGGAAAATTGCCTGCTGACGTCATAAATGATTTTCGGTTTAAAATTTAATCCAGAAAATAGTCTTTTTCTTTTATTTTGTATTTATTTGGTTTTTCTCGTTTCTTGTGTAGAATCCGATTTGTCCGACGATTTTCAAGAGCAGCTTCGGGAAGATTCCAACTCAATTCCAGAAGGCAAGTCTCCTTGACCATTTTGCTCCTACGTTTTATAAATAGTTTTTGCAAATTAATTTAAATTATTTGCATGGCTATGTTTAGTAAATTGATAATTTTAATTCTAAAATTTAGATAAGCACCCAATTTGTTATGCCTCCTTTGGAAGTTACATACCATGTACCCTTGTCAACTTAGGATAATATTTAGCTCAATAATGAGTTAGTATTACTTTTGTTGAATTTAAATTATTATCAAATGCTTAGTCTAGCTGATAAATAAAAAAACTCATATGAGAAAAATGGTTAATGAATGATTTATGATTTAATGTTTTGTTTGAAAAGTGGTAATATATGTTACCACTGTAAATTTAAAATAAAAATGAAGTTCAAGGTAAAATTTGACGAGCGTGGATGGAATGTTTGGCTGGTGCGGTTTAGCACGAAAAATGGGTTTGTGAATGATCCACCCTAGTCGTCTAAGGACCGATTCTTGTGTTTGTCCAATCTGAGTAAAACAGTACAACCACAAGTTAAAATAGGTACAACCTAGCTAATTAACCTATAATGGTTTAGTTTTTGTGTCACTATTGGAAAATGGGTATCAGGGATTTACTGATTACTCAAAGTGAGGGGTAGGGATTTACTGCACTCACATGGCGCAAGAGGGGGCTTCTGAATGTGGTGGATTTAACCCTTCAGCGGTGAAACATCAGCAGGTGATATAAAACTATACTAGAGTAGGTGAAAAGCTTTGTGATATTTTATCTGGGTCTTATGCCAAAGGAAGCATGTTGACTGTTAGGATAATATATCTCTTGTGGGTAAAGTTGTACACGCTCTGCAGAGTAATAAAACTATTCGAATAGCCGTGCCCACGGTCAAGGGCGGACAAGGAATGCATTCACATAGTAGAGATTTGACTTTGAATTTAAAAAGAAAAGGTTTTGAAAAACTAGAGAGTGGATAGAACTCTCGTGATTTTGGTCTGGTGGATGTAACCAGTTCAGGTGGTATTAAACTCCATTTTGAATCTTGGCAGAAATAGCCTAATTATCAGTGATGGTGGATGTAACCTTCACTAAGGTACTTATTAAAATTTAGATTACGAAAATTCAATGTTTAACAAAATGCTTTTAGTAATAGTATATAAATTTGAAATAAAATGCTGATTTGTGCAAAAGAGCCATATAGCCTTCCTTTGTTCAACCTTGCATCTAATGCATCTTTCCCAAGACTTGCGGAGTACTTTATGCACTCACATACTACACTTCAAATAATTCTCAGAGGAGGTTGAAGCTCAGGAAGGAGACTACGACTACTGTTCCGCTTGCGGCTGTGATGGATTCTTTCCGGAGGAATAGGTCTCGTTGCTCAAGTCAATTGCCTGTGGCAGATTGATGGGCCGTTTATCTGAATATTTTGCTTCCGCTGTTACCTTTTGTGTAATAGGTTCTATGAACCATAGTTGTAAGGCCTTGGGCCAAGACTTATGTATTTCCGTTATTATTGTAATAAAATGATGTTGGCAATGTATCATTTTGTCTGATTATCTGTGTGTACTAGCGTTGATCTGGGACTAGTACTGCAATACACAGGGGGGTCCGGGAGTTTCTACTCCAGGGTCCCACAGAAGTGGTATCAGAGCCAACTTGACTGTAGGACGAGCCCTAGGATTTGGCAAACCTTAAGGATTTATGTTTAATAAAAGTTTATGTACGAAAACTTATGTTCCTTTGCTTCTACTCTTCTTCTACTCAGTATCTTGTTCTTGTCTTCCTTTTCATTCTATAAAAATTTTACTGATCTCTCCTATTTTCAAATTTGTAGATGGCAGGTTCATCGTCGTTAGCTCCATGGGATTACCTTTCTCACGGTGAGAGCGAGGGGGCATTCGTGAGTCTTCTACGGCAGTTAATGCAGCATCTGAAGTATACACAGCAGCCCATCTTCAGAGGGCGGAACACTAGAGTTATGACTATGGATTCATGGTCCATGGAGGTGTTTATTTACGCCCAAGACGGGAAGATTGACTCGGTGGAACGTCATATTGAGCATCCTCGGACCCACTGCTCGGATGCTATCCAAGATGCAGCTCAGATGGCGATTGCAGAATTGTGTAGGAGGCATAAGGAAGAACTGCGACAGTCACCCTTCAGCTTCTTCCCGACTACGAGAGCAGGACAGATTCACCCGGAGCCTTTTCAGATTGTGGTGGATGACCCTCATCTATCTCACCTGGTGCAGCTTACTCAGGCGACTTCATCGACCTACGCCAGAGCACTACGGGAGATAGGACTTCTTCGGATGCTTCTTACTTCGAGCTACGACCACTCCGACACCCTTCGAGGATCGATGGAGAGTATCACTAACACCACGTACCTCACAAAGTAGTGTTCATGGAGAGGATCGATCCAGTGGACGAAGTCGCATTTCCCCACCTGCTAGAAAGGAGCATTAACATCAAAACCCTATTAGCAGTAATAGAAAATGAACGATTGCCTAAATGTACCCTAGAGTGTAGGCATCAGAAGAAACATTGTTCGCCATCAAAATGGTCTTCCACGACCTACACGACCGCGTCCTCCCTGTGCCTGCATTTCGGCCACACCGGTTTAGCACGTCTAGGCATCAAGCAGTAGTTATGGCCGAAGTCCTCCTTCCTTTTCAGCGGAAGGCCTTCAGTTGGTGACCCATGTTCGACTGGCCCCTCGGCATCTGTCCTGGTATGTTAGTCTAGGACGAACAAGATAGTTCTTCCTATGGTTCACTGCATGGAGTGCTCATACTATCAAGTGGGTGGGGTATGCACTTTATGGTCTGTTGAGGGGAGGCAGTGTGCTTTATGACAAACCGGGTCATGTGCTACCTTTGTATAGCTGTGCCCCAGATAGAACTGATTCTGTGGACTGAAAATCATGACATGACAGCTCCCTGCAAAGTAGGATGTGACAACACTCTATCTCGCCAACTTTTCATATCGACTAAATAGTATTGACCTCCTCGGCTTTTAGACCAAAAATAAGGGACTCTACAAAGCTGCGTTGTAGGCTCCATTTCGCACATGGCCTTTGGCCTCCGCACCACCCCCTCGCCGTCACTAGGCTCGCCACCTCTCGGTCGGGAGGACTATAGTGCCGTCCTTAGCCCTAATTGTGTGATTAAACAATGATTAATTTCCCATCATTAACTCCATTAAGTAATCACTAATGTGTGGGCCTCCCCCTTTTAATCCTGAGCCTTGTCAAATTTTTAAAAATCTATTTAAACCAGATTTTAAATTTTGGGCCACTGACCTGTGGGCCCCATCTACTATTGGCACAGTAAAAGGACCTACATGTCAGTCTTTAGGTCCACTTCCTTTAAAAAGAAAATAAATTTTAATTAAAAAGGTTATAGGCCCTACCTTCTGCCTCTGTGGCTTTTCTAAATAAAGTTAATTTAAAAATTAATTTAAAATTGTGGGCCCCACTTGTTAGAGAGAGAATTCGCTTGTCTGTTTATTTTTGGAAGTTTTCTAAAAATAAACTTTCGAAAGCTCGCTTTTCCTCGTCTTAGCTATAAATTTGATGAAACTTGTTTCTAAATTTTTTTAAATTCGAGATCTATCTAGTGGTACTAATTTTATTCAATTTGAAGTTTATTTGAATTTTCTTTGGTATTTATGTGTTATCATTTGTCTATGGTTTGTTTTTCAATGCGACCGTTCAAGTAGAGTACGAGCCCTAGATCGAAGCAACTCAAGAATATCAATACCAGCCAGCCTTTGACCCAGGCAAGTTAATATTTTGATCATATTGAACCTATATTTTATGCAACTTTATGTTCATTTATTATGCAAATGTATGTTAAAGTTTAAGGTAGTTACATGCCCACTTGTTAATGCGGTAATATTATTATGCTATCCATCACACTTGAATTACATGAATCTTGTCACCCTAAATAATAAGTGGTAACCTTACTAGCTATAAGTCGTACTTAAGTGCCATACTAATCTTGCTTAAGTACTAGGGCATTAGTTTGCCCTAATCATTATACTTTAAATATGAAAACTATTTTGGGCAGTCATTGAATGTAAATGGCTGATATTTTAGAACAATTTAGTTTATGCTTCTCAAAACCCTAAAACATGTTGTTACCACATCTGGGCGGATGGTATGACAGATGGTGTGGATGTAGCATGAGAACTTGTGAGTTGTGGTATTTACCGCTCAGATAATTGAAGGACTTATCCTGTGATGACATTTCAATATAAAACAGTGCAACTACAAATCTATAATGGTGTCAACTTAGCTAAATAGTTTGTATCCACTAGTTTGAGTTGCACTATTGGTGTGAACATGAATCGTGTCACTGGTTTTAAGTTGTCGTGTGGTGCAAGAGGGTGTTTGGGTGTGGTGGACGTAACTACCCTTTGATGAAACATTAGCGGGTGTAGCTTACACTAAAGGATACATTGTAAATGCCTTGTGATGATCTCTTTGATTAACATGTCTAAGAAAATATGTGAAATGTAGCAAGTTAATTATCTCTTGTGGGTAAAGTGTACAGTCTCTGCAGAGTATAAATTGTTCGAACAGTCATGCCCACAGTCAAGGGCAGGCATGGAAACTTATTTGAGTTAGTTTCTATTTTAAAAACTTTTGTGGGTGGAATGAAAAGTCATCAAGTGGATATAACCTTGATTTTGGCTTTTTCCTAAGTGGATGTAACCTAGTGTTGTTAATAGGATGGATGTAACCGCATTAATAAAAAAAAATTAAGCATATGTTAGATGGAACATGTAACATGTGGATGGAACCTACACCGCTATAAATATTGCACAATTTCACTCTCTTTAATAAAAATATGGTTTGGTTAAAATGCTAAGACATAGGAGTTTGTGGTTATAATAATTTAAAATATTACCATTAGCAAATAAAATAAACTGAGCCATCATTTTTAAAGCCACACACACACACACACACACACACACACACACATATATATATATATATATATATATATATATATATATATATATATGCATTGTATGTGTTGGTTCTAGGAGCACCGTTGCACGTGCTCACACTCACTCTCAAAACCCCTTCGGAGCTAGTAGGCCAAGGTCACTATGCCTTCTACGAGGATCAAGGAGCTGAAGATGGTAAAGACGGTGGAGATTAGATTAGGTTCTAGCAGCTCACCTCAGTTTGGCCAACCAAGCTGACATTTGGGTGTTTCTAATATTAATCAGGTCCTTGGTTAATATCAGTTGCACCTAGGTCTTCTAGTCGCTTGCCTGTAGCAAGATGTGCCTTCCACTACTGTTTTCACTTTTTGTGTAATGTAATCATTTGGATTGACGTCCATATTGCAAACTTGACCCGACGTAATCTATTTGAACTCTGATATGTTATCATATTAATGCACGGTATGGTTTGCATCGTGTATGAAATGATTCAGTAATGTATCTATAAGCGCTATCTACTGATCTAGAGAATAGTGCAGTAGTTTTATAGATAATTCTGAATTGACTAATCTGGGTCCGACAATCTTCTTAAAAAGACAATATTAATACGTTTGACACGAGTACCGGTGTCAAGTCCCATTTTGCCAACATTAGGCTTGTAGTAAGACTAGTGCATCAAAATGCAATAAAATCTAATATGTTTTGTGCGAAGTGACGATGAAAGAGGAAATACATTGAAGCATTTTTAGACCATGGGGGCATGCAGTATTATAGATGCATCGTCGATACATAGGCGTTGTGGCAGAGCGCGTTCTGTGAAAAAAAGTGCAACCATAGGTTGTTCCAGATCCTTGTCTGGGAAAGAAGAATTCTTTTTAAGGTTTTATATTGTTTTAGTTCATTATATTAGTTTTCTATTGTAAACTTGTCTTATATCTACCTGCGCAATTGTGCTGATCATTTGGCTCGTCTAGTTAAGAAATCGCACACCCCTACAAATTAAACTCCTTGGGATTTACATGGGGATCTATGCAGAGGCCACCTCTCGGCCTCTTAGAGTTCATCCAATTAAAAGAATAGTCATCATTACATATTACTACCATGAAAAAGTTTCAGCACGGGTTGTTATGATAGAAAAGGAGTCTTTACGCTACTACAGAAACCATTATCACAGACGGTTCAAAAACGTCATCACAGACGGTTTTCTGAACCGTCTGACTTTATGGGTCAGTGATAATCGAAGATTATCATAGACGGTTTTCAAACCGTCTGTGGAGTATATATCACAGACGGTTTGTAACTACAAATCGTCTGTGATATCTAGCATCACAGACGGTTTGTAAGAAACAATCGTCTGTGATTTATAAATATCACAGACGGTTTGTAACCACAAACCGTCTGTGATATATCATCGAAACTTTAAGGTATTCGCTACTACATATTAATTAATCCTATGCAACAGTTGATAGTATTAATGCCTCTTGAATTAACACATTCTATTTTTTGCAGTGCCACCAGCAGCAGCCGGGCAACACGTGTGGATTCTACGTTTGCCACCATATGAGACTACTCCTCGATTCCTCGAGGATCACCAATCCCAATACTAAGGTTTGTCAATATTCCCATAATTACTTCATACTTATCAAGTTATATTATATACGCACATTGATATTCCTATCGACAGGCTATGTCCATCCTGAAAACTGCATTGCAACAGCTCGACTTTGAAGGAATTCTAGGACAGTGCGCGTACTTTTTGGTGGCTAAAGTCCTACAACCAACTGGAGAGTTCTACAACCCACAATGATTTTTTTATTGCTCTTATCACTCCGGAATCAAGGTCTCGCAAAAGAAATAAATCCATAATCAACGACTTGTCAGGCTGCAATAGCAATACTTGGATGGCAATCATGCACCATCCAAGTAATGCTTATGCACTGACGAAGTTCGCGTGATTATGGATCTGCTTTTTCGCGAGACCTCATTCCGAGTGACAGAGCAATAAAAAATGCAATGTTACCATCTAAGTGCAAATGCAATGTAGATCTTTTGCAATTGTGTATTGTTAATGAATATTTTACTTCATTTCAATTAATTGATTTGCGAAATGGATGTTTTATGTATGTGAAATGAATTGAGATATGAATTGGATGTTATATGTATGTGAAATGAATTGAGATATGAATTGGATGTTATATGTTTCTGAAATGAATTGATATATGAATTGGATGTTATATGTTTCTGAAATGAATTGAGATGTGAATTGTCTGTATGTGTACATGTTGATCTGCTTGTTTCAGAGGGCATGGCTAGCATTTCCTGAGGCTAGCCAATAAATAGAAATAGATCTAGGGGTAGGAAAGAATATCACAGACGGTTTGTAACTACACATGCCCTCTGAAATAGAAATAGAAATAGAAATAGGAAAGAATATCACAGACGGTTTGGCCCGTTGCGTGGGGAGCTGTGCCATTTTAACGTACGTTACGAACGCCCTACGTGACTCGAAAAAGTTGACCTTAGTCATTCGGAAGGAAAGAAAGAGTACAAATATAAGTATGTATGGAGAAAATGTACTTACCTATCGATGAGTTGGCCGACAACTGTGTAGTCGGTTTTATTCTTACTTAGGGAATCAAGGTATATTACCTTGTTCCATTTTGGTATAATTACTATTAAAATCCAATGAAACTCCTGATTATAGGGCATCAGTACATATTCCTTCGCGGTAAGCAGCGGTGATCTTTGTAATGTACCTCTCGACGACCCAGATTCTCGTTGATGGTAAACCGGCGACCAAGTGTGGGTCCAAGAAACCAACCGATGATTTGGATTTTCTAACTTCAGTCACCATGTGTCTATATATATACACACGAAAGCAACAAATTATAGATGACATTTATCGGTATGACATGAATAGAGACTGTGATTGTACACACTTACAGCGTCCAGCATCGAACGAGTAAGGCGTCGAGAGCGTTGAGCGTGAAAAGATCAAATAAATCATCGAAGGTCACCACGAAGACACCATCTTGAAATTCGTGCTGGAAATGATCATTCCTGAATTTGACAGTGAGACCTGTGCATCGTTCTTTCTCTGGCTTATTGGATCGTTTCATATACCAATCATGTAATGTCCTGCAACTCACCGATAGGAATGGGAGGCGCTTCACCAGGTCGACCATCGGCTCGCCAAGCACGAATGTGCGGACCAATGGCAGGTACAGGATATCATCATCGGTCTTCTTTACTTTGCCCTTGCTGCCTCAGTTGTACTTGCTACCTCGGCTGTAGGTCGACTGTAAAGGTAGCACCGGTGGAAGTTGTTGCACTATGAATAGCTCCCGTGGACTCATCACCGGTACAGGTAGCGGTGGTGGAGGTAGACCTTGTGGAGATAGCACTAGTGCAAGTCGCTATGGTTCGTCTTGCTCTTGGGAACCTGCCACCGATGAAGAAGCCTCCAGGCAACTTTTGGGCCACTGGATGAAGGTTCTAATGGCTTGCCCTAGAGTCACGATCTCATCGTTGGGGGGCTTCGGTAGCGAGACGACATCGAAATTGGCATGCACACCATCCACAGACACTTTTCCGAAGCCTGGAGCTAAAGGTGCACGGTGCACCAAGGCCCCTTCACCGGACGGATATGCCAGGCCCCAAGCAGCGCACAAGGCAACAGAGGCATATCTCACTTAGAGCTTGCACTTCATAGCTTGCAAGATGTCGTCCACAGGAAATCTGCTCTTGCATTCCGTCGTAGGATTGGACGCGCAGCTACTCCGACAGTTGGGGGGGCTGGCTAGCACAGGAGCGGCGGCGGCCTGCTGATTTTCTTCTGTTTGTCTTCGCACCTCATCTCTAACGTAATCAGCAAGCTCCTCTCTAAGAGATGCCTTGATCTCCTCTCGTAGACGTACGTCACACTCGGCTTTGTTTCTCTTCCTACTCCGATACAATTCGGGGTTATCTGAGAAATCTTGATTCCAACGAACATAAAACCCAAGGCCTCTCGTACGACCCGGGTGCTCCTTGTTTCCCAGTGCTGCGGAGAGTATATCTTTCTCCTAATTGTTGGAATGATCCCCGGCGATTCGACACTCGGTGCATCCTGCAAGAGACCGACATGTCATTTAGTTTTCAAGGAAGTAGTGGAGTAATTACAAGCTACGTAGTTCGATATCTTACCAAGCGTTGGGACACTTCCTGGTCTGCAGGGTTCCAGAAGGAGATGTCCCCCGTCGACATGGTAGATGACCTCGCTCTAATCCAATTTCGAGCGTGCTCATCCGGGATCGTGGCAAATGGCGAGGCGGTGTTCCGCAGGATTGCCTGTTCGTCCTCCCGCCTCCATCTGCGGATTTTACCCGCATACCCACCGTGCCGAGTCCGTGGGGATGTGTGTTTTTGCCCGAGGGCCTTGTGCGCGCGCTTGCACTTCGAAAGCTTCGGTCGTCTTCATCGCCTTAAACTCGTCCCATTGTAGTTCCGGAATGGATACCGTGAAAGGCGTTAGATCCTTCGCACATAGTCCTTGACAAGCACGCTCTTGAAGTTCTTCCATACTTTGCGCGCCGCCAGCGCATGTCGCTGTTGCGGAGTCGTGGTGTTCTTACGGGATCTCGAGCGATGCTAAAATCTTTGTCAGCAGCTCACGTTTCTGAGTCTCACTCACGCTCTTCCACGAATCGATTGTGATCTCAATTCGTTCTCGTGCAACTATTCTGATCGTGCTTCGAAATGCCCTTGCTGCTTTGTTAGGAAGGAGAGGGGTCCCAGATCTATCGACCTCTGTGATGGTAAATCGGCCCTCGGGCTTTTTCGATAGTCCTCTTGCTTTGCGTGTTGATTTTGGAGCGGACGCTTCCGGCGATGATGTTGAAGAATACGCGGATGACATGTTGGCCTTCTCATATATACGTAAATAGTGCGGTATAAGCACATACTTAAATTTAATTCCAATATATGTAAGATTTAACAAGCAACATATATATGCATATACATATGCATATGCATAACAGTAAGATTTAACAACAATAAGTTCATTAGCAACATATATATACATATACATATGCATAAAGTAAGATTTAACAACAATAAGATCTTAAGCATATGCATATACAAGTAAGATTTAACAAGCAACATATATATATATATATATATATATATATGCATATGCATATGCATATGCATAACAGTAAGATTTAACAACAATAAGATCTTAAGCATATGCATATACAAGTAAGATTTAACAAGCAACACATATACATATACATATACATATACATATACATATACATATACATATACATATACATATACATATACATATACATATACATATACATATACATATACATATACATATACATATACATATGCATAACAGTAAGATTTAACAACAATAAGATCTTAAGCATATGCATATACAAGTAAGATTTAACAAGCAACATATATATATATACATATGCATATGCATAACAGTAAGATTTAACAACAATAAGTTCATTAGCAACATATATATACATATACATATGCATAACAGTAAGATTTAACAAGCAACATATATATACATATACATATGTAAATGCACAATAAAAGAAACTAATAGAAGGAGAAGGAGGCGACTGCCTGGGACGGCGACGGGCTCGGGGGCTCGACGGAGGCGGCCGACGACGGGCTCGGGGGGACGGAGGCGGCCGGTAACGGGCTCGAGGGGACGGAGGCGGCCGGCGACGGGCCCGAAGGAGGAGGAGGGCGACCGGCTCCGGGGACGGTGACGGGCTCGGGGCCGAGGCGGCCGGCGACGGCTCGAGGGACGGCGGCGGCGACGGCTCGGGATCGGGAGATCCGTGACTAAGTGCGTGATAATAAGCGGCGCATGTCGCGCAAAACCCTAGCGGGGTTTTATATGTAGGCTTATTACGAGCGGTTCTAATAATAGAACCATCGTGATAATAAATATCGCGAGCAGTTACGAGATAAGAACCGCTCGTGATATCTATGTTATCACGAGCGGTTCTTATCTCGGAACCATCGTGATATAATAGATATCACTGACGGTTACGAGTTTAGAACCGTCTGTGTTATTTAGTATCACGCAGCGATTACGAGTTTAGAACTCATCGTGATAGTAATCACGACGGTCTTAAACTTACAACCGTCTGTAATAAGCTTTTGCCCGGTGTAGTTAATAATCGCACCAACCAAAGATTTGATAAGCCTTTGCCCAACTGTAGTTATTTCTTTACAACAACCCAAGTATATTTCTTTACAATGCCCAATGAACATAGAGATACATTTGTATTTGTATGACTCATTCTCAAAATTCACATATACATAAATGCATATATCACATATTTTCACTTATACATAAATGCAAATTCACTAATATATCACACACATGCATGCATTGTTATATACATAATTGCCAATTCACATATACATCCCATACGTGCATTGTTAAATTGCCAATTCACATATACATCCCATACGTGCATTGTTATATACATTAATGCAAATGCCCACATATATGTCGCTATTCTCAGTCCACTTGCTTATTTCCTTTAAAAATTAACCCTTCATGATGATCAATTCGTACGTAACTAGTTTCGTCACGTTGTTCGTCGTCGACCCTTATGCCATTTCCAAAAGGAGGTAACTCGTCAAATTGATTGTATTCTTCCTCGTCCACTACATTCTCTACTCCGACAATTCTCCTTTTTCCATGAAGAACTACATGGCGCTTCTTATTTGCCGGGTCGGTTACATAGAAAATTTGAACAACTTGGTTGGCGAGTACGAATGGTTCGTCTTTGTACCCGACACGTTGGAGGTCCACGGTAGTAACACCGTACTTGTCAACCTTCACCTGTGGGAGATGCACCCAACGACAGCGAAATAAGGGGATCTTGAAAACCACGTAGTCGAGCTCTCAAATCTCTTCTATGAACCCATAGTACGAGTTTCTCACCCCATCTGTACTGAATGCATCTATGCGGACACCGCTATTCTGGTTAGTGCTCTGTACATCCTGAGCCTGTGTGTAGAATGTGTACCCATTTATGTCATATCCTTGCCATGTCACAACTGTAAATGTTGGCCCTTTTGCCAACCATATCAGCATCTCACTTGACGAGCTCCTAGTGATTTGCTCCTTTAACCATTGGTTCAACCGACTGTTGTGTTGTCTCATGATCCAAACATCCGGCCGCTTCGGATTCTGTTGCCGAAGCACATCCTTGTGCTGGTCGATATAAGGGGCCACTTCAGTCATGTGTTGCAAGACCGTGAAATGCGCTTGCGCATGCGCGTCCATATCTAGAGTGATTGCTTTTCTTCCTATAGTTTCGATACCCTTGAGCCTCCCCTCATGACGAGATTGAGGAACACCTATCGGTTGAATCTGAGCCATATAATAGACACAAAACTCAACGACCTCTTCACTTGTATAACCTTCGACGATACTGCCCTCCGGCCGAGATCGATTCCGTACATAGGATTTGAGAATTCCCATGAACCTCTCAAACGGGTACATGCTACGTAGGAATACGGGCCCACACATTTTTATCTTCCACACAACGTGAACAATGAGATGGACCATGATATCAAAAAATAAAGGAGGAAAATACATCTCAAGATGACATAGAGTCATCACCACCTCGTCCTACAGAGCATCTAGTCTTTCGGGATCGATGACCTTCTGAGCAATTGTGTTAAAGAAATAACATAGCCTCATGATTGTCTCTCGGACTTTGATCGGCAAAATATTCTGAATTGCAATAGAGAGCATCTGTGTCATCAGCACATGACAATCATGAGACTTCATTCCATTTAACTTCAAATCTTGCATCGAAACAAGTTTCTTCACATTGCCGGAGTAACCAGACGGAACTTTGACACCATGCAAGCACGAGCACGATTCTTTTCTCGGCCTTGGGACAGAGTGTAACACGCAGGGGGAAGGTACGTTCGTCCATTATCTGTTGTTCTCGGTGCTAACTCACGCCTGATGTCCATATCAGCCAAGTCAAGTCGTGCGTTGACGCCGTCCTTTGTTTTATCACGAATATTCAGTAAGAGACCAATCAAGCTATCACACACATTCTTTTCTACGTGCATGACATCGATGCAGTGTCGAACATCTAGGTACTCCCAATAAGGTAAGTCCCAAAATATAGATCTCTTCTTCCAGATGTTCTTCTCACGACCCCTCAATTTACGTCCCTTTCCGAGGACAACATCTTAATCCTTAACCATATTATAAGCCTATTTTCCGCTTAAATGCCTTGGAGCTGAACCGTCCTCCTTCTCTCCGTCAAATTGTTTCTTCATCTTGCGGTATGGGTGAGCCCTCAGAAGGAATCGGCGGTGACGCATGTACACAGTTTTGCGTGAGTGTTTCAGCCACACACTCTCGGTACCATCTAAGCTTTGGCACCTTTTGTACTCTGGTCCGACAAGTTAGCAAGGGCAGGATAATCATTTATGGTGCAGAACAATAAGGAGCGCAAAGTGAAGTTCTCTCGTTTGTATGCATCCCATGCCTGCATGCCCTTCGTCCCACAAGTACTTTTAGATCTTCAACCAACGGCGCTAGGTATACATCAATATCATTCCCGTGTTGCTTTGGCCCTTGGATAAGTATCGACAAAGAAAATATACTTTCGCTTTATACACAACCAAGGAGGAAGGTTATAGATGCAAAGAGTCACAGCCAAGTGCTATGTCATTTGCTCATGCTCTTGAAAGGATTCATTCCATCTGTACTCAATCCAAACCTTATATTCCTCGGTTCTGCACCGAATTCTGCAAAGCACCTATCGATGTTTCTCCACTGGGTGGAATCAGCAATGTGTCTCAGCATTTCATCCTTCTTGCGCTCCTCCGAGTGCCATCGCAGCAGTTTTGCCTCCTTTGGATTCGCAAATAACCGCTTCAAACGGGGAATTATAGGAAGATACCATGCCACCTTTCCAGGAGGTCCTCTCTTCACCTCTGTTCCCTTGCCATCATCATATGATTGATTGTTACGTTTGTATCGGGATGCGTTGCACGCCGGACAGACATACATGTTTGCATACTCTTTACAGTAGAGGATACAGTCGTTCGGACATGCATGTATTCTTTCTACTTCCATTCCCAGTGGACAAAGAACCTTCTTGGCTTTATACGTGGTTTTAGGCAACTCATTTCCCTCCGGAAGCATGTCCGCTAAAAGACCTAGCAGCGTCGTGAAACTCTTGTCGGACCAACCGTTGCTTGCCTTCAATTTCAACAGTTCAAGCACAGCTAACAACTTCGTGTACTTTGACCTGCAGCACGTGAACAAAGGTTTCTCTGAGTCCTCCATCAAGCCTCGGAATTTAATATACTCTCTCTCATCATAGTTCTCTTCTACATCACGAAGCATCTGATCCAGATTGTCATCGTGCAGCCTATCCGAATCCGAATTACCACAATCATCATCCGGCAGCATATCATTGACTTCACCGACGATGTCATCCGGCGACATATCATTGACTTCGCCATGGTGGTCCAACACGTATACCCCTTTTGAAACCCCTCCGAATCAAGTGCGCTCAATCGCTCTCGATTCTTAAACATCTTTAAATTCTCGATCGATTGCATAGACAATACATATATTCCACCCTTATTCAACATATCCTCCTCGCAGCTCTTGTAAAAGGCACACGCCATTAATGTACTCTTCACTCACACGGTTTGCGGTATACATCCAGCTTCGGTCCTATATTATGCACATATATATAAAACAACTTAGTATTAAAATTAATTTAATTAATTATTACTACATATATACCACATGCATTGAGGCTAGCTACATCTAAATTAGCTAGATCTTCAAAGTATATATATAATGATTCACGAAAATTAATTAGCTAGCTAGATCAAACTTATTTTGATATGCAACCAAAAACAAATTTCATTACTAACCATATCTAGGGCATCCACACGAACTCAATGGATCTCCTGCCAAATAAGTATCCTTCCACCCAAAAATGGCCTGAAAGCCTTGCCGCCTCCAGTGCAAAGACCGCTAGATCGGATCAAAATGAAGACAGATGCGATGCGAGCGGCGCAATAAATACATAGCGACATTATCACGAGCGGTTTTAAACAAAACCCGTGCGTGATAGTCAATTATCACAGACGGTTTTGTAGTAAAACCGTGCGTGATATCACTGACGATTTTACTACAAAACCGCTGCGTGATAATTACTATCACAGACGGGTTTTGTTTAAAAACCATCTGTGATATTTCCGATTATCACTGACTGTTCTTAATAATGAACCGTCTGTAATAAGGAAATATCACAGACGGTTCATTGGTAAGAACGGTTTGTGATATTCGTTTTCTCCGAAGCCATCAACACAGACGGTGTCCAAATAAAAACCGTCTGTGTTAATATCGATCACAGACGGTTTTGTCAAACCGTCTGTGATTTGGCGTCTAGTATTAGGCTTTCTGTAGTAGTGTTATTTCTTAATGCACACAGGATTACAAATGGTACATAGAGTATGGGGGTTCGGAATAGCGATGACTTCGACGACGATTGAAATTTCACCATGGTGATCGATTTTTTATCAGAATCGAGTTGGCTTATTGAACATAATTAAATCTAAAAAATTAAAAATAAAAATAGTATGCTAACGTATCACAGACAATACAAAGAAATATGGGGAAAAATAAAACACAAAAAAAACAGAAACAAACAAGATAGTGAACAGTAACCCAAAAGCTAACATATAAAATCCAACACTGAACGCTGCCGCTCCATGCCAAGTTGAGCGCGGCATATATGAGTCCAAAACAAACTAGAAAACGAGTAATTACATACTCTCGTGAGAGTTACGTAATGAATTGAACCTATGTCGGACTTACATATACAGTTTATATCACACGAACATTTATGCATTGAATTAAACGGCATGCATCTATATACGGGAACATTTATATGCGCAGATATAGCAAATCAATGGCCTACGCCGGGGCTCGGCACGGACCCCAGAACCTGCGCCACCCCCCAACGCTTGGCGACGGCAACCTCTGGCTTGCCGGCCGGCTTCGGCGGTGGCATCGACGGCGCCATAAGAGCTACTCCTTGTAGCGAATCTTGAGAGGACGGAGTAGTCGCAGTGCCAGCGATAGGGCTAGGAGTACTCTCCTTGGCATATGCATGCACTTGTGCTTGATCATTTGGCATCATCCTAGCGTGTAGCATGGACGGTGATGATGCCAAGAGGAGCATGAAAAGGATCGCAATTGTGCGCGAGGAACCCATGAGAATTGAGAAGTCGATCTGCAAGTGAGTTGTGGTGGCAAGAGAGTTGTGAGTACTTGTGAGAGAGAGAACAGTTTTGTGTGTGTTTTCGCAATGAGAATGTGAGCGAATTGGGCGTGTATTTATAGGCGAGGAGGAAGGTAGCAAGCAAGCTCGTGCACGCATGTATGGAGGTGATTAGTTTGTGGCCAAGTCAAATTAGTGTGGCGTACATGCACATCACTATCACCCTTTGGTTGAGCTTGCAAGCACAGATGCAACCTTCTCCCTCTCAGAGAGCAGGTGGTGTACTGTGCACGCCACGTGGAGCGCTGTTACTCCAACTCTTCGTTTCGTTCTGCATCGTTCAAAGAATTTGACGAGAGAAATAATGTTGCCTTAGGCGGCTGGAGGCCATGATAACGTGCAGCGTGGATGCTTCATCCTTTTGTTTGCATGTTTAGTACTATAGCATATGTTTCAAATTTGATCATAAATATCTGTTTTTACAAATTTAGCTCCATTTTTAAGCTTGACAGTCGTGATAGATGACATATATCTCCTGCCGCACTGCCCTAGCTCGGTAGAAAGATGTGACCGCGAGAGGGCACCTGAGCTTGGCACGACAAAGAGGCACGCGGTGGGCCTCACTAGCCTATCATTCTATCGCGGCTTGATTAGCAACGCCTGCGAGCAGCCCAGGCTCGGTGGGTCACCGACCGTGACACGATAGGCTCCTTAGCAGTAGCACTAGAAGTATTATTACCTTCATATATGTTACTTTGTAGAACTAGGAAACAATTGGAATTTTCGTCAGATTTGGTAGTGTTTTGAATCATAATTACAAAAATAGCTGTATGAAAATGGCATTTGCAAAAATAACGTTTTCATCGTCTGATGGCTGGGTGGCAGCAATGGAGGGATGACGCGTGGTCCCTGCCGTCCCATAGGCGGACGGCAGGTGGTCTGCCGTCCAATGGTGGACGGTAGGCCACCTACTGTCCGTCCATAGGACGGCAGGGGTCATGTGTCACCCTCCACTGGACGGCAGGCTGCCTGCCACCCCACCATCAGATGGTAGGGGGCCTGCCGCCCCATGAGGAGATGGCAGGTGATTAGGCCGACTAATTAGCTGGCCAAATCACATGCCATTGTTTTAAATTTTTGTTTAAATTTTATATGAATTTTTTAATATAGCAAATGAGTTCAAAAAATTACAAATATTTATGTGCAGCCTCCTGACATAACGTAGTTTATCGTGTAATGTTTTCGTAATTTTTTCCACTGTGAATATTGCTCAAAAATCCGTACGATTTTGATATTCGTAGGAGTTGTTACATATAGCAAACGAGCTCCATAAATTACGAAATTTTATGCAAAGCCACATAACACACTCATAGTAATTGTATAATTGTTTTGGGAATTTTATGAACTCCAAATTTGCCATATTAATTTATATTAATTTAATCATAAAATTATCTATATGATTAAATTAACATGAATTAATGTGCCAAATTAACATGAAATTCCCAAAAAATTTGCACAATTACTATGAGTGAGTTGAGAGCTTTACATAAAATTTTGTAACTGTTGGGGCTCGTTTACTATATATAACAGCTCCTATAAATATCAAAATTATATGAATTTTTGAGCAATATTCACAATAGATAAAATTATAGAAAAATTACACAGCCAATTATGTTGTGTTGGAAGGTTGTAAATAAATTTTTATAATTTTTTGAGCTTATTTTCTTTATTAAATAATTTATACAATTGTTACATAAAATTAAAAAAAGACACGTGATTAAGCCGACTAATTAGCCAGCCTAAACACCTGTCGTCTGGCCACCAGGCGGCAGGCGCCTGATGTCTGGCCACGGGGCGGTAGGCGGCCTACCGTCTGGTGGGCGGATGGCAGGCGCCACAGTTCGCCCCCACGTATTGCTGCCTATCCATCGAACGGCAGAACCACTATTTTTACCAATACACTTTGTATACTGCTAGTTTTATAATTACAGTATCAAACAGTGCTAAATGTGGTGAAAACTCGAAACATGCACATCACTATCACACTTTGGTTGAGCTTGCAAGCACAAATACATCCTTCTCCCACTTAGAGAGCAGGTGGTACTGTGCACGCCACGTGGAGCACTGTTACTTCAACTCTTCATTTCGTTCTGCATCGTTCGAAGAATTTGATGAGAGAAATAATGTTGCCTTAGGCGGCTGGAGGCCATGATAACGTGCCGCGTGGATGCTTCATCCTTTTGTTTGCATGTTTGGTACTATAGTATATTTTTTACAAATTTAATCATTTGATATCTGTTTTTACAAATTTAACTCTTTTTCCAACCGTGACGTGACAGACTCCTTAGCAGTAGCACTAGCAGTATTATTACCTTCATATATGTTACTTTGTAGAACTAGAAACAATGGCATATGTAGAACATTGCACTAGTAAGCAACAGTGGAAGGAAAGAAACAGTAGTAGAGATGGTGAGATCGATGGACATTTGTATCATTGCTACGTACTCTCTACCTCAAGATGCTCTGTACAATGGCTTCTAGCTAAGGCCTAGGGTTGCGTAGGGGTTTGTCCAGGGGCTCGAATCATGTGGTCTATCTCGCACCTGAACAGTACACAGGACGGGTCGCAAAAAACAACTAGCTAGTAGCATACAGCCGAACTCGATGGCTACGGGCTACAGCCCTAGGCAGTACCCGTTGAGGACCGACAAGAAACACATCAAATACGTCTGATGTTTGCAAGTCCTTTCGGAATGAATAAGGTGGCTCCACGGCAGTAATCTCCAAATGGACTTGAATACACAGGGCACCATCACAGCTGCATCATCAGCTAGCATTATGTCACTCATGGGCAAAAATTATCAGTATTCTACAAACTTTGGAGCCATTGGAACTTGGAAGTAGCCAGTCCTGTTTTTTTTATGGCTTTCGCTTTTAGTTTCTTTTAGAGCTAAAATAAATAAAACCATTTCTCTAAACTCTTATCGAAACCACTTCTTTAAACAGCTTTTTATGGGCAAAACTATGTACACTATCCGTGTCGACGTCTCTGCCGTCTGCAACCTCTTAAAATCGTAGACAAAAAATATCAATTGCAGTCAAAAACTAAAAGCTACAATCCAAAAGAATAGGACAAAAAAATCTATCTATTATCTTATTAAAGTAAAAAAACAAAGTCACTATATCCGCTCTCGAGTGTAGAAATTATCACGTTAGACGATGGAAAAACAAAAAAAAACCATATTATCGAACATAGTAGGTCTATATTATAATAGTTCATTCGTAGCTTTTTATTTTTAAAAGCACCAGAATTAGTTTCGCATATCTGGATGCAAACTTACGGAATCTTGAATTTGGTATCAACTGCCATGTACTCAGGAAAAGCAACATGACTTCCACCGCAAGCGACTCAAACTCTACTCAATGTTGCAACAAGTTGCTAGCTACAAGAAGGCTTTTCCCCACGTCCAGTCACGGCCAGCGACCTGTCGAACCTAGGCTTCTTGACAGGCGCTGTCGAGCATAGTAGCGTGGAAGTCGGTGAAACCCACTGCTTACCGCACAGTTCGCTACCGTGCTGAGCTCGGGCGCCCTCCCACAGTTACCTCTCTGCTGAGCGCTAGGGTAGCATTGCAGGAGACGCATATCACTCACTACTAGAAAATGGATTATCCCTCATGGTTCAAAACCGTCAGGATAATACCAAAAACTATTAGGTTAAATATCCCTGACAGGTTCCCGTCAGGCAAAACCCCTCAGGGCTGGCTGGTTAGGGAATTTAAATTTGGCTGACGGTTACCCGTCAGGGAAATTTAACCTGACGGTTTTACCCGTCAGGGAAATTTACCCTGACGGTTTTACCCAAACCGTCAGAAAAATTCATTAACCTGACGGTACTAACCGATAGTCAGGAAAATCCGTTTTGCTGATGGTTCAGTCACCGTCAGAAAAATGAATTAACCTGACGGTACTAACCGACAGTCAGAAAAATCAATTTTGCTGACGGTTCAGTAACCGTCGATATAATAGCCTGCCCCGCAACAAAAAGGATTTTACGAGGGGCTCATTGTCACAAGAAAATGGATTTCATTGACTGTTTGTGTTACCGTCAGGAAAATGCATTTCATTGACGGTTTGAACCGTCAACAAAATTGGCAGAAACTACAAACAAAATCAGGCTGGCAGAACAAATTCATTCAGCTACAAGCATACCAATTCCAAAAGACATGTACAATGGCAGCATGGTAGCATGCAAGAACTACAAGAGATCAGATTGAATCCAGATTGATAGTTACAATGGTAGCATTCAAAAGACATCTACAATGGCAGCATGGTAGCATCTAGACTGATAGTTCAGATTGAAGTACCACATACAAGTCTCAAGTATCTAATTACATTGAAGTTTAGCTAGTCAAAAGAACTACAAGAGATCACTGAAAATCACATGGTAGCATGGTTGTCGCCATCAATGTCGCCACTACAATTGTCCATGTCGTTACCATCGACAGCACCGTCATCCGGTTGTGAGCCCACATGAGAGGATCCAGTCCCAAGTCCAGTCCCACAGGCCCTTGCTGCAAGGTGAAAACATCATGTCAGAAGGAAACAGAATATCATGTCTTGTACAACATGCACAATAGCTAGTTTTCAACATAAAATTGTGCAAAGAAAAAAGGATGTAGTGTTCTTATTAATTCAACATAAAATTGTGCAAAGAAGGTAGCTGTACAACAAGCACAGTAGCTAGTTTTCAAAATACCATAGCAACAAAAAAAGGATCTAAGTGTTCTTGTTAATGCAACGTAAAATTGTGCAAAGAAGGTAGCTATACTTTTGCTAGCTGCAGGTTGGCATATACTCAAGATTAGTTTAGCCTCATAAACAACTCACAAGTATGGGTGTACCAACTAGTAGAAAAGTCATTTGCCACCTTACCATCAACTCTAAGTAAATGAGATTCAGGTTATGCCCATATTTAGAACATTCAACATGAGTCCACTTGCTCACTGCTGTATTGCTTGTTGACAGTCTGACACACCAAAAAAGATTAGTTGCATAGTACAATGGTCCTCCGTATGACAAAAGTGACAGATGGAAGTTAAACTCTAGAACAAGGCAAAATAATAGTTCATAGGAAATATTGTTTGTACACAAAGCAATAATTGTAGGTATTAAACGGTATTACCTGTGCTTGTGTAGGTGTTCCACGGCGTAGCATCTCTGGTGGTGGTTGTTCACCCATCTTCTCAAAAAGCATCTACAGTTAAAAAGTACCATTTGAAGTTGAACTATATAATCTGTACTAACCATGCAATGCAAGCAAAGACATGCACAATCTGTACTAACATGGCAATGAGAATTTTATTTCTAAATGCATAGCAAAGTTATGCTGCATGCATATTTATTGTTGACTAATCATTTAACACTACAATTCATGTCAGAAGAAAACAGAAGGCATTCAAAATATACAACACAACAAACATCAGTTTGCAGCCTGAGCTACTTGTCCAAGGTGTTGCTAACTCTGTATTGCAAGGAGCTAAAAGATCTTATACTGTAAATTACACCACAGAGGAAAGCTTTTGTGTCACATTCAAGTGGCTGACTGAAACATATATTTCCTAAAAGATTAGAACAAAACACCCAGGGAACTAGATCTAGATGAACTACCCACTGCAAGCAGATCCATAGTGAGATGGCTCCTTTTGCTCACATTGTAATTTGTTCAGGTGAGAAGGTGAGAATCTGGGTCTATATTTTATAACCAAAAGAAAATATGAGAAAAGTGTAGTGCTTTATTGCTGTGTACAAACTGTGCAACATACTGACAGCAGCACCCTTTGTATCATCTTTGTAAAGTGGAAGCTCACTAGCTTAGTCGCTTAAAATAACAAAAAAATGCTGGGCAATCAGATGCTAGGAGGTTTGGGCAGCCCTGGCACGCTGTCTCATGCTTATGTACAGCATCCTCCAGACATACCAGATAGCAAGTTGAAATCATGATGGTGACCTGACCTGTGACGGATCATCCCTAAATTCTGTACTGGACAAAGCAAAAATTATTTATTCAAAGTGTTCATATGCTACAAGCTGAGCCAGATAAAGTCCAAATGGATCTTTATTCGTAGTGATATAATCTCTCGAGAAAAATTGGATACATGCATCAATATTTGATGACTTATATGACAAAATTTACTAAGTATTTTTAAAAGCACCTATTGAATCTGGTATATACAAGCATGGTTATCATAATATCAGAGGCTCAATAAAAAAATTGAAATTACAGACTCCAGAATGTAGTTCACTGTTCAATGCATGGCGTTGTTATAGATGCTAAGTTCAGAAAGAATACTAGAGTTATAAAAAATAGATATTTTTAAATTATTTTTTTAAAAAAATTACACTACAATGCCAAACATACAAACAATTCTCTTCCTTGGTGCATCCGAGCAAAGTCTCTCATGTCCCATCGCCACGTTAAAGTCCAACTCATGCATGAACTTCTACTTTTGGGCATAAGAAGTGTATCATGACACGTAGTAAAAGTTGGTATAAGATGCCGTAAAAAGCTATGCACCGTTCGGTTCTATACTTAGTCACCTATTCACAATAAAAAAATAAAGTAAATCTCTTATATTAGTGTAGTAAAACAGTATATTTCATGCAGCAAAATAAAATTCTAATTTTGGCCAGTTTTATTCTACATATATGTCACCCGTCTGTGCTCAGAAAAGTGTAATAAATCTCCTATAGTTGTGCAGTAAAATAGCGTATTTCGTGCAATAAACGACTTTCGCAGTAGTAAAATATATTCAAAATAGATATTATTTTGTTAGGATCGTAATTTCAAACAAAATGGTATAAACGGATCGTAGACTAGATGTTCGGTTAAAGAGATATTGTAATTCTAAGTTTACACATAAAAGAAAAAAAACATAAAGTGCAGTAACCATCCTGGTGGTAACACATAATTACTACACATGATATAAGCTTTTAGGTCTAACTTTACTAGTAAAATGGGATCGCGTGGCTCCAGTTACAGCCGCAGAATAGTGTATCATGTGTGTGTGTGTGTGTATATATATATATGTACACACATATATGTATATACATGCACATATAAGATACTCTAAAGTGAGTTTCATAAAAAAAATTCATCAAAATCCACTTTTTATAGTATGATTTGTGTATATATTTATTTTATCTATAAAAAGGGGTATATAACAAAAATAAAGGGTTCTGATGAAAAATGTTCAACCAAGTTGCATTAAAATATCTTAGAATTTGTATTTAAGTATACCAAAAATGATAAAAGGGTATAAAATATTTGTTTAATAGTATATTAGAAGTGAGAGTATGTACCCCTGGAAGTACAGAAAAGGCTTCATACGCACACATATACATACACATGTGTGTGTGTGTCTATATTTGTACATATATATATGTGTGTGTACACACACGTGCGTGGATGTGTTATTCTGTGCCTGAGCAGAATAAGTTATTCTATGCTCTAGCCGTAATGGGAGTCACGCGACCCTAATCTTCCACCACCAGGCGGTCCCTGTGCAACCACTAGTAAAACCTCATGACCCTAATCTTCCACCACCCCCTTCCCGCCATTTCACCATGGCTACCCCTTCCACCGTGTCAGCCTCCCTACCCACCATCTTCAATAGTGCCACACAACGGCGCTCGCTGAATCGACAATAAAATTGCATGAGGCCGTTCACCATGAAAGAGCAGGTGCCAACCCCATTAGCAATAATTGATCACCATCACCCTTGTCGTGTAGTCTTGCTATCACCGTATGTCCGTTGTCTCCTGTATCGTCACCAATACTATCTTATGGTGGCAGTAAAAATGAAAATCACATTTACGACTAGATACAAACCATGTTACGGCCAGATAAATGCACTTTTACTGTACTGAACAATTTATTAGACTCGTTGTTAGAGTTTAGTGCCATAACTAGCCGTAGCGCATGATGGCCATGTGATAGCACCAATAAAAATGGATAGCACATTTACCTCTATATACGTTTCAACTTACAACCACATGAAAAAAGGAACAGCTATGTGATGGGGACAGTAAAAATGAATATCACATTTACATCCAGATACATTCCAATTTACAACCAAATGAAAAAATGGAACCACCATGTGATGGTGGTAGTAAAACTAGATACCACATATACATCAAAATACATTTATGGCTAGATAAAAAATGTAACATGCCAAAATTCTATTTACCAAATTAAATTATGTTCAAATCATCATTTTTTGCATTTTGGTGAATTTGAAAAAAAAACAACATTTATTAAAAGGTTTTTCTATTTTTTTAGTAGATAAAAATGAATTTCTAAAATTAATTAAAACATTACAAGTGGCTAGAAATAATTTAATTAGGCTCTAAATAATTCATAATTTTTGGAGGTATTTTGATAATTTTAAAAATTCAAACTTAATTTTCTATAATTAAATCAATTAGAAAATGAATTCAAATCCAATTCTGTCAGTGGGCCAAATTCTCATGCCTTGGCTTGGCCCATCACTTTTTGGCCCAGTCCCCAGCCCGTTGCCATCCTCTGGTGGAAAGTTGTTTTCTTCACTCCAATTTCCCTCTTTTCTAGCGTGAAAGTGCATTCCTCCATTTTCGCCTTCTTTCTTCCCTCTCCTCTCTGTGTCGCTAACCGGTGGACCCAGGGTGCACTCGTTAGTACCCTTTGTCCACCTCTCACTGCCTCGACATAGGCGCCATGATGGGAAGCTCAAGTACTATGCCCGACGTCGCCACTACAAAAGCACATCACCTTGAGCGCCCCAATCGTAGCTCAGGTTTGTCCTGTCTATGTCGTTTTGCCATTTGCAAGGAGGAGATGCATCGAATGCCATGATAGAGAATCTCTCTACTTGTCCACGATATCTCGAGGAAGATAGCACCCCTATCTCCATCAAAGCCCTATGTAAACCTCTAGTAGTGTTTTCCTTCCCTCTTCTAAGGGTATCTCCAATGGTCCTAGTCAAGTGCTATCTATAAGGATTCCACATCATCTATAGAGTACACACTAAAAGCTAGCATTTCAAAGGACTATCTATAAGGATAGCTATTTGATACTTACATGCACACACAGTCATTTATAGAGGTTACCTCGTTTTGCGTTATAGACTAGAGACGAAATAGTAGCTAGCTGTTTGTATTTTGCATACTCTCTTTCCTCCACATAGGATATATGCTGATGTGTACATACAAATAGCTAGCTGACTCAGCACCATTGGAGATGCCCTAAGCACAACATATCCATTTTGACCTCTGGCAATGCTTTTCTCCCACCTGAGTCATTAGAATGTTGCAGCATCTTGATTTTTAGAGTTTATTTGAAGCTTTTAAAAGAAATTTCACCATTTGGATTTTTCTTGATTTAATACAATCTTAAATTAAATTTTTATTAATTAAAAGGATTTAACATGACTAAAATAAATATTAACATTTTTAAAATATTTTAGTTGGGTTCCTTGTGTCTCAAGGATTTTTCTGGAATTATTTTGAATTTTTTTAGATTTATTTGCTATTTTCTAGAGCTCTTTTGATTTTATTGGAAATTTTGAAAATAAGAAAAACCTCAAAAATCCAAAAACTGTAATGGGCCAAGCCCATTGCTGTTCACTCTGCCCCATTGAGCCTTAGCTGCTCGTTTTTCCTTCTAGCCACACGTCACCCATGCGGGTGTTCCGCCGAAGCCAACCCCCGGATCTCAACCGACGACACGTATCAGCCATCAGGGAGGTCGTGCGCTGTGCAGTCTGCCCTCAGCCATCTATTCTTCTCCTGAGCCACGTGTCATCCATCCAGTGGCTCTCGCACTATTCATCTTCCTCATGGGAGGCCGCTGCCGCCTCTCGCATTTATCTCGCCTCAATGTTTGTGCCCGACTTGGACTCTTCGCCATCTCCAAGCCAGACTCGATGTGCGTGCCATAAAAGCAGCCACCACCCTTGTTCTCTACACTTTGTCACCGTCGTAGCTCATCCCGTAGCCGTGCACCTTCACCGAAGTTCGCCCATGCACCGCTGAAGCTGAGCCACCACTGCCGAGTGCCATCGCCTTCATTTTCACTATCATCTGAGCCGACGTCATCAGCTTCTTCACCGTTCCTGAACCTCACCGCCATCCGCTTGCCCATCGCCGTGTGCTACTGTCGGTAAGTAGCCGCCATCCACCACCTCGCTCCGGCCATACCCTGCCGCTCTCGCCATCTCGCTCGTCCACTGCGCCATCCCTCGGTTCACCCGATGTCGCCTCATCATGGGTGCATGCACCGCACCGTCGCTTTACCTCCAGCAGCCAACCACCAAGCAACGTGTGCCATCACCTTGACCATCCGATCACCCCAGCAAACCCCATATCGAATCCACACCGTTACCAAGATCCAACGGTCAAGATCCATCTACGTGGGTCATCGGCAACCATTACATCCTCGTGATGTCTGACCACACCGACCCAGCTGATGGTTCAGATTCTTGGTGAACTGAGTTCACCGTGAGACATCCTACTGGCAGCCAGGGCCCACACGTCACTCGCTACTATTCCATAGACCCATGAGGCATCCAAGCCGAGTCAATGTCCACATTAGCAGCCACGCAAGCCCTAGGTTCCACGTGTCATGATACGTGTGTGCCACGTTAGCCATTCAAGCCTTCTAGGTGCCACGTTAGCATGCCACATCATCCACCATGTGTCAGCCACTTCACCCTACCAGGTCATCTGCCACGTCAACCTTAATCCAATGTGTGCCATGTGTCCGGCCACATCATCTGCCACGTCAGCCCTAACCGCCATGTCATCAGTCGAGTCGCACCGTTCATTATTTCATGAGCTGAGTCCACCAAAGACTCACTATTTCGTGCACCGAGTCCACAACACAGTGGAATTTCTGATTTCCAGTATTTTCCTTTAGATTTAATATTCCAAGAGCGCGTTCTCCTCTGTTCTAGCTCCGATTGACCCTATTCTTTTTTTAAATTCATCTAAAATTGAGTTCTATCTTTTAGTTCTAGTTTTAAAGTTTTTGGGGTTTATTTGAATTTTATTTTAATTTTTATTTGACCTCATTCACTTTCTCTCTCGTTAAATTGTGTCTTCGAAGGAGCGGTAGCACCACTAGAAGATCAAGAATTCATAACTAATCAAGACAAAGGCAAGTTGTGTTCTTTGATCATGCTAAACCCAGATTTCAAATCTTTTATTTATTTATTTTATTTTAAATTATCATGCATTGCTATTTTATTACAAACCTTCGTATGTGGTAGTTATTATCCAACTTGATTAATTCTCTATTTGATAATTCGAATGCCATGATTTCATTATCACCATAAGATAAAAATTTATTTTATGATACCATATTAGTTGTCACATGGATTGTACATTTAACTTACTTAGTCATGCTTATAGACACGTTGGGTACATCATCACATGTGATCAATTGAGTAATTTTACTTAATGAGATATTGAATCATGGTTGTAGTCACAGTTATAAAATTGTGTGCCATGATATGGGTGTGTCATTGGTGTTGGTTATACAAACTTGATTTTCACTCGGGCGAGTGATCGTGCAATAAAGGAGAAGGTGTGGATTCATTTTGAGAGATTTGGATGTCTTGCTTGGGTAATATTTAAGGACTTAACTTTATGCACCATTGATCTAAGTCTTACCGTGTAAACCACATGTCTAGTATGAGATAGACATGACTGATTAATTTACGATGTTTCAATTTCAATCTCATCATTGTGATAAATATGGTTGCTAATTTCCATGAAGCGTAAGGGGGTGTGATGTGAAACCTAGTGAGAGGATTGATCATATCATGTGGTTACAATTGTACAATCTTTGTAGAGTGTAAAACTATTTGAATAGTTGTGTCCCTAGTTATGGACAATACTCAGTGATTTCACACGAAGGGTAGAGATTTCATCAAGACTTTGTTTGGTTAAATTTAGAAAGTGAATGTTTAGTTCACTAGAAGAGCAACTTATGCATAGTTAGTTCACAAGTGGTTTATTCAATTCCTTTGGTTATTTACTTACTATCATTTCCTTTAAAATTCACTTTCAATCTATTTATTGTATTTAGTTTAAATTGTTGCATTCTGCAAAATAACATTTCAGCCAATAATTAGTAAGCCTTGCATAATATGTTGCATTTTTGTTACAAATGACTTGCTGGGTACCAATATACTCACGGCTTTATGTCTATTGTTGCTCAGTTGAAGAAGAAAAACCATATCAGCAAGAGGTACCAGAAGGAGGATACTTCGATGACTTCACAAATTAGGACTTTGCTTCCCAGTCGAGTGCCTGTGGACTTATCGAATGGCTACCATGCTTATTTTTATTTTCTACTGCTAGTTTCTTCAGCCCTTTAGGCTAATTAATTGTAAGCTTGGCCATAAGTTTGTATACTGATAATTACTAATATTTGAGTCTTTTCCTTTATTAATAGTGTATATGGTCGATATTTCATCTATATTTACACTGTGTGCACTAGTGTGATTCTGAACTAGTGTTGTATATACTGAGAGTCTGTATTTGCATATTCAGATCTCGACAAACATGCTATCATCCCTAGCTCCTGTACGTGTCCTCTGATGTGCCATCCTCTTGATCTAGTGAGCTCCCGGACTTCTATTTGCGTTGCCTTGTGCCTAATGGTCACCTCTCTCAATCCCATCAATCATTTTATTGCCTATAGTATTGAATCACTGAGCCTGGACATCTTCCTCCACTCTGGCCAAACTTTGTCACCATTTGATTTCTTCCCCTCTAGTGAGTTTCCCATTGATTCATCACGTTTGAACCATCCCTACCTCTAGTATGAGCCAGTGCACTCTTGTCTTCTAGCCGAGCCTTGCCAAGGAGCCCTACTATTGTTGACCACCTTGTCGCTGCTGTAGCTCACCATCGCTCATTCGCCTCAAACATCCTCTGTTGTTGCTGGATGAACCGCGGTGATCCTAGTGAGCCGCTAATCCTTATGCACACCTCGCCTTAGCTTCTCCTCCCTTCCCAAGTTAGCATCATTTCCTCCCCTTTTATGATCTCTGGCAAGGTCATCATCGAGCCTTTCCTGCCGGAGCGTGAGGAGCTGAGCCACACCGTCATCGTTGCGACCCTTACCACCGGAGCCTCATCTCAGGCAAAGCCCTGATCAGCACCGCTGCATTTCTCTTGCCATTGACCACCACTGTCCTCTCCCAAGCCCTGTGCCTCGTGTGCCAGCCTCACTAACACCTCCCCTTTCAACCCCGCACGTTATTGTCCTTCATCGTGCCGCATAGTGTCGGTGACCATTGGTCCTTGTGCATAGCCATCACCATTAAGCCATGTGGCTGCCACATCGCCGCCATGTTGACATGTCTAAACAAAGTCAATGCCCATGCATCGACTGCGTGGCATTGCTTCATTAGTTGTAAGCTAGGTCCACCATGAACCACGCACCCTTTCCATGGACCCGGTCAATAGACACGGGCCCACTTGTCAGTGACACAAAAACCTTTTCTTTTGAAAAAAATAATCCTGATGAATAGGCCCCACCTGTCAGCCTAATGGTATAATAAATCTAGGTTTACCTTTAAAAAGAAAATTAGAATTTAAAACCAAAAATTGTACACAATATTTTCTCTCTTTGTTTGGGATTTTCTCTCCTAACAAAACTTTGAAAGCCCATGACTTCTACATCCTAACTCCAAATTGAATGGTTTTTATCTCTAAAATTTTATAAAATCATGATATTTTATAATATAAAAAATATTTGAGATTAGCCTCTGTTTGATTTTATTTGGTATTTATGTTATTTGGCTTATACGCTAGATATCGATGTATTGGAGATACTACGAAAGTGATCCAGTGCAAGATGCAAGTGTTCAACAGTAAGGAAATCACCCTCATTTAGCCATGTTCATCCCATAATTCAATGTTATGTATCTTGTTTGCTCAAACTATTATTCATGCACGTATTTTAGTAAAATCTCTATGTTAGTCAGGTTGATTGTTACACCAATTTGTTGCATTGATCCCTCCTTGGAAAGTTGCCATACTCACTGTTGTCACCCTAGTGATGATATACACAACTTGTATGATTAATTATGGAATTTTAGAATAATTATAAGGTAGAGTTGCTTAGCCCTGCATGTAGTGGTTGGTTATTGGTGACTCTCGCCCGAGTTGGTTAAGGATTATAAACTTATATGTTACTAATCTAAGCCTTTTGTACAAGTACAATCGCCTTTATGGGAAGGCTCGGCGTAATAAGTTGTTTGGTTCTCATCTTATACTCGTGGTAGATCA
The DNA here is from genome assembly GCA_036346265.1 of Melocanna baccifera. Classification (NCBI taxonomy): domain Eukaryota; kingdom Viridiplantae; phylum Streptophyta; class Magnoliopsida; order Poales; family Poaceae; genus Melocanna; species Melocanna baccifera. Next base: position 5,276,135 of record CM070688.1, on the reverse strand, counting down.
GAGTTGTGTGAGCACCAAAACGGTTGCTCAAGGTGGTTCCTATCACAGTTGTGTATAAGACCAAAACTGCTGACACAACAATGGATTCCTCAGGGTTCAATGTGTTCTAACTCCCCTGGGCTAAAATTCATCAGGCGGGGTAAGGTTGGAGTCAAGAAATGTAGAGGCCATGTTATGATCTAGTGCCAGCCACACTGTTCGTATCTTAATGATAAAGTGTACAACATCTATAGAGTGTAAAATCTATTCGAATAGTCATACCCCCAGTTATTGGCAAAGCTTTGTGATGTCGCTATGGCTAGTCTTATGTTTTTAAAACTTAGTTAGGAATGGATAATATCGCTTTTGAAACTTGGTCACAAGTATGTGAGTCGTTGCTCATGGCTATGGTGAGCCAGATGTTTATACTTATGCTACTTACTTGTTACTTTGTATCAAATATCAATTACTTTTACAACTTCCATTTGTAATATATTATTTGTTATCACAAATAAAAGCATGTTTTTGCAAAGTAAACTAGATTAGACAGTCACCTTTGTCTCAGCTTGCATACTATATAACTTTGCTATAAAGTCTTTCGAAGTACTATTTTCATACTCATAGTTGCTTGTTGAACACTATCAGAGCAAGAAGGAGATATCTAGATTAGTTACTTTCACACTGTTGGTATCGATGAAGACGATATTATTTGCTAAGGTTTAACTCTATTCAGTTGCCTGTGGTAGGCCATGGCACACTTGTTGAATTTTTTTCCCATTTATCATTATTTCCATTGTTATTTACTTGTTATGCGAATTATTTGGCCAGTTGGCCCTTTTGTCAAAAGCTTAGTTGTATAAGACTGTTCTTGCATGTTTAGTACTATACACTACTATGCTTATTCATGCGTGTATGGATGTGATACAATGTTGTAATATGTGTGCGAACCACTCATCATGCAACTAGCATGGTAAATGCATAGGGTTTGGAATTAATTTTTTCTGGTCTGACAACATTGGTATCAGAACCATACTGACTATAGGTTAAACCTTTAGTTAGAAATGACCGATAGACTATGGATCTTTGTTTTTCGAAATTTAATTTCAAGGTTACAAAATGATTGTGAAAAATATAAGTATTATTGCTATCCCTACCTTCTCTTAGCATTGTTGTCTTACCTAAACCCTTGCTTCTCTTATATTTCTTATCACTATTCATGTCTTTATTTGATTTTATCGACCTTATTTTCTAATACTTTCATCACCTTCAACTTAGTAGATGGTTAGGCACGTTTCCTATAATCCAAAGCCAAGTTGCAACTAGTTTAAAGACAAGTGATGGGAGAAAACCTCCTATGTGTGCTCAAGACCTAAGGAAAGGAGTTGTAGAGGTGATGGATCTCATTGCCCTCAGGAGCCAACTTCACTAAGAAGATTAATGTCAATAAGAGTAAACCCTTATGGCTAGGTTTCTAGAGCTATCTTGTTAATGCTAGTACATGTGAACTATGTAACCTTTTGTGATGAATTTAGGCAAGTAGATGCTGCAATGCTACGGTTGTGTTGTGCTACTTATGTGCCTTATGGTTTGCCTATTTGCCTTATGGTTGTGTTGATCGTATTTCTCAAACCATGCAAAAACCTAACATCTATGTTAAAATTATTTGCATGTTGTCCCTATGGTTTATTTATTCATTTATCTTGAGTCGATTGTAGGCTTTTGCAAATTTAGTCAAGAACCATATCCCCCGATGTTCTACTTGTCATATGCTATTTCCCTCTCATCTATGTGCAAGTTGTGACAAAAGGTTTTATCGATAGAATGATCGAACCAAGGGCCCATTCAAGGACTCGACTTTTGGGTAGCAATGAGGTTTCTGGCTCACAACCACAAGGAGGTCAAGAGCCGACCGTGCAGTAGTCAGAACAGCAACCAAGCAACAAGATTATTGGACCCAGATTTTACCGATTTAAAATCCTCTATGATTTCACTGAACTATTCCTTTGATTAGTAAATAGGGCTCACAGATACATTACTAGACATCAAATGCATTTATCACGGAAAAGTAGTAGTAGACTTACACATGGTCCATTAGGCTGAAACCATTAAAGAGCAGCAGTGGAAACAAAAATTTCAAATTGGTGGGACCCTCTAGATATACCCATAGGCAATCGATTGGGGTTCGCGATCTAGTTCTTGGCCTCATCATCTTCTAGTATTGTCAGCTCCTTTAGATGGCTACAGGGCTTGTCTTTCTCCTTCTTGCTTACTGGATGATAGTAATTGAGCAATAGTGAGTACAAAGGTATTTAGCAAGTTACCACACAGAATACAATAATAATATATGCAAGGCTATTGAAAGAGAGGCTTAAGATTATTTTATTTGTTAAAGGCATTATTCGACTGTTACAATAATTAAAAATTCTTAAGACTTAGCATTTTAACTAAACTATGTTTTAAAGAGTGTAAGAGTATGCAGTAATATTAGTAATGTAGGTTCCATCCAGCTATCACAGAGCATGGTTCATCCACTATATGCTAGTTTTGTTACTAGGATTACATCTACCTATTACCTCCACTGGGTTACATCCACCCAGGGGAAATCAAATCAGGGTCACATCCACCCGATGCGTTTTTCATCCCACCCATGAAGTTTCTTTTGTAAAATAGGCACTAACTTGAGTATGTTCCCATTTCATGCCCATGACTGTGGGCACGACTGTTCGAATAGTTTTTACTCAAATAATTAGCTTGTTATATTCTATATATTTCCTTAGATATGAAGATCAAGAAAATCACCACAAGGTCTTTACAATGCCTTGCCTTGTCATCATCTCGACCGAATGGGTTTATTCCTTCTAATGAAGGGCCCATAGTTGTGAGGGAAGTTCCCTAGCAACACAGGGGGAACCACACCTTACATCCAAGTATCCCAATCAAGCCAGCTCACACAGATCCCCGCTTGCACTAGTCGTGGAGTTGTAAGGGAAGTTCCCCGGCAATGCAGGGGGAACCACACCTTACATCCAGGTGTCCCATTCAAGTCAAATCATAATCTACATGCACTCTATCCTCTAATACTTGAGATGACTCTAAGGTCTAGTAAATTATTTAGCCAAATTGTACCTATTATATTCTTGTGGTTAGTTTGTTTCACATTAAAAGGTCATCATAAGATTCAGTTCTTAGAGGTATATGGGTGGTTCTACCATAAACCACACTTTCGTACTACATCTGCACCAACCCTTCTTACCATCCGCCCAGATATTTAAGCAAGTGCAGAGTTTTGGGATCCAAAATATCCTCTCTAGTTCAAATATTAGTCACTTCCCTCCAATGGCTGCCCAAAACCAAGTTTTCATGTTTAAAAATGATCCCCAGATGAATTACCGCCAACACGTATCTAAGCAAGGCTAAGTATGGCATTTAAATACAGACTTATTTCTAGTATGTATACAATGATTTCTAGGGTGACAAGAGTTTATGTCCAAAGCCAAGGAGTGGAGTATAATAAATGATTAACAATATGACATTAACTATGAACTAGTGATAATATAGTTTTAGTCAAAATAAAGCATGCAATTTTGATAATTTAAAGTAAAGTATTTTGCGATCAAAAGGATAGGTTCAATATGGTCAAAGTGATAACTTGCCTTGCTCAATTTACCGTAGCCTTGATTTTTCTCAAAGTATTCTCAGTTAATGTTCCTAGAATTCTCGCTATTTATCTTGGTCTTGATCTTGCTCGATCCATCGCTCCTTCAAGACTTCAACTTCTAATTACACGATAAAAGATCAAAATCCAAATAAATCCAAAGAACTTCAAAAGACCAATAAATATGAACAAACTTATTTAAGTTGGTAACATGAGGCAAGGTTTAGTGAGTGTGGAATGTAAATGGAGCCAATGAAGTCTGAGGAGATGGCATAGGGAAAATTGATGGGAAGAATATCATGGAAAGATCAAGGGGGATAAATGAATATTCACAGGAATATTACACTTCAGATCTGAAGGTGGTTAGGAATAACTGACTGGAGGATACTATTGCTTGAATCTAGCTTAATGACTTCTTTAATTATCTTATACTTATAAAGGAAGTTCCATGAGTTAGGTGAATCATAAGGACAGATACGACGGTCAACCCAAGATACTGGGTATTATTTATCGAGTGTTAGTATTTAGGGATTATAGCACAAGTTCTACATGTGATAAAATTAGCTTTAACTAACCTCTTAACAGTAATTAGTTATAGTTTAAATAGACATGCTTTTTTACTTTGGTTACCGCTTATAAGTAAATGTTGTATCTAAATGAAATTTAGCTTGGCGTGCTCAATATAATTATTATGGTTATAGACCAAACAGTAAATAATGGGGCTACAGAGAGGCCACAAAGGGGCTGGCAAGAGCCTTAGAAACTATGGAGAAGGGGATAGAAGTCTACGTCACATAGACCTATCTCGTAAAAATGAGGTTTGCCCCTCTTGGCACCTTAAGACACATATTTATTGGCATAAGGAGGCATCTTACATAAATGCCCCCATCTGGATCTATGATTATAGGGGCAATGTTGTCTTTTCCCTTGTGATAGCCCTCTCGGGCCAGCCACGTGGATGCACGACTATTGGGCCTCCTGATACAATGGGCTGATTGAGCCAAAGTGAGAGCCATTCCTCTAACATTAGCCTCTCATGGTTGAAGGTCCTCAATTTCTATGGGCCAAGACTATGTTTGATGTTACTTGGTCCCCTCAATCCCTTCGACCCATTGAAATGTAGTATGTTCAAATTCTCACCAAATCTTGGCTAACCATGCTAGTGTGTGTGACCCTTGAGACTAGTTGAGATGTAGAAATGGTTTGTTTTTTAGTCATGTGACATGAGCTATCACACCAGTTACGGCATGGCTTATGCTCTCTCAAGTCTTGTGCCTGTTGTGTGTGCATTGAATGGCGCTGTCATATGATGTACTTATGCACCGAGGCGATACCTTTTGCCACTATTTGCTTCCTCTTTCTCTCTCTCCTTGCTTTCTTTTGCTACAATATCTTTTATCGCTGTCATCTGTTCATCGTCAAGACTTTTCTGATCTTCCTCATGTTGCAAATCTCTTTCCACTTATGATGGTGCGTGGAAGTGATTGTTGTGGCCACAGCAGTGCATCGAGTGATGGTCATAGCTGCAGCAGCGCATTCGCTCCCTCCAGTAGCCGTGCCGATGAAGACGATCGCTACGAGGTCACCGCCAGCAAGCGCTAGAAGGCATCTAAGAAGTTTAGCGGTGTGTTTGTGAACACACTCGGCACATCCATCATGACAGAGTTGGTGGAGTCACTTGTGCATTATGGAAAGATCTCGTGTCACGAGGCTGTTCGCCTCCCTGCTGGCGATGAGGCTGTGGCATGGCAATGGGAGGGTGAGACGCTGGTGTTCTAGCATATTTTGTTGCTCGCTTTGTGGGCAATATTCTCAGACTATATGAGTTGGAGCTTTAGCAGCTGAGGCCGAATGCCATTGCTCAACTCATAGTATTTTCCTGGGTGGCGCATTCGGAGGGCACCATCTCTAGTGCCACTGTCTTTGTGTCCCTCCATGATGCGCAATGCCAGCCAAAGTGGCTAGGAGATGGTCAGTATTTGAACCTATGTAGTGTCATCCTTCAACTCCACACTACTACCTCGAAGGGCTTTCCTGCGAACTCAATGTGGGTGAAGTGGGAGTCTCATTGGCTGCAGTGGTAGTTCTACCATAAGATCGAACATGATAGTAGCCTTCACCTCACTAGGCACATCATGGACTTCATTCTGTCACCTTAGGTGAAGCTCGAGCAGGAGGACGAGAAACGCACCCTAAAACTCCTAGCTGTCATGCTTTGGCTCAACATGCGTGATGCGCGGAGGAGTTTTGCATTCTCCGCTTGTCCCTACTAGCTCGGTGATGGGACGTGCAGACTGGCTCTACCCAAAACAACGGGCTTCGACCTGCACTAACTACGCTAGCAAAGACGATGGATCCTAGTAAGTTTCTACCCTTCACTATAGGTGTTGACGTTTGGTGGTCGTTTTCCCACCGACTAAATATGAGGTCTTGCAATTCTTCCCTTGGCGGAGGTGGAGCATGTCATAAATATGTTCCAGGGGCACTATATCCTAAAGGAGCACAGCCTTCCGACATCAGCCATGTCTGGTGGTTCGTGCATCAGGCGTGTGTGCGAAGCCTTGGGCCTCGTTGCACCTGAGCATCCCGTCCCTACTGTGAGCGGAGGCCTCTCCCACGGCACGAGTCGACTGGCTGATGAAGACAGTAGAGGCCATATAGACTCCAATGCTCGTGAGGCTTCAGCCTCGATCATTACGGCCATGCCCCTTTGTTCGGTCCCTCCCACCCCTACGGAGCCTAACTCCAGCGCGGAGGAAAGTAGCGGTCTTGGTGAGTCAGACATGGAGGAGGATGGGGATGATGCAAGTGATGACACTAGTGACGGTGACGACTAAGTGGCGATGACGGCGGCGGTTGCGAGGACGATGCCAGTAATGTTAATGTCGATGACAATCTTCACGTCGCCAACGTGCGTGACTCTAATGGAGAGGAAGGCAAAGTAGCCTACGATGCAAGCCATACTATGGACCTAGATGAGGAACAGTCCACTGATAGCTCGGGGACCCATGAGCATGGGGCAGATATGGGTCTGGTGTGGACCATTCACTATCCACGCTGATTGCTTCGTTGCCCCTAAGTGCAACCTTCATTCTTGGCCTTGCCAGGGTGACCCTTCAAGCGTGCATGGTTGGAGATCTCTACTCTGCCCCCCACAACAAGGTTTTGAATTGTCACAAGCGTGCTGGATGAGAATTCTAGCTCGGAGCGTAGCACACCTCCTATCGTGCTGGCTGGTGTGGCCCCTCCAGCGATGAAGAAAATTTTTGCTTTTTAGTCTAAAATTTGAAAGTTTCTTATAAATAGACCCCTGGAGAAAAAATTTACAAAAATATACCCGTTGCTCGACGCCAAATAACATAGCGCCGAGGATACACAGCACGGCGCCATGTGCTTTGGCGCTGTGATATGACACGTAGGATCCACGGTGGCATAGCACGGCGCCAAAGCACATGGCGCTGTGCTATGCAACAACGGAGCTAAAGGTCCTGGCGCTGTGCTCTGGGACTTAAGGCCGAGCACGGCTGTCCGGCCCCCTCACCCCCTCATTGTCTTCTCTTCTCTAGTTTTCCCCAAACTACACGCCGCCCCTCCTCTTCCCCTCCAAATCCATTGATTTTGCTCGGTTTTTCTCGCGATTTGTCTTCAAAATCAATCAAGCAAGGTAAACTCCCCTCCCTTGATTTTTGCAAATAAATAGTGTGTATTTGAGGTACATTTCGTGGTTTGATATGATTTAGAAATATGTTTAGAAATAGGGTTTGATTTTAGAAAAAGGTTTAGAAATAGGGTTTGATTTTAGAAATAGAGTTTGATTATAGAAATAGGGTTTGATTTTAGAAATAAGGTTTGATTTTAGAAATAGGTTTTGAAATAGGGTTTGATTTTAGAAATAGATTTAGAAATAAGGTTTGATTTTAGAAATATGTTTTGAAATAGGGTTTGATTTTAGAAATAGATTTAGAAATAGGTTATAGCATTTCGTTGATGCGGCCGATTGGACTGAGTTATGTTTGCTTGTTGATTATAGATGGATAAGATTGTGACTTTGCACTATGGTGGGACTGTGAAGAGAAGTGACAGTGGAGGTGTTGATTTGGAGGGCATGGAAGAGACCACGTTGCTATTTAGGTCACGTCCGTCGTATGGTGAGGTCATTTGTCGCTTGAAAGAGAGGCTAGGATGGACAAATGAGCATGGTGATGTCGTTATGGAAGGATTGATTGATGTTGGGTCATCAAAGGGCCCGCGTATAAAGAGATTGGTTTCGATTGGCAGCGACGATGAATGGGATAACTATGTGACCGTCATTTTGGACTCAGAGGTCAGAGCACCTGACTTGTTCGTGCGGATGGTGGTGAGAGATACATCACCTCATAGGGCTGCATTCGATCGCGATGACTCACCATTGGTTGGGTCACCGGGTCATGAAGAGGTCGAGGTGCAAGTTGAACCCTCGGCTCAAGTATGTGAGATTCCATTGCTCAGGTAGAAGCTGACTCTGAGGATATCGATGACTGGTCTGTTGGTGGATTCGACGAGGAGACAGTGTTTGGAGAACCCATGGTTTGTGTAGCATCTAACTGGGTGGATGTACAGCTTCCGGGAGACGAGGCTACTTATGAGGATGCGAGGGCTGTGGACTCAGATGATGACAGACTGGATCCAGGTTTGACGTCTAGCGAAATTGAGCTGTTGAGAAGAATGTTTCCTGGCCGTGATCCGCTAGTGTCTGATTACAATGACCTAAGTAACGCACATAGAGCTGTCGCGGATGGAGGGCAAACGCAGAGGGACGTACCTAGGCCAGGGGCTAGTATCATAATCCAGAAGGGTTATGTGTTTGAGGATATGTCGACATTGAAGATGTGGTTGAAAGAGTACTCGATCGTGCACAACCGTCCATACCGGGTTAAGAACTCATACGCCAAATGTCGGTACACCATCGTATGTGAGAGCACAGGGTGTGCATGGAAAGTCTATGCAAGAAAAGTGAATGGTACAGAGAAGTTTAAGATTACAACTGTGGATGGACCGCACAGCTGTGGGTCTTCTGAGCCCGGTCAGAAACATCGTTAGTTCACTTCGCGGTTCATTGCAACCTGCCTGTACCCCATGATAAAGCATATGCCGACGATGCGCGTGGCAACAGTGATAGAGGCCGTTAAGCTAAAGTGGCACTACACAATCAAGTATGGGAAAGCATGGAGGGCGCAACAACGTGCTTTGAAGTTGATTTATGGTGATTGGGAGGAGGCGTACGAGCGTTTGCTGGCCATGTTGAACGCAATGAAAGCAGTGAATGCAGGAATGCAGTATGAGTACGTGCCTAAGCCCGATGTATGGGTCAACAGGAGGCAGATTTTCTTTCGAGCATTCTAGTGCTTTGGTCAATGTGTGGAGGCTTTCAAATATTGTAGGCCTGTTCTATCAATTGATGGGACGTTCCTACTGGGCAAGTATGAGGGGACGTTGTTGATTTCTATTGGCTGTGATGCGGACAACTCGCTTGTGCCGTTGGCTTTTGCTTTGGTGGAGAAGGAGGACAGATCCAGCTGGGCTTGGTTTCTACGGCTTGTACGGATCGATGTGGTTGGTCCAAGGAGGGAGGAATGTGTGTTGTCTGACAGACACGCTGGGATCTTGAGCGCCGTTAAGGAAGTGATACCAGCAATGTTCAAGTAGGCGCTAGGCGCTAGGCGGGCGGCAAGTAGGGGCCTAGCGCCTAGGCCGCCTAGGCGGGGCCTAGGCGGCCGACTTTAGCTAGTCTACCAATCTATTTATCCCCCTTATCTACTCTCTTCCTCTTTATTCACTTTTCACTGCATACATTAACTCCTCTCTCTGTCTCGTACGCTCCACATCTCCCCTTCTCCGGCCGAATCCCCTTCTCCTCTCCTCCCTCTACTCCGGTCGGTGGCGCCTCCCCTCCCTCTACTCCGGTAGCCGCCGCCTCCCCCGCAGATTGCTGCCTCCCCCGCAGATCTCCTCCACCTCCATCCTCCTCCCTAGCCGCCGCCTCCCCCGCAAATCTCCTCCACCTCCAGCCACCTCCCCGCAGATCTCAGCCCCTCAGTTCTCTCCTCCGCCGTCACTCTCTTCCTCCGCTTGCCACCCCTCGCCTACCTCGGACCTTCCCCCCAGATCTGCAAGCGGAGGGGAGTGGGGACGTGAAGCCAGCGGAGTTGTCGGTGGAGGACACAGCGGCGGGGAGGCAGAGGAGACGGTGGAGGGGAGACGACGAAGGGGACAGCCGCCTAGGCGACGCACGGCCACCGCTCTCGCCTGGCAGATCGCCACGCCGAGGCCGCCTTACCCCGCCTTGTCCCGCCTTGGACCACCTCGTCGCCTCGTCGCCCAGCCACCCGACTAGGTGGCAAGGCGCGGCGGCACCCTGCCGCCCAGCGCCTACGCGGCGCCTAGGCGGCCGCCCAGGCCGCCTTCTTGATCCGTGGATACCAGGGCATTTTCATGTGCATCATCATTGGTACACAAGGCATCTTGCAGAGAACTTATTCAAAAAATATGGGGTGAAAAACAACTTTGCACTTTTTGAGGAGGTATGTCGCCAGAGGAAGGTAAAGCTGTTCGAGGATAAGTTAGAGGAGTTGAAAACAAAAACTAATACCGAGGGTCGTGATTGGATAAGGGGTTTAATGGGATATGTGCACAAATGGTCTATGGCTCATGACCAAGGGGGGAGGAGGTACGGGTTCATGACTAGCAATATGGCAGAATGCTTCAACGGGCTACTTAAGGGATCATGTGGATTGCCAGTCACCGCAATTGCCGCCTTCACTTTCTACAAGTGTGTTGTATGGTTTGTTAACCGGCACCGGGAAGCCTCGGACATGTTGAGGGCACATGCACGTTGGGCACCTCGTCCTCATGGCTTCCTTGACAAAGCGAGGCTGTAGGCAAATGAACAGGAGTACCACTATTTTGACCATGTGACAGGCACATATGAGATTGTTGATGGTGGAGGGACGACCGAGGATGGAGAGCTCCGAGAGGCCTGAAAGCATAAGGTCGTGATTACATCCTTTACATGCACATGCGGTGTTCCCGACAAGTTTTATTTTCCATGCTCCCACATGGTGACCGCATGTAGGGCCCGGAATGTCGATGTTGAGACAAAAATCCCGACGGTGTTCAGCGTGCATACTTTGGTGAGTACCTGGGCCCCACGATTCGAGCCATATCATGATGAAAGCGAGTGGCCAGTTTACACGGGTCCTAGGTACATAGCGGACGAGGGGTTACGTTGGCACAAGAGGGGCAGCAAGAAGCGGTTAAGGTACAAGATGGACATGGATCGGATACCTGGTCGCACTAGGAGGGGTAGGGCAAATGCTTTCGTTGAGGACCCACAGGAGACACATTGCGGTACTTGTGGTCTAATGGGTCACAATTCACGGACGTGTCAACGCCGTTCTAGTTAGGTTAGCGGCGTTACGTGTAGATGGTATTTTGTTCCAGTCATTAACGCATTTTGTTATTCTTATCATTAATGTATTTTATTTTTCTTATCATTAACTTAATTTGTTATTCTTATCAGTAACGTATTGTTGAATGAACAGGATGGCGACGTACCTGCTGCTAGACGAGTTCTACAAGAAGGAGCACCGCGGGAGGCTCACGGAGGACGGCCAGGTACCTGTGTTATCGAAATGTATGTGTTGTGCTACATGTGTTTTCATCACGCGTATAACTTTTAAAGCATTTTCCAGGAGCTTCCCATACTTCATCCTCGAACCCATGATGCGAGGGACGTGATGGTCTACGACGACCGCTACACCCCACTGCTTCGCCGTGTTGGCCTTCACACTGTCGCCAACCTAGTGCGCCGGGGCATGCCGGTCTTCAACCCCGCAGCTCTGACCGCACTTGTCGACAGGTGCATTTTCTCCGTTTGTTTTCATTTCGATATCCTTACGAACGTAACTAATAGAATTCTCCATGTACTATTAACAGGTGGAGGCCGGAGACTCACACGTTCCACCTTCCATGTGGGGAGATGACTGTCACGCTGCAGGACGTGGCAATAATACTTGGACTCCCCATACAGGGGCAGCCGGTGATCGGGTTGGCGGTCTCTGACGGATGGGTGGGACGTGTCGAGGCCTTCCTGGGCACACAGTTGCCTCCTCTCCCAGAAATGCCAGGATACGCCGTGTCTCGGGGGTCAACCTTAGGTGGTTGCGGGCCACCTTTGGTGAATGCCCTGAGGACGCGGACGACGCCACGGTGAACTTCCATTGCTGAGCTTGAGTTCTCCACATGTTCGGGGCCGTGCTTTTCCCGGACACCACGGGGGACGCTGCTTCGTGGATGTACATCCACTACCTCCAGGACCGGGACCACGCTGGATAGTTCAGCTGGGGCTCGGCGGTCCTCGCGTTTCTCTACCGCCAGCTTTGCGAGGGCTGCAGACGCAAGGCCACCTCGTCATCGCTCGGTGGCTGCGTCTTCCTCCTTCAGCTGTGGATGTGGTCAAAGATTCCCATGGGGCTCTACTGTGGTGTACCTATGGGATAACGTCTCAGTCCCCTTCGCGACCACTCGGCAGGCGTACGTAGAGTACAGCAACGAGTTGGACACCTTGTCTGCCACGATGGTAAGAAATTGGTAATGCATTTACTTTTCCTACAGTACTTGGTTTTTGTCAATGGCTAATCGTATGGTCCGTATGTTTGCTTACTAGGTCTCGTGGCAGCCTTACTTGGAGGCATAGGTTCTAGATCTACCGCTCAGCACCACGTGCTGCAGAGACCATCATCTTTGGAGGATGAGGTGTCCCCTGATCTGCTTCTACGCTGTGGAGATTCACCTCCCCCACAGAGTCGCGTGGTAGTTTGGCATCGCGTAGTCCCACCCCTTGAGTGGGTGTCCACTTCTATTGATTTGCACAAGTAAGTTACAATTTTTGATTCATTTACAATTGTATTGGTTCTTACTCTAACACGTATTGTTGACATCTGCTATATGTACATGTTCGACAGGGTCCGCCAAAGAAAGGTCACAGACTTCGCTCATTACCACCGAGATCACATCCAGTGGTGGAGGAGGATGGATGACAACTGCGAGCTAGACGATACCCCCCACACCAATGCCAGCTTCTGGGATTACTTGTCCTGGTACCACAGTGCCACCCGCTACAGGCTAAGGCAGCGGTGGACCGATGTCGACTACAAGGACCTCGCTTCGTCCGAGGACGAGGACACCGCGTACGACAGGCGTGCGAGGGAGGGCAGAGTGGTTGAGGCCGCTCCAATTATTGATCGAGTGGAACAGAAAGCATAATATTTGCAATACTTCGGTTCAATACATTTGTCTCGCACTTACTTATGTTTCCTTATTTCTTTAGGCGACTTCTCTTCAAACCACTATGCATGAGATCGATCAGGTTCTGATCTATCCAATTGGCAGCGCGGATGACGCCACCCGTCTAAGGGAGTTCTTGCAAAAATGAACATAATTCGTTAAGTTAGAGCCATTCAGTATGATACTATTCTGACATATCATTACTTGCAGAGACTTAAACGTCGCATCAGTAAGGTGGCTAGTCGTTTAGGTTGCCGCGCACGCTCATCGATGGACGTGATCGTACCGGCTGCCTCCCAGCGCTCGGGTGCCTCAGCCGCTGCAGCCTCGTCATCGCACCGTTGCAAGCGCCAGTCGACGAGGAGCTCGTCACCTACTACGACTTTCGCTCAAGGACGAAGAGGGGCACAAGGACGAGGTGGAGCAGGAGGGGCACGAGGACGAAGAGGGGCACAAGGACGAGGAGGCACCTACCCACGACGAGATTGGACTATCGCAAATGCCTGACGCATCATCTACTCAGGCTTCGCAGCGGCCTCGTCGTTCGGACTGTCCCCCGAGCACGTATACTCCAGGGACTGATGCTTTGGCCAAGGGCAAGGGGAAGGACCAAGAGGCAGCGAGACTGACTCTAGTTTGTGCGCTGAGAGTTACTGAGAGCTATGTCATGTTTTCAGACTTATTGAGAGTTATGTGATGTTGTTCTATATTATTGAGGCTTATTGAGAGTTATGTGATGTTGTTTTACGTTATTGAGACTTACGTGATGTTGTTATTAATGTATTTAGCTGTTTTATATGTGTATATGTGAATATATGTGTATTTGCATGTGTTTTGGAGAAGACAGCAGTTAGCTGTTTTTTGCAGGCTCAGGCATCACGGCGCCAAAGGCTCTGGCGCCAGACATACATAGTATGGCACCGGGACCTTTGGCGCCGTGTTATATATATACGGCGCCAGACCCTTTGGCACCGTATTACGTATCTACGGCGCCAGGGCCTTTGGTGCCGTGCTGCCTGAGCAAAAAATCAGCTAAGTGCTGCCTTTTCTGAAACACATGCACATACACATATATTCACATATATACATAGCTGAAAAGTTCAATAACATCACATACGACGACATATTTCCGTTCGAACTCGTCATTATCGTTATGATAATAGTGCCAGCGCCACACCATGAACACAACAACGAACACATGACAGTGTAGCCTACTAGTACAAGGTACAATCATACACCCCAGCCTATATGCCGAACGAGCCTCGTGGCATCCGCATGGAGTATTGCTGAGGGGGACGCCTTGGATGTGGCTGGTCATCGTTGTAGTGGTACGCACATATGCAGCTAGGGTTCGCACAGCAACATGCCGGATCATACGAGCTTCCTATGTTCACAACCTCCTCGTTGCCCCTCTCGCGTTGCATCTGTTGGCGGAGGTCGTTGTTCTCATCTTTAAGAGTCTCAATTCGCTCCTCCAATTCAAATATTCGCTCCCATAATGCACTCACGTACTTGACAATATACAGTTGATGAGGAGGGTCGATCCAGCGGGAGAAGTCGTATTTCGCCATCTGCGGGAAAGGACGGTTAACGTAAAGGGTCCATAAGCAGTAATGAAAAATGTACTATTAGCAATTTGTACCCTAGAGTGTGGGCATCGGAAGAAACGTCGCCCACCATCGAATGGACAGTCCAAGACCTGCACAACCGCGTCCTCGTGCCTGCATTTTGGCCACGCGGGTTGAGCACGCCGGCTTGGTATCAGGCGGTAGTCTGGACCGAAAATCTCCCTTCTTTCCAAGGGAAGGTTTTCCTTCGGTGACCTAGATTCGACGGGCCTCTCGGCTTCCGACATGGTATGTTTCTACACGACAGAGAAGGTGGCAAACAGGTGAAACCCATGACAACCTAAAATGCAAAATGAATAAGAACTACTATTCTTCAATAGCTCTAAGCCTAGGTGATATGGGGTCGCCCGATCTTCTCGACGTAGGATTAAATACTCACGCGTAGTCTCTCGAATCTTAGCGATCCTCCGTTGCCAATGCAAGAACGAACGCTCTTTAATTCGCAAGAACACATGCGCCGAACTTCACGACCACCAAGCGAAGCCCTATCGCGCTCCCAATTCCCAGCGGAAAGGTTGAACGATCTCAAATTGCAAGAACTCACAAACTTTCTATTGGATTTCAGTAGCTAACCGTATTTGAATGTTTGTGTACAAGAAAACTCTCAAGCCATCTTCTTCACGTCACGTATGAAAATCCCAAATTATCTAGTCCTCCTCATGCATCTGTGCAGGCTCGTATATATACGGTGGCGGCAAGTCACTCCATACACACGCGCATGGGCCTAAGGCCATAATAGGATGGAGTCGGCCCAGCACAATCCGAAACAAGTCTGGGACAACATGCAGTCCTTGTTCGGAACATTACGCATGTACTTTTCCTCTCCAACTTGGACCACATGCCTTTGATCAATTTGCTCTTCCATGACTTTGGTTCACCACATGTAGCATCAAACAATTTTGGGCAGCAATGTGTTCATCTCTATCTTCTCTTGATTTAAACCTAAGAGCAATTAACATACTAGATTTAGGTAGTATAAAACTCTCATTAATAGAAGGATTTATTTTAAGAAACAAATTCACCTGTTTATTTAAAAATTTGGCTCTTGCTCGAGTAATTGGGCCTTTTGGTGCTTTATGAATACTCAGAGAATGTAGGAAGGTAGACGACGTAGGGATGGCCTCATCATCCTCCCCTATTATAAGCAAATTCGACATGCGGTAGACAATCTTCCCACTCTTTTAAATTCTTTTTGATCATTGTTCGTAGCAATATTGAGAGTGTACGGTTTACCACCTCCGTTTGTCCATCGGTTTGTGGGTGACAAGTTGTTGAAAAGAGCAGTTTTGTGCCAAGCTTAGCCCACAAAGTTTTCCAAAAATAGCTCATAAACTTGACGTCACAATCTGACACAATGGTTCGTGGCATTCCATGCAATCTCACAATCTCCCTGAAAAATAAGTCATCTACATGCGACGCATCGTCGCTCTTATGACAGGGAATAAAGTGTGCCATCTTAGAAAACCTATCCACAACAACAAAAACAGAGTCCCTCCCCCTCTTAGTCCTAGGCAATCCTAACACAAAATCCATGCTAATATCTTCCCAAGGCGCACTAGGAACTGGAAGTGGAGTATACAAATCGTGTGGACTGAGTTTCGACTTCGCTTTATGGCATGTGATGCATCTTTGAACAAACCTCTCGACGTCCCACCTCATCTTTGGCCAATAGAAGTGATCAGCTAACATCATGTACGTCTTCTCTCTTCCAAAATGTCCCATCAGTCCTTCTACATGAGGTTCCTGCAATAGTAGCAAACGCACGGAAGATTCTGGAACGCATAGCTTGTTCATGCGAAAGAGAAAACCATCATGAAAATGAAACTTATCCCACCTTTTCCCATCTTTGCAATTAGAATATGGTGCGAAAAAGTCATGATCGGAAGCATATAATTCTTTTAAACTTTCTAATCCAGGCACGTTAACTTCCAACTGCGTTAAAAACATATTCTTTCTAGACAATACATCAGCTACCACATTCTCTTTGCCTTTCTTGTATTTAATAATGTATGGAAAAGTTTCAATGAATTCAACCCACTTAGTATGTCTACGATTAAGATTAGCTTGACCGTTCAAATATTTCAAAGCTTCATGATCAGAATGAATAACAAATACTTTAGGCCAAAGATAATGCTGCCAAGTCTCTAAAACGTGCACAAGAGCATATAATTCTTTGTCATAAACAGGATAATTCAATTGTGCACCATGAAGTTTCTCACTAAAATATGCAACAGGTTTTCGTTTTTGCATTAAAACACCACCAATACCTATTCCACTTGCGTAACATTCAATCTCAAAAGTTTTAGTGAAATCAGGTAAAACAAGCAATGGTGCTACAGTCAAACATTTCTTTAATTCAGCAAAAGCATTTTCTTGTGATTCTCCCTATTCAAAAGCAACTCCCTTTTTAGTTAATTCATTTAATGGGGCAGCAATGGTGCTGAAATCTTTCACAAAACGTCGATAAAAACTAGCAAGTCCATGAAAGCTACGAATTTGACTATCATTGACAGGGGTAGGCCAATTTCGAGTAGCTTCAATTTTAGATTCATCCACTTCAATGCCATGAGCTGAAACAACATAGCCTAAGAACACCACTTTGTTTGTGCAAAAGGTACACTTCTCAAGATTAGCATACAATTGTTCAGTCCTTAGCACTTCTAGCACTTGTCTAATGTGTTCAACATGTTCTTCCAATGAGCGGCTATATATCAAAATATCATCAAAATAGACTACCACAAATTTTCCAATGAAGTGTCTCAAAACATGGTTCATTAATCGCATGAATGTATTAGGAGCATTAGATAAACTAAAAGGCATCACTAACCATTCATACAATCCAAATTTTGTTTTAAAGGTTGTTTTCCACTTATCACCATGTTTCATTCTAATTTGATGATATCCGCTACGCAAATCAATCTTAGAAAAGATAGTAGAGCCACTCAATTCATCAAGCATATCATCTAACCTAGGTATAGGATGACGATAACGAATGGTAATATTGTTGATAGCTCTACAGTCTACACACATTCTCCATGTACCATCTTTCTTAGGAACAAGAATGACAGGAACGGCACAAGGACTAAAACTTTTGCGTACGTACCCTTTTTCCATGAGTGCTTGCACTTGTCGCTGAATTTCTTTTGTCTCTTCGGGATTGGTGCGGTACGGCGACCGATTGGGAAGTGAAGCTCCCGGTGCCAAATCAATTTGATGTTCGATTCCTCGTATGGGTGGTAAACCAGCGGGTACCTCCTCCGGAAAGACGTCTTCATAAGTCTGTAACACTTGAGAAACCACACTAGGTAGAGATGTTAAGTCATTAGTAGAAAGCAAAACATCTTTATATAATAACACCAAATGTTCCACTGCAGGCTCATCTCTCATCTCTTTCAAATCAGATTTAGTGGCTATCATGACTAACTTTGTCTCTCCATCATCCTCTCTTTTTTCACTCAATTTTAGCTTATGGCTCTTACTCACCTTCTGTGGAATCACACTGTTTTGCTCCTTCCCTTTCTCATTCTCCACTTTTACTTCAACCTTTTGTATGTTATCATATATAATTTGAGAAGGGGTTAATGGTCGTAGCACTATTTCTTTATTATTCCACATGAACTTGTATTGATTAGTTCTTCCATCATGAATTACAGAACGATCATATTGCCATGGTCTACCTAATAACAAATGACATACTTCCATAGACACAACATCATATTCTACAATATCACGATAAGAACCAATCTGAAAGCTAACATCAATAGTATATCCAACATTCATTGAACCATTATTGTTTAACAATTGAATTTGATATGGATGCGGGTGTTTCTTATATTTCAATCCAAGTTTAGAACAAAGCTCTTTGCTAGCTAAATTGTGGCAACTTCCACCATCAATAATAACTTTGCAACACTTACCATCCTTACTCACCTGAGCCCGTGTTTGAAAAAGATTGCAGCGTTGTTCATGATTTGATTTTGCTTGTACACTCAACACTGTCGGTGTACACACAAGTATAGGGCCAGCCTTAGGGTCACAAACACTATCTTCATTCACCTCCTCCCCTTATCCTTCCTTATGTATATCACCAAATCTTCCAAAATCAGCAAAAGTCTCACCTTCCTCCTCGCTAGTAGAGTCATATTCACCATTTTCCAATAGCAACATAACCTTGTTATTTGGAAAATCCTTTTGCATATGATCTCGTCCAAGACATTTAAAGCATTAGATGCCACTACTCCTTCCTGTAGAGCCAACTGAAGATGAAGGCGAAGGTGTTGAACTCTTCTTAGCAGTTGGTGTTGTAGCATTCT